>OX451737.1:932877179-933477179 GCA_948472305.1 Vicia faba
ACATGTGCGAGTGATTGAATTTGAGTTATTATCTTTGCACATTAGGGTTTTCTAGCCATTTTAAATTATCATGCAATCTTGTCATACAATCCTATCAACATACATCTAAACAATTGATATTTACGAGAATTAAAATGCGAGAAAATAAACCTACACTATTACAATGCTTCGGGGTAGGGATTAATTACATAGCCAAAAAAACCTCAAAAGACGATAAATAAAAGAAAGTCCTAGATTAAACTATTACATACCGTGAACAGTTACATCAATATTGCAAAAAAAATAAACGCGCGCGATGAATCGAAAACAAGATAATCAGGGTTTTGACCCTAACTTAAACCTAATTGTGATTAGCTCAAAAAAAGGTTTGTGTTTTGTTTTGTTAATTTAAGAAAATAGATAAATTGTTATGTTAAAAAAGAAAATCCAAATTATAATTAATTTTAATTTTAAGAAAAAAAATTAAATTAATTTATTCTAAGAACAATATATTTCGGTATTTATTTTGAGAAAGAAATAAAAATTAAATCAAGATTATAACCCTAATTTTTCTAATTTGTTTTAATTATATATATAAAAAGTTAGAATTTCCCTAAATTAAATTAAACTAAATTAAATTAAATTTCATATATATATAAAACCTAATTCTAATTTCCGTGAACTCTCGATTTTATGATTTTTTGTGAAAAAAAGATTAATTTTGTTAAAAATAATTAAGCAAAATAATTAAAAGAATTAAAGAACAAAGAAATAAAAAAGGTGAAGAGATGGGCCTGCATTAGTAAATGTGGGGGGCTTGAATCTAATTTTCTTGGTCCAATAAACTCATGGCCTGTTTGACTTTGCCCAATCATGTATGCATGCTTGACTCAGGCGTATGGTGGTCTCTTCGCCACGTGACGTTGGATCTACATGGCTGATGGATCTGATGGTGGAGCACCAGGGAAATTGGTGGACATGCGCTGCTGTAATGTATGAGATCTGTTTGGAATAATCAAGAAAATAGCAAAATGCACACGCCTGGGATCGAACCTAGGACGTGTGCATCAAAGACCTCCTCCCCAGCCATCTTAACCATGATGTTAACATGTAAGTTAAATAAACACAAAATATAATATGCAAAAAACAAACTAGTGGGCCAACCAACGCGCGAAATTCAAACTGGCAAGTCAGGGAGCGCCACGTATTATCTTCTTCCTCCCACCGTCGCTTTAGGTTTTGTAACTTTTACCTACAGACATCAAGCGTAGGTATATCCCCTATCCATTTCAAAAATCATGTACGCGCATGATAAATGAAAACTAATGGTACCAATCAACTCATTTCAATCTCATGAGCATCATGGTACCATTATCAATGCCCAATTTTTCCTGTATAAGAAACCCCTAAAAACAAAGAACAAACCCTAGCCATGGAAGTTTTACGTACAGTCAATAAAAATGTAATTGAGTATAGTGATTAGCTTTGCAAACTCAATAAGGAACAAGAACATGTAATCAAAATGTGCTAATGATGTATAAATCAATAAAAACGAAAACGAATTTCTAAGCTAACCATGTGATTTCTACAACGCGTTTCAGGGCGTGGGGAGGCTTGCTTATGATTGAAACACGATCCTGAGACGTCCAGCAATTGATTGGTATGATTAGGATGGCTTGAGATGGTCTGCAACTTGGAATTTGGTCTGCACTTTTTCTTTGAAATTTTGCAATTGGTTCTGCCTCTTTCACGATTTCTCCACCTCTCTTTTTGGTCTGCCTTTGTTCACTATCTATAATAGAGTGCATTAGGGTTAAAGTTTGCATCAAATCTTTGCCATTTATGAAGATTGATCAATGATTTATTCTTTGCACCAAACCTTTCAAAAACAAGCATTTTCAATCTTTTTATGTCCATATGAAGCCTTGCACGATTTGATTTTGTCTCCAATTATATAATGACTCTAATCATGTACAAAATCTCAAGGTTTAATTGATTTTTGATATTTTCATTATTTTATATTGATTTTATTTGATTTAAATGAAATAAAATCAAAATAAATAACAAAAAATAAAATAATGACAAGTGGAAGGGCTCATGGGTCGTGGATCCCATTACAAACTCAGTGCAAGCATAAAAAGTTGGGCCCATTTAGCAAAAAATGCAATTTTAGACACATTTGACTTTTGGAAATTTTGCAAAAAGGGTCAACTTGGCCAATGCATAACTCTCTCAATTTTGACCCTAGAGATGTGTTCTTGGACTTTTCAGAAAGCTTAGGATGTCCCCTAAGCTACCTTTTTATTATCATCTCAATTGAGTCTTACATGTTCATGTATAAAGCTTTGACCCAAAAGGTGTTTTTGTTGACTTTTCAAAATAAACCTATAATGTCCAAATTCATATCTTCTTGTGAGTGCATATTTTAAACTTGGGAGCTGAAGATGAATTGTAGGGAATTACATGCTCTTCAAAATGAGCTTTGGATGAGTAATTTTTCATAAAGTATGGGAAAGTTATGCTTGGTCAAAGTTGTTGCACCCCAAAATTTTCCCTCTCATTTCTCAAAGGATCACCCTGGATCCTCAGGTTCGCTTTAATCAAGTCCCCAGGCCTTGAATTAACAATTTTTCCAAGCAAACCATTCACAAGGTCAAAATGGTCATTTGCATGCTAAAGAAGTCTGACTTTGCTTTTTGGATCAAAATCAAATCAAAAATCATATTTCATCAAGATATGTTGGAATATGAAGTTTGCTTCATCAAGAGTTTCAAAAGTCAAATTTTACTTGGAAAGAATCAAATTCTAAAGACTTAGGAATTTTTCTAAGTATTTAAGAAATATGACAATTTCAGTACTTCTGAGCCAGTGTTCACAGTCAGCAAATTCTGGATGTTCTCAAGACAGAGTTTAGTCAGAACTTCTGAGACAATGTTCATAACGGTCCAGTCAGAGTTTGCAGAGGTTAAGTCAAAGAAGGTAACAAAGCATGTTGTAAGTATACTAGAAGTTCTGAAGGATCCCTCAGAGCATGCTGAAGTCAGAAGATAAGAGGATCAGAAGATGAGATGCCACGCTGAAGCAGAACTTCTAATCCAGAGTCAAACAAGGATCCAGAGCTTCACATGGGAACTCATTTAAAGCTCACAACCGCCTCTGAGTTTGTATTCAAGGGATTTTCCCCACGTGTACCCCTACTGTTTTGGGAAGAAAATTTTTTGTGCAAAAGTATGCTAGACCCACACGCTGTCTCTGCTTTTAATTAATTCACGCTGCCAAATCCAGCTGAGGCACTGTTAAACATCCAACTTGAATGCAGTGAACCCCCACTTGTTAAGCTTACTTCAAGGGTAAGTCATCATCTAGCTTAATGTTTGTGCCACTTGACCGCCCCAATTGCAAACCTTTGCCTATAAATAGAACACCATTTGCACATTAACCCCCCCCCCCCCCCCCCCTCTTCCCTTTTGACAAGAAAAAATTTGTGAAAGAGACGAGAAAATTGAGAACCATCTTTGAACCACTGCAAAATTTCCAAGAACCCAGGAAACTATAAACATAAAATACCAAAATTTTAGCATTGATTCCTTATATTCAAATTCCATTCTTCCTCAAGTGTTCTTGACTAGAGCCATCCACGTAGCTGTTGATTCATACATTAGAAGCTACCTTAAATTTTTGTATTCATATTGTCATACACTCTCCATTCACTTTCACCACAAAGGAATCAAAATATCACCCCTTAGATGTCCCTGAAGTTATAAACTTCCATCCTGCTGAGTACGTGAAGAAGCTACTCAGAACATCACCAAAATTCAAGAACAACCTCCAGTTTACATAATCCTTTCAAGCTGCAAGGTAAGTTTTGCTGACTCTTATCATAACTGATTAAGCATTGTCAGATTTAGCATATTCAGCACAATGTAGATATTCTGATACTGAGGATGTACATATTCTGAAAATTCCTGCATTTGCTTGCCCAAGTAAAAGAAATCCCAAGTCAGAGTTTCATAAAGAAAATAGGACTCAGAATTAGAACTAGCAAATACATGTTGCCTCTGATTCTTGCTTCTGATATTTCATGAAATTTGTCATAACTATTATGCATGCAACTTTTGTTCTATAAATGACTAAGGTGCAGATGTTCTGACTGGCCAGGAGAGGGGCAAAGTTCTGACAGTTGCGTCAGAACTTCTGAAAACTTCTAATTTTCAGAAGGTCCAGAACTTCTGAACTTCCATATTTGGCTAACATGTTTCTGTTTGTGCAGAAAGTTAGCGTCAGAACTTCTGACCTCTTCTATTTTGCGTTGGTTATGTTTTCTTCTCTTTTATTTTTGCCATCATATTATATTTTATTTCTAATAAAAAAAACACCAAAAATATTTTACATTTGCATTATATATTTTCTTTTAATATAAAAGGACAAAAAATATTTTCTTAAGAAAAAGTTATTTTCTTTTTTAAACAGATAAACATTTTACATTTCCTGTATATTCTTGTCTATTTCAACATGGTTGTAATAAGTAACCTAGAATTTTAACTTGCAACCCCCATTCAAAAATATGTACCCCTATCTCCTTAAATATTGTAATAGTGTAGGACTTTACATTTCTGCACTGTTATTTCTTTCAATAGTAATTAGGGTGTATGACAACATATAAAAATTGACAAATAGATCACCCTAATCAAAGACAAATTATGCATGCAATCAAACACACTCGCAGACTTACACCCTTAAGGAAATTCCACTTGTTGCCTTACAAAAATGGCCATGTTATGCATGTGGGATGTCTTAGCACAAATGAATCTAAAAAGATCATAGTCCCTCGATGACCCTATCAAAGTTGCCTTTCAAAATGATCTTAGTCCCTGCAGAGAAAGTGCTAAGATATCTCACAACATTCATGGACATACCATGACCCAACGCTCGTCCCTTCACATCCAACGATGGGGCTTCTTATCAAATCAATGGTAAGGTAGCAACATCTAAAGGAGGAGGAAAAACACATCTAAAACCTTTTGAGTAGGTAGATTACTTTTAGTTACTTGCTCAATTTCAAAACAAACATCCTTGCTATTTTCAAAACAATCACATACATCTTTCCAAAACTTGAAATATTTTCAAAAGCTCAAAACTTTGCATACATTCTTACGAACGGGAATCATTGCAAAGTTCACCTAAACGATGGCACCTTTTCAAAATACTTTCAAAACCACACAAAAGCACAATTTTCAAACAAAAGCAAGTGATCTAGTGAGTAACTAAGAGCCCATGGAAAACCATGGATGGAAAGGGTGCTAATACCTTCCCTTTTCATAATCTACCCCCCGAACTCAAGAAAACATCTCGAAAGGTATTTCCAATGCTTTTTCACCTTTCCTTATTGGATAAAAGAAAAGTCAGTGGCACTCTTGCTAAATCGCAACATTTCGCGAACACAAATGAAAAACCCCAAGTCAGTTCTCCCACTGTATCACAGAACTGGCGACTCTGCTGGGGAATTTATTTAAAAGTGGGGTTACCTTAGGGCTAGATCATATTTACTTGCTTACATTATTTAATTTGCTTGCTTTATATTTTGGTTCCTTGTTTGGGTTTGTTTTAAATCCTACACCCAGATTTGGGGACACCTTTTAGGTAAGTAGCAATAAACTGTGAGGGAACTGTGCGGGGTATACCGACACAGTTGAAGCAGTAGCTACGTTGATGTGGCACTTTGGTTGGTACTAGTAACCCTTGAGTCAATCAAGGAGAGTACGGGGCCACCGCGTGGTGTCATAAAGCATCAACTGACCTTAGAACCTTGACCAACTTGGCCATTAGGACGTAGTGAGATGACCGGCTTTGGTGTAGTCCAAAGTTGGTTGATACTCGATGCTACGCTCATTGAGGTTTGACTTTTGAGTTTTGTTTGGTTGCGAGTCAATCGCTTATTAAACGAAACTTGGGGGAAAGATCAGTGATAATGAGATCCCTTAGAACCCGGTTACTTTTAACTAGGACAGGTTGAGCCATCTAAAACTTCAAGAGGGTACTTACCTGAAACCCCATGCAAGCCTAAACCGAGGACTTGTTTTCTTTATATATGCACTTGTACATAAACATCATAGACATCATAAACATCATAAACATCATCAACATCATAAACATCACTAACCATTTCAAGGATTTTTGGATTTATCTTTGTTCTGTTTTGTAAGACATGGCCTCCGCTTGTAGGAGCACTATCCAAGTCAGTCTTGTAAGGATACCTCCACAACTGAAGGATTTAGTATCAAGGGTCCCTGAAGATTCCCCGTTCACCAAAAGACATGGAAGACTCCTTGGTTTGGTTACCTCAGGTATTGAAGAAGATATGGTAAAGGTGCTTGTCCAATTCTTCGACCCTTTGCATCATTGCTTCACTTTTCCTGATTACCAACTTGTGCCCACATTGGAAGAATTTTCTTAACTCATAAGGATCCCTATTCTTAATTAGTTACCTTTCAACGGTATTGAAAGAGACCCTAAACCTAAGGAAATTGCTCGATTTCTACATTTGCAACCATCTAACATAGTAGCAAATTGGGTAACAAGAAGTGGTGTTAAAGGGTTACTAGCAAAGTTTTTGTTGGAGAAGGCTCAAGAGTGTTGGAATACTTTGGATCTACAAGCCTTCGAGGAAATTCTGGCTCTTCTCATCTATGGATTGGTACTACTTCCAAATACTGACCAATTTATAGATGTGACTGCAATTAAGGTTTTCATATCTCGTAATCCGGTGCCTACATTGCTTGGACATATATTGCATTCTCTTCACTCTCGCACTTTGAAGAAAAGGGGGACTTTGATGTGTTGCACTCCTCTGTTGGCTAGGTGGTTTATTCCGCACCTACCTCGATCTGTGGTAAAGAATGAACAAGGTATGAGATGGTCTAAAAGATTGATGTCACTTTCGCATGCTGATATCCGTTGGTATTATCGCTCCTTAAAAGACATTACCATCATTGACCGCTGTGGGGAATTTCGTAATGTCCCTCTACTTGGCATTAGGGGAGGCATTACTTACAACCCTTGTTTAGCTTTGCGACAATTTGGATACGCTAGAAGAGATGACCCTCATGAGGTACTCATCCAAGGAATTGCATTTGACTACGAAAGTGATACCCAAGGTTACCGTCAAAGATTTATACGAGCTTGGGGTATGGTTAACAATGTTGATAGCAAGACGTTGGGGCGTAAGAATTCCATTCCTTTGGAACCTTATCTTAAATGGGCAAGGGCTCGTGCTCAAAGTCTCAAGATGCCTTATGAAGCCGTCTTACCTGTTATCATGGAGCCAATATTCGAGGGAGACATTCCACATACGATCCTCTATCCTGATATGCCTACTTCTCTTGAAAATTTGCAAAACACTTGGATTCAGTTAAAAGGAGAGTGATACACCTTCGAAGCTAAGTTCTATTAAAGAGAGAAGAAGATATTGGAGCTTACAAGGGAACTTCATGAAGAAAGGAGCTTAAACACCTACATTGTGCTAAAGAAGATGCGCACAACTTTTATGTCTTAGGAGTTTACTTTATGCTTATTTCTGTTGTTGTAAGCCCAAGAGGCATGTTTGTATTCAAGTCAAGGTTTCTTTAATGCAAGTTAATGTTTGTTCACTCTTTGTCTATACAAATTTAAATTCTTTAAATCCTTGAAATCATTTGCATACTGCATATTCATGCATCATGACATGACAGGCGTCCGCATAACAGGTTTCCTTATCTCTCCGCTGTTATTTCAGTAAGCAAGATGGATCTAGAGAAAACTGTGACGGAACTCCAGGCTCAGAATTCTCAATTTCAGGAAGCTTTACTCGCCCTGGCCAAGGGGCAGCAGGATATGATGGCCTTGTTGGCCGCTAAGAAAAAGCCAAAGAAGAAAGCTCTACTCAACATGGGTAAAAGGTTTAAGGAGACAATCCGTCAAATTCCAATAGAGGAAGATTCATCCGAAGAGGACGAGAACCAAATTGATGAGCACAAGAGTACTCGGACTGACTGTATCAATGACCAAGAATCTGATGATGATTATTTCAATGAACAATATCCACCCGCAAACATCAAATACAAGCAGCTAGAAGACAGATTGAAAGCAGTTGAAATCCAAGTTGTTCCCGGTTTGAATTTTGACGATTTGGGCTTAATTTCTGGGGTAGTCATTCCCCACAAGTTCAAAATACCAACCTTTGCAAAATATGATGGGGTTTCTTGCCCAAAGCTCCATTTGAAGTCCTATGTGAGAAAGATACAACCGCACACTGCTGATAAAAAACTCTAGATTCACTTTTTCCAAGAGAGTTTGGCTGGAACACAGCTTGAATGGTTCTATCAGTTGGATGGCTCTCGCATCAATACTTGGGAGGGTCTAGCTACTGCCTTCTACCATCAATATCAGTACAACGCCGACTTGGCACCAACGAGGGTTCAATTGCAAGGTATGACTATGGGGAAGGATGAGGGATTTAAGGAATATGCACAGAAGTGGAGAGACCTTGCAAGTAGGGTCCAACCTCCCTTGACTGATAGGGACCACATTGATATGTTCATGAGCATATTATCTGGTCCTTTCTTTAATCTGTTGGTTGGTTGATCTTCTTCTGGTTTCACCGAATTAATCCTAACCAGTGTGAGAATAGAAAGTGACATTAAGAGTGGAAAGATCTTTGTGGCATCTACTTATACTCCCAATCCTGTTAAGAAACCTTTTACCGCGAAGAAAGAAGTTAATGATGTGTACAGAGCAAAGGCCCATACCAAAATGAATAATCATCCATCTGTCAATGTTTTCTGAATCTCCAATCCGACTTCTACTCAAAGACCATCTACCAATCATCAACGGGTTGAAGCTCCAAGAAGACTGTTCATAAGGTTAGGCATGTCATTATCTCAAGCCCTTCAACATTTTCTCAAGTCCAATTTAGTGACATTGCGGGATCCTCCTGCCAACCCTAACACCTCGTCACCAAGATATAATCCAAATGCAAAGTGTGCTTATCATTCAAACAGCCCAGGGCATAAGACTGATCAGTGTTGGGCTCTGAAGAACAAAATCCAGGATTTAATTGACAACAGGACTATTGAATTTGATCCTCCTCCAACGCCAAATGTAATTACCGCTCCAATGCCGAAGCACGACAAAGGTATTAATGTCGTCGAAGATACAACTTTAATTACCTCTATCAAAGGGTTAACTACTCCATTGAATGTAATCAAGAGCAATCTGTTGAAAGCTGGGACTTTCCCCGGCTATGGAAAAGACTGTGTGGGTTGTACGAGACAATGTGATGGGTGTGAGAAACTGAGGAAAGGTATACAACGCCTAATGGATAGCTGCGAAATTCTATTCGAAAAGAATCTTGCCATCAACAATTTAGTCGACAAAGCTGAAGACTTGGCCATCATAACAATTTCAAACAAACCTCTTAGGATCTCATCCAAAGGTCCTATCAGGATTTCAAATGAACCAATCATTGCTCCTCTCATAATCAATGCTGCTGGACCCGTTCCATACACCTCTGATAAAGCGGTACCATGGAATTATGGTGTCGAGGTTTATTACCATGGAGTAAAACAAGATTCTTGAATTGATGATAATGAAGTGGGTGTTACTAATATTTCTGGTTCTAGTAAAGTCACAAGAACAGGAAGAGTCTTTTCCCCTGATATCTCACCACCAACCACTACCGTAGTTCCAATCCGCATAACTAACGACAATGCTGGTGCCAGTACTAGAGGGAAAGAGAAAGAAAGTGAGCCTTCCAGGGAAGAGGCACTTGCTAAAAAGACTGTTATGGGAGAACCATCCACTCAAGAGATGGAGGAGATTCTGAAAATCATCAAGAAAAGCGACTTCAAAATAGTAGAGTAGTTGGGACAAAACCCTTCTAAAATATCCATGTTGTCCCTATTGCTATGTTCCGACGCCCATGCATAAGCTTTGATTAAGTTCTTGAAAAAGGCTCACGTGCCTCAAGAAACCACAGCTGACCAGTTTGATAACTGTGTAGCAAGTCTGATAGCTAACAATGGTCTGGGGTTCTCCAACGCAGATCTAACTCTCATGGGAAAGAATCACAATAAAAACTTGCATGTTTCTGTTGAATGTAAGGGGACCACTCTGGCACATGTTTTGGTGGACACAGGCTCATCTTTAAACGTGTTACCTAAAGGCGCTTTAGATCGGCTAGACTGTGAAGGTTTGGTTTTGAAGCCAAGTGATATTGTTGTGAGGGCATTTGATGGGTCGAAAAGGATGGTTCATGGAGAGGTGGATCTCCCAATTAAGGTTGGTTCGTAGATTTTCAACTCCATATTCTACATAATGGACATACGGCATGCGTATTCTTGCTTACTTGGGCGCCCATGGATCCATGGGGCGGGTGCGGTCACTTCTACTCTCCACCAGAAGTTAAAATACCCAGTTCAAGGGAAGGTTGTCACTGTTTGCGGTGAAGAAGAATTCATGGTAAGCCATCTCCATTCTTTCAAGTACGTAGAAATGGATGGCGAATTCATAGAGACTCCTTGCCAAAATTTTGAAGTTGTGGCCACCACCAAAATCTCCTCCGACACTCCAAAAGTCGACAAAGTTATTCCCAAGATGGTTTCTCTTAAGGATGCCCGTGCTGTGGTAGAAAAAGGAAACAATGAGATATGGGGTCAACTCCTCGACATCCCACTCAAGACAGATAAGTTTGGGATAGGTTTCACCTCCAAAGCTCAGAAAGAAATTAGAGGTACTCGTACGGGAAAGTCGTCTCTCCACCTCAAGAGTCATGAAGTGAACGCTGTAGAGGATTCCGATGATGAGTGTGCTTTTGAAGACTAGATCTACCTAACAACCAAAGGGAAACCCAACAATTGGCATGCGAAGGACTTTGTGCCCATCTCCTTCATTGAGGAGTAATCTACTTGTTTTTTCTTTTAATCAATTCAAGAACTTGTTGTCTGTAATATTTTGATGTTGACTTTTAAGCCATGTGCCTAGCCTGGGGAACTTTGGTTCTTTTGTCAAGGGTTTTATATTTTGTTCATCTAATCATATGATCATTCAGTACATTGGACTCTCTTGCATTCAAATACTTGTGTTCATTGTCTTTCTTTTCTTTTAAATACATTTCCAAAAGATAGCCATGTATCTTACATGCACACACACACACACTCTTGCAGGTCTACATCCACTCTGGATCCTATTGCCAACAACTCTATTATTGCCAACTATGACTTTGAATGTCCTATCAACCAAGCCGAAGACGAAAGCGAGGAAGATTGTGACATACCAGGAGAACTAGCCAGACTTCTGTTACAAGAGGAAAAGGCTATTCAACCACATGAAGAGTCAATTGAGGTTATCAACCTGGGTACTGAGTCAAATAAGAGGGAAATCAGGATCGGTGCTAATTTGGAAAGCAGTGTCGAAAGCCGTTTGGTTTAGATGTTGCGCGATTATGTGGAAGTATTTGCTTGGTCGTATGAAGATATGCCTGGATTGGATACCGACATTATGGTTCATCGTCTGCCAACTAAAAAAGACTGCCCTCCTATTAAACAAAAAGTTCGTCGCATGAGACCTGACATGTCTGAAAAGATCAAAGCTGAAGTAATGAAACAGTTTGATGCAGGATTCCTAGTTGTAACATCCTATCCTCAATGGGTGGATAATATAGTGCCAGTGCCAAAGAAAGACGGGAAAGTTCGCATGTGCGTAGACTATAGGGATATGAATAGGGCAAGCCCCAAGGATGATTTCCCTCTACCACACATTGACGTCTTAGTCGATAATACCACTCAACATAAAGTCTTCTCATTCATGGACGACTTCTCGGGATATAATCAAATAAAGATGGCTCCCGAAGATATGGAAAAAATTACTTTTGTTACACAATGGGGAACTTTATGCTACAAGGTCATGCCGTTCGAATTAAAGAATGCAGGGGTAACATATCAAAGGGCTATGGTGGCTTTATTCCACGACATGATTCATCATGAGATAGAGGTATATGTGGATGATATGATCGCCAGATCACAAACTGAAGAAGAACATCTCGGTCACCTGCACAAACTATTTGAGAGAATGAAGAAATATAAACTGAGGTTAAACCCTAACAAGTGCACATTTGGAGTACGCTCTGGAATGCTTCTAGGATTTGTTGTCAGCAATAAAGGCATTGAAGTTGATCCCGCCAAGATAAAGGCCATCAAAGAAATTCCAGTCCCTCGTTCAGAAAAAGAAATCAGAGGATTCTTGGGTCGTCTCAATTACATTTCCCGTTTCATATCACACTTAACAGCTACCTGTGAGCCACTCTTCAAACTCTTGAAGAAAGATCAGGTAGTCAAATGGAACGATGAATGCCAGATTGCCTTTGACAAGATCAAGGAATACCTGCAAGAACCTCCTATTCTCATGCCTCCGGTTGAAGGAAGACCGTTGATCATGTACTTGACGGTACTGGAGAATTCTATGGGGTGTGTTTTGGGCTAACACGACGAGTCTGGCCGAAAAGAGCATGCAATTTACTACCTAAGCAAAATGTTTACCGACTGTGAAACCAGATATACACTGCTCGAGAAAACTTGTTGTGCTTTAGCGTGGGCTGCTCGCCGGCTAAGGCAGTACATGTTGACTCATACCACTTTGTTGATTTCTAAGATGGATCCAATTAAATACATCTTCAAAAAACCTTCCCTTTCCGGACGAATAGCCCAATGGAAAATGATCTTGACTAAGTACGACATTCAATACACTAATCAAAAAGCCATCAAAGGTAGTGTATTAGCAGATCATTTGGCCCATCAAGCTGTGGATGATTATCAGTCAATGAACTTCGACTTCCCTGACGAGAATATTATGCTGGTTACCGACTGTGCAAAACCTAGACCGTATGACGGACCTGAACAAGGATCCCGATGGACTATGGTATTCGATGGGGCTTCCAACGCCTTAGGTAACAGAATTGATGTTGTGATCATCTCTCCTGAAGGTTGCCACACTCATTTTACCGCCAGACTATGCTTCGATTGTACAAATAATATGGCTGAGTATGAAGCATGCATCTTAGGTCTAAGGGCTGCTATTGACTTAAAGATCAAGCATTTGGATGTATTTGGAGATTCCTCTTTGGTGATCAGCCAAGTAAAAGGAGATTGGGACACTAAACACCTTAATCTTATCCCTTACAAGGAGTTTGTGTTATCCCTATTTCCCTACTTCGAAGAAATCACGTTCGAGCACTTCCCTAGAGAAGAAAACCAGTTGGCTGACGCTCTGGAAACCATGTCCTCAATGTTCAAAGTCAGATGGGACAATGAAGCCCCTATGATTACAATTGAAAGATTTGATGAACTTGCACATTGCTATGATCTTGACACCGATGCGGAAAAGTCGTGGTACCATGAGGTAATGAGATACCTTGAAGCGCAAGAGTATCTAGAGGGAGCATCTATCAATGATAGAAAGTTCTTACGAAGATTTGCAGCCAAATTCTTCCTAAGTAACAGGATATTGTACAAGCGCAACCATGATTCGACTCTACTCCGATGTGTGGATAAGAGGGAGGAAGAGGAAATCATGGAAGACATGCACGATGGCCTCTTTGGTACTCACTCAAGTGGACATGCAATGGCTAAGAAAATATTAAGAGCTGGCTACTATTGGTCAATGATGGAGACCGATTGCCATCAACATTTAAGAACTTGCCACAAATGCCAAATTTACGCTGACAAGGTCCATGTACCTCCGATCCATATGACATGATCGGAGATATCAAGCCTACATCTTCCAACGGACACCGCTTCATTCTTGTTGCTATCGACTATTTCACCAAATGGGTCAAAGCCGCCTCATTTGCCTCAATCACCAAGAATGTGGTAGCCAGATTCGTCAGACACAATCTTATCTGTTGTTATGGTATCCCCGAAAGGATCATCACCGACAATAGGACTAACCTCAACAATGCCATGATTAGGGAATTGTGAACTCAATTTAAGATCAAGCATCACAATTCTTCTCCGTATAGACCGAAAATGAATTGCGTAGTCGAAGCAGCCAACAAAAATATCAAGAAGATTATGCAGAAAATGGTAGTGACCTATAAAGATTGGCATGAGATGCTACCATTTTCTCTACATGGTTATCGTACTTCAGCTAGAACATCAACTGGGGCAACTCCCTTCTCTCTAGTCTATGGCATGGAAGCTGTTTTGCCAGTGGAAGTTCAAATCCCCTCGCTGAGGATTATGATTGAGGCAGGCCTAAGTAAAGACAAATGGATTCAAACGAGATTGGATCAGCTGAACTTGATCGATGAAAAACAATTAGTTGTTATCTTCCATGGTCACACGTATCAAAAACGGATGATTAAAGCTTTCAACAAAAAGGTTAAGCCTCCAGTATATCAAGTTGGTGACCTGGTGATAAAACGCATCATTTTACCACAAGGTGACCCCAGAGGAAAATGGACTCCCACCTATGAAGGGCCGTTTGTTGTCAAGAGAGTTTTCTCTGGCGATGTCATGATACTGACCACCATGGATGGTGAAGATACTACGCATAAGAGACCCGTTAGGTTGACACACCTAAGTAGAAAGGGGCATCCCGGTAAACCAAAAGGTTTGGGAAAAAATTATGGATATATACAAAAGATTGTACACCCGATAAGTTGAAAACTCGAAAGGGCGACTTTGGCAAAAAAGGGTATCCTGGTGGACCGAAAACCCGAAAGGGCGGTTCTGGAAAAAATTAAGGATTAAAAGCGTACGACTATGTCCCGTGAAATCAACACGATCAATACTATCACCAAGGTCCAAGTTCAAATGGTCCAGGATCAATCCAATCAACTTCGATCAATGCCAAGGGACGTTCAAAGACATTGGGGCAATAGTAGAGTTGAAAGGCAATGAGATCATTTCACATGGCTATTTGTTTTTCATTCTCAATTTTGTTTTCTTTTCGGCGATTTCCTCTTACTAAGATTTCCGTCTCTATGTACAAAAACGCCTATTCATGGGCAAAATATCAATACAAATACACTTTGAAGTGCAAAATTGTCTCTGTTTTGAATACAAATTTGTCCAATGACTGAAATTGAATGAACATATGCATATGAACATAATTAAAGCTATTTGGCACATGTGTCCTGCCAAGCAGCAACTTCAACAAGGCATCAGTGCACCACAGCAGTAAGCATCCCTTTAATGAATGTGAAATAGCCCCACAGAGTTATCTCACCATCATTATCCCCACCAGGGCATTGGCAATAAACCTTTCCCCAACGGAGTTGCCCATAAAATATCCTTGCACGGGACGATCCTTGGCCAGAGTCTCAATCTCTTGACAGCTTTTTTCCTGCTAAAGCCTAGGAGATCTCTTCCTAAAGGGAATCCACTTCCTTAGCAGATTTTATTCCCCACAGATTTATCTCATCATAGGGGAAACCCCAATGCAACCTTTCCCCAGCAGAGTTGCCTACAAAAATTTCTTCACATAGGATAAACCTCCGGCCAGAGTCTCAATCTCTTGGCAACTTTCTCTAGCTAAGTCAATTTCTACAAAATTGAAGCCTAGGGGTCTCTGTCTAAAGGAAATTCATCTCTTCAGCAGGGTTTATTTTCCAAACAGTTATTTCCCCGGGCCAAGTGCAAATTCCTCAACGTACAAGACACCCTGATTTCCCCAGTCGAGTAAGCACTCCCGGTGAGTCCAAAATTGCCCAACTGAGCCCATCATCCCGAATATGCACTCCCCAACTGATCCCATCATCCCTAGATGATCCCATCATTCCTAGCGGAGTATATCTTCCAACCGGGGTTTTTTATCCCCAGTAGAGTATATCTTCCAACCAAGATTTTATTCTCCAAGCTGAGTCCATCCTCCCCGGCTGAATAAACACTCCCCACTGAGTCCATCTTCCCCAGCGAATTATATCTTCCAACCAAGATTCTATTCCCCAGCGGAGTACAAATCCCTTAACGGAACCCAAATTCCCTATTTGAGTCTGAATCGCCCAACTGAGTATATCCTCCCCAAACTAAGTTTGCCTTGCCTGACTGAGTCTATACTCTCCAGTTAAAATTTCCACTTCAAATGACTACAAATCACAGGGCCACAACCCTTAATCCCTAGTAAAGTCTTCAACAAAGCCTTTATTATTACCATGAAATGCTATGAAGCCTGGATCCGACCAGATATTAGCATAATTTTCAAGTTATACTGAAGCCTGGACTCGACCAAATAACAGTTTGATTTCTTCAATTTCTAAAGCCTGGACCCGACCAGATAACAGTCTGATTTCTTCGATTACTGAAGCCTGGACCCGACCAGATAACAGTTTGACTTCTTGAGTTATTGAAGCCTGGATCCGAACAGATAACAGTTGATCTCATTTCTCAAAAAGCTATGAAACCTGGACACGACCAGCCCAACTCTTCAAAGATATAAAAGAAAAACTTAATCTAGCCAAGGTTTTAGCCGCTTGTTCCCAGTAGAGTTGCCTCTTTATTCCCTAACAAAGGACTGAGAAACCTGGATCCAACCAGATATCATTCCTTATTTCCATCTTTTCAAGAAAGTCATTGTGAAGCCTGGATCCGACTAGATAGTAATCATCCTCAGAGATTCGTTGTGAAGCCTGGACCCGACCAGATAACAACTAAATCCCCAACCAGTTCATTGTGAAGCCTGGACCCGACCAGATAACAATTAACTTCATCAGAAATCTGCAAACCCTGGACCCGACCAAATAACAGTTTTCGAATGGTATATTGTGAAATCTGGACCCGACCAGATAAGAATTAACCATGATCCCCAGAAAGACACTATGAAACCTGGATTCGACCAGATAATATTATAACTTTCCAAAAGACCATAAAGCCTGGACCCGACCAGATAACAGTCTTCAAGAAATACTGTGAAGCCTGGATCCGACCAGATAATAATTAATTCACCCTTACCTCCAACAAGTTACTGTGAAGCCTGGATTCGACCGGATAACAGTTAACCTCCACATCCCCAATAAGTTGTTATGAAACCTGGACCCGACCAGGTGACTATTCAATTTTAAGGAATTTTCTGCAAAGCCTGGATCCGACTAGATAACAGTTAATTCATCTCTTCCCCTAGTAAGTTGCCATGAAACCTGGACCCGACCAGATAACAACCGACTACTACATCCTCAGCAACTGTGAAGCCTGGATGCAACCAGATAACAGCTGATCTTTGAGTGGTGTTCCCCGGCAAAAGCATCTCTTCAAAAGAATTAGAAGATATGCATATTCTTCATTTCCAACAGGCAATCAAGGATTCAACCTCCGAAGATTTCCTCAGCAGTAGTCAGGGATTTATTTTCCCAGACAAACACATTTCGCATTCATACATCATAGCATGTACATAACAATGCATTTAGCATGATCCCACATCTGGTAAGCCTCATGCAAGCATCTGCATTTTTCTAACCCCCTTTCTCACAAGTAAAATAGCAAGTCTAGTATGGATCAACAGGAGATTTATGTTGATACTTCTTCCAGAGTTTACCAACATTCCTCCAAATGGCATCTATAAGCCCATTCACCATCCATCTTCGAGTGCAAATTTCTGGGCACTCTAGTGTTCAAACATCTTTCACCATCAAGTCACGAATGCTGGATCCACCAATCTAACTCTTCAGGTTCAAGAAGTTTGAACAGGGGCAGTTGTTGCATCCCAAAATTTTCCCTCTCATTTCTCAAGGGATCACCTTGGATCCTCAGGTTCGCTTTCATCAAGTCCCCAGGCCTTGAATTAACAATTTTTCCAAGCAAACCATTCATAAGGGCAAAATGGTCATTTGCACGCTGAAGAAGTCTGACTTTGACTTTTTGGATCAAAATCAAATCAAAAATCATATTTCATCAAGATATGTTGGAATACGAAGTTTGCTTTATCAAGAGTTTCAAAAGTCAAATTTTACTTGGAAAGAATCAAATTCTAAAGACTTAGAAATTTTTCTAAGTATTTAAGAAATATGAAAATTTCAAAACTTCTGAGCCAGTGTTCACAGTCAGCAAATTCTGGATGTTCTCAAGACAGAGTTTAGTTAGAACTTCTGAGCCAGTGTTCATAACGGTCCAGTCAGAGTTTGCAGAGGTTAAGTCAAAGAAGGTAACAAAGCATGCTGTAAGTATACTAGAAGTTCTGAAGGATCCCTCAGAACATGCTGAAGTCAGAAGATAAGAGGATCAGAAGATGAGATGACACGCTGAAGTAAAACTTCTAATCCAGAGTCAAGCAAGGATCCAGAGCTTCGCATGGGAACTCATTTAATGCTCACAACCGCCTATCAGTTTGTATTCAAGGGATTTTCCCCACGTGTACCCCTACTGTCTTGGGAAGAAAAATTTATGTGCAAAAGTATGCTAGACCCACACGTTGTCTCTGCTATTCATTAATTCACGCTGCCAAATCCAGCTGAGGCGCTGTTAAACATCCAACTTGAATGCAGTGAACCCCCACTTGTTAAGCTTACTTCAAGGGTAAGTCAACATCTAGCATAATGTTGGTGCCACTTGACCGCCCCAACTGCAAAACTTTTTTGTGAAAGAGACGAGAAAATTGAGAACTAGCTTTGAACCACTACAAAATTTCCAAGAACCCAGGAAACTATAAACACAAAATACCAAAATTTTAGCATTGATTCCTTATATTCAAATTCCATTCTTCCTCAAGTATTCTTGACTAGAGCCATCCATGTAGCTGTTGATTCATACATTAGAAGCTACCTTAAGTTTTTGTATTCCTATTGTCATACAATCTCCATTCACTTTCACCATAAAGGAATCAGAATATCACCCCTTAGATGTCCCTGAAGTTGTGAACTTCCATCCTGTTGAGTACGTGAAGAAGCTACTCAGAACATCACCAGAATTCAAGAACAACCTCCAGTTTACATAATCCTTTCAAGCTGCAAGGTAAGTTTTACTGACTCTCATCATAACTGATTAAGCATTGTCAGATTTAGCATATTCAGCACAATGTAGATATTCTGATCCTGAGGATGTACATATTCTGAAAATTCCTGCATTTGCTTGCCCAAGTAAAAGAAATCCCAAGTCAGAGTTTCATAAAGAAAATAGGACTCAGAATTATAACTAGCAAATACATGTTGCCTCTGATTCTTGCTTCTGATATTTCATGAAATTTGTCATAACTATTATGCATGCAACTTCTATTTTGTAAATGACTAAGCTGCAGAAGTTCTGACTGGCCAGGAGAGAGGCAATGTTCTGACAGTTGCGTCAGAACTTCTGAAAACTTCTAAATTTTCAGAAGGTCCAGAACTTCTGAACTTCCATATTTGGCTAACATGTTTCTGTTTGTGCAGCAAGTTAGCGTCAGAACTTCTGACCTCTTCTATTTTGCGTTGGTTATGTTTTCTTCTCTTTTATTTTTGCCATCATATTATATTTTATTTCTAATCAAAAACAAAAACACCAAAAATATTTTACATTTGCATGATATATTTTCTTTTAATATAAAAGGACAAAAAATATTTTCTTAAGCAAAAGTTATTTTCTTTTTTAAACAGACAAACATTTTACATTTCCTGTATATTCTTGTCTATTTCAATATGGTTGTAATAAGTAACCTAGAATTTTAATTTGTAACCCCCATTCATAAATATGTACCTCCATCCCCTTAAATATTGTAATAGTGTAAGACTTTACATTTCTGCACTGTTATTGCTTTCAATATATGCTAGTAATTAGGGTGTATGACAAGATATAAAAATTGACAAATAGATCACCCTAATCAAAGACAAATTATGCATGCAATCAAACACACTCGCAGAATTACAGCCTTAGGGAAATTCCACTTGTTTCCTTACAAAAATGGCCATGTTATGCATGTCGGATGTCTTAGCACAAACGAATCGAAAAAGATCATAGTCCCTCGATAACGCTATCAAAGTTGCCTTTCAAAATGATCGTAGTCCCTACAGAAAAAGTGCTAAGATATCTCACAACATTGCTATCATGGACATACGATGACTCAACGCTCGTCCCTTCACATCCAACGATGGGTCTTCTTATCAAATCAACGGTAAGGTAGCAACATCTAAAGGAGGAGGAAAAACACATCTAAAACCTTTTGAGTAGGTAGATTACTTTTAGTTACTTTCTCAATTTCAAAACAAACATCCTTTCTATTTTCAAAACAATCACATACATCTTTCAAAAACTTGAAATATTTTCAAAAGCTCAACACTTTGCATACATTCTTACGAACGGGAATCATTGCAAAGTTCGCCTAAACGATGGCACCTTTTCAAAATAATTTCAAAACCACACAAAAGCACAATTTTCAAACAAAAGCAAGTGATCTAGCGAGTAACTAAGAGCCCATGGAAAACCATGGATGGAAAGGGTGCTAATACCTTCCCTTTTCATAATCTACCCCCTGAACTCAAGAAAACATCTCGAAAGGTCTTTCCTGTGCTTTTTCATATTTCCTTATGGGATAAAAGAAAAGTCGGTTGCAACTCTTGTTAAACCGCAACATTTTACAAACACAAACGCAAATCCCCAAGTCAGCTCTCCCACCGTATCATAAAAGTTGAGTTGACTTTTCCTGCAAAACCCTAATTTAGCAACTTTTGGGTTTTGATGAATTGTGAGCAATCCTTGAGGAATCATGATCAACCCTTGATCAAATGATGAATAATACTTCAAAATGAGAATGTTGACCAAAAATCTTGAAGTTTGACTGTATGTGGGCCACAATTGACTTTTGCCCTAGCACAATCGATTTTTAGGCCCTTGAGCAATTGACTGAGCAAACTTTCTCTACAAGGCTTGAAACTTGACATGGATGATCTTGAGAATATATTAGGACAATGGTGAGAATTTGGGGTCCTTTGGACTCAAGCATCTTGATGAAAAATGAAACCCTAATTTGGGGTAGACTGTCTTAGGAGAGAGTTTGTCTGGTCAACTCTTGGACTTCCTTGAGCAATTTAAGGACCTCACTTGACATGTATTGAGAAATATGGGAGGGTAAATTTTGGGGTACAACAGGTCAGGATACTATTGGTCCACTATGGAAGCAGATTGTTATTAGCATTTGCGAACTTATCACAAGTTCCAGATCTATGTTGATAAGGTGCATGTGCCTCAGGTTCCTCTAAATGTCCTGACTGCTCCTTGGATATTCACAATGTGGTGCATCGACATGATTGGAGAAATCAGACCTACAGGTACTAATGGTCACCACTTCATCCTATTCTCCATTGATTACTTCACGAAGTTGGTCGAGGAACCTTCATTTGCTTATGTTACCAAGAACATTGTGGCCTGATTCATCAAATACAACCTTATCTGTTTGTATGGTATTCTAGAGAGAATCATTACGGATAATGGTACCAATCTCAATAACACTATGATCACCGAGCTTTACGTGCAATTTAAGATCCAGCATCATAACTCTTCTCCTTACCGGCCGAAGATGAATGGCGATGTTGAAGCTGTTAATAAAAACATCAAGAAGATCATACAGAAGATGACGGTGACATACAAAGACTGGCATGAGATGTTACCATTTTCTCTTCATGGTTAGCATACCACGATGCGCACATCAACAGGGGCAACTCCTTTCTCTTTGGTATACGGTATGGAAGATGTCTTACCCCTTGAGGTCCAGATCCCTTCTTTGAGGATCATAAAGGATGCATGTTTGAATGAAGACGAATGAGTTCAGACTCAACTTGACCAATTAAACCTGATTGACGAAAAGAGGCTCACGTCTGTCTATCACGGTCAGATATACCAAAAACGTATGATCAAATCTTTTAACAAGAAGGTCATACGTCAGCTATATCAGGCTGGTGACCTGGTGATCCCAGGCAAAAATTAGGGATATACATAAAAAAATGTGTACACCCGACAAGTCGAAAACCTGAAAAGGCGGCTTGGGCAAAAAAGGGTATCCCGGTGGACTAAAAACCCGAAAGCGCGGTCCAGGAAAAAGTTAGGGATTTAAAGCGTATCACTATGACCCGTTGGATCACCTTACAGCCAATCTTCAGCTTCAACTGTCAAGCTCAAGTGGTACTAATCAATCCAGTTAGCTTCAGACAAGCAGCAAAAGAGATGAGATGCTCAAAGGCATAAAGACATTAGCAGAATGGGAACCCAATGGGATTATTTCACATAGCTGTTTTTCTTTGTATACTATTTTTGTAAAATTTCCATCCTTACGACGGTATTCTCTTACTAGGGTGTCCGTCTCTTTGTACAAAAACACATATTTAAGTTAATACAAAAACTATTCCTTTGAAAGTGAAAAACTTTTGTTTTTATTTTTCTGTTTTGTGTGCAAAAACGTCCAATGATTATTTTTGAACATATGCATTTGAATGTGATTATTGCTTACAAATATACACCTAAAAACAGAAAGACAATTACTAATGACTTTAAGAAGCGGGACAATATCTAAGGGCCGTCCATAAAATCCTCGTAGACGTTTTCCTTCAGCAGATACCTTCTCCAGTAGGTATAGAGGCAGGGGCATCCTACTACAAAGCCACTTCCATATTCTCAGTATGCGACTTAAGGGTGTCAGGTGTTATCATATCCCCGATGGAGCAAGAAACTCCCAATTACTTCTCCAATAAAAGATCCCCCAGTGAAGTCTCCAAGCTTCTCAGGGTTCCCCAACAGGATTTCAATAAAATCCCAAACAGTTCACGGAGTTCACCTTCCCCAACAAAGTTTATTTCTCTAACAATGGAAGTTTATCTCCCAGCATTCCAACTTCAACAAATTTCAAGACCTGCATTCTTCCCCCCAACAACAGTCAGGGATTTATTTTCCCTAATTCAACAATACAGCAACAGAACAACTGACACGTTCATACATTGCATTCATACATCATTTCTGCAAACATCATAGCATATGAAGCACAAATGTGTGTATCACAATCTCATTTATTTTGAGAGAATCATGCAATTCATACATCATGACATCGCATGAAACTGATTTTACCTTTTCAGGTTAAATTAGAAGACAAAAAAACATTGTCAACCTATACAGCAGGTCAAAGATTAATGCCCAAAACCAAACGGGGAAACTATCTATACGACCAAGTGGTATGAACTCCTGAAACAAGACGGGTTTACCAACAAATACAGCAAGCCATGGATTAATGCCTAAAACCAGACGGGGAACTATCTATGTGACCAATGTCGCCAAATCCCAGATTAATACTTGTAACTAGCCAGGAGAACTATTTATGGACGATCGATTGTAGATTAATACCTGTAACAAGCCAGGAGAACTATCTACATGAGGAGATTGAAGATTAATACCTGTAACAAGCTAGGAAAACTATCTTTATTTCCCAGGTCAGAGATTAATACCTATAACAAGCCGGGGAAACTATCTCAACGACCAACAAAAACAAGGTTCCAGATTAATACCTGTAACAAGCCAGGACAACTATCTATGGACGACCGCCTATGGAATAATACCTGTAACAAGCCAAGAGAACTATCTACATGAGGAGATTGAAGATTAATACCTATAACAAGTCAGGAAAACAAGCTTTCTTTCTAAGGTCAGAGATTAATACATGTAATAAGCCAGAACAACTATCTCAGTGACCGACAATTTTAAAGTTCCAGATTAATACCTGGAACCAGACATGACAACTATCTGCGAACAAAAGATTTATAGATTAACACCTGAAACCTGACAGGAAAACTATCTACATGACCGGACAAAGCAATATTACACGGGTTTTTTCTCATGATCTCCAGATGCAGTCTAACACGAACTCATCCTAAAGTAATCTTACACAGGTTCTTTCTCATCATTCAGGTGCAGTCTAACAAAGACTCATCCTAAAGAAGCCCCACACAGGCTCATTCTCATATATCTCCGGATGCAGACTAACACTGACTCATCCTGAAATAGCCCTACGCAGTCTCTTTCTAATACATTTTCAAATAACGGTTAATTCCATTATCCCCAGCAAGTTACTGTGAAACCTGGATTTCAACTAGAAAACATCAAACTTTCATCTCTCCAGAGATAACTCTTCAGTAGAGTCTTGGACAACTGAAGCTCCTAGATTCTATTCCCCATAGAGTTTTCCTCAAACAGGAGAACAACAGAAACCCACATTCCCCAGCGGAGTCCTCCTCAGACAGCAGGAACAGGAATCCCCACAAGGAGACCTCTTAGGAAATAAGCATCTACTTTGGATGGCATCTTTAAGCCCATCTCCGACGACTCTCTGTCATCTTCTCCAAATGGCACCTGTAAGCTCATTCTCGACATCATCAACCATCAGTGTCACTTCATGCGAGTGAAAACTTCTGGGCACTCTAATTTTCAATCATCTTCTACCTTCAGATCACGAAAGGCATACAAGTCAATCTACATCTTCAGGTTTAAGAAGATTGAATAGGGGCAGCTGTTATACCCCAAAATTTTCCCTCTCATGTTTTCCAAGGTTTTCTCTTACATGGGTGGTTACAAACACTTGCCTAAAGAAAATAAATTTTTTTGAAGATCAATAAGGTGTCTTCGATTGGCTTTGAAACAAGGTGTCTTCGATTGGCTTTGAGACAAGGTGTTTTCGATTGGCGCCTGAGCAGTTTGTTTTTCGATTGGCATCTAGACAAAAAGCTTTGATTGGGCATCTAAAACCCTTCGATCGGGCTTTGGTCTGCAAGTCTTCGATTGGGCTCCGGGCCTCCTTCAATCAAGATAAGCTCACAAAGTCTTCGATTGGGCGCTAGGCTTCCTTCGATCAAATTAAGCTCACAAGGCTTCGACTGTGTAAGGCAAGAACCCCCTACAAGTTTGTTTCGATTCACAAGGGCAGAGGCTTCCTCTGTGCTTGCTTTCAATGCACAAGGCCAAGACCCTTTCAACTGAACATCGATTCACAGAGTAATGACCTTCTCATGCTAACATCCACAAGGCATTGGCTGCCTTTGTGCCAGCTTCGACTGGGCAATGGTCCCCTTTGAAATAGTTTTCCATACTTCGAAACGCATGATACTCCCTTCAAAGGCACATTCATGAGGTCCCTTTGAAGAAGAATTCATTGGTCCATTCTAAGGACACATGGTTACTGAATACAAGCTTGTCTTATGATGGGTCTTGGTCCTACATGTGGCCAGGCCCAGGCCTCTTGTGCAATGGCATTCAAAGGTGGTGACAAAGGAGGCTTCGATTGGCCAGAATGAAGTTTTTATTTGGGTTATTTGAATCAAGTAGCTAAGAAAAGTAGATAGACTCAATAAAAAAAGCTATAAGGATATATATGTGTTCCATTCGAAGGAGACAAATCCCGACTAATCGAAGAGCAAGGATAAGGTGTACTTCGAAGGCATGTTAGCAAAGTGTCCTTCGATTAGCATATCAGAGCAAGATGTCTTTAGATAATAAAACAATCAATGCAGAAGTTGACTGATCGAAGAAGCTCTAATAAAGAAGTTTCTGAACACTTCGAATCAAAACTCTAGGCTAATCGAAAAGCAACGCTAAAGGGTATTCGAAGGAGCCAAAGTGTCCAGGTTCATGCAACCTACAAAAATGGCAATAATGTAACATAAATGGATGATTTTAAAATTCTTGAAGGCCATGTTAAAGACTTGATTCTTGCCATAATTATCAAGCTTTGACCAAAGGTATCCCAGGCTTTCGATTCCTATCAGGTTAGAGGCACAAAACAACTCAGAGCAAGCTGGCAGAAACACATGATTGGATCAAATATGGCAAGTTTTCATGAAAAAATCAAATCAAATCTCTTCATCATGATGACCAAAGATTTGGTACACAAATGTTGACCTAAATCTTTGCCTATATAAACCCAACAATTCTAGACGCAAAGGGACGGGCTCATACACGCATTTACACTGCCTAGAGAGCTACAGAAAATTGCCAAAAATGTATCGAAGTAGTGAAATTCGATCAGCCAATTCCAGCCACATCCAGTCCGTTCCAAGTGTCCCATCAACACCTTGAGGATCCCAGGAGTGCCTACCAGCCCTCCTTGACGTTTAAAGCATCTTAGAACAAGCATATTTCATTGCTTCGGTAAGGTTAAATTCTCACGCTCTAATCTCTCAGTTCATGTAATTTAAATAAATTTGATGCACAGATCCATACTCATGTTGTTGTTTAGATTTATTTTTACATAGCACATGCCAGATTAAGGAAGGAATCCAGAAACACCATGTTAGGGTAACCTGTAATGTTTTGGTCGTATCTCCCTATACAAACACCTTCAGTCCAAACCAGTGCCATGGTTTTAACACCTCAGTATTTTGTGATATTTCAAATATATTTTTTTCTTGTTGTTTGTCTTAATGATTGAACAGATGGCCCAGTGGTGAAGGATGTGTGTGTAAGCTAGGAGAGCCTGGGGTTCTACACAGGTCTAGGTCAAAAATAACTTCATTTCCCCAGATCGAAGGAGACAGCTCCTATCCCAGATTGAAGGAGATAACTCCTATCCTGGATCGAAGGAGACAACTTATATCCTGGATCAAAGGAAACAACTCCTACCCTGGATCGAAGGAGACAGCTCCTACCCTGGATCAAAGGATCTCTATTCATTGTCTTATTTTTGGTTTTGTTTATTTCTTTTGTTTCTTGTTGTTTTTTATTAACGTTAAAAGAAAATCACAAAAAAATTACGTCTGGTTTGTTTTTTTAATTAAAGTTATTAACTAATTAATTTAATTACTTTAACATCTTTCTTAAAATAAAAATGATAGACTTAGATTTATTTCATTCAAACATTTCTTAACAAAAAATACAAAAATATTAGAATTAGGTTTGATTTCATTTGATATTTATTTTCTTAATTAAATTTAGATTTAATTTAATAAACACAAAAACAACCAAAAAAGATTTTTATGTTTTACTTAGCAATTTCTTAGGGTCTTTAGACGTTCGTCTCAATTTCGCGCGCATTATCTTATTCTCGCATTTTTCATAATAATGTATCTGCTGGCAGTATGTAATAGATTAAACTAGGTCTTTATCGCTTTTCTTTATTTTATTTCCCCCATTTGGATAGGTAAATACCCCCCCCCCCCCCGAAGCACTGTAATAGAAAAGATTTAAATAAACGCACTTTAAATTTATGCAAAATATTAACTGCTAGTAATTAGGCTTGTATGGCAAGATTGAAATCAAATGTTAGCAAACCTAATAACAAAGATAAATTAACTGAATTGAATCACTTGCACATGCGCACCTCTAGGATACCCCACTTTGGTTGCCTTCGGAAAAACAGACAGGTCCCTCGAAACGGGGATTCTTTAGCAAAGACCCGTAAATCAAAAGATCATAGTCCCTCGATGACCCTACAGTTGCCTTTCGGTAAATGATCTAGTCCCTAAAGAAAATTTCTAAAGCATCCCCATATGTTTCCTTTATGATTGTACGTCCCTTCGAGTGTCCCTCATACATCCAACGATAAGGGCTACCTACTCACTAATAGTAGGATAACACTGTCTAAAGGATAGGAGGAAAAGAATGAACCTTTTCGAGTATAAGTAGGTAGTTCTTAGATGATATGCTCAAAATAATTTTTTACTCTTACACATTTCAAAAACAAAATTTTTTGGTTTATCGACACTATTGAGGACTGATACAAGAGTTATCATAAAGTAAATCTCCGTACTAAGGAATTTCAAAACACTTTTCAAAACCCACAAAGCACAAGGTATTTAAAAATGAGCTAAGCATCTAAGAGCCCGTAGAAAACTATGGATGGAAAGGGTGCTAACAGCTTCCCTTTCCATAATCTACCCCCACTTACTCAAAAAATTATCAAAAAGGTTTTTTTCTGTTCTTTTCACCCTTTCCTTTATAAGATAAAAGAAAAGTCGGTGGCAACTCTTGCTTACCGCAACATTTGCAAACATAAACGCAAAACCAGTATAAACAGTCGGTTCTGCCACTGTATCACAGAACTGGCAACTCTGTTGGGAAATTTGTAAAAGTGGTGTTACCTTAGAGTTAGTTCATTTTAAAACTGTTTTAATTGCTTGCTTTGTATGATTTATCCTTGGAGGGTTTGTTTGGGTTGTTACTATAGATCCTACACCCAGATCTGGGGCAACTTTTAGGTAAGTAGCAATAGATCGTGGGGGATGTGCGGGGTATATCGACACGGTTTAAGCGATAGCTACGTTGATGTGACACTTTGGTTGGTAACGGTAGCCCTTGAGTAGTCAAGGATAACACGGGGCCGCTGCATGGTGTCATGAAGCATTAACTGACCTTAGAACCTTTAATTGAACGACTTGTCCATTAGGAAGTAGTAAGATAGTTGTCTTTGGTGTAGTCCTAAGTCGATTGATACTCGATACTACACTCATTGAGAATTGACTCCCGAGTTTTGATTAGTGGCAAGTCAGTTGTCAATCGGAATGAAACTTGTGGGAAAAATCAGTGATATTGAGATTCCCCAGAACCCGGTTACTATTGATAGGGCAGGTTGAACCAACTATACTTCAAGAGGGTACTTACCTATTGAATCTATGCAAGTCTAAACCTAAGGATATGTTTGTGTGATTATATATGTTTGTACATAACATCATAACATCATAACATTCCATATCACACTAACCATTTCAAGGACTTTTAGGACTTATCTTTGTGTCTGTTTTGTAGGACATGGCTCCCGTTTGCAGAATTACTATTTAGGTCAACCTTGTAAGAGTACCTCCTCAACTCAAGGAATTAGAATCAAGGGTTCCTGGGAGCTCTCTATTCACTGAAAGACATGGTCTACTTCTCCATCTGGTCACCTCAAGCCCTAATGAATAAATGTTGAAGGTGCTCTTTCAGTTCTTCGACCCTTTACATCACTGCTTCACCTTTCCTGATTACCAATTGGTGCCTACTATGGAGGAGTTTTCTCAGTTATTAGGAGTACCCATCCTTAATCAATTACCATTCAACGGTATGGAAAAGGACCCAAAACCTGAGTAGATTGCTCAAGCTCTGTCTTTACAATGGCAGATGTTGTTGCAAATTGGGAAACAAGAAGAGGCGTCAAAAGGTTTTCTAGCTAAGTTTCTATTTGAGAAGGCTCACCATTTTTTAGATACCCTGGATTTACAAGCTTTTGAAGAAGTGTTGGCCCTTCTCATCTATGGGATGGTACTATTTCCTAATCCGGAACAACTCATAGATGTGAGCACGGTCAAGGTTTTTTTGTCTCATAATCCGATGCCTACTTTACTTGGAGACATTCTACACTCTCTGTATACCCGCACTGTAAAGAGAAGAGGGACTCTTATGTGTTGCACTCCTTTGTTGGCTAGGTGGTTTATTTCACACCTACCTCGATCTGTTTTGAAGAATGAGCAGGTAATGAGATGGTCTAATAGATTGATGTCCCTCACACATTCAGATATTCATTGGTGTCCTCGATCCTTAGAGAATGTTACCATCATCGATCGTTGTGGGGAATTCCCTAATGTCCCTCTCCTAGGCATTACCTACCTCGATCTGTTTTGAAGAATGGGCAGGTAATGAGATGGTATAATAGATTGATGTCCCTC
Source organism: Vicia faba (assembly GCA_948472305.1). Classification (NCBI taxonomy): domain Eukaryota; kingdom Viridiplantae; phylum Streptophyta; class Magnoliopsida; order Fabales; family Fabaceae; genus Vicia; species Vicia faba. The sequence goes on from OX451737.1 coordinate 932,906,755, forward strand.
ACACATTCAGATATTCATTGGTGTCCTCGATCCTTGGAGAATGTTACCATCATCGATCATTTTGGGGAATTCCCTAATGTCCCTCTCCTAGGCATTAGGGGAGGAATCACTTATAATCATTGTTTGGCGTTGCGACATTTTGGGTATGCTAGGAGGGATGGTCCTCATGGTGTATTGGTTCAAGGAATTGTGTTCAATTACGAGGATGATGTTCAAGGTTACTGTCAGAGGTTCATACGAGCTTGGGGCATGGTAAACAAAGTGGATAGCAAGACATTAGGGCATAAGAACTCCATCCCTTTGGAGCCATACCTCAAATGGGTGCGAGCTTGTGCTCAAAATCTTATGATGTCGTATGCTGCTATCCTACCAGTGATTTCAGAGCCTATTGTTCAAGGGGTCGTGTCTCGCATCATTCTGCATCCTGATATGCCAACAAACTTTGAAGAATTGCAAAAATCTTAGATACAGCTCAAAGAGGAACGAGATACCTTAGAGTCTTAATTATATGCCAGTGAGAAAAAGGTGTTGGAACTGAAAAAGCGGATTCACGAAGAGCAGAATCTAAAAGCCTACATTAGCACCAAAAGGAAGCGTTCTTGGGAGACTTAGGAATTTTAGAAGTTTCTTATTTGTTATTCCTTTGTAAAATTTGATTTCATTTGAGCTTACTAATAAAAAGTATTTGTTTCTATTAAAAAAGTTTGAATCCTATAAGGCCCTTGAAAACATTGTATAAGCATATCATGCATATCATCGCATAAACAGGTTGTTAAAACAGGTTTCTTATTCCTTTCGCTGTTTATTTTAGCAAAAGAAATGGCTCTCGAACAAACAGTGAAAGACCTCTAAGTTCAGAATGCTCAGTTTCAGCAGATGTTCCTGGCTCTGGCCTAAGGGCAAGAAGACCTAAAAGCTCTTATCATCAAAGAGAATACCAAGAAGACAAAGAAACAAACTGGTGTATTGAATCTGGGAAGAAGGATCAGAGGACCGGTCAAGCGAGCCATAGATTTCGCGACCCCATCAAATGAGGGGGATAATCATGAAGAGAAGCTAGTGGAAGAAAACAACAATCCAGGGTCTGAGGAAGAGGAACCTGACTATTCTGAGGAGCAATATCCTCCTACTGATGATAAATACAAACAGCTGGAGAATCGGCTCAATGCTATGAATATCCAGAGAATACTCGGGATGGATTTTGAGGAGTTAGGACTAATTTCAGGGGTGGTCATCCCGCAAAAATTCAAGGTCTCTACTTTTGCTAAGTACGATCGTGTCTCCTGTCTGAAGCTCCATTTAAGGTTGTACGTCAAGAAGATTCAACCCCACACTACTGATATGAATCTGTGGGTCCACTTCTTCCAAGAAAGTTTGGCAGGGACTCAACTAGAATGGTTCTATCAACTGGAAAGGACCAATGTTATTAATTGGGAAGATCTAGCTACTGCTTTCTACAAGTAGTACCAATATAATGCTGACCTCGCCCCAACTCGTAGGAAAATGCAAAGTATGTCTATGGGTTCTGGCGAGGGCTTTAAAGATTATGCCAAAAAATGGAGAGAGCTTGCGAGAAGAGTCCATCCTTCATTGACTGATAGGGAGTTGGTGGACATGTTCTTGGGCACGTTATCCAGGCCATTCTTTAACCATTTGATTGGAAGTTTGCCTGTTGGGTTCACTGAACTAATAGTGACTGGTGAACGGGTAGAGGCTGGTATTAAAAGTGGTAAAATCCAGAGAGATGCATCCTTTACTACCACAAAGAAACCTTTCATAGGAAAGAAGGAGGCCAATGCTGCTTCTAGCCAAATAAATCACAACAAAATTGAGCATCGTCTGACGGTAGGGGCTGTTATGATTTCTAATCCTGCCTCAAACCAGCAATGAAACAATCAGCACAGACCAGGTGCGCCTAGAAGACATTTTACTTGAATCAACATGACCCTATCCCAGGTTTTGCCACACACGCTGAAGTCTAATTTGGTAACTCTAAAGGAGGCCCCAAAGAATCCTAATACTACCTCTCCCCGATACAATCCAAATGCTCGATGTGCCTACCATTCTAAGACTCTGGGGCATGATACAAATGACTGTTGGGCTTTAAATAATAAGGTATAGGATCTCATTGAGGTGAAGGAGACTGAGTTTGACCTTCCCGAGGCACCTAACGTAATAACTGCACCCATGCCCAAACATGGCCAAGGTGTCAATGCTGTTGATGATGATCGTTTTGTTTCCTCTATGGATGAATTAACTACTCCTCTTCTGACTGTTAAAGAGAATCTACTGAGTGCTGATTTATTTCGGAGTTATGGTGAAGGTTGCCACCTATGTATGTCTCTACCAAATGGTTGTCTGTTATTGAAGATGGGCGTCCAGTGCCTGATGGTTAAAAAAGAAATCATGTTCGAGAAGGTTCCTCTTGTAAGAAGTTCATGTGAAGATGTTTCAATAATCACCATTTCTGATAATCCTCCCAGGGTCTCAACCAAAAGACCTGTCAGGATTACATATGTTCCAAAGTTTGCTCCTCTGATCATCATCATGTCAGGGCCAATACCATATTCCTCGGATAAAGCTGTTCCCTGGAATTATGGGGATGACGTCTATTACCATGGCGTCAAGCAAGACCTGTTGGTTGTCAAAGACAAAGTTGCTGAAGGTACTGATCCTGGTGTCAACAATATCGTTGGGACCAGTAAGATAACGAGAAGTGGAAGAGTTTTCTCTCCCGAGATCTCTCTAAAAATTGTTGCTACTCCTATGATAATCCTTGTTGCTGCTCCTACTAGTACTCTTATTACTACCCCTGTGATTGTTCCTGTCAATATTCCCATTGCTACTCCTAGTCCTACTGTTATCCCTGCTACCGAGTCAGCCGAGACTCGGGGCAAAGAGGTATTGGTTGAGCCTGTCCGGACGAGGGCGCACCCAGAAGTCACTCCTGAGGCTTCTAAAAAGGAAATGGGAGAGATTTTAAAGATAATGAATAAGAGTGATTATAATGTCGTGGAGCAGTTGGGGCAGACCCCCTTAAAAATCTCGATGTTGGCCCTACTTCTGGGCTCTGAAGCCCATGCTAAATGTTGTACCCCAAAATTTGTCCTCTCATTTCTCAAAGGATCCTCCTAGACCCTCAAGTTTGCTTCTATCAAGTTTCAAGTCTTGGACTACAATTTCCCAAGAAAGACATTCACAAGGGCAAAATGGGCAAAATTAGGGTTGTGACTGAAAATGAACGAACTTTGATTTTTGAACTAATACCTGGCTTATTGATTGGAAGCATGACCTCAAGGATCCAAACGCGTCATTTTGACCTAATTGCACATTTTAATTCATCTCTTGAGATCAGTGGATTGATAGACAAAATTCGATCAACTGGTGGGAAAAGTCAACTGTACACTAAAAAGTCAAACTTTGACTTTTTGACCAAAGTTGAATCCCAAAAATCATATTTCATCAAGACATCCGAAATATGAAATTTGATCATCAAAAATCAAGAAAGTCAAAAATCCAACTTTTGCAAGATTTGGAAATTTTTCTAAGTTAAGTTCATTTCTTCATGACCTCTTGTCAATATAATTCAAAATGGTTCAAGATGTTATAAATAATTCAAGTTATTACAAAGTGACATTTTTGCAAGTTTACAAATCCTAAACTTTGTGTTGCTTAGACTTTTTCCTTTGACTCAAAACCTTGCCACAATGCTTTGTCTTTGATACAATGTGCATAAATTGCTCCACAAACCAAACTTTCTTGATGCTGCAAACTATATTGTCCAAGTTATTGTTGAACAAAAAATGATATGATACTTCTATACATTGCCACAACACTCCAAAAACCTGCTCATTTGCTGTCCTACAAAACCTTGTGCTATGCTGCACCACAAACATGTCATAAAACCTGTATATGTTGTCCTATACAGTCCAAAAAACCAGTCCAAAACTGCTCTATGCAGTCTGCTCCAACCTACATCATAATAGCCACAAAGTTGAACCAAAATGGAAAAAGAAAATTGTGTGGAAAAAGTATCAAAGGAGTAGGAAAAAATAGTTTGAAATAACTTATTTTGTTTCCCTCCTAAACCTCAGTCAAGGATCTACAAAAGGGATTGTTTCATAAGACTCATGGGGGGAATTTTTGGAGAGAAAAGAGAGAGGAGAAAAACATAACTTTTGTTAAACTCTGCTCATTCATAAAACTCAGTTCATCCATAAAACTCTGCTCATCTTCAACTCTTCTTTCACTCACAAAACAGAAAAAATCCTCAACCCATTGTTGTACAACCTTGCAAACTTTCCCCTAAACCAACTACCCAAACACCTCATATACATCACATAGAGATTTTTCTAACATAAGAATAGTTTCTGTAACACCTTTATCATCACCTTCCAAGCATAAACGAAAAAAATAGTACTTTGCACCTTTGACTGGGTTAGAGTGATTCTGGAACTTTGTCACACAGAGCAAGGATTGGAGTAGCTCCAAAGAGGATCATCACTTTGCATCCGGAGATATCCATACGTATTCCAAAGTTTCATTTTAAGAGGTATACTTTTTTCCAAGCTATAATATCTTTTTCCATACATCATTTTTTGTTTGTGTTCAAAAGAAATGTAAAAGATAAATTTAAAAAAAGGGAAAACTCAGTAAAAAAGAGCAAAGACAGGGGCTGACACGGGTGCCCGTGTCACACGACACGACCGTGTCAGCTCATCTATTTGAAAAAATCTAACAAAAATGCAGGTCAGGGGCTGACACGGGTGCCTGTGTCACAGGACACGGCCATGTCAGACATACTGGAACTTTACGCTAACAAAAATGCAGGTCAGGAGCTAACACGGGTACACGTGTCACTGGACACGGCCCGTGTCAGTTTAGATGGTACAGAAAAGGAAAAAATGTGCATGGACCATTACAGAATCTGACACGGGTGCTCATGTCATAGGATACGGCCCGTGTCAGACCAGAGAGCATAAATTTTGATTTTCTTTTGATCTTTTGCTTTTATTCAATTTGGTTGTAATAATTAGGACTTTTATTTTTTGCAACCCCCACTTGTACACTTGCATACCCCATCCCTCAAAAAGCATGTAATAGCGTAGGATCTTTATTTTTCACATTTTTATTGCTTTCATAAATGTTAGTAATTAGGGTGTATGACAAGATAAAACCAACAAGTGGACCACCCTAATCAAAGACTAAATGCATGCAATCAAACACACCATTCACACATGCACCCCTAGGGTAATCTCGCTCTATTGCCTCGGAAAATAGTCATGTCCCTCGAATATGGGCGTTTTAGCAAAGACCCTTGGTAAAAGATTGTAGTCCCTCGATGTTGCCTTCGGTAAACGATCTAGTTCCTAAATGAAAATTGCTAAAACGTCTCATAGGTTGCCTTCTATGACTATACAATTGACCCACGCCCATCCCTTCACATCCAATGATGGGGCTTCTTACCAAATTCATGGTAAGATAACAACATCTAAAGGAAAAGAAAAGAATGTTTAAGACCTTTTGAGTAGGTAGGATGCTCCTAGTTGCTTGCTTGCTCACAACAAAAACATTTTATATACCAACACTCTCACTTTGAAACATTTTCAAAAGACAAAACACTTTGTACGCGTTCTTATAGAAACGAGAACTATTACAAAGACATTCCTTTTCAAAATACTTTCAAAACTCACATCACAAACATATTTTCAAACAAAAAGCAAGTGATCTAGCAAGCAACTAAGAGCCCATAGATAACTACAGATGAAAAGGATGCTAATACCTTCCCTTTTCATAACCTACCCCCCGAACTCAAGAAATAATCTCGTAAGGTATTTCCTGTTCTTTTCAACATTTCCTTATTGGATAAAAGAAAAGTAGGTGGCGACTCTTGCTATCCGCATAATTGCGATCAAACGCAAAACAACCAAGTCAGTTCTCCCACTGAGTTACAGAACTAGCGACTCTGCTAGGGAAAAGTTAAAAGTGGGGTTACCTTAGGGCTAGATCACCTTTACTTGCATTCCTTGTTTGACTTGCTTGCTATACATTATGGTTCCTTGTTTGGGTTTTGTTTCGATCCTCTACCCGGATCTGGGGCACCTTTTTAGGTAAGTAGCAATAAGTTATGGAAATTGTGCGGGGTATACTGACATGGTCTAAGAAATAGCTACGTTAGTGTGACACATTTGTTGGTACCGGTAGCCCTTAAGTAGTCAAGGAGAATACGGGGCCGCTGTGTGGTGTCATGAAGCACTAACTAACTTTAGAACCTTTACTTGAACAACTTAGCCATTAGGAAGTAGTGAGGTATTCGGCTTTGGTTCAGTCCGAAGTTGGTTGATACTCGATACTATGCTCATTGAGATCAGACTTTCGGGATATTTTGGTCGCCATTAAAGAGGCTTGTGCTGAAACAATGTCTGATGAAAAAAGATCAGTGATATTGAGATCCCCTAGAACCCGATCACTATTACTAGGACAGGTTGAGCCAACCATACTTCAAGAGGGTACTTACCTACAAACTCCATGCAAGCCTAAATCTAAGGACTTGTTTGATTTAACTTGTGCATATGCATGTACATAACATCATGACATCATGACATAGCATTTTAGACTAACCATTTCAAGGATTTTGAGATTCATCTTTGTTATGTTTTGTAGGATATGACTCCCACTCGCAGGAACACAATCCAATCCAACCTCGTACGAGTACCTTTTCAGCTCAAAGAGTTAGCATCAAGGGTCCCTGAGAAATCTCCATTCACCAAAAGGCATGGACAACTTCTCCACTTGGTCACCTCAAGCTTTGAGGAAGATATGATGAAGGTGCTTTTCCAGTTCTTTGACTCTTTGCACCATTGCTTTACCTTCCCCAATTACCAGCTTGTACCAACTATGGAAGATTTCTCTCAACTCTTGGGAATTGCTATTCTCGATCAACTACCTTTCAACGGTACTGAAAGGAATCCAAGCCCTGAAGAGGTTTCCCGAGATTTCTACTTGCAACAATCTGATGTCACGACTAATTGGGAAATAAGAAGTGGTGTAAAAGGGTTCTTAGCCAAATTCTTATTGGAAAAAGCTCAAGACTGTTGAAACAATCTGGATTTACGAGCTTTTGAAGAAATTTTGGCTCTTCTCATCTATGTGTTGGTACTATTTCCAAATCCTGACCAACTTATAAATGTGAATGCTATCAAAATCTTTTTATCTCACAATATAGTGCCTACTTTGTTGGGAGATATCTTGCATTCTCTCCACTCTCGCACCATGAAGAGAAGAGGAACCCTCATGTGTTGTACTTCTCTGTTGGCTAAATGGTTTGTTTCGCATCTTCCACGATCCGTTGTGAAGAACGGGCAAGGCTTGAGATGGTCCAATAGGATGATGTCACTAAGACATTCGGATATTCACTGGTGTTCTCTATCCTTGGAAGACGTTACTATCATCAACCATTGTGGGGAGCTCCCTAATGTCCCTTTGCTTGGTATTAGAGGAGGTATCACTTATAACCCTTTCTTAGCTTTGCGACTGCTTGGGTATGCCCGGAGAGATGGTCCTCATGATGCACTCATCCAAGGTGTGGTGTTCGACTATGAAAGTGAAGATCAAGGTTACCGTCAGAGGTTTATACGAGCTTGGAGGATGGTAAACAAGGTGGATAGTAGGAAGTTGGCACACAAGAATTCCATTCCCCTTGATCCTTACCTTAGGTGGGTACGGACTCGTGCTCAGAGTCTCGTAATGCCTTACCCTTCTATCCTCCTTGTCATCATAGAGCCTGTGGATGAAGGAGATGTCCCGTATACTATCCTTCATCCTAACATGCCTACCTCTCTCGAAGACTTGCAAAGGGATTGGATTCAGATGAAGGAAGAATGAGGCACTTTCGAAGCCTAATTCTACGCTAGTGAGAAGAATGTTCTGGAACTCACCAAGCAGCTTCACGGAGAGCGGAGTCTGAACGCCTACATCGCACCAAAGAGGATGCGTTCAAATTTTTTCCTTAGGAGTTTTTGTATTTTATTTCTTTCATTGTAAGCCCAAAAAGGCATGATGTACTCAAACTAAAATTTATTAATGAAACGTGTGGTCCTTTTTGTCTAAAGAAAATTTAAATCTCTAAATTCCTTGAAATCATTTGCATGTGCATCTTCATTCATCTTAACACAAACAGGTATCTTATAAACAGGTCTCCATATCTTTCTATTGTTTTATTCAGTGAGATGGATGTTGAACAGACAGTAAAAGATCTTCAGGCACAGAACACTCAGTTTCAATAAATGTCCTTGACTTTGGAAAAAGGGCAAGAGGAGTTAAAAACTCTATTGATCAAAGAAAAGAAGAAGAAAGCGAGGAAATCAACCGGTGTTTTGAATCTGGGAAGAAGGTTCAAAGGACCAGCTAGACGAACCCTAGACTTCACAACATCATCGAGTGAAGGGGATAATCAAGAAGGGAAAAACAAGGAAGTGAATGACCATCCAGAGTCTGAAGAAGAAGAAGAGGTTGATTACTCTGAAGAGAAGTATCCTCCAGCTGACGACAAATACAAGCAGTTGGAGGATCGCCTCAATGCTATGGAGATCCAGAGGGTACCTGGGTTGGATTTTGAAGAGCTAGGACTTGTCTCAGGAGTTGTCATCCCACAGAAATTCAAGGTCCCCACTTTCGCTAAATATGACGGTATCTCTTGTCCAAAGCTACATTTAAGGTCATACGCCAGGAAAATTCAACCCCATATTGCCGATAGGAACCTATGGGTGAATTTCTTCCAAGAAAGCTTATCAGGGACGCAGTTGGATTGGTTCTATCAGTTGAAAGGGACCAATTCGCAATTGGGAAGATTTGGCTGCCGCCTTTTACAAGCAATACCAGTATAATGCCGACTTAGCTCCAACTCGAACACAGTTATAAGGCATGTTTATGGGTGCAGGTGAAGGTTTCAAAACCTATGCTCAAAAATGGCGGGATCTCGCGGGAAGGGTCCAACCCCCTCTATTTGATAGAGAATTGGTGGATATGTTCTTAGGCACGTTATTTGGTCCATTCTTCAACCACCTGATCATAAGCTCCTCGGATGGATTTATTGAACTAATCATGACCGATGAACGAGTAGAAGCGGATATAAAAAGTGGAAAAATTCAAAGAGATGTATCCTCGAGCATGATGAAGAAACCCTTTACTAGAAAGAAGGAGGTAAGTGTTGCATACGGCCATAGGAATCAAAACAAAACTGAACATCACCCGACGGTAGGGGCTGTTATGATTTCTAATCCTGTACCAAATCAGCAACGAAATTATCAACGCATGTCAGAGGCACCCATGAGACGATTCACCCGAATCAACATGACCTTGTCCCAAGTTCTGTCACATCTTTTGAAGTCTAAACTGGTGACCCTAAAGGAAGCTCCCAATAACCCCAACACAGCTTCTCCTCTCTACAACCTGAATGCTCGATGTGCATATCATTCTGAAAGCCCGGGGCATGACACTAACGATTGTTGGGCCTTGAAGAATAAGATACAAGACCTTATCAAGGGGAAAGAGATTGAGTTTGATCCCTCAGAAACACCTAATGTGATAACGGCGCCAATGCCCAAACACGGTCAAGGCGTCAATGATGTTGATGATGAATGTTTTGTTTCCTCTATGAATGATTTAACTACTCATATTTTGACCATTAAACAAAATTTATTGAAAGTCGGTCCGTTCCCGGGCTGTGATGAAAGTTGTAAATTATGTGTGTCTCTACCCAACGGCTATTTGCTACTGAAGATGGGCGTCCAGCGCCTGATGGCTAACAAAGAAATCCTATTTAAAAGAGTTCCTCTTATTAGAAATTCCTGTGAAGATGTCTCAATAATCACCATCTCTGCTAATCATCCCAGGGTCTCCACCAAAAGACCCGTTAGGATTACATATGTCCCAAAGTCTACTCCCCTAATCATCACCAAGCCAAGGCCAATACCATATTCTTCGGATAAAGCTGTTCCCTGGAAATATGGGGCTGACGTCTATTACTATAGCGTCAAGCAAGATCTGTTCACTATCCAAGACAAAGTTGAGAAAGACATTGATCTGGACGTCGTCAATATCGTTGGGACCAGTAAGATAAAAAGAAGTGGAAGGATATTCTCACCTGAGATCTCTCCAAATACCATTGTTACTCCTGTAATTATTCCCGCTACCGCTTCTACCAGCATTTCCAGTGATACTCCTATTGACAATCCTACTGTTATCCCTGCTGCCAAGACAAGGGGCAAGGAGGTGTTATCTGAGCCTGTCCAGAAAAAGGCGCATCCAGAGGATATTCCTGAAGCTTCTAGAAAGGAGATAGAGGAGATACTAAAGATAATCAAGAAAAGTGACTACAATGTCGTGGAACAGTTGGGGCAAACCCCCTCGAAATTATCAATGTTGGCCTTACTCTTGTGTTCTGAGACCCATGCCAAAGCCTTGGTAAAATTCTAAAGACTGCCCACGTTCCCCAAGAGACTTCCATTTACCAATTTGAGAATTGTGTGGCCAATCTAACTGCTGGTAATGGATTGGGATTTTTTGATGCCGACTTGACTCCCAAAGGAAGGAAACACAATGATGCCTTGCACTTATCCATTGAGTGCAGGGGCACTACGCTAGCTCACGTTCTGGTGGATACAGGCTCATCGCTGAATGTCTTGCCCAAAAACGCTCTTGATCGGCTAGACTGCAAGGGACTCACTCTAAAGCCTAGTAACATTGTAGTAATAGCCTTTGATGGTTCTAAGAGGACAGTGCACGGAGAAGTTGACATCTCTATAAAGGTTGGAACTCAGACCTTTGATTCAACTTTCTACGTGATGGATATCCACCCTTCCTATTCCTGTATTTTGGGCCGACCTTGGATTCATGGAGCTGGTGTTGTCACCTCTACATTACATCAGATGTTGAAGTACCCAATCAAGGGAAAAATCATCACTGTCCATGGAGAGGAGGAATATATGGTCAGACATTTGAACTCTTTCAGGTTCGTGGAAATGGATGGTGAGTTTATTGAAACCCCGTGTCAACATTTTGAGGAGATCCCACAAACAGCTGTGGTAGCCAAGACTACTACCAAGACTCCAAAAGTTACCAGACCGCCATTGAAAATGTCCTCTTTGAAGGATGCTAGAGCAGTGATTGAAGAAGGTGGATGCACTATCTGGGGTCAACTTACGGATATTCCTTACAAGTCCAACAAATTTGGTTTGGGTTTCACCTCGGAAGCACAAAGGGTTGTTCAATAAACTCGCGTAGGGGGGCCACCTTTACGTATCAGCAATCAGGGAGTCAACGCAATGGAAGACAGTGATGGCAGTTGTGACCTGGATGAGTGGATTTTTCCAACTGTCACCGGAGGACTCAACAATTGGGAATCCAAAGAATTTGTCCCTATTATTTTTATTCAAGAGTAATTGTCTTTTAATTTTTTGTCAGACTTGTAATAATTATACAATTTAGAATTTAAAACCTTGTGTCTTACCCGAGGCACAATGGTCCATTTGTGAGGGTTGTTACTTCATCTTCATATGTCATCAATAAATCATGGATGTTTTTGCATGCAAAATTTTACGCTCTCTGTTTTTCTTTTTACCCTTTTATTTTCAAAGATAGTTATGCTCTTACACACACTCACATATCAAAATGCAGATCCACATCCACTCAGGATCCCATGGGTAACAATTCTGCTATGGCCTATCATGACTTTGAAAATCCGATCTACCAAGATGAAGACGAAGGTGAGGAAGATTGTGAGGTACCAGGGGAACTAGCCAAGTTATTACAACAGGAAGAAAGGACCATACAACCCTACGAAGAGCCAATGGAAACAATTAACTTAGGTACTGAAGAGGACAAGAAAGAAGTCAAGGTAGGTGCCAACCTGGAGCCTAGTGTCAAGAAGATCTTAACTCAGTTACTACATGACTATGTTGAGGTCTTTTCCTGGTCATACGAAGACATGCCAGGACTCGACACTGATATTATGGTCTATCGTCTGCCGACAAAAGAAGACTACCCTCCGGTAAAATAGAAAGTCTGTCGCATGCGGCCAGAAATGTCAGAGAAGATCAAGATTGAAGTTATGAAGCAGTTCAACACCGTATTCTTAGTTGTCACCTCCTATCCACAATGGGTCGCTAATGTTGTCCCAGTGCCTAAAAAGGACGGTAAGGTACATATGTGTGTGGATTACAGAGACTTGAATAGGGCAATCCCCAAGGATGACTTCTCGCTTCCCCACATCGATATTCTGGTTGACAACACCGCACAACATAAAGTATTTTCCTTCATGGACGGTTTCTCCAGATACAACCAGATCAAAATGGCACCTGAGGACATGGAAAAAACGACTTTTGTTACACAGTGAGGCACGTTCTGTTACAAAGTTATGCCATTCGGGTTGAAGAACACCGGGGAAACCTATCAGCGTGCCATGGTAGCTTTGTTTCACGACATGATCCATCACAAGATAGAGGTCTACGTGGATAACATGATAGCCAGATCTCAAAATGAGGAGGAACACCTTGACCATCTACAGAAACTATTTGAAAGACTAAAGAAATACAAACTAAGGTTGAATCCGAATAAATGCACTTTTGGAGTGAGGTCTGGTAAGCTCTTAGGCTTTATTGCCAGTGGAAAAGGTATCGAAGTGGACCCTGCAAAGGTAAAAGCAATACAAGAAATGCCTGCTCCTCGCACTAAGAAGGAAGTCAGAGGATTCTTAGGACGGTTAAACTACATCGCCCAGTTCATTTCCCATCTAACCGCTACTTGTGAACCAATCTTCAAATTACTGAAGAAAGATCAAGTGGTGGAGTGGAACAACGACTGCCAGGCTGCTTTCGACAAGATCAAAGAATACCTTCAAGAGCCTCCTGTTTTGATGCCGCCAGTCGAGGGAAGACCTTTAATCATGTATTTAACTGTCTTGGAAAATTCAATGGGGTGTGTGCCAGGGCAGCATGACGAGTCTGGCCGAAAAGAGCATGCAATAAACTACCTGATCAAAAAGTTTACCGACTATGAAACCAGATATTCACTACTTGAGAAAACTTTTTGTGCTCTGGAATGGGCTGCTCACCGGATAAGACAGTATATGTTGACTCACACTACCTTATTGATATCCAAGATGGATCCAATTAAATACATATTCGAGAAGCCCGCCCTCTCAGGAAGAATATCAAGATGGCAGATGGTCCTGACTAAATACGACATTCAATACACTACCCAGAGAGAAATAAAGGGAAGTGTGTTAGCCGGTCACCTTTCTCATCAGGCTATGGATGACTATCAATCCATGAATTTCGAATTTCCATATGAAGACATCATGTTGGTAAACAATTGTGAAGAACTCAGACCATATGACGGACCTAAATAAGGATCCCGATGGACCTTGGTTTTTGACGGAGCTTCCAACGCACTCGGCAACGGCATAGGCACTGTGATTATATCCCTTAAAGGATTCCATACTCCCTTCACTTCTAGGTTGTGTTTCAACTGTACCAATAATATGGCGGAATATGAAGCGTGTATTATGGGTCTCAATGCTGCCATAAATTTGGGAATCAAGTCCTTAAGTGTATTTGAAGATTCGGCTTTAGTCATCAGCCATATCAAATGAGAATGGGACACGAAGCATCCTAATCTCATCCCCTACAAAGAACATGTGTTGACATTAATCTCACATTTTGAGGAAATCTCCTTTGAGCATTTTCCACGAGAGGAAAATCAACTAGCAGATGCGCTAGCCACTATGTCATCCATGTTCAAAATCAGGTGGGATGATGAGGCTCCTCATATCACCATAGAGAGGATGGACGAACCAGCTTACTGTCACGAGATTGATACCGAAGAAGTAGTGGACAAGCCTTGGTTCCATAAAATTAAGAGATATCTCGAGGCCCAAGAGTATCCGGAGGGAGCTTCAGTCAATGACAAGAAATTCCTTAGAAGATTCTCTGCTACGTTCTTCCTCAGTAATGGGATTCTCTACAAGTGCAAACAAGACTCTGCTTTTCTTCGATGCGTAGAAAAAAGTGAGGCAGACAAGATCATGGCTGATTTACACGAAGTCACCTTTGGGACCCATTCTAGTAGGAACACGATGGCTAAAAATATCCTTCGGGAAAGATACTACTTGTCCACCATGGAAGCAGACTGTCATCAATAATCATGAACCTGTCACAAGTGTCAGATCTATGCTAACAAAGTACATGTGTCTCCAGGTCCTCTAAACATTCAGACTGCTCCTTGGTCCTTCGCAATATGGGGAATTGACATGATTGGAGAGATCAAACCCACAACTTCTAATGGACACCGCTTCATCTTGGTTACCATTGATTACTTCACGATGTGGGTTGAGGTAGTTTCCTTCGCTTCTGTTACCAATAATGTTGTGGCCCGATTCATCAAACAGAATCTTATCTATCAGTATGGTATTCCGGAGAGAATCATTACAGATAATGGTACCAATCTCAACAATACTATGATCACTGCACTATACACACAATTCAAAATCCAGCATCATAACTCTTCCCCTTACCGACCGAAGATGAATGGCGTTGTAGAAGACGCTAATAAAAACATCAAGAAGATCATACAAAAAATGACAGTGACCTATAAGGACTGGCATGAGATGTTACCATTTGCTCTTCACGGTTACCGTACCACGGCACGCACATCAACAGGGGAAACTCCTTTCTCTTTGGTATATGGCATGGAAGTTGTCCTACCAATTGAAATCTAAATACCTTCTCTAAGAATCATAAAGGATTCAGAGTTGAATGAGGATGAATGAACCCAAACTCAACTTGACCAGCTGAACTTGATTGATGAGAAGAGGCTTACAGTTGTCTGCCATGGTCAGATGTACCAAAAATGTGATCAAAGCTTTTAACAAGAAAGTCAGACGTCGGGTATATCGGGTTGGTAACTTGGTAATCAAGCGTATCATATTGCCACAAGGTGATCCCAGGGGCAAATGGACTCCTACATACGAAGGACCATTTGTGATAAAAAAAACCTATTTTATGGTGGGGCAATGATCTTAACCATTATGGATGGCGACGACCTTCTACACCCTGTAAACACAAACATAGTTAAAAGATACTACGCATGAATAAAGACCCGCTAGGTCGACTGGCCTAGGCAAAAATTAGGGCATCCCGGCGAACCAAAAGGGTTCGGGCAAAAATTAGGGATAAAATACAAAAAAAATTTGTACACCCGGCAAGCTGAAAACTTGAAAAGGAGGCTTGGGCAAAAAAGGGTATCCTGGTGGACTGAAAACCCGAAAGGGCGGTCCAGGAAAAATTAGGGATTTAAAGCGTATAACTATGTCATGTTGGATCACCTTGCAGCCAATCTTCAACATCAATCGTCAAACTCAAACGGTTCTAATTAATCCAATCAGCTTCGGACAAAGCATCAAGTGGATGAGACACTCAGAGACATGAAGGCTATAGTAGAGTGGGAACTCCATGGGATTATTTCTGATAGATGTCTTTTCTTTGTATCAGTTTTCATTTTTACGACGACATTCTATTACTAGGATGTTCGTCTCTTTGTACAAAAATACTTATTCAAGTTAATACAAAGATATTCTTTTGAAAGTGCAAAACTATTTGTTTCTCTTTTACTGTTTCTGTTTTGTTTGCAAAAAATGTCCAATATTTATTTTTGAACATATGCATTTGAATGTAATTACTGTTTATAAATGAACGCATAAAAAAGAAAACTAAACAGAAAGATAATTACTAATGTGTTGTACCCCAAAATTTGCCCTCCCATATTCTTCAAAGTTTTGACAAGCATCATCTCAATTTGCTCAAGTCTACTCAAGGGTTGCACAGTCAAACCATCCTCCTAAGCCAGTCAAAATTAGGGTTTTGGTTCTTGCAAGGAAGTTGAGGTTTTAAAGGGCTCAATCAAGTCACATATGCCTATATACATTGTCAAGCATCCATATGCCAAGTTTCAAGGCTCACAGCATCAAGTTGCACAGTCAAAAGCCATATTTGCTTCACAGTCAACTGTAGGGGTAAAATGGTCATTTGGCAGTCAAAAGTCAAAAAATTTGGTCAACATCTTATTTTGAAGCCACAATCATCATTTGATCAAGTCTTGATCATGATTCCACAAGAATGACTCAAAAATCATCAAGATGCAAAAGTTTCCATTTTTGGACAGTTGAAAAGTCAAATGTAACTTGACCAAGGCATAACTTTTTCATGGTTCATCAGAAAAATCCCATCCAATGCTCATCTTTAAGGGGAGGACATTTCCTACAACTCATCTTCACATTCCAAGTCCAATAAATGCTCTCACAAAAAGTTATCAATTTCAACATTATAGGTCATTTTCAAAAGTCAACAAAAAGGAATTTTAAGTCAAAGACCATAACTTGAGATTGGTAAATCAAAATGACATGGGACCAAAGGCATTGGTTATAGGACTTCAAGACCTTTCCAAAATGTCCAAGAACATGTTCGTATGATCAAAATTGAGCAAGATATGCATTGGATAAGTTGGGAAATTTTTGTGAAATGGCAAAAGTCAACTATCCTTAAAACTTCAATTTTTGACAAAAGGGCCCACTTTCTTCCACTTGATTCAGCCTTGTCATGCCACCCACGTGTCCCATGATTAATCTCAAGACCAAATATTTATTTTTTTCATTTTTTATTTGATTTTTATGGATTTAATTCATTTTAAATCCATAATAATTCAAATAAATCTAAAAAATTTAATTAAATGGTATCTTGTGGTTTGAATAGCCTTCATGAAGCATTTTCTAGCTGCCAAATTCGTGCAGGCTATTTTTGTACACAAATTCATGGTTGTTGGACCAAGAAAGGAATGTTCTTCAATGGTGGTCAAACAAAATCCAAAACATAATGGCACAAGTTTAAGGCTTCTAATGTGACTTAATTCTCATTGATACATACATATGCAAGCAAGCCATATAGCATTCACGACCTAGAGCTCATTGAAACGGCCAGAACAAAAACCGAAATTTGTCAGAAAAAGTGAGAGACCAAAAACATAGTGGCAAGCATTTTCAGATCAAAGCAAGCACGTGGCCTTCTTCCTTGCCACCCCCTGAAGCCAAAGCAACCACAAACACGTCCTAAGACCTCCTACAACGCACTGTAAGTTGTCCTGAACTCACCTCTGAACATGGAGTCGTGTTTCTCCATTCTTGCATTTTTTTCTGGAAAATAATAGCATATTCATACTCCATGCCTGATTTCCAATGTAACTGCTATATTCAATTGCATTTTTAGGCTTCGTATGACCATGCCCATGCCTAGGGTTCGTTGGTTTTGTTTTTGGGTATTTTGTCTACAAGTGAAATTGGGACAAATCATAAGCATAGACGTGATCAGGAGACATGGAAGATCACAACCATGGGCTTAGTTGGAGTTTTTGATGCCTAAGGATGATTTTGAATGAAGCCTGCGAAACCACCTGCGGATAAAAATCCATAGGTAAAAAGCCAGTGTCCAAGGAAGAAGACGTTGACGCGTCTCCCTCTGATTTGTCATTTTAAAAAAAAGCGCGTTATATTTTTTTTCCAAGCTTATGTTTTGATTTTCTAATATAATATTAACTGATTGTTATTATTTCAATTAGAATAACTGGCTCAGTGGCTAAGGCGTGCAGGCTTTGAAGGTTGGAACCTGGGTTCGAATCCCAGGTCCCCCATAATTTCCATGCATTTTTTCTTCATATGCTTGTGTGTAGGTTCCAAAAGAAGGTCCATCATGCGCCTTGCTCATCCAGCATGCCAAGTGTCTTCAACAACAATCCAGTGGCCAGGAGATGAAGAACATCATACTCCAAGTCAAAGCTGCGCATGGGCAATTCTCCAAAGTCAACATGGCTGGAGAATAGTGGGCTGGAATTTCTAAACAAACTCGCAAATCTGGCCCAAACCCCCCTTGGGTTTGCATTTTTTATTTTGTCATTTTATTTTTCATTTTTTATTCTTTTTTTTATTAACTATTAACTAAACAATCATTTTTCACAATAAAACCAAAAAAAAACATTTTATTATTTATTAACTTATTTTGTAAATAAATTCTAATATTAATTAATTAGTTGTGTAATTAGAACAATTTTAACATTTTTTTAATAAATAAAATTAATTTAGAGTTAGGTCTTTCACTTTCAACTTTTAATTCCTTTTCTTTTTATTTCATTAAAAATATAAAAAAACATAAAAAACATTTTTTCTTTAATTAAATTAATTAATTAGTTAATTAGGTTTGATGTTTAATTTAATTCTAAAAAGGGTCAACACCCTCAAGACGTTCCCGATTCAATCTTCTTTCGCGCTTTATTTTCTTTTGATTATATTTATGTATCTGTACAGAGTATGTAATAGCTAATTAGAATTTTATCGCCTTATTTAAATTCTCGCACTTTATTTTCCAAAACGGATCTTTGTTTTTGGCGATGTATAGACCCGCGCCTTGTAATAGTTAGATTTACATTTCTGCAATTTATTTTTCGCACTCCTAACTGTTAAAAAATGCCTGCAAGAATGTATGTAAAATAAAATCAATCCGTAGCTCACAAATAACATACAAAGACAAACATTAACTGAAAAACAACACACATGCACATGCCACCCCTAGGGTACGCCTCACTGGTTGCCTCGAACGTGGTCATCAAGTATAGGGTGTCTTAGAGGTCGCCCTTTTGTCTAAAGATCTAGTTGCCTCGAAACGGTTGCCTCGGATATAAAGGATCTAGGACATTAGGGTTATTTCTAAGGTTTCCACTGTCCCTAATCATTGAATTGACCCGAACAACTCCAACGACAAGGCTACCTACCTCTCAATGGTGGGATAGCACTATCTAAAGGACTCTTACACAGCCTAATTCCTTAGAGTAGGTAGATCTCATGGGTACTTGCTCTTTTCAAACAAACAAAAAACAACTTTTCACACCAACACTTTCAAAAAGTTTTCAAACAAATTTTTCATACACTCTTGAGGATAGATACAAGAGTTACTTAGAAATTTTTCAAACGAAACCCACACACATTTGAAAAGTAAGCAATTTTGAAAACATAAGAGCAAGTACCTAAGAGCCCGTGGATAACCACGGATAGAAAGGATGCTAGCACCTTCCCTTTCTATAAATCTACCTCCCGAACCGAGAGACATCTCGAATAAGGAATTTTGCTGTGATTTTGTCCTTTCCATGTTGGAGAACATAAAAGACGGTGGTGACTCTTGCTTACCGCGACATTTCGCGAACCAGCTTACAAAAACAGTCAGTTCTATTTCCACCGATCACAGAACTGGCGACTCTGCTGGGGATACTAATAAGTGAGGTGCACCTTAGGAATTAGACCACTCTTATGTTTTCAATTGCCTGCTTTGATTGCTTTAATAATGTGGGCCTGTTTTGGGAGTTTCATAGATCCTAACCCGGATCTGGGGGATACCTTTTAGGTAGCAACAAAACTGTGAGGGAATTGTGATAACACAATTTTATATAGTATATTTGATTTAATTTTCATAAATAATGTTAGTATTTTTATTTAATTATTTCATTTTATTTCCATATTACGCCGGTATTTTTATTGTTTCAGGTATTTTATTTTAATTAGACAAATTGAGCAAAGTGAAGAAATTAAGAGAGTTATTGGACTAAATATGCAAGAAATGAAGAAAAGGGGTGTGCAAAGCAAAAATGATGGATCAAAAGGTTTATTATCTCCAAACTGGGCCCAAACGAAATCAGGCCCACGCAAGCAAGAGAGCCCTAAAGGCACGTGCAAGAGCGAGACGCACGTCTCAACTCCTCTCCTACAAGTGAGGCGCCCGCCTCGGACCCTCCCCTTAGTGGGAGGCGTCTGTCTCAACTACCACGTAGGCCCTAGGATAATACATGAGGCGCCCGTCTCAACGTGGTCAAGGGGATGAGTAAATCTCGAGACGACCACCTCCACTCAAAGCAGTTAGAACGAGAAATTTGGGGAAAAGTGGTACGAAAATATCTCAAAACGTGGTTACATTCTACCACTATAAAAGGACATCAGGAAATCAAAATCGGGGGCGTTTTTTTTAGCATTATTTTTCCAGTTTCAGAATTTACCTTCCCGCATTATTATTTTCCATTGTAATTCAGTTTCCAGCAGTTATTTTCCAGCCAGTTCCTTTTCAAATACTAAAATTTTATTTCTGTTGAAGAACCGGGATTTTGTACGAATTGATTCAAGCTTCAAGAATTATTTCCAACATTTGTTTAATTCAGGTTTCTTATTTACATCGCTTTAATTTATTTAATTAATTATTTGCATGAGAGATATTTATTTAGCCATGAATTTATTTACGAATGTTAATTCCTTTAATGTATTCATGTCTGCTTTTATGAGTATGTCTGGCTAAATTATTTAAATATCGATATGTAATGAGTTAATTTGAATGGATCCGGAACAAACAGGCTTGATTATATTTTATAAAATAAACACTTTTTCTGATTTAGTTATCTAATTTATTTTGTTAAAAAAGGTTTAGAAACCAACAGAGCGAAAGTTTGAGGCTAATAAACTGACTAAGATTAGAAACCAATAGAGCGACAGTTTGAGGTTTAAAATCAGATAGTAGATACTAGGTATTGTTTTTAAAGACTGCGACAGCGTTTTAAAACCAATTAAACTTTATTTATTTTCAAAAAGTGATTTTAAAATCAATGGGATAGCGAAAGCATACATCATAGTTTAAAATTATAATTTACTTCAATAGAGCGAAAGTTTGAGAATAGATTTTTGAATAAATACTTTTTGCTGAAAAAGATATTATTATCATTTTTAGAAAATAAGCCAGTGGAAAGCCGGATTCTTTAATGTTAACGAAGTACATACCGATATTCGCATTATTATTATTTCAATTAGAATTAAGTTTTATTACCCAAAAATTCCCCTAATTAATTATTCGATAGCTATAGCTTTACACAGTAGTTTAGGTTACGTTAGTTCGATTTATAGTCCCTTAGGTTCGATATCTTTTAAAACTACGCGATAGGGCTGTATACTTGCAGTCTCCCGATTAATTTAGACGATAAAGTCGCGATCAAGTTTTTGGCGCCGTTGCCGGGGACTATTTAAGTTGATATCGTAATTTCATTACGAAGTATAGACTATAGCAACTATTTCTTTTCCCTCTGTGTATGCCAAATACTCGCTCTCAAGGTGCGCCTTTGCATATACCTATATACGATATCGAGCGTTACCTTAGATTAAGAAGACGAATTCAAGAGTATTTAGAACGCAACAACCTTCCTTCGACCAAACTTCCTGACGTTGAAGAACTCAAGAAGATGGCTGATCCACCTGCTCATGCTCCTCGTCCTCTTAAGGACTACGCTGTTCCTTCTCAAGCAGAGCCTCATAATAGTATTGCTGCTCCTGCTATCGCTCGAAACGATTTCGAGCTAAAACCTTCGCTTCTTTCTGCCGTTCAGCAGAACCAGTTTTCTGGAGCTCCTACTGACGACCCGAATCTTCATCTGTCAGTGTTTGTGCAGTACGCAGACACTGTGAAAGCGAATGGTGTTAACCCCAAGGCGATACGATTGCGCCTATTTCCTTTTTCTCTCAGAGACAGAGCTCGCGCATGGCTCCAATCTCTTCCTTCCAACTCAATCACCACATGGGATGAGTTGAAGAAAGTCTTCTTGGCAAGATATTTTCCTCCAAGCAAAACTGCTATGCTCAGAGCCAATATCAATGGTTTCAGACAAAAAGACAATGAATCACTCTTTGAAGCTTGGGAACGTTATAAAGACATGCTTAGACTTTGTCCTCATCATGGTTTAGAAGAATGGCTGATCATTCACACGTTCTACAATGGTCTCTTGTATAATACGAGATTGACTATAGACGCCGCAGCTGGTGGCGCACTGATGAATAAACCATATACTGAAGCAAGACAACTTATCGAAAGCATGGCTCAAAACCATTACCAATGGGGTACAGAGAGAGTTAGCGTAGAGAAATCTCAAACGAAAGGTGCCATGGTTGAAGTGAATAGTCTGGATCAAGTCAACGCTAAAGTGGAAGCTCTCACTCAAAAGCTCGAGAATCTTACCACCGCTCCCGCAGCTACTGTTGCTGCAATTGCTCAAACTTGCGACTTATGTGGTATTCAATCACATCTTGCTCCAGAATGCCCACTTTTAACAGGAGTTCCAGTTGAACAAGCGAATTACGTACAGGGTAATCCTTACAGCAACACATATAACCCTGGCTGGAAGAATCATCCTAACTTTTCATACAAGAGTAACAACGCGTTATACGCACCTGGACAAGCTCCTGCTACACCACCTGGTTATCCTAAGGCTATTCCAAATCATCCTAATAATGGTCCTAACACATCTAATGCTCCTAGGAAGTCTAATTTGGAAGTCATGATAGAGCATTTCATCGCTACTCAATCCCAAACCAATAATACTCAATCCCAGACTAATAAGGATGTTCAAAATCAGAATATACACATTAATGAGCAGATTAAGCAATTATCTAACAAGCTTGATGCTTTAGCTACACATAATAAAATGTTAGAAACACAAATCTCTCAGGTAGCTCAACAACAAGCGGCTTCTGCTGCTCCTGCTGCTCCTGCTGGCTCATTTCCTGGACAACCTCAACCTAATCCCAAAGGACATGCAAATGTTGTTATCTTAAGAAGCAGAACAGAGTATGATGGACCTGTAGATCCCAGAAACAATAGCCCAGCTATGCAACAAAATTCTGTTAAACAATCTGAAACTAAAGATAAAGAAGAAAAGGAAAATCAGAGAGATAATAATGAAGATACCACGCAAAAAGATGAAACTTATGTACCCCCACCACCTTATAAGCCTCATATCCCATACCCTCAAAGGTTAGCTAAAACTAAGAATGTGGGTCAATTCAAGAAATTCGTGGATCTTCTGAAACAACTTAATGTTACAATTCCTTTTACCGAAGCTATAACTCAAATGCCCTCCTACGCTAAATTCCTTAAAGAGATTCTATCCAATAAGAAAAAGCTAGAGGATAATGAAACTGTCATGCTTACTGCTGAATGTAGTGCAATTATTCAAGACACAATGCCTCCTAAACTCAAAGACCCTGTAAGTTTCTCTATTCCATGTGTAATTGGCAAATTTGTCATAGATAAAGCTTTAGGTGATCTTGGAGCCAGTATAAGTGTGATACCGTTATCTATATGCAAGAAACGTGAAATTGGAGAACTCAAACCAACCAAAATGTCCGTTCAATTAGCAGATAGGTCAATTAAATATCCTGCAGGAGTTCTCGAGAATGTTCCTGTATGCATTGGCCAATTCTATATACCAACCGATTTCATTATTATGGACATAAGGGAGGACGAAGTTACCCCAATCATTCTTGGAAGGCCTTTCTTAGCTACAGCCGGTGCAATTATAGATGTAAAAAGAGGAAAACTTACTTTTGAAGTAGGTGAAGAGAAAATCGAATTTATCCTCTCTCAATTCCTGAAAGCACCTGCAATTGAAGATACTTGTTACTTCATGGATATCATCGATGAATGTAGAAAAGAAGCTGAGCTTGAAAATGAAGACAATCTCGATGAAAATATGAGTAGTAATCTAAGTGAATGCTTAGCTATAGCACCAGATCCTACACAATGTTTAAGGAAACCACCCCTAGAACTCAAAACTCCTAAAAATCTAAGGTATGAATTCCTAGATTCCGAACTCGAACGACCAGTGATAGTCAATGCAGAACTTGGCAAAACCGAAACTGAAAAACTTTTACAAACTCTGAGAAAATATCCAACAGCCTTAGGATATAATATCACTGATCTTAAAGGAATAAGTCCCTCTATCTGTATGCATCGCATTATGCTAGAAGAAGATTGTAAAACTTCAAGAGAACACCAGAGGAGACTAAACCCGATTATGAGCGAGGTTGTGAAAAAGGAAGTTATGAAGTTGTTAGAAGCAGGAATCATATATCCTATATCTGATAGCAAATGGGTTAGCCCTGTGCATGTTGTACCTAAGAAAGGAGGTGTCACAGTAGTCGAAAATGAGAAAGGAGAAATCATAACTAAAAGAGTCGAATCTGGATGGAGAATGTGCATTGATTATCGAAAACTTAACAAAGCCACCAGAAAAGATCATTTCCCTTTACCATTTATTGATCAAATGTTGGAACGTTTAGCTAGACACTCTCATTTCTGTTTCTTGGACGGTTATTCAGGTTTCTTTCAGATACCTATTCATCCTAATGACCAAGAGAAAACAACTTTCACATGCCCTTTTGGAACTTTTGCTTATAGAAGAATGCCATTTGGTTTATGCAATGCTCCTGCAACTTTTCAAAGATGTATGATGGCAATATTTGCTGATTTTCTGGACAATATTATGGAAGTCTTCATGGACGATTTTTCCGTCTGTGGACAAAGCTTTGAAGAATGTTTAGAAAATTTAGAAAGGGTATTAGAACGTTGTGTGAAGGTTAATCTAGTGCTTAATTTGGAGAAATGTCATTTTATGGTACAAGAAGGAATTGTTTTAGGACACATTATATCCAAAAGAGGAATTGAAGTCGATTCTGCTAAAATCGAAGTTATTGAGAACCTTCAACCTCCAAAAACTGTTAGAGAAATCCGAAGCTTTTTTGGACACGCCGGTTTTTATCGACGATTCATTAAAGATTTCTCTAAGATAACTAAACCCCTAACTGAGCTATTAATGAAAGACGCTGAATTTATCTTCGACGAAAAATGTTTAGAAGCATTTCAAACACTTAAGAAAGCATTAATTTATGCGCCTATCATGCAAACTCCAGATTGGAATGAACCTTTTGAAATAATGTGTGACGCAAGTGACTATGCCGTAGGAGCTGTTTTAGGACAGCGAAAGGATAAAAGACTCCACGTCATATATTATGCAAGCAGAACCCTGGACGAAGCGCAGATGAATTATGCTACAACCGAGAAAGAATTCTTAGCAGTGATCTTCGCATTAGACAAGTTTCGTTCCTACTTAGTAGGATCCAAAATAATCATATACACTGATCATGCTTCTATTAGATATCTCCTAACCAAAAAGGACGCTAAACCTAGACTCCTGAGATGGATATTGCTACTGCAAGAGTTCGATTTAGAAATCAAAGATAAGAAAGGAACGGAAAACGTGGTAGCAGATCATCTCTCTAGACTAGAAAATCTTAAACATGAACAAGTGCCGATCGATGATGAATTCCAGTATGATAAACTGATTGCCCACTTGGAAGACACAGAACCAGATAAACTCATGGAAACCACCTTAGCCGTCTCCTCAGTGCCTTGGTATGCCGATTTCGTAAATTACCTCGCTGCAGGCGTTTTACCACCTGAACTTACCTACCAACAGAAGAAGAAATTCTTCCATGATCTTAAACAGTATTATTGGGATGAACCTTTACTTTTCAAGAGAGGTCCCGATGGAATTTTCTGCCGATGTGTGCCAGAAGAAGAGATTGAAAACATTATAAAACACTGTCATTCTGCACCTTACGGAGGACATGCGAGTACATCCAAAACTTGTGCAAAGATCTTACAATCCGGTCTCTATTGGCCTAATTTATGGAAAGACGTACATGCCACCATCTTAAAATGCGACAGGTGTCAACGCACCGGTAATATATCTAGACGTGACGAAATGCCACAAAAAGGCATTTTAGAAGTCGAAATCTTTGATGTGTGGGGGATAGACTTTATGGGACCCTTTCCATCTTCATCCGGTAACAAGTATATACTCATGGCTGTGGATTATGTCTCAAAATGGATCGAAGCTATAGCTTCTCCAACAAACGACACCCGAGTGGTACTTAAACTGTTCAAGAACATAATCTTTCCTAGGTTCGGTGTACCCAGACTCGTTATAAGTGATGGTGGATCTCATTTCATTTCCAAAATCTTTGAAAAATTATTAGGAAAATATGGAGTTCGACATCGCATAGCTACACCTTACCATCCTCAAACTAGCGGACAAGTTGAAGTTTCAAATCGTGAGATAAAACAAATCCTTGAAAAAACTGTCGCTACGTCCAGAAAGGACTGGTCCTTTAAACTTCACGAAGCTTTATGGGCTTATAGAACTGCCTATAAAACTCCCATCGGTACTACTCCTTTCAAGCTTATTTATGGTAAGTCATGCCATCTCCCAGTTGAGTTAGAACACAAGGCCTATTGGGCCATTAAGAATCTGAACTTAAGTTACACTGCCGCTGGAGAGAAGCGTATCTTAGATATTAATGAATTGGAAGAACTTAGACAGGATGCGTACGAAAATGCTAGGATTTACAAAGAGCGCACAAAGAAATGGCATGATAAGCATATATCTAGGAAGAATTTTAACATAGGTGACTTGGTATTACTATTTAACTCGCGATTAAAATTATTTCCTGGAAAATTACGATCTAGGTGGTCCGGACCTTTTGAAATTACTCGAGTTTATCCAAGTGGTGCAATAGAGATTAAGGGACCTTCGATTGAACCGTTTATAGTAAACGGGTAGCGTTTAAAACATTACCATCTAACTGAACTCGAGGGAAATTCTCAAACGATAAATCTAGACGAGCCACACGCTCGATTAGAAGCCTAGTCTTTAGTTTTATTTGTCGAGCTTACGACATAAAACAAAGCGCTTTGTGGGAGACAACCCACCGTTTTTTTTATATTTCCTTCTTCTTATTTTTCATTTCTTCTTTAGTCTATTTTTAACAAAAACAAAAACAAAAATATATCTATTTCTTTTCTTTATCTATTCATTATATTTCTCCTCTTTGTCTTATTTCTTTCTATTCTATTTTTTTCCTTCTTATCGGCATTTGGCCAATGCTGATCTTCTTTATTTTCTTCTCTTCAGGATACTTCTTGCTACTTATTTCTCTTCCCACTATGTCTCGAGTTGACGATATGCCAGTTAGTTTCAGAGGAAGAAATCAGCGCACCAAATATGGAGTTTTATCCGAGCGTGAGATGTTACCTACTATCTACCTTCATCACGGTGCTATGACTGCTCTTGGTATTCGTGATAGTGTGCTTTTTCTGCTGAATCAGATTGGGTGGGATAGTTCACGCCTGATGACTTGCTATGCCACTTATCGGAACCTCACTTTGGAGTTCCTCAGCTCTTTGACATACTTTCCTACTCATGGGTTAGCTTTACGCCGTGGACTTATTATCTTCAGACTTTTTGGCATCACTTTCAAGTTTAACCATAAGGAATTGGATGAGCTTCTTGGTTTTCCTAATGGCATAAGAGTTTATCATGAAACTCAGGAGGAGTATCTTGGATTTAGAGAGCTTGACTATTTTTGGGGATCTATTTCTGGAATCCTTAACCCTGAGCCCGAGGACTTTGTATCAGAGAATATCCATAATCCGGCCTTCAGGTATTTCCATAAGATTATGGCCCACACCATTTTTGGAAAACCCCAGAATGTCACCACTGTTTCTAAGGATGAGCTTTTTATCATGTTTTGTGCTTCGTAAAACCGTCCGGTTAATGCGATCACTTATCTGATCCGTACCTTTGTGGATCTCATTGATACTGATCATGCACCCATTCGGATGGGAGGTCTCGTCACTATGATTGCAAATGTTGTTGGACCTCGACAACCCTTTAAGCATCTGAATGCTTTTACTGGTGTTACTTGCATGACCATCGAGTTCTGTTTCAACACTGGTATAATTGGTGATCTTGGCCCGACTCAGTTTACCTTGTTGATTAATGGTCAAGTTATGCAGCTGTTTACCTTGCCTAACCCTGCTACGAGTGTGCATAACAAAGCCAACTGGCTTTTTGGTCTTGATCAGCAGCCTTCTCCGCCTAGCACTCCTGAGACTCCGCAAGATTATGAGGTTTTGGAAGATTCTGAGGAAGATCCCACTGCTCTTCCAGGTTATTATGATATGGGCGCTCCTCAGCACGATTCTACCGCTCACTTTGTTGCTCCTGACAACGTTATGCATGAGGCTCCTACCATTGATTATGCGACTGCCATCCACGCTCTCCAAGTGGAACATCAGGCTTTGAGGGACGATTTGACTAGTTTGCGAGCCGATTTCTTTGGTTTTATGGATACTGTTTCTGCGCAATTTCAAGAAGTTTTCGCTTACTTTCATTCTTCCTCCGCTTCTAAGGCAGGACCATCTAGTGGCTAGAGCTTTTAAGTAGTTCATTTTATTTAGTTTAGCTTAGTTTGATTTTATTAGAAATTGCAATATTTTCGTTATGTTCTTTTTATTATTATGTTTTACTTTCCAAATACTTGATTCTTAAATTGTAAGCAACTTTGATCCTCATTCTAAAAGCAATTCATGTTATTTTCTTATAATTATAATGTTGCAGCTTAATATATTATATCATATAAAAATATTATCTTATAAGAATATTAGTATTATTGCATTCTTATTTGTTGCTACAATTTTTAAATATATTCTTTTTTCTGGCTCCTGCGTTATCCGTATCATTCTACCTTGCAAGTTAGATTCCTTTTTTTTGCATACTGTCCCTTGTCATTCACGCGCTGGCTTGTTCCCAATAAAGTGAGACGCACGCCTCAGCCCAACACTTTCCCACGCCATGTAGCTTTGAGACGCCCGCCTCAGGCGTGGTCTCCTGTGTCAGACGGTCGCCTCAGCATGTGTTTCGTGCAGAGTAAAAGTTGGTCTTCCCTTGCATTTACTTGTCTTGTCCGTTTCGTTTTCCCATTCAGCCCCAATTAATTCAAATTCAACACTCTTTATTTTCATTCAAATTATATTCTTTCCACTTCCCACCATTAATCCCCATTCATATTTTCCCTCCCATTTTCCAACACCCACTTATTATAATTTATCACTCTTAACTCTCACTCCACTATAAATCCCTTCATCCTTCTTTCTCATTTCACAACATTTCTAACCATCTCTACCATTTCCTCTCCTACACCCATATTTTCTACCTTTTCCCTTCTTCAACCCATATCCATCTATGGCTCCACGAAACAACCAAAGACAAGTTAAGCCCGACCGACCACCACCCGACCTATCCAATATCATTTTCCGCGATAACGACGACGGCCAACAACAACAAAAGTATAAAAAATTCTATACCCGTTCCGTCGTTCCTACAAAATACATAAGTTCGGAGTGTTTGGAAACCTTAGGAATGACCAATAGCATCGTATTCATGCTCAATAACACCGGTTTAACCAGTCTCTGCACAAACCCATGTCCAACCTATGAACCACTCGTGCTTGAATTTCTTAGTTCCTTCTCTTACACAACACCTGTCGACGATCCCTACACAACCGGAACCGCCAACTTCCGCATGTTTAACCAAGAGTACTCTCTTGATCAAGAAAGAGTCGCTGAACTCTTATCTTTCACTCGCGGCGAGCATGTTCATTACAAGCCTTTCGATGATGACCACGATCTTTCTTGGGATCAAGTCGGCTTCTCCTTATGGAATGATCTAACCGGTCAAACCACAGAAAGTTGGCGCGACCTCTATGCTTCTCAAATACATAACCCTGCATTAAGGTACTTTCACCGCGTTCTTGCTAACACCATCTTTGGTCGGACCAATAATCACAAGGTCAACCAAAATGAGCTGTTCATCATTTTCTGTGCCCTTAATGGTCAGGCTGTCAACGTCGCTCCTTTCATGCTCAGTCACATCCACACATGCGTGAACGCAGCAGGTACTAATCCCTTTGTTTTTGGAGGCATCATCACATCTTTAGCATATGCTTTAGGCCTTTCCGCCGAGCTATTTTATTTGTTACAATATATGATGCCAGCCACTCTTCTTGATGTCATCTATTGCCGAGATTCCCATATAATCTCTCCAAGACATGATGGCCGGTTTACATTAGTGATAAATCGTCGTCCAATCCCTGATTTTGTGTTACCTTGTCCGAATCGTATCGACGTCCGAGTCCGCGCCAATTGGCGTTATGCCCTTGATGCACCTGCCGCCCAACAACCAAATAATCCCGCTGCAAATTTCGCAGCTATGCAGGCTCATATGCTTCGTCAAGATCAGTTGTTCCATGCCATGCAACAAAACCAAGCTGAGACTTTATGTCTCGTCCAAGAAGTACAACGTGACCAACAAGAGATGCGACGCGAACAACAAGAATATGCCTTTCGCCATGATCGTAACCTCGAATCTTTGCAAGCTCGCATAGCAGACGCACTTCATCTTAATGATTCTGATTCTGACGTACGATGAAGACCTCGTACTAGAGGACGAAGAACAAGAGATCATGATTCTCAAAGCAACGAGTGATCGCCTTTCTCTTTTCATCTGATTCTCCTTTGTTTTTATCGCATTGAGGACATTGCTCCTTTTTAGTATAGGGGAGTCAGATCATTTCCTTGTTCATTTCTATTTCCTTTTCTCTCTTTGTAGTATTTTTCATTTTATTTCTTTTCTTGTATTGCAAAATTTCAATTCAATAAAATACTTATTTATGCAAATTTTAATCTCTTATGCAAAAATTTCTGCTTACTCGAATTCCCCCTATTTCTTGAGCCATAACGAATAAAATAAAACAATTTTAACATGCATTTATAAACATTATTCAACTAGTATTAAGGTTGCCTATTATAAATAAGAATTCGAGCAACTTAGCAAAACTGCTATCATCTTAACACTTCAAAACCCCCGATGTGTTGGATCGATTTAAGTACTTATTATACCAAAACCTTTAAAACTTAGTTTTAGATTAGCCCCGAGTAGTTTATTAAGCAGTCGGCACCGCCATAAACACAAACTACGTGGAGAGCTGATGAATATAAGTGATTGATCAAATATTCTTAAGAAATTGCTTTTATCTGAAGATGCACTTATTAAGTTAGATGGTCCCTACCAGATTATTTAATCCAACAGTTGCAGAAACTATAAATTTAAATGCAAAATAATCCATTATAAATTGGTTCAGTGGTCCCTGGTGCTGAACTTGGTAGGGCGAATTACGGTTCGATCCCCCGCAATTTTTAATTGGAAAAAGGGAGTACCATATGATTAAATTACCAGAACTCCTAGCTGGCTTGCTAAGATCAAATTCACTAACCAGTTACTCCACTATGTGCGTGTAAGGTAAAGGGCTTAATGTGATTGCGCTAGAATGAAAACGGGTGAAATAAAACGTAGTATTAGGTTAAGCTATATTGACATGACTTAAATTGGTCTGCTTAAATGGGGTTGTCCAGTGTTCCTACGGTAACTTTGGTGTTTAAGTTCGACTTAAATTCTCTAACGAAAAATTCAACTTGCAACCTGGTATGAAGTGATGTATGTTCTTATATCTGTGTTTAACTGTGCGTCAGTGATTTTCATTTTTTACTTTTGCTTGAGGACAAGCAACGGTTCAAGTATAGGGGAGTTTGATAACACAATTTTATATAGTATATTTGATTTAATTTTCATAAATAATGTTAGTATTTTTATTTAATTATTTCATTTTATTTCCTACGCCGGTATTTTTATTGTTTCAGGTATTTTATTTTAATTAGAAAAATTGAGCAAAGTGAAGAAATTAAGAGAGTTATTGGACTAAATATGCAAGAAATGAAGAAAAGGGGTGTGCAAAGCAAAAATGATGGATCAAAAGGTTTATTATCTCCAAACTGGGCCCAAACGAAATCAGGCCCACAAAAGCAAGAGAGCCCTAAAGGCACGTGCAAGAGCGAGACGCACGTCTCAACTCCTCTCCTACAAGTGAGGCGCCCGCCTCGGACCTTCCCCTTAGTGGGAGGCGTCCGTCTCAACTACCACGTAGGCCCTAGGATAATACATGAGGCGCCCGTCTCAACGTGGTCAAGGGGATGAGTAAATCTCGAGACGACCACCTCCACTCAAAGCAGTTAGAACGAGAAATTTGGGGAAAAGTGGTACGAAAATATCTCAAAACGTGGTTACATTCTACCACTATAAAAGGACATCAGGAAATCAAAATCGGGGGCGTTTTTTTTAGCATTATTTTTCCAGTTTCAGAATTTACCTTCCCGCATTATTATTTTCCATTATAATTCAGTTTCCAGCAGTTATTTTCCAGCCAGTTCCTTTTCAAATACTAAAATTTTATTTCTGTTGAAGAACTGGGATTTTGTACGAATTGATTCAAGCTTCAAGAATTATTTCCAGCATTTGTTTAATTCAGGTTTCTTATTTACATCGCTTTAATTTATTTAATTAATTATTTGCATGAGAGATATTTATTTAGCCATGAATTTATTTACGAATGTTAATTCCTTTAATGTATTCATGTCTGCTTTTATGAGTATGTCTGGCTAAATTATTTAAATATCGGTATGTAACGAGTTAATTTGAATGGATCCGGAACAAACAGGCTTGATTATATTTTATAAAATAAACACTTTTTCTGATTTAGTTATCTAATTTATTTTGTTAAAAAAGGTTTAGAAACCAACAGAGCGAAAGTTTGAGGCTAATAAACTGACTAAGACTAGAAACCAATAGAGCGACAGTTTGAGGTTTAAAATCAGATAGTAGATACTAGGTATTGTTTTTAAAGACTGCGACAGCGTTTTAAAACCAATTAAACTTTATTTATTTTCAAAAAGTGATTTTAAAATCAATGGGATAGCGAAAGCATACATCAGAGTTTAAAATTATAATTTACTTCAATAGAGCGAAAGTTTGAGAATAGATTTTTGAATAAATACTTTTTGCTGAAAAAGATATTATTATCATTTTTATAAAATAAGCCAGTGGAAAGCCGGATTCTTTAATGTTAACGAAGTACATACCGATATTCGCATTATTATTATTTCAATTAGAATTAAGTTTTATTACCCAAAAATTCCCCTAATTAATTATTCGATAGCTATAGCTTTACACAGTAGTTTAGGTTACGTTAGTTCGATTTATAGTCCCTTAGGTTCGATATCTTTTAAAACTACGCGATAGGGCTGTATACTTGCAGTCTCCCGATTAATTTAGACGATAAAGTCGCGATCAAACTGTGCGGGGTATACCGACACGGTTGAAGCAGTTTGCTACGTTGATGTGGCACTTTAGTGAGTACCGGTAACCCTTGAGTCAAGTCAAGGAGAGTACGGGGCCGCTGCGTGGTGTCGTGAAGCATCAACTGACCTTAGGAACTTTACTTGAACCATCCTGGCCTCTTTAGGGGTAGTGAGATGACCGACTTTGGTGCAGTCCGAAGTTGGTAGATACTCGATACTACACTCATTGAGGGTTGTTTTCTTGGAATATTTTGATCGCCAGTTCAGTGGCTAAATTAAAACAATGAACACAGAAAACAACCCAATGATATTGAGCTCCTTAGAACCCGGTTACTTTTGATAGGACAGGTTTTTGAGCCCACCAACTTCAAGAGGGTAATACCTAGACCTCATGCTGGCCTAAACTCTAAGGGCTGTCTGGTGTGACTTGTGTGCCTTATCATGTTTTCTTTTGGTGAATACTTGTGGTGTGCTCTTATCATAGCATCATAACATCATACAGCATCATATGCATCCACTAACCACTTCAAGGGTTCGAATCTTCATCTTTGTTCTTATTTTGTAGGACATGGAAACTATCCGCAGAAAGACAATTCAGATCAACCTTGTAAGGATCCCTCCTCAGCTTAAGGAGCTTACATCCAGGATTCCCGAGAACTCTTCATTCAGTGAAAGGCATGGTAGACTCATCAGCTTGGTCAATACCAACATTGAAGAGGATATGGTGAAAGTGTTATTCCAGTTCTTTGACCCTTTGCACCACTGTTTCACTTTCCCGGATTATCAACTGGTGCCTACTTTGGAAGAGTTTTCTCAACTTCTGAAGATTCCCATCCTCAGTCAACTACCCTACAACGGTACGGAAAGGGAACCAAAACTTGAAGAGGTTGCTAAAGCATTACACCTACAGCCATCTGACATCAAGGGGCATTGGGAAACCAGAAGTGGTATCAAAGGATTCTTGGCAAAGTTCCTGTTTGAGAAGGCCCAAGAATGTTAGAATTCCCTTGACCTACAAGCCTTTGAAGAAGTTGTGGCACTCCTTGTCTATGGGTTGGTGTTGTTCCCGAATCCAGATCAGCTTATAGATATCAATGCTGTCAAGATCTTCATGTCCAGGAATCCTATACCTACGTTGCTTGGGGACATCCTTCACTCATGTTACACTCGAACCATGAGAAAAAGAGGTGTTATTATGTGCTGCACTCCTCTCCTAGAAAGGTGGTTTATTTCGCACCTTCCACCATCAGTTTTGAAGAACGAGCGGGGTTTGAGATGGTCACAACGATTGATGACTCTTACACATGCTGATATACATTGGTGTTCTCGGTCCAGAGAAAATGTCACTATTATTGATCGTTGCGGAGAGTTTCCTAATGTTCCTTTACTTGGAATTAGAGGGGGCATTACTTACAACCCATGTCTAGCTTTGAGACAGTTTGGATATGCTCGGAGGGATGGCCCTCATAACATGTTGATTCCTGACATAGTTTTTGACTTCGACAACGATGCACAAGGACTTCGCCAGAGATTCATCAGAGCTTGGAGGATTCCCAACAGGGTAGATAGCAAGACACTAGGGCACAAGAACTCCATCCCCCTGGAGCCTTATCTCAAGTGGGTACGAGCCCGCTCCCAGAAGCTGGTGATGCCATATCCTCATGTTCTCCCTGTGATCAAAGAGCCAGTTTTGGAAGGAGAGGTTCCCTACACCATTCAACATCCTGATATGCCAACATCTTGGGAAGAAATGAAAAAGAGCTGGATCCAACTCAAGGAAGAACATAATTCTCTTGAAACCAGTCTACATGCCAATGAGAAGAAGGTCTTGGAGCTCACCCGTCTACTTCACGAGGAAAAGACTCTCAACACTTACATAGCTCCAAAGAGGATGCGCAATGTCTTTTGGGATTAAGTTTTGTAATCTTTTGCCCATGAGGCCCTGATGTACTGAACAACTTATTTCTTAATACAATGTGTGTTCCTTTTTGTCTACAATGAACTTGAACTTTCGAACCCTTGAATGCATTGCATAAATAGAATATCATGCATCATGTGCATAACAGGTACCCTTTTTCTACAGGTTGCTTAATCTTCTTCGCTGTTTATTTCAGCACTCAGTCATCATGAATCCTGAACCTACTACCGAGCAAGCTATCAAGGCCCTCCAGGCCCAGAACGCCCAGTTTCAAGAACTGGTCATGAGCTTAGCCCAAGGACAACAGGAGTTGAAGGCTTTGCTCCTGAAGAAGAAGAAGAAGAAGAGGACTGTGCTGTTCAACACTGGACGCAGACTCGGGAATACATTGCAGAATGAAGCTGAGCTGACTACTCCATCTGTTGGGGAAGGCAGTCACCAGGAGGGAAGGGTTCCTAGTCCCGTGGTCTCTGACACCGAGACAGATTTCAATGATGAACAGTACCCTCCTGCCGAGGACAGGTACAAACAGCTGGAGGACCGGTTAAATACTATGGAGATTCAACGTGTGCCTGGGTTGGATTTTGGAGACTTAGGTTTATCTTCTGGGTGGTGATCCCACACAAGTTCAAGGCGCCTGCCTTTGTGAAGTACGACGGGGCTTCCTGTCCTAAGCTGCACCTCCGTTCTTATGTAAGGAAGATCCAGCCTTACACTACAGACAAGAACTTATGGATCCATTTCTTCCAGGAGAGTCTTTCAGGGACTCAACTCGAATGGTTCTATCAGCTGGATAGAACCAATATTCGTAACTGGGAGGACTTGGCTACTGCTTTTTATAAGCAGTATCAGTAAAATTCCGACCTCGCTCCTACGCGTATCCAACTCTAGGGTATGTCACTGGGAACGAGTGAAGGTTTTAAGGAGTACGCGCAGAAATGGAGAGACCTGGCTGGAAGGGTGCAGCCACCGTTGACTGACCGTGAACTCGTGGACATGTTTTGGGGACCCTGTCTGGTCCATTCTTTAATCACCTGATTGGTAATTCCTCTGCTGGGTTTACAGACCTGATCCTGACTGGTGAGAGGATCGAAGCTGGTATCAAGTCGGGAAAGATACAGAAAGGTGCCTCCTCGAGCTCTAAAAAGAAGCCCTTCAAGAAAGAAGCTAGTGTTGTGTATGGTCCCAGGAGACAGAACAAATCGGAACGCCGCCAAGCTGTTAACGCGGTGGTAATTTCAAAGCCTGATGCTGCTCCTCAGCAATACAACCAGCCAAGAGTTGAGAGGCCCAAAAGATAGTATACTCGGCTCAGCAGACCCTGTCTCAGATTCTGCCGCAACTGCTGTCAACCAATCTGGTAACTGTCAAGGAAGCTCCAAAGGTTGTGAACACAACCTCCCCAAAGTACAACCCCAACGCCCGCTGCGCTTATCTCTCTGATAGCCCGGGGCATTCTACTGATGATTGTTGGGCTCTGAGGAATAAGGTTCAAGACCTTATTGCTGCTAAAGAGGTTCAGTTCGAGGCGCCCGAGAGGCCTGATGTGGTGACAGCTCCCATGCCCAATCATGGAATAAATGTTATTAGGGATGAAGACGAAGTAGAAGAATCTGAATTCGATAGCTGGATCTACCCAATGACCGAAGATGGACCAAGCAACTGGACTGCCAAAGACTCCATGCCTGTTACTTTTGTCACTCAGTAATGAACTCCTTTGTTTTAAATTTGTAACGAACAATATTACTAAACTCTATGGTCCGGTGTCTTACCCGGGGCACCGTGGCTTCATTTGTGAGGGATTGTTATTTGTCACCTTCATATATCATGAATAAAAGCATTGGACTTTTTTCGCATTTCAAATCTTGCGCTCCCTTTCTTTCTTTATATATTGCAAAACAGCTATATTTACACACACTCACTTATACAGGTTCCAATCCACTATGGATCTCACTGGTAACGACTCTGCTACTGCCAGTTATGACTTCGAAAATCCGATCAACTTAGCCGAAGACGAAGGTGAAGATGATTGCGAGGTGCCTGGTGAGCTTGCAAGACTGTTGCTCCAGGAAGAGAGGGCCACTCAGCCACATGAAGAGCCAGTGGAAACGATAAATCTGGGTACTGAGATGGATAGAAAGGAAGTCAAGATTGGTGCCAATCTAGAGCTCAGTGTGAAACAACGATTGATTCAGATGTTGCATGACTATGTGGAAATCTTTGCCTGGTCTTACGAAGACATTCCTGGGTTGGATACCGACATTATAGTTCATCACCTGCCTACCAAGGAAGAATTCCCTCCGGTAAAACAGAAGGTCCGCCGTATGCGTCTAGAGATGTCCGAGAAAATCAAGGCTGAGGTTATGAAACAATTTGATGCCGGGTTTCTAGCAGTGACTTCTTACCCTCAGTGGGTTGCCAATGTGGTTCCAGTGCCGAAGAAGGATGGTAAGGTCCGAATGTGTGTTGATTACAGGGATTTGAACAGGGCGAGCCCTAAGGATGATTTCCCTCTGCCTCATATCGACGTTCTGGTTGACAACACTGCTCAGCATAAGGTATTCTCCTTCATGGATGGGTTCTCAGGTTATAATCAAATCAAGATGGCTCCTGAAGACATGGAGAAGACCACTTTTGTTACTCAGTGGGGCACCTTTTGCTACAAGGTCATGCCATTTGGGTTGAAAAATGCTGGGGCAACCTACCAACGTGCCATGGTCGCTTTATTTCATGACATGATCCATCATGAGATTGAAGTATACGTCGACGATATGATTGCAAAGTCCCAGACTGAGGAGGAACACCTTGACCATCTGCAGAAGCTGTTTGACCGTCTAAAGTTGTACAAGCTGAGGTTGAACCCAAACAAGTGCACCTTTGGGTTAAGATCTGGAAAATTGCTAGGCTTCGTCGTGAGC
Organism: Vicia faba; assembly: GCA_948472305.1. Classification (NCBI taxonomy): domain Eukaryota; kingdom Viridiplantae; phylum Streptophyta; class Magnoliopsida; order Fabales; family Fabaceae; genus Vicia; species Vicia faba. The sequence goes on from OX451737.1 coordinate 932,944,641, forward strand.
GACAAAGGTATTCAAGTGGACCCTGCCAAGGTGAAAGCCATACAAGAGATGCCAGCTCCCAAGACAGAAAAAGAAGTCAGAGGATTTCTAGGACGACTGAACTACATTGCCCGATTCATTTCACATCTAACTGCTACCTGTGAACCAATCTTCAAGCTGCTGAAGAAAGATCAAGTAGTACATTGGAACGATGAATGTCAGGCCGCTTTCGACAGAATCAAAGAGTATCTCCAAGAACCACCCATTCTTATGCCATCGGTTGAAGGGAGACCTCTAATCTTATACTTGACAGTACTTGACAGCTCAATGGGGTGTGTGCTGGGGCAGCATGACGAGTCTGGCCGAAACGAGCACGCTATTTATTACCTTAGCAAAAAGTTTACCGACTGTGAGACCCGATACTCACTGCTCGAGAAAACTTGCTGCGCTTTGGTATGGGCTGCTCGCCGGCTGAGACAGTATATGTTGACTCACACTACTTTGTTGATTTCAAAAATGGATCCAATCAAGTACATATTCGAAAAGCCCGCCTTGTCCAGAAGAATAGCAAGATGGCAGATGATCTTGACGGAATATGACATCCAGTACACGACTCAGAAAGAAATCAAGGGAAGTGTATTGGCAGACCATTTGGCACACCAGGTAGTGGACGACTACCAATCTATGAACTTTGAATTTCCAGACGAGAATATCATAGTAGTGACTGATTGTGAAGTACCTGGACCGGATGAAGGACCCGAGGAAGGATCCCGATGGTCTATGCACTTTGACGGAGCCTCAAACGCTTTGGGTAATGGCATCGGCGCTGTGATCATATCCCTAAAAGGCACTCATACTCCACTCATTTCCCGACTATGTTTCAACTGCACCAACAACATGGCGGAGTATGAAGCATGCATCATGGGTCTTCAAGCTACAATTGACTTAAGGATCAAGTTTCTGAGTGTCTTCGGAGATTCCGCTCTTGTGATCAATCAGATCAAAGGCGAGTGGGATACGAAACACCCAAATCTTATTCCTTACAAAGAGTATGTGTTGACGTTGATTCCCCACTTCGAGGAGATAAATTTTGAACACTTCCCAAGAGAGGAGAATCAGTTGGCGGACGCGCTAGCTACGATGTCTTCCATGTTCAAAGTCAAATGGGACAACGAGGCTCCCCGGATCATTATCTGGAAATTAGATGAACCTGCACATTGCTGTGATCTTGAGGCTGAAGAGGTAACGGAAAAACCTTGGTATCATGAAGTGAAGAGGTACTTGAAAGCTCAAGAATACCCCGAAGGCGCATCTGTTAACGACAAGAAGTTTCTGAGAAGGTTTGCGGCGAAATTCTTCCTCAGCAACGACATTCTCTACAAGTGAAACCATGATTCAACCTTACTGCGTTGTGTGGATAAGACTGAAGCAGAAAAGATCATGGCAGAGCTACATGAAGGTACCTTTGGAACACATTCCAGTGGACATACCATGGCAAAGAAAATCCTTCGGGCAGGATATTTCTGGTCCACAATGGAAGCTGATTATTATCAACACTCTCGGACATGTCATAAATGCTAGATATATGCTGATAAGGTGCACGTTCCTCCAGTACCTCTGAATGTCTTGACAGCACCTTGGCCTTTTACAATGTGGGGCATTGACATGATCGGCGAGATCAGACCTACGGCATCCAACGGGCATCGCTTCATCCTGGTAGCAATTGATTACTTCACAAAGTGGGTTGAAGCAGCTTCATATGCTACGGTAACCAAGAACGTCGTGGTACGGTTCATTCGGCATAATCTTATTTGCCGATACGGTGTACCAGAGAGGATCATTACGGACAATGGTACCAATCTCAACAACAAGATGGTCACTGAGCTCTGCGAGCAATTCAAGATATAGCACCACAACTCTTCTCCTTACCGGCCGAAGATGAATGGGGTTGTCGAAGCGGCAAATAAGAATATCAAGAAAATTGTGCAGAAGATGACAGTGACCTATAAAGATTGGCACGAGATGTTACCGTTTGCTCTTCATGGGTACCGTACCTCAGCACGGACGTCAACAGGGGCAACTCCCTTTTCCTTGGTCTATGGCATGGAGGCAGTCTTGCCTATCAAGGTCCAGATACCCTCTCTCCGGATAATGAAGGATGCAGGCTTGAGCGAAGATGACTGGATCCAGACTCGACTTGATCAATTAAACATGATTGACGAAAAGAGACTCACTGCTATTTGTCATGGTCAAACATACCAAAAACGGATAATCAAGGCATTTAACAAGAAAGTCAGACGACAAGAGTATCAAGTCGGAGACCTTGTAATCAAGCGCATCATTCTTCCTCAGAGTGATCCCAGGGGCAAATGGACCCCTACGTACGAAGGGCCATTTATGGTTAAACATATCTTCTCAGGAGGAGCTATGATTCTAACCACCATGGATGGTGACGACCTTCCTCACCCCGCCAATGCAGACATAGTAAAAAGATACTACGCATGATAAAAGACCCGCTAGGTTGACACACCTAGGCAAAAATAAGGGCTTCCCGGCGAACCAAAAGGGTTCGGGCAAAAATAAGGGATGAAATGAAAAAAAATCTGTACACCCGGCAAGTCGAAAACCTGAAAAGGCGGCTTGGGAAAAAATGGGTGTCCCGGTGGACTGAAAACCCGAAAGGGAGGTCTAGGCAAAAGTTAGGGATAAGCGTAATACTATGTCTCATTGGATCACCTTGCATCCAGAATTCGGCATCAACTATCAGGTTCAGACGGCATCGATCAATCAACTTCATCTTCAACTGAGTAGCAAAGTGATGAGACGCTTGAAGACATAAAGGCGATAGCAGAATTGGAACCCAGTGGGATTATTTTTCACATAGCTGTTTTGTTTTCCTTTTCACAAAATGTATAAACTCTATTGTTCGACGGTGTTCTCTTACTAGGACGTCAGCCTCTTGTACACAAAACGCCTATTTACAGGCGAATCCAAAAATCAATACAAATACACTTTTCCAGACAAATTGCCAATTGTTTTTCCTTTTTCTGTTTTGTTTTGCAAAGAACGTCCAATGTTCATTTTTGATATATGCATTTGACACTAATTGCTAACTCATAAATACTTGCATGCGAAACAAAGGATTAATTACAGGTGACATTAGAAACAGGGGCAATAATAAGTTGTCTAAGCGATCTAGTTGCTCTGTCCATCAAGGTACCGAGGTAAGTTCGGCTGAAGAACGTAACCAAGATACCTCCACTCCCTGCAGAGTAAGACAAGATTCAGCCATACTCCCCCGAGCAGAGTTGGTCTCCCATTAGCCCTGAAAAGGCACAGTATCTCCAGCAAGTCAGCGACACTCTCCCCAAGCAGAGTTAGGTTACTGTCAGCCTTAAGGAAGTTGGGTATCCCCAGAAAATCTCAATATTCCCCAGCGGAGTATACAGATGTTCCTAAGCAAGCATCCCCGTCAATCTTAATATAAGATTGTTCCCCGGCCGAACACCAGACATCCCAGTGGAGCCACTTCCCCAGTGCAGTCCAAAAGTTTCCCCAGGAGAGTTGTAGCAATCTCCCCAGTAGATTCTGGAAGCTTATCCCCAGTAGATTCTGGAAGCTTATCCCCTACAGAGCACGAACGCGTCTCCCCGACTTTATTCAAAGGTTATTCCCCACCAGGGTATAACGAGGTTATCCTCAGCTAATTACCATGGAAAGATTGTCCTCGGCGAAATTCTTCCTACCCCTAGCGGAGTTCATCAATTCTCCAACATAACTTATCAACGGAATCCCCAGCGGAGTTATCATCAAAACCTCAGCGAAGTATCTCTTCCCACAGAGTATTCCCCGCAGAGTAATCTTTCATCAAGTTTATTCCCCAACGGAGTCATCTTCTCCTACCGGTTTATTCTTGCAACCATCATCCCCAGCGGAAACGAAGAATTCTACTCTTCAACATCAGCCCAGGATTCAACTTCCCGGCATTCGTCAAGGATTTATTTTCCCAGGCGAAAATACATTCATAAACATTTCACATTTTGTACACCCTGCTAACATACATAATAAAGTGCATACTACACTATCCCATTTATTCTTGAGAACATCATGACATCATGCATCTCATACATCATGACATTGCATACAACTGATATTTTGCCTTTTCAGGAAAAAGGTCAATCCAAAGATAAATCACTATCAACTGTCGCAATTCCAGATTCGATACCTGTATCCAGCCAGGGCATATCTGTAGATGACTAATTCCAGATTCAATTCCTGTATCTAGCCAGGGCATATCTGAAGAATTCCATATTCGATTCCTGTATCAAGCCAGAGCATATCTGTGAGTAGATTCGATTCCTGTATCCAGCCAGGGCATATCTGCATGAAGAGTTTAGAGATTCGATACCTGTATCTAGCCAGGGCATATCTGTAGACGACTAATTCCAGATTCAATACTTGTATCCAGCTAGGGCATATCTGTAGATGACTCCAGATTCGATTCCTGTATCTAGCCAGGGCATATCTGAAGAGTTTGAAGATTCGATACCTGTATCCAGCCAGGGCATATCTGTAGATGACTAATTCCAGATTTGATTCCTGTATCTAGCCAGGGCATATCTGAAGAGTTTGAAGATTCGATACCTGTATCCAGCCAGGGCATATTTGTAGATGACTAATTCCATATTCGATTCCTGTATCTAGCCAGGGCATATCTGAAGAGTTTGAAGATTCGATACCTGTATCCAGCCAGGGCATATCTGTAGATGACTAATTCCATATTCGATTCCTGTATCTAGCTAGGGCATATCTGAAGAGTTTGAAGATTCGATACCTGTACCCAGCCAGGGCATATCTGTACATGACTAATTCCAGATTCGATTCCGGTATCCAGCCAGGGCATATCTGTGAGTAGATTCGACGCCTGTATCCAGCCAGGGCATATCTGCATGAAGAGTTTAGAGATTTGATACCTGTATCCAGCCAGGGCATATCTGTAGACGACTAATTCCAGATTCGATTCCTGTATCTAGCCAGGGCATATCTGAAGAGTTTGAAGATTCGATACCTGTATCCAGCCAGGGCATATCTGTATATGACTAATTCCAGATTCGATTCCTGTATCTAGCCAGGGCATATCTAAAGAGTTTGAAGATTCGATACCTGTATCCAGCCAGGGCATATCTGTAGATGACTAATTCCAGATTTGATTCCTGTATCTAGCCAGGTCATATCTGAAGAGTTTGAAGATTCGATACCTGTATCCAGCCAGGGCATATCTGTAGATGACTAATTCCAGATTCGATTCTTGTATCTAGCCAGGGCATATCTGAAGAGTTTGAAGATTCGATACCTGTATCCAGCCAGGGCATATCTGTAGATGACTAGTTCCATATTTGATTCATGTATCTAGCCAGGGCATATCTGCGAGTAACAGATTGTAGATTTGATACATGTATCCAGCCAGGGCACGTCTGCATGAAGAGTTTAGAGATTTGATACCTGTATCCAGCCAGGGCACATCTGTAGACGACCAATTCCAGATTCGATTCCTGTACCTAGCCAGAGCATATCTGTGAGTAATTGATTGTAGATTCGATACCTGTATCCAGCCAGGGCGTATCTGCATGAAGAGTTTAGAGATTCGATACCTGTATCCAGCCATGGCATATCTGCATGAAGAGTTTAGAGATTCGATACCTGTATCCAGCCAGGGCACGTCTGTAAGCAACCTCTTGAAGTTCCGGATTCGATTCCTATATCTAACCAGGGCACATCCGTGAGCAACCAATTGTAGATTCGATTCCTGTATCCAACCAGGGCATATCTGCATGAAGAGTTTGAAGATCAACACCTGTAACAGGCCAGGAAATTATCTTTCTTTCTCAAGTACGCAAAGTTCTCGCTAAGGAATCTCTTACGCGATCGACACCTTCCGATGGAATCTATAAGCCCATCTCCACAACTATCCATCACATTTCCAAATGGCATCTATAAGCCCATTCTCGACAAGGTTTTGTCACATTTCCAGATGGCATCTATAAGCCCATCCTCCTACCCATCACATTTCCAAATGGCATCTATAAGCCCATTCCCGGCAAGGTTCCGTCACACCTCCAGATGGCATCTATAAGCCCATCCTCCTATCCACCATCTTTCCAAATGGCATCTGTAAGCCCATTCCCGACATCACATCGCTGATATTCTACTATGTGAGTGCAAATTTCTGGGCACTTTAGTGTTCAATCATCTTCCACCTTCGGATCACGAAAGGCACGCAAGCCAATCTACATCCTCAGGTCTAAGAAGATTGAACAGGGGCAACTGTTGTACCCCAAAATTTGCCCTCCCATATTCTTCAAAGTTTTGAAAAGCATCATCTCAATTTGCTCAAGTCTACTCAAGGGTTGCACAGTCAAACCATCCTCCTAAGCCAGTCAAAATTAGGGTTTTGGATCTTGCAAGGAAGTTGAGGTTTTAAAGGGCTCAATCAAGTCACATATGCCTATATACATTGTCAAGCATCCATATGCCAAGTTTCAAGGCTCACAGCATCAAGTTGCACAGTCAAAAGCCCTATTTGCTTCACAGTCAACTGTAGGGGTAAAATGGTCATTTGGCAGTCAAAAGTCAAAAATTTTGGTCAACATCTTATTTTGAAGCCACAATCATCATTTTATCAAGTCTTGATCATGATTCCACAAGAATGGCTCAAAAATCATCAAGATGCAAAAGTTTCCATTTTTGGACAGTTGAAAAGTCAACTGTAACTTGACCAAGGCATAACTTTTTTCATGGTTCATCATAAAAATCCCATCCAATGCTCATCTTGAAGTGGAGAACATTTCCTACAACTCATCTTCACATTCCAAGTCCAATAAATGCTCTCACAAAAAGTTATCAATTTCAACATTATAGGTCATTTTCAAAAGTCAACAAAAAGGCATTTTAAGTCAAAGACCATAACTTGAGATTGGTAAATCAAAATGACATGGGACCAAAGGCATTGGTTAGAGGACTTCAAGACCTTTCCAAAATGTCCAAGAACATGTTCGTATGATCAAAATTGAGCAAGATATGCATTGGAGAAGTTGGGAAATTTTTGTGAAATGGCAAAAGTCAACTATCCTTAAAACTTCAATTTTTGACAAAAGGGCCCACTTTCTTCCACTTGATTCAGCCTTGTCATGCCACCCACGTGTCCCATGATTAATCTCAAGACCAAATATTTATTTTTTCATTTTTTATTTGATTTTTATGGATTTAATTCATTTTAAATCCATAATAATTCAAATAAATCTAAAAAATTTAATTAAATGGTATCTTGTGGTTTGAATAGCCTTCATGAAGCATTTGCTAGCTGCAAAATTCGTGAAAGCTATTTTTGTACACAAATTCATGGTTGTTGGACCAAGAAAGGAATGTTCTTCAATGGTGGTCAAACAAAATCCAAAACATAATGGCACAAGTTTAAGGCTCCTAATGTGACTTAATTCTCATTGATACATACATATGCAAGCAAGCCATATAGCATTCACGACCTAGAGCTCATTGAAACGGCCAGAACAAAAACTGAAATTTGTCAGAAAAAGTGAGAGACCAAAAACATAGTGGCAAGCATTTTCAGATCAAAGCAAGCACGTGGCCTTCTTCCTTGCCACCCCCTGAAGCCAAAGCAACCACAAACATGTCCTAAGACCTCCTACAACGCACTGTAAGTTCTCCTGAACTCACCTCTGAACATGGAGTCGTGTTTCTCCATTCTTGCATTTTTTTTCTGGAAAATAATAGCATATTCATACTCCATGCCTGATTTCCAATGTAACTGCTATATTCAATTTCATTTTTAGGCTTCGTATGACCATGCCCATGCTTAGGGTTCGTTGGTTTTGTTTTTGGGTATTTTGTCTACAGGTGAAATTGGGACAAATCATAAGCATAGACGTGATCAGGAGACATGGACGATCACAACCATGGGCTTAGTTGGAGTTTTTGATGCCTAAGGATGATTTTGAATGAAGCCTGCGAAACCACCTGCGGATAAAAATCCGCAGGTAAAAAGCCAGTGTCCAAGGAAGAAGACGCTGACGCGTCTCCCTCTGATTTGTCATTTCAAAAAAAAAAGCGCGTTATATTTTTTTTCCAGGCTTATGTTTTGATTTTCTAATATAATATTAACTGATTGTTATTATTTCAATTAGAATAACTGGCTCAGTGGCTAAGGCGTGCAGGCTTTGAACGTTGGGAACTGGGTTCGAATCCCAGGTCCCCCATAATTTCCATGCATTTTTTCTTCATATGCTTGTGTGTAGGTTCCAAAAGAAGGTCCATCATGCGCCTTGCTCATCCAGCATGCCAAGTGTCTTCAACAACAATCCAGTGGCCAGGAGATGAAGAACATCATACTCCAAGTCAAAGCTGCGCATGGGCAATTCTCCAAAGTCAACATGGCTGGAGAATAGTGGGCTGGAATTTCTAAACAAACTCCCAAATCTGGCCCAAACCCCCCCCTTGGGTTTGCATTTTTTATTTTGTCATTTTATTTTTCATTTTTTATTCTTTTTTTTATTAACTATTAACTAAACAATCATTTTTCACAATAAAACCACCAAAAAAAAAACATTTTATTATTTATTAACTTATTTTGTAAATAAATTCTAATATTAATTAATTAGTTGTGTAATTAGAACAATTTTAACATTTTTTTAATAAATAAAATTAATTTAGAGTTAGGTCTTTCACTTTCAACTTTTAATTCCTTTTCTTTTTATTTCATTAAAAATATAAAAAAACACAAAAAACATTTTTTCTTTAATTAAATTAATTAATTAGTTAATTAGGTTTGATGTTTAATTTAATTCTAAAAAGGGTCAACACCCTCAAGACGTTCCCGATTCAATCTTCTTTCGCGCTTTAGTTTCTTTTGATTATATTTATGTATCTGTACAGAGTATGTAATAGCTAATTAGGATTTTATCGCCTTATTTAAATTCTCGCACTTTATTTTCCAAAACGGGTCTTTGTTTTTGGCGATGTATAGACCCGCGCCTTGTAATAGTTAGATTTACATTTCTGTAATTTATTTTCCGCACTCCTAACTGTTAAAAAATGCCTGCAAGAATGTATGTAAAATAAAATCAATCTGTAGCTCACAAATAACATACAAAGACAAACATTAACTGAAAAACAACACACATGCACATGCCACCCCTAGGGTATGCCTCGCTGGTTGCCTCGAACATGGTCATCAAGTATAGGGTGTCTTAGAGGTCGCCCTTTCTTCTAAAGATCCAGTTGCCTCGAAACCGTTGCCTCGGATATAAAGGATCTAGGACATTAAGGTTATTTATAAGGTGTCCTACCATTGATTCGGTGACCACACTGTCCCTAATCATCGAATTCACCCGAACAACTCCAACGACGGTGCTACCTACCTCTCAATGGTGGGATAGCACTATCTAAAGGACTCTTACACAGCCTAATTCCTTAGAGTAGGTAGATCTCATGGGTACTTGCTCTTTTCAAAAACAAAAAACAACTTTTCACACCAACACTTTCAAAAAGTTTTCAAACAAATTTTTCATACACTCTTGAGGACAGATACAAGAGTCACTTAGAAATTTTTCAAACGAAACCCACACACATTTGAAAAGCAAACAATTTTGAAAACATAAGAGCAAGTACCTAAGAGCCCGTGGATAACCACGGATAGAAAGGATGCTAGCACCTTCCCTTTCTATAAATCTACTTCCCGAACCGAGAGACATCTCGAATAAGGAATTTTGTTGTGCTTTTATCCTTTCCATGTTGGAGAACATAAAAGACGGTGGCGACTCTTGCTTACCGCGACATTTTGCGAACCAGCTTACAAAAACAGTCAGTTCTATTTCCACCGATCACATAATGGCTTTAAGAAATAGGGCAACGTTTATGTGCTATTCCACAAAACCCCCGCAGGTACTTTCTCCAACAGAGCAGAAGCAAGAACATCCAGTTGCAGGATCATTTCCATATCCCCAGCATGTAGTCTAATGGTGCCTTTTGCCTTCATATCCTCGACGGATCAAAACTTCCAGTTGCCACCTCAAAGATTCCCCAGCAAAAGTTTCCCAGCTTCTCAGGATTCCCCAGCAGAATTTCACGAAGCCCACAGGAAATGCACTGTGCTTCTCTTCCCCAACAGAGTTTATTTCTCTAAATTATGAGAACCCATCCATCAACACTTCAACTTCAACAAAATATGAAGACTTACATTCCTTATTCCCAGCAGTAGTCAGGGATTTATTTTCCTCGGTCCAACAACAATGCAGCAGAACAACTTACATGTGCATATATTGCATTCATACGTCATAACATCAACAACATGAACGCATATACTACAATCTCATTTATTTTAAGAAACATTGTTACACCGTGCATTTCATACATCATGACATTTCATACAACTAACTCTTTACCTTTTCAGGAAAGAATAATCAACAGAACATTATCATCAAATTCTCAACAAGACTAGGCAAATATCTATGAGCAAATCAATCGTAGATCCATTCCAAAAACAATATGGGGTGACTATCTACATGACAATTACTTCCTTCAGACTCCTGTCGGTTCAGTTTAAATCTCTCAATAGTTTATCCTAATTCTTTCCTGCAGACATCTTCTCTGGTTCAGATAAATCGCTCCAAGATTTATTATGATTCTTTTCAAGACCCTTGCTAGTTCAGTTTAAACCTCTCAACGATTTATCCTGATTCTTTCCCGAGGACATCTTCTCTGGTTCAGATAAATTGCTACAAGATTTATTCTGATTCTTTTCCAGACCCTTGCTAGTTCAGTTTAAACCTCTCAACAGTTTATCCTGATTCTTTCCCGCAGACATCTTCTCTGGTTCAAATAAATCGCTCCAATATTTATTCTAATTCTTTTCCAGACCCTTGTTGGTTCAGTTTAAACCTCTCAACAGTTTATCCTGATTCTTTCCTGCAGACATCTCCTCTGATTCAGATAAATCGCTCCAAGATTTATTCTGATTCTTTTCCGGACCCTTGCTGGTTCAGTTTAAACCTCTCAATGGTTTATCCTGATTCTTTCCTGTAGAAATCTTCTCTGGTTCAGATGAATCGCTCCAAGATTTATTCTGATTCTTTTCCAAACCCTTCCTGGTTCAGTTTAAACCTCTCAACGATTTATCCTGATTCTTTTCTGCAGACATCTTCTATGGTTCAGATGAGTCGCTCCAAGATTTAATCTGATTCTTTTCCAGACCCATGTTGATTCAGTTTAAATCTCTCATCAGTTTATCCTGATTCTTCCCCAGTAGACACTTTCTCTTGTTCAGATAAATTACCCCAAGATCTATTCTGATTCTCTCCAGTTAAAGAATACCCGAGACCTCTTTTGGTTCAGTTTAAACCTCTTAGCGGTTTATCCTGATACTTTCCAAATAGACACTTTCTCTTGTTCAGATAAGTCATTATAAGATTTATTCTGATTCTTCCCAGTTAAATATTATTCAAGACCTCTGCCAGGTTCAGTTTTAAATCAACCAAAGGTTTACTCTAATTCTTGTCCCAGTTAAAGTCAAACTTAAGACTTAGTGTAATTTTTGTCAACAATCACCTTTGGATGGCATCTATAAGCCCATCTTCGTCAACTCTCTATCATTTCTCCAAATGGAATCTTTAAGCCCATTCCTTACAACTCAACCTTAAAATCATCAGAGCCCAAATTTCTAGGCACTCTAGTGTTCAATCATCTTCCACCTTCAAGTCACAAATGGCAGATTCGCCAATCTAACTCTTCAAGTTTAAGAAGATTGAACAGGGGCAGCTGTTGTACCCAAAAATTTTCCCTCTCATTTCTCAAAGGATCTTCCTAGACCCTCAAGTTTGCTTCTATCAAGTTTCAATTCTTGGACTACAAATTCCCAAGAAAGACATTCACAAGGGCAGAATGGGCAAAATTAAGATTGTGACTGAAAATGATTGAACTTTGATTTTTGACCTAATACCAGGCTTATTGATTGGAAGCATGATCTCAAGGATCTGAGCGCGTCATTTTGAACTAATTTCACATTTCAATTCATCTCCTGAGATGAGCGGATTGATAGACAAAATTTGGTCAACTGGTGGGAAAAGTCAACTATACACTAAAAAATCAAACTTTGACTTTTTGACCAAATTTGAATCCCAAAAATCATATTTCATCAAGACATCCAAAATATGATATTTGATCATCAAAAATCAAGAAAGTCAAAAATCCAACTTTTGCAAGACTTGGAAATTTTTCTAAGTTAAGTTCATTGCTTCATGACCTCTTGTCACTACAATTCAAAATGGTTCAAGATGTTATAAATAATTCAAGTTATTATAAAGTGACATTTTTGCAAGTTTACAAATCCTAAACTTTGTGTTGCTTGGACTTTTTACTTTGACTCAAAACCTTGCCACAATGCTTTGTCTTTGATACAATGTGCACAAATTTCTCTACAACCAAACTTGTTTCATGCTGCAAACTATGATGTCCAAGTTATTGCTGAACAAAAAATGATATGCTACTTCTACACATTGCCACAACACTCCAAAAACCTGCTCATTTGATGTCCTACAAAACCTTGTGCTATGCTGCACCACAAACCTGTCACAAAACCTGTATATGTTGTCCTATACATTCCAAAAAACCAGTCCAAAACTGCTCTATGCAGTCTGCTCCAACCTGCATCATAACAGGCACAGAATTGCACCAAGATGGAAAAAGAAAATTATGTGGAAAAAGTATCAAAGTAGTAGGAAAAAACAGTTCGAAATAACTTATTTTGTTTCCCTCCTAAATCTCAGTCAAGGATCTACAAAAGGGACTGTTTCATAAGACTCAAGGGGGGGAATTTTCGGAGAGAAAAACATAACTTTTGTTAAACTCTGCTCATTCATAAAACTCAATTCATCCATAAAACTCTGCTCATCTTCAACTCTGTTTTCACTCACAAAACACAAAAAATCCTCAACCCATTATTGTACAACATTGCAAACTTTCCCCTAAACTAACTACTCAAACACCTCATATACATCACATAGAGATTGTTCTAACATAAGAACAGTTTCTATAACACCTATATCATCACCTTCTTAGCATAAACGAAAAAAACAGTACTTTGCACCTTTGACTGGGTTGGAGTGATTCTGGAACTTTGTCACACAGAGCAAGGATTGGAGTAGCTCCAAAGAGGAGCTCGGTCATTCATCACTTTGCATCTGGATATATCCATACGTATTCCAAAGTTTCATTTCAAGAGGTATACTTTTTTCCAAGCTATAATATCTTTTTCCATACATCATTTTCAGTTTGTGTTCAAAAGATATGTAAAAGATAAATAAAAAAGGGGGGAAAACTCAGTAAAAAAGAGCCAAGACAGGGGCTGACACGAGTGCCCTTGTCACACGACACGGCCGTGTCAGCTCATCTGTTTGAAAAAATCTAACAAAAATGTAGGTCAGGGGCTGACACGGGTGCCCGTGTCACAGGACACGGCCGTGTCAGACATACTAGAACTTTACACTAATAAAAATGCAGGTCTGGAGCTGACACGGGTGCCTGTGTCACTAGACACGGCTCGTGTCAGTTTAGCTAGTACAGAAAACAAAAAAATGTGCATGGACTATTACAAAAGCTGACACGGGTGCCCGGGTCATAGGACACGGCCCGTGTCAGACCAGACAGCATAAATTTTGATTTTCTTTTGATCTTTTGCTTTTATTTTCATTCAATTTGGTTGTAATAATTAGGACGTTTACTTTTTGCAACCCCCACTTGTACACTTATATACCCCATCCCTCAAAAAGCATGTAATAGAGTAGGATCTTTATATTCATAAAACTATACACCTGGCAAGTCGAAAACCTAAAAAGACGGCTTGGGAAAAAAAGGGTATCCCGTTGGACTGAAAATATGAAAGGACAGTCCAGGAAAAAGTTAGGGATTTAAAGTGTACAACTATTTCTCGTTATCCCGTCACTTGTCTATCAGTTGAAGACTTATCGCCCCGATCAACATCTACTCAAAACCCTAGGAGTTAGGATGATACGCAAACCATCCACAAAACCTCCATAGATACTTTCTCCAGCATGTACAGAGGCAGGGGCATCCTACTAAAAGGTCACTGCCACATCCTCAGCTTATAGCCTTGTGATGTCAGGTGTTCTTGTATCCCCGACAGAGCAAGAATCTCCAATCACTGCTCCGACATCTTAAAGAATTCCCTAGCCGGGTTCACAAACTTTTCATATTCCCCAGCGGATTTCTTCTCAAAACAACAAAACAGGAATTCCTAGCAGAAACATTCTAAATAAAGCAGATTCTCTTCTAGAAACTATTCAGATATGCTCCAGATACGGATGTCATTCTTATACTCATTCAATACAACTTTTAGATACAGTTCAGATATGCTCCAGATATGGATGCCATTCTGATACTCATTCAATATAGCTTTCAGATACAATTCAGATATGCACCAGATACGGATTCCATTCTGATACTCATTCAATACAACTTTTAGATACAGTTCAGATATGCTCCAGATACGGATGTCATTCTGATACTCATTCAATACAGCTTTCAGATATAGTTCAGATACGCTCCAGATACTGATGCCATTCTAATACTCATTCAATACAGCTTTCAGATACAGTTCAGATTCGCTCTAGATACGGATGCCATTCTGATACTCATTCAATACAACTTTCAGATACAGTTCAGATACGCTCCAGATACAAATGCCATTCTGATACTCATTCAATACAGCTTTCAGATACATTTCAAATATGCTTCAGATACAGATGCCATTCTGATACTCATTCAATACAGCTTTCAGATACAGTTCAGGTATGCTCCAGATACGGATGCCATTCTGATACTCATTCAATACAACTTTCAAATACAGTTCAGATATGCTCCAGATACGGATGCCATTTTGATACTCATTCAAATTCATCTTTCAGATACAATTCAGATATGCTCCAGATACGGATGCCATTCTGATACTCATTCAGATTCAGCTTTTAGATACAGTTTAGATATGCTCCAAATACAGATGCCACTCTGATACTCATTCCGATTCAGCTTTCAGATACAGTACATATACGCTCCAGATACGGATGCCATTCTGATACTCATTCAGATTCAGCTTTCAGATACAGTTCAGATATGCTCCAGATACGGATGCCATTCTGATACTCATTCAGATTCATCTTTCAGATACGCTCCAGATACGGATGTCGTTCTGGTACTCATTTAGATTCATCTTTCAGATACAGTTCATATACGCTCCAGATATGGATGTCATTCTGATACCCATTCAGATTCAACTTTCAAATATAGTTTAGATACGCTCTAGATACGGATGCCATTCTGATACTCATTCAGATTCAGTTTTTAGATACAACTCGGATACACTCCAGATACGAATGCCATTCTGATGCTCATTTTGATTCAGCTTTCATATACAGTTCAGATACGCTCTAGATACTGATTCCATTCTGATACTCATTCAGATTCAGCTTTCAGATATAGTTCAGATACGCTTCAGATACTGATGCCATTCTAATATCCATTCAGTACATCTTTCCATTCAGATACAATCACAACATAGATTCATTCTGACACTCCCTCACACAGCTACTAGATACATTCAAACACAAGTTTATTCTAGTATACTTCTATTTCCATGAGGTACAGAAACAGGGGCATCTTCCTGTGACATTCTCAAGCAGATTATAAATCCTTATCCCAGGCAGAGCAAAAATTTCCAATTGCTGCTTTAAAATCCCCAGTGAAGTCACCAAACTTCTCAAGATTCCCCTATAGGATTTCAACAAAATCTACAAGCAGTTTATGGAGTTCACATTCTACAACAGAGTGTTATAAATCTCAAGAAGTTTATAAATCCTTATCCCTGGTAGAGTTTATTTCTCTAGCTATGGAAGTTCATCCCCCATCGGAGTTTATTTCTCCAAGTTATTGAAATCTTCCAACAGAACTCTTCCTCTCGGAAAAATCATTCTAAAAGAGAAGTTGAAGATCCTCGGCAAAGAAAGGGAATCGCCAACAAAACTATCTCCATTCATTATCCCCAGCAGAAATTGAAGAATCACTTTCTTCACTCACCAACAACATTCCAGGATTCATCTTCCCAATACTCTTCAGCAATAGTCAGGGACTTATTTTCCTAGACAAAGATCATGTGCAACAGCATTACATGTTCATACATCATGGCATGTGCATACAAACACATATATCATAATCTCATTTATTTTGGGATCATCATGCAATTCATACATCATGACATCGCATGAAACTGATTTTACCTTTTCAAGTTAAATTAGCAAATAAACAAATGCTATCAACTTTTACAGCATGTCAAAGATTAATGCCCGAAACCAGACGGGGAAACTATCTTCACGACAAAGTGGTATGAACTCCCAAAACAAGACGGGTTTACCAACAAATGTAGCAGGCTACAAATTAATGCCCAAGACCAGACGAGGAAACTATTTATGTGACCAGCAAAACAAGTTCTAGATTAATGCCTGAAACCAGCCAGGAAAACTATCTGTGGACGATCGACTGTGGATTAATACCTGTAACAAGCTAGGAGAACTATCTACATGAAGAGATTAAAGATTAATATCTGTAACAAGACAAGAAAACTATCTTTCTTTCTTAAGTCAGAGATTAATACCTGAAACCAGACAGGACAACTATCTCAACGACCAAACAAAAACATAATTCCAGATTAATACCTGTAACAAGCCAGGATAACTATCTGTGGATGACCGACAAATTTTCAAATTCCAGATTAATACCTGAAACCAGACAGGACAACTATTTGTGAATAACATGATTGTAGATTAACACCTGAAACCAGACAATAAAGATATCTACATGACCAGACGAAGCAATCTTACACGGGTTCCTTCTCGGCATCCAGATGCAGTCTAACACGAACTCATCCTGAAATGGCCCTATACAGGCTCTTTCTAGTACATTTCCAGATGATAGTTAATTCCATTATCCCCAGCAAATTATTGGAAGCCCGGATTCCAACCAGAATATGACAAACTTTCATCTCTCCAGACCAGGGATAACTCTTCAGTAGAGCCTTGGACAACTGAAGTTCCTAGACTCTATTCCCCAAAGAGTTTTCCTCAAGCAGGAGAACAACAGAAACTCACATTCCCCAGCGGACTTCTCCTTGGACAGCAGGAACAGGGACCCCCAAAGGGACTGTGTGTAAAATCAGCATCTACTTTGGATGACATCCTTAAGCCCATCTCCGACGACTCTTAGTCATATTTTCCAAATTGCATCTGTAAGCCCATTCCCGACATCATCACCAACAATATTACTTCATGCAAGTGCAAATTTCTGGGCACTCTAGTGTTCAATCATCTTCCACCTTCAGATCACCAAAGGCATGAAAGCCAATCTAAATCCTCGGGTTTAAGAAGATTGAACAGGGGTAGCTGTTGTACCCCAAAATATTCCCTCCCAATTTTACTCAAAGCATGTTCAAGGTTGACCAAGAATTGACCAGACTTCTCCTCATAAGGCAATGAACCTTTAATTAGGGTTTCAATTTTCATCAACATGTTTGAACTTCAAAGGTCTCAAATGTTTTCCATGGTCCTAATATGCCTTCAAGTTTGTCCATGCCAAGTTTCATGCCTTGCACAATTGATCAAAAGAGGGATTGAAGTAGACATCTTGGGCTTTCCAAAAAGTCCAAGATCATCATCATGAGATAAAAATTGAGCAAGTTATGGCTTGCCCAAGTTGGGAAAATTTGGGAATTTTCAAGAATTATGCATTAAGCAAACTTGAAGTTTTAGGTCAATGGCTTAATTTCTCGGACTTCAAACATCTTCTTAAGCCTATAGAGGACCTCTAAAATTATTCTTGACATGCCTTGCATTTGCTAACTATTTTATTCATATTTATTTTAATTTATTTCAAATAAATATAAAATAAAATGTATAAAATAATTGGAAATGGGCTTTGAGCATTGGGTTTATGTTTTGAACAGCCTAGGCCCATAAACTTTCGTGCAAGCAATGTCCATATTCATTCAAATTCAAAAAGGACAAGATTCCATGTCTTTGGCAAAGTTACAAAACATCATTAATGGCTTTAAAAACACATGTTTATGGTTGTTATTACCTTTGTTCTCTTGTCTCCTCCTCCTCTCTATATAAAGGACACATTAGCAAGCTTCAAGACACATGATATACAGCCTGGAAAAGCTCTACAAATTTTGCAAAAATATCAAAGTTGTAAAATTTTCATTTTAGGTTCCAACCTTCCTCAGTCCAAACAAAAGATCCAAATACATTCCTGGAGGCTCCCTGAAGCTTTTGCAAACATTACCAAGCTCTGAAACATCACAAAATGCCTCAGTAAGCTCCATTTTTATATTTTCTAACTTGTTTCGTGCATATTCGATTCATTACATGGCCAGAAGTGTACCAAACACCATCAGATGTAGCCTTCAAATCATAAGGGGTCTAGATCTAAAGGCTTCAATTTGAGATCCACCATGCGTCCTCAAGGCCTTATCTCACCTGATCCAGCGTGGCATGGGCTTAACATTCATTTGGGCCTTGCAAAATTCAATTTCAACACCCCCTAATTTCTAATTATCCTGGCCCATTTCGCATTGTTTTTGTCACTTTGCTTTATATATTTTTTAATTTAATTTGTTTTCTTCATTTATTTAATTAGTATAATGTAATAATAAAATTACAAAAAATATAGTTTTAGTTTTTTAATTAAATTAATTTTGTGAATTAATTAATAACTAATTTAATTATTTTTCTTTAATTAAAAATGAATTAGAACTTAGGACTTAATTTATGTTTAATTATTTTCTTTAAATAATAAAAAAACTAAAAAAGAATTTAGACTTTTTTCTTGATTAATTTTATTTTCTAAATAGATTTTTAGGTTATTTACTTTCTTAAATCAATAAAAACAACCAAAAGATTTTTATTTCTTAGGATATTTTTAGACGTTATTTTCAATTTCATGCACGCTTATTTAATTTCACATTTTTATTATTAATGTACCTTTATACTAGTATGTAATAGACTAATTAGGACTTTTTACCGCTTTTTTCATTTATTCCCCCAATTATTATACATTGTAAATCCCCATTCCCAAAGCATTGTAATAGCGTATATTTAACTTCCTGCACTTTAATATTCTGCAATATACATTAACTGCTAGTAACTAGGCGTGTATGATAAGTCTAATAATCAAATGTTAGCAAACTTAACAAAAAGACAAAAATAAATGAACATAACACACTTGCACATATACACCTCTAGGGTACCCCACTTTGGTTGCCTTTAGAAATAAAACAGTCGTGAGGAAGGAACACTTTAGTAAAGACCCATAAATCAAAAGATCATAGTCCCTCGATGACCCTACAGTTGCCTTCTCGGTAAATGATCTAGTTCCTAAACAAAACTTCTAAAGCGTCTCCACAAGTTGCCTTCATGACTGTAACGTCCCTTTCGAATGTCCCTAATACATCCAATGATAGGGCTACCTACTCACTAATAGTAGGATAGCACTGTCTAAAGGATAGGAGAAAAAGAACGATCCTTTTCGAGTATAAAAGTAGATAGCTCTTAGAATTTTGCTCAAAAAAAACATTTTGCACTTACACAAATACTACTTTTCAAAAGCAATTTTCAAAACATTTGCTTTGTTAACACTCTTGAGGGCTGATACAAGAGTTAAACGCAAAGCAAATCGCCACACTAAGGCATTTTTCAAACATTTTCAAAATACACAAAGCACAAAGGTATTTCAAAATGAGCAAATCTCTAAGATCCCGTAGATAACTATGGATGGAAAGGGTTCTAACACCATCCCTTTCCATAATCTACCCCCTTACTCAGAAAACTCAAAAAGGTCTTTTTTGTTCTTTTCACCCTTTCCTTAATTTGGATAAAAGAAAAGTCGGTGGGGACTCTTGCTTACCGCAACATTTGCAAACACAAAATGCAAAACCAGTATATAACAGTCGGTTCTACCACCGTATCACAGGCATCAAACACCTGATTGATAGCCGCAAAATTTTGTTCGAGAAAAATCCATCCATGAAGAGTTTACCTGCACGTATACCTGAAGATGTTTCCATAATTACCATTTCAAATACTCCTATTAGGATCACCTCTAAAGGCCCTATAAGGATTTCTACTGAGCCAAGAATGGCTCCCTTGATTATCACTACACCGGGGCCAGTCCCCTATACCTCTAACAAAGTCGTGCCTTGGAATTATGGGGCAGAAAATTATTATCATGGTGTCAAGAAAGAGCCATGGATTAATGAAACTGAAGAGCCTGAAATTACAAACATTGCTGGAACTAGTAAGGTCACTAGAACCGGAAGGATCTTCTCTCTGAAGATCTCTCCTTCAAAAACTACTACAACACATGTTCGCATCCCTGCTACTAGACCAATTACTGATACCCGAGGTAAAGAGAAAGTTGTTGAGCCTTCCCTCAAGGAGGTACCCTCAAAAGAAGTGACAATTGAATACCCGTCTAGACAAGAGATGGAAGAACTTATGAAGATCATCCGAAAAAGTGATTACTGCAACGCCCGTAATTTTATTAATTATTTAATTAAATTATTTTTGGAATATTTATGAAGATGTGTTTTAATTAATTGGATTTATTTTATTAAGTGGAGAAATAATATTAGAGATATAATATTATGTGGTGAAATAATATTAAAAGTGTAATATTATTTAATGTGGGCTTATTTTGGGAGAGTAGAAGTAATAAGGGGGTGTGTTGGTTTTAAGCCCAATAAGGAATAATAGAATAATAGGGTTATTTTATTATTTGTTAGAAGGAATAGAAAGAAAGAATCAGTAGAAAGAATAAGGATTTGGAAGAGAACGTGCAAGCTGCTAGAGAAAGTGGAAAACGACAAGAACGTGAATCCAACCGGAATTGTAAAGCGACCTTCAATCCAAGGTAAGGGTGGGGTTCTAACTCTATAATTTGGGTTTATGATGATTGGTATGTGGTATTAGTGATGATTGTTGTCTTGTTTGTGAATTGAGAATGAATGATTGATGTATGATGAGGATTGATGAATTTTGATGAATATTGATGTCTTGATGCTGTTAAAATGATGTAGAATCATAGGGTAGTTATGAGTGATGAATTGTCTTGATTAGATTAAGTCTTAGGTCTTAGTTATGGAACCGTGGTGAGATGCAGTGATGGAAAACATTGAATGTAGCAGTAATGAAAACGCAGAATTAGGCGTGAAGAATACCGGAAGCTGATGTCTTAGAATAATAAATCAATTAAGGATGGCGTTAGGCGTACTGTTCCAAATTAGGGTAATAACAGGCAAAGAATTAAAATAATAATGTTAAGGAAAGGCATCAGTTTTGACGTTAGAAGGATGCTGATAGAAGTTGCGTCAGATTAGTGCAAGATAGAAGTTCTAATGTTACGTATGCTAGTCAGAGTTTGTACCTAGTCAGAAGATGTGGTTGGTCAGAAGTTGTACTAGCCAGAAGATGTGGTTGGTCAAAAGTTGTATTAGCCAGAATATGTGGCTGGTCAAAAGTTGTACTAGCCAGAAGATATGGCTGATCAGAAGATGTAACTAGTCAGAAGTTGCATTAGTCAGAGTTTGTACTAGTCAGAAGATGGGGTTAGTCAGAGACTGTGACGGTCAGAGGTTGTATCTGGTCAGAGGTTGAGTCAGTTAGAAACTATGATGATCAGAACTTGTAGTAGTCAGAAGATTGTGTCGCCCAAAGGTTGCGCCATTAGAAGCTATGTTATTAGAAACTGTGTTGGTTAGAGGTTGCATGGTCAGAAGTTGTGTTAGCCTTATGCTGCTTTATGCAGAACGATGAACGTTAGATGCTTAGAAGCTGTTGTTTGAGTTATGACAGTAGGATTAGTGGCAGTAACGAAGTAGACCTACAGAATAACAGTATGGATTACTGTATTATTGATATACAACTGAGTTATTAATGAGAATTTATTAATAAATAAATGATGTTTGATGAATTATTTTGATTATTTTGAGATGTATTTTGAGATGTTATTTTGAGATGTTTTGAGATGGTAAATTGAGATGTTTTGAGATGTTAAATTGATATGTTTTGAGATGATTTGAGATGTTGTTAACTTGGGTGTTATCATTACATTCATGGTTGTGTCGCATACATTGCATTTCTGAGATGGAGCTTATGCTCGTTGAGATGGTCGGGATTGGCAAATTTTGAGATAAAGGCTATGCCTTGTTAATGCCTCTATTAATTAGCAAATGTTTGAGATGGGAGTTCTGCTCCAATGGTACCACATGCATTTGCATAGTATTGAGTCACATTATATGATATCATAAAGAAGTGTATTTTGATGTTGATGAATGTATATTATTATTGAGATTTTCGTTGATTATGAGATGAGAAGTGGTGATGTTGTTGATCTAATTTGATATATTAATTATCATGCGCTTTATTATATTGTTAGATATCTTACCCCTTCTGTTTGAATGTTGCCCTTATGTTGGTAACATGCAGGTAATCGAGAGTGAAGGTTGTATTCCTTCAATAGTCCGTGTCGGTGTCATTTCTCTGATATGTAACACTCGGGGGGATGAACGCTCACTGTTTTTTATTGTTGATTTTCAGTTGTTGAACCTTAAATTGATTATTATTAAATATGTGATGTTTAGAAGTTGCTATTTTGTTGTTAGAGATGTTATTAAGAATTCCGCTGCGTAGATGTCGAGTTATTTAATTAAAGATGTCATGATGGTTCATCCGATGTTTTGAAAGTGTTATATATCCACGATGAATGCAATGAATTTGTTAGAAGAATTTGTGACGTCCCGATTCATTTGTATGATTGAAATATTATAACTCTGACTTATCTTGCGTAATTGCTTGGGGTATAATTAGGGTGTTACAAAGTTGGTATCAGAGCAAAAGGTTGGTCCAACCTTGTCGTCGAGTCGTAGTTGTCTAACAATCGAGTATTGTTATTTTGATGTTCTATTCGTTGTTTATGTTGTAGTGAGAAGTTTAGATGGCTAGAAGGAATGATGCTGCTCTTGCTGCTGCTCTAGAAGCAATGGCTCATGCGATGGAAAATCAGCCGAATGCTAACGAGAATGCTGGATCTCTTAGCTTGGCGACTTTCAAGAGAGAGAATCCACCTACGTTCAAGGGAAAGTATGATCCTGACGGAGCATTGGAATGGTTGAAATAAATAGAGAGAATCTTTCGCGTGATGGACTGCACTCAAGCGCATAAGGTTCATTATGGGACTCATATGCTAGCAGTCGAGGCTGATGACTGGTGGCTAGAGACTTACCAGAAGTTGGAAGCTGCAGGTGAGAATGTCACTTGGGCTGTGTTCCGTATGGAGTTTTTGAGAAAGTATTTTCCTAAAGATGTCTGTGGTAAGAAGGAAATTGAGTTCCTTGAGCTGAAGCAAGGAAGTATGTCTGTGGTTGAGTATGCTGCCAAGTTTGCTGAGTTGGCCAAGTTCTATCCGCATTACACTAAGGAAAATGCTGAGTTTTCAAAGTGTATTAAATTTGAGAACGGGTTGCACCCGGAGATTAAGAAAGCAGTTGGATATCAGAAAATCTGTGTCTTTGCTGATTTGGTTGATAACTGTAGAATTTATGAGGAAGATAATAATTCTCATTACAATATTATCAGTGAGAAGCGGGGTAAGCATCCACAGAATCGTGGTAAGCCTTATGATGCCCCAGCTGGTAAGGGTAAATAGAGAGTTGCTCATGGTCAGAGGACTAGTGGGGGAGATGCTCCTGCTGGTGTGATTTGTTTTAAGTGTGGGAAACCTGGACACAAGAGTAATGTGTGCACTACTGAAGTGAAGAGGTGTTTCCGTTGTGGCAAGAACGAACATGTTGTATCTGAGTATGAACACAAGAGTGTGGTTTGTTTCAACTGTAAAGAAGAAGGGCACATTGGTAGCCAGTGTTCGAAACCGAAGAGGGCTCTGTCAAGTGGTAAAGTGTTTGCTTTAGTGGAGGATCAGACAGCTGCCGAGGATAGACTTATTAGAGGTACATGTTTCATTAATAGTACTCCTTTAATTACTATTATTGATACTGGTGCTATGCATTGTTTTATTGCTGCTGATTATGTTGAAAGATTGGGTCTTGTGTTGTCTTCTTTGAATGGAGAAATGGTCGTCGATACTCCAGCCAAGGGGTCGGTGACTACTTCTTTTGTGTGTGCTAAGTGTCCCTTGTCGATCTTCAACAGAGACTTTGTTGTTGATTTGGTTTGTTTACCGTTAAGAGTTTTGGATGTAATTCTTGGTATGAACTGGTTAGAGCATAACTGTGTTCATATTAACTATTATGATAAGTCTGTGAAGTTTTCTACTCCTGAGGAAGAGGAAGATAGTCTGTTGTCTGCTAGATAGTTGAGGAAGTTGATTCAAGAGGAAGCACAGATGTTTTTGTTGATGGCATCGCTATCCGTAGAGACTCAAACTATAATTGAGGAATTGCAGGTGGTGTGTGAATTTCCTGAAGTTTTCCCTGATGAGATTCCTGATGTACCACCAGAGAGGGAAGTTGAATTTGCAATTGATCTTGTACCTGTGTTTATGGCACCATACAGGATGTCTGCATCTGAATTGTCAGAGTTAAAGAAGCAATTGGAAGAGTTACTTGAAAAGAAGTTTGTAAGACCAAGTGTATCGCCGTGGGGTGCTCCAGTGTTGTTAGTGAAGAAGAAAGATGGGAGTATGAGGCTTTGTGTTGATTATAGACAGTTGAACAAGTTCACGATTAAGAACAAGTATTCGCTTCCAAGAATAGATGACTTGATGGATCAATTAGTGGATGCTCGTGTGTTTAGTAAGATTGATTTGAGGTCGGGTTACCATCAGATTAAAGTGAAGGATGAAAATATTCAAAAGACGGCTTTCAGAACGTGTTATGGACATTACGAGTATTCGGTGATGCCTTTTGGTGTTACTAATGCGCCGAGAGTATTCATGGAATATATGAATCGTATCTTTCATACTTATTTGGATCGGTTTGTGGTGGTGTTCATTGATGATATTTTGATTTACTCTAAGTCAGAAGGAGAGCATGCTGAACACTTAAGAGTAGTATTGCAAGTTTTGAAAGAGAAGAAGTTATATGCAAAGTTGTCCAAGTGTGAATTCTGGTTGAAAGAGGTTAGTTTTCTTGGTCATGTGATTTCAGGTAGTGGCATTGTTGTAGATCCATCGAAGGTTGATGTTGTGTTGCAATGGGAAACTCCAAAGTCAACTACTGAGATTAGAAGCTTCTTGGGATTAGTTGGTTATTATAAAAGGTTTATTGAAGGGTTTTCTAAGTTGTCACTTCCGTTGACTAAGTTGAATTGTAAAGGTAGAGCGTTTGTATGGGATGTGCAATGCGAAGAAAGTTTTACAGAATTGAAGAGGTTGACGTCGGCTCCGATTTTGACGTTGCCTAATCCAAAAGAGCCTTTTGTGGTGTATTGTGATGCTTCTAAGATGGGTTTAGGAGGTGTGCTTATGCAGAATGGTAAGGTAGTTGCTTATGCGTCAAGGCAGTTAAGGACTCATGAGAAGAACTACCCTACGCATGATTTAGAGCTTGCTGCAGTTGTTTTTGTGTTGAAGATTTGGAGGCATTATCTTTATGGTTCTAGATTTAAAGTGTTTAGTGACCATAAGAGCTTAAAGTATTTATTTGATCAGAAGGAGTTGAATATGAGGTAGCGAAGATGGTTAGAATTTCTAAAGGATTATGATTTTGGTTTGAATTATCATCCAGGAAAAGCGAATGTGGTAGGTGATGCGTTGAATCGAAAGAATATACACATGTCAGCAATGATGATTAAAGAGTTGGAATTGATTGAGCAGTTCACATATATGAGCTTAGTTTGTGAGGTTACTTTGCAGAGTGTTATGTTGGGTATGTTGAAGATTAATAATGAATTTTTAGACAGTATCAGAGGAGCTCAGAAGTTGGACGTGAAACTGGTAGATTTGATGGTTGGGATTGACCAGTCTAAGAATAATGATTTTAAGCTAGATGAGCAAGGTGTGTTGAGATTTTGTAATCGGATTTGTATTCTTGATGATGCTGAGATGAAGAAAGTGATACTTGAAGAGAGTCATAGAAGTAAGCTGAGTATTCATCCAGGAGCTACAAAGATGTATCAAGATTTGAAAGGTTTGTTTTGGTGGCCTGGGATGAAGAGCGATGTGGCTCGTTTTGTGTATGCATGTTTGACTTGTCAGAAGTCAAAAGTTGAACATCAGAAGCCTGCAGGATTGATGCAATCGTTAGAAGTTCCAAAATGGAAATGGGATAGCATTTCAATGGACTTTGTGACAGGATTTCCTAATACTTTAAGAGGACATGATTCGATTTGGGTGATTGTTGATAGGCTTATGAAGTCAGCTCATTTTATTCCTATTAACATCAGTTTTCCAGTGTCGAAATTGGCTTAGATTTATATTAGTGTGATTGTGAAGCTGCATGGTGTTCCTTTGTGCATTGTGTCAGATAGAGATCCAAGATTTACTTCTGATTTTTGGAAGAGTTTTCAAGAAGCATTGGAGTCTAAGTTGAGGTTGAGTTCAGCGTATCATCCTCAGACAGATGGTCAGACTGAACAGACGATTCAATCGTTGGAAGACTTGTTGAGGGCATGTGTTCTTGAGCAGGGAGGTTCGTGGGATACTTATCTTCCGTTGATAGAGTTCACGTATAACAACAGTTTCCATTCTAGTATTGGAATGGCACCTTTTTGAGGTGTTGTATGGCAGAAGATGTAGAACTCCGTTATGTTGGCATGAATCGGGTGAAAGTGTTGTACTTGGACCTGAACTTGTTCGTGAGACTACTAAGAAGGTGAATTTGATTCTAGAAAAGATGAAAGCTTCTCAAAGTAGACAGAAGAGTTATCATGACAAGCGAAGGAAAGATTTAGAATTCCAAGCTGGTGATCATGTGTTTTTGAGAGTTACACCTGTGACTGGTGTTGGGCAAGCGTCGAAGTCTAAGAAGCTCACTTCTTATTTTATTGGACCGTATCAGATTTTAGAGAGAGTGGGGAATGTTGCCTATTGAGTGGCTTTACCGCCTAATCTTTCGAATTTGAATGATGTGTTTAATGTGTCTCAACTTTGGAAGTATATTTCAGATCCATCTCATGTGATTCATATGGACGATGTGCAAGTACGGGATAATCTTACGGTGGAGACGATGCCTGTACGGATCGCGGATTGTGAAATGAAGACTATGAGGGGCAAAGAGATTGCTTTGCTTAAAGTGATTTGGCTAGGAGCTTCCGGTGAAATCATGACTTGGGAGTTGGAGAGCAAGATGCGAGACTCCTATCCTGAATTGTTTGATTGAGGTAAATTTTCGAGGACGGAAATATTCTAAGTGGGGGAGAGTTGTAACGCCCGTAATTTAATTAATTATTTAATTCAATTATTTTTGGAATATTTATGAAGATGTGTTTTAATTAATTGGATTTATTTTATTAAGTGGAGAAATAATATTAGAGATATAATATTATATGGTGAAATAATATTAAAAGTGTAATATTATTTAATGTGGGCTTATTTTGGGAGAGTAGAAGTAATAAGGGGGTGTGTTGGTTTTAAGCCCAATAAAGAATAATAGAATAATAGGGTTATTTTATTATTTGTTAGAAGGAATAGAAAGAAAGAAGCAGTAGAAAGAATAAGGATTTGGAAGAGAACATGCAAGCTGCTAGAGAAAGTGGAAAACGGCAAGAACGTGAATCCAACCGGAATTGTAGAGAGACCTTCAATCCAAGGTAAGGGTGGGGTTCTAACTCTATAATTTGGGTTTATGATGATTGGTATGTGGGATTAGTGATGATTGTTGTCTTGTTTGTGAATTAAGAATGTATGATTGATGAATTTTGATGAATATTGATGTCTTGATGTTGTTAAAATGATGTAGAATCATAAGGTAATTATGAGTGATGAATTGTCTTGATTAGATTAAGTTTTAGGGCTTAGTTATGGAACCGTGGTGAGATGCAGTGATGGAAAACGTTGAATGTAGCAGTAATGAAAACGCAGAGTTAGGCGTGAAGAATACCAGAAGTTGCTGTCTTAGAACAATGAATCAATTTAGGATGGCGTTAGGCGTACTGTTCCCAATTAGGGTAATAACAGGAAAAGAATTAAAATAATAACGTTAAGGAAAGGTAGCAGTTTTGACGTTAGAAGGATACAGATAGAAGTTGCGTCAGATTAGTGCAAGATAGAAGTTCTGATGTTATACGTATGCTAGTCATAGTTTGTACCTAGTCAGAAGATGTGGCTGGTCAGAAGTTGTACTAGCCAAAAGATGTGGCTGGTCAGAAGTTGTACTAGCCAGAATATGTGGCTGGTTAGAAGTTATACTAGCCAGAAGATATGGTTGATCAGAAGATGTAACTAGTCAGAAGTTGCATTAGTCAGAGTTTGTACTAGTCAGAAGATGGGGTTAGTCAGAGACTATGACGGTCAGAGGTTGTATCTGGTTAGAGGTTGAGTCAGTCAGAAACTGTGATGATCAGAACTTGTAGTAGTCAGAATATTGTGTCTCCCAGAGGTTGTGCCATTAGAAGCTATGTTATTAGAAATTGTGTTGGTTAGAGGTTGCGTGGTCAGAATCTGTGTTGGCCTTATGTTGCTTTGTGCATAACAATGAACGTTAGATGCTTAGAAGTTGTTGCTTGAGTTATGACAGTAGGATTAATGGTAGTAATGAAGTAGACCTACAGAATAACAGTATGGATTACTGTATTATTGATATACAACTGAGTTATTAATGAGAAGTTATTAATAAATAAATGATGTTTGATGAATTATTTTGATTATTTTGAGATGTATTTTGAGATGTTATTTTGAGATGTTTTGAGATGGTAAATTGAGATGTTTTGAGATGTTAAATTGAGATGTTTTGAGATGATTTGAGATGTTGTTAACTTGGGTGTTATCATTACATTCATGGTTGTGTCGCATACATTGCATTTCTGAGATGGAGGCTATGCCTTGTTAATGCCTTTATTAATTGGCAAATTTTTGAGATGGGAGTTCTGCTCCAATGGTACCACATGCCTTTGCATAGTATTGAGTCGCATTCTATGATTTCATAAAGAAGTGTATTTTGATTTTGATGAATGTATATTACTGTTGAGATTGTCGTTGATTATGAGATGAGAAGTGGTGATGTTGTTGATCTAATTTGATATATTAATTATCATGCGCTTTATTATATTGTTAGATATCTCACCCCTTATGTTTGAATGTTGCCCCTATGTTGGTAACGTGCAGGTAATCAAGAGTGAAGGATGTATTCCTTCAATAGTCAGTGTCGGTGTCATTGCTATAATATGCAACACTCAGGGGGATGAACGCTCGCTGTTTTTTATTGTTGATTTTCAGTTGTTGAACCTTAAATTGATTATTATTAAATATGTGATGTTTAGAAGTTGCTATTTTGTTGTTAGAGATGTTATTAAGAATTTCGTTGCGTAGATGTCGAGTTATTTAATTAAAGATGTTATGATGGTTCATCTGATATTTTGAAAGTGTTATATATCCACGATGAATGCAATGAATTTGTTAGGAGAATTTGTGACATCCCAATTCATTTGTATGATTGAAATTTTATAACTCTGATTTATCTTACATAATTGTTTGGGGTAGAATTGGGGTGTTACAATTACAAAATAGTGGAACAACTAGGGCAGACACCCTCAAAGATATCCATGTTGTCCTTGTTGTTATGCTCCAACGCACATGCCCAAGCTTTGATGGAATTCTTGAAAAATGCCCATGTACCTTAAGAAACCACTTCCGATCAATTTGGAAATTGTGTAGCAAGCCTAACTGCTGACAATGGCTTGGGATTTTCCGATGCAGATTTAACTCTAGCAGGGAAGAATCACAACAAAGCTCTCCACATCTCTATTGAATGCAAAAGCACCACCCTGGCGCATATGTTAGTAGATACTGGATCCTCCCTCAATATCTTACCAAAGGATATTTGGATAGATTGGACTGTGATAGATTGGTGTTAAAACCCAGTGATATTGTAGTAAGGGCCTTTGATGGTTCGAAAAGAATGGTCCATGGAGAGGTTGATCACCCGATCAAGGTGGGGTCTCAAGTCTTCAACTCAACATTTTATGTAATGGATATCCACCCCCACCTACTCTTGCTTGCTAGGACTCCCATGGATTCATGGGGCAGGTGTGGTTACCTTTACATTACATTAAATGATGAAATACCCAATCAAAGGGAAGATTGTCACAGTCTGTGGGGAGGAAGAATTTATGGTCAGTCACTTGAATTCTTTCAAATATGTTGAAATGGATGGCGAATTCACTGAAACCCCCTGCCAAGCATTTGAAGTAATCCATCGAACAATTGTTGTTGCTAATGCTACACCTACTGCTCCCAAGATTGTCAAGGATACACCAAGGATGGCCTCCCTAAAGGATGTTAGATCTGTTGTAGAAGACGAAGGCTGCACTATCTGGGGATAACTTCCCGACATTCCCTATAAATACGACAAATTTGGGTTGGGTTTTATTTCAAAGGCTAAAAAATAAGTTCGATGTGCTCGTGCTGATAGACCACCTCTCCGTATTAGCAACAGTGAAATCAATGCATTGGAAGACACTGATAGCGATGGTGACCTAGACGACTGGATCTTCCTGACTACTGACAGTGGACTTAACAACTGGAAAGCCAAAGACTTCATTTTAATCTCCTTCAACCAGGAGTAATTTCTATTTCTTGTGTTTATTGCTTTAAGAACTTTGTCTGTATAATTTCCTTCAAAATAATGACTTTAAACCATGTGCCTTGCCCGGGGCACAATGGTCCATTTATTAAGGGTTTGTCATTTCATATATCATATGCTCATTTAATGAAAACATTGGATGATTTCGCATTCAAATTTTGAGCTCATTGTCTTTCTTTTATTTTAATGCATTTTCAAATAGCCATGTGACCTTACATGCACGCGCACACATTTGCAGATCCACATCCACTCTAGATCTCATTGACAATAATTCTGCTATTTCCGTTTATGACTTTGAAAATCTAATCTATCAAGCCGAATACAAAGGTGAAGAAGATTATGAGATACCTGGAGAACTCGTGAGACTCTTGATACAAGAGGAAAAGGCCATCCAACCGCACGAAGAACCGGTGGAAGTGATAAACCTGGGTACTGAGGCAGATAGGAAGGATGTCAAGATAGACGCTAACTTGGAAGACAATGTCAAGAGCAGATTGGTTCAGATGTTGCGTGACTATGTTGAGGTATTCGCTTGGTCATACGAAGACATGCCAGGGCTCGATACTGGTATCATAGTTCATCATCTACCAATGAAAGAAGGTTTTTCTCCGATCAAACAAAAGGTTTCTCGCATGCGTCCTGGCATGTCTGAAAAGATCAAGGTTGAGGTAATGAAATAGTTTGGTGCAGGTTTCTTGGCAGTGACATCGTATCCCTAATGGGTTGCAAATGTTGTTCCAGTGCTGAAGAAAGATGGTAAGGTTCGTATGTGTGTAGACTACATGGGTTTAAACAGGGAGAGCCCCAAAAACAGCTTCCCACTACCGCATATTGATGTCTTAGTTGACAACACTACTCAACACAAGGTGTTCTCCTTCATGGATGGCGCCTGAGGACATGGAAAAAACCACTTTTGTTACACAGTGAGGCACCTTCTGTTATAAGTTCATGCCTTTTGGGCTGAAGAACACATATGTAACTTATCAATGAGATATGGTGGCTCTATTTCATGACACGATTCATCATGAGATAGAAGTTTATGTTGGTGACATGATAACAAGACCCCAAACTGAAGAAGAGCACTTTGATCATCTGCATAAGCTGTTTGAGAGACTGAAGAAATATAAGCTGAGGTTGAATCCCAATAAATGAATCTTCGGGGTAAGGTCTGGAAGGCTCCTAGGATTTATCGTCAGTGGCAAAGGTATTGAAGTCGATCTTGCAAAAGTCAAAGCAATCCAATAAATTCCATTTCCTCATACTGAGAAGGAGGTCAGAGGTTTTCTAGGATGACTAAACTACATTGCCCGATTCATCTCTCACCTGACTGCTACTTTTGAACCACTCTTCAAGTTGCTGAAGAAAGATCAAGTGGTAAGATGGAATGACGACTGCCAAATAGCTTTTGACAAGATCAAGGAATACTTACAAGAACCACCAATTATGATGCCACCGGTTGAAGGATAACCATTGATCATGTACTTAATCGTGTTAGAGAATTTGATGGGGTGTGTGTTGGGGCAGCATGATGAGTCTGGTCAAAAAGAGCATGCAATATACTACCTTAGAAAAAAGTTTACTGACTGTGAAACAAGATATTCATTGCTCGAGAAAAATTGTTACGCTTTGGCATGGGCTGCTCGCCGACTAAGACAATATATGTTGACTCATACTACCCTACTGATCTCTAAAATGGATCCCATCAAGTACATCTTCGAGAAGCCAGCTCTCTCCGGAAGGATAGTCCGATGGTGTTGTACCCCAAAATTTTCCCTCTCATTTCTCAAGGCATTTCTCACAAGGATTCTCAAAAATTCGAGCTTGCACAAGTACAATTGGATTTTCCAGCATCAAGTTAAAGAGGAAAACTGTTAAAAAAGGGGCAAAGCAGATAAAAATAATCTTTTTGACAAAATTGGAGAAAAAACAAGTTTACTTCGATTTACAAGGCTTCGATTGCACTTTGGTCTCCTTCATGCTTCCTTCGATCCATAAGATAATAGCATCCTTTGTTCCCCCTTCGATCCATAAGGAAACTCCTTCCTTTTGCATGCTTCAATCCACAAGGAAAAAGGTTTCCTTCGAAGAAACTAGCTTCGATCCGGGGTAAGCAATGCATATCTTTATATAAGCCTCGTTTGGGAATTTAGGCTTCATGCATACATCCTTCGATTGCACTCTTTGTGTCTTATATGATTGTGTTGGTGCCCGTGGCAATAACCTCCTGCATGCAAGCTTCAATTACACCATCGGCCTTACATGCTTGCTTGGTTCACAATGCAATGGTTGCCTGCATGCCTGTTTCGATTGGACATTTGATGCCTGCATACCTGTTTCGATTGGACAAGCTGATATTGGGCATATAACTCCCTCCATGCTTGCTTCGAATTCACCTTCGCATCTGCTTCAAATCCACCTTCGGCATTGGCCTCCTACACGAGGTACAAGGCAAGGGCCTCCTGCATGCCTGCCTGCACAACAGGAACTTCCCTCATGCATTGGCTATCTTCATACTAGTTTCGAATGGACAATATCTCCCTTTGAAATAGCTTGCTTCGATTCCACCATTGAAAGTCTTCAACACATAAATTCTACACCATGACACACAATTTTTGTCCCATTCGAAGGACATATTTAGTGGCCCATTCTAAGGACCTGCAAGACATACCTGGATGTCTCATTCGAAGGACATGTTTGGTGGCCTATTCGAAGGACCTGTAAGACATACCTGGATGTCCCATTCAAAGGACATGTTTGGTGGCCCATTCGAAGGACCTGTAAGACATACCTGGATGTCCCAATCGAAGGACATATTTTGGTGACCCATTCAAGGTGAAAACATTTGCCCCATTCGAAAGACCTGCAAAACATACCTGGATTTCCCATTCGAAGGACATATTTTGGTGACCCATTCAAGAGGCGCACATTTGGCCCCTTCGAAGGATGCACAAAAAGGTCCCATTCGAAAGACACTTTGATTGGAAACAAATATTGTTGTCTGAAGAGGAGTCTGGTCAAAGGTTGGACTTATGAAGTAAATCGAAGGATATGAAATATTCAAATATTCTTGCTGCCAAGTTCAGACCTATTGCACTGGCCACAACGCTCCAAAACTGCTGCACATCAGTCCTGCTACACTGCTCTTGTATTTGCACTAATTTGGCATACGAATACTGCCCCTCAAAATCTACAAAACAGTATACCCAATTTGTTCAAATTCTTTTGTTTTCCCTCCTAAACCTCAACCAACTTCACCTATAAATAAGAGGCTCCATAACATGTCTAAGGGGTTGAACAACATATCCAAAAGACTTTGGAGTGTGGAGAAAATATCATCAAACTCTCAAACTCTCAAACTCTCAAACTCTCAAACTCTCAAACTCTCAAACTCTCAAACTCTCAAACTATCAAACACGCTCAAATACTTAACACGCATTCAAACCCATAATCAAACGAAATAACACACTTGTTTCTCTCCTTCGAATCCAGAAACAAAAAACACAGCCTCACTCTTCTTGACCTCCGAAACCAATCAAAGAAACACCAAACCTGTTTCTTTCGAATCCAGGAGCACCCAGGGTAGCAGTTCAAAGCCCTACACCTACGTTCCAGCTTCAAGCAAGGTAAGTCACTCTGACCTTGAAATTTTCATTTTAAACATGTAAATAACATTTTTTCACTTTTTATTTCTATACTCTCGATTGCATGCTTTTTCTTGTCCAAGTATATGTTAAAGCTAACCTGTACAGGCCCTAAACGAAAGAAAAAGTTTTATGTGAAACGAAGCCTTAGGCTTCGCCCCTGGCTGCCTTACATTCCCAAACGAAAGTCAAAGAGGGTGTGAATAGAGGATACGCACTCATGCTGTTTTGAGGGCCCATATTGCTTCACAGTCCAAACGAAAGAGCAAGAAGGGAGAAGCGAAGGTTGTCCACACTGACTCTCAGGCCTCAATCGAAAGAAGGATAAAGGGAATGGTAGAAGGTTACTTGCTCACCCTAACATTCCTACAATTGAAGGAAGTAGAAAGGCATAATCGAAGGCTTCATCTCATGCTGGATGTTAGGCCCAAATCGAAAGGAGCCAGAACAGCAGAATCGAAGGATGCTGCTGCCTGGATCGAAAAGGCTTATTTTCCCTTCTTTTATTTTATTTTGTCTTTACATTTTCTTGATATTCAATATGGTTGTAATAGTGTAGGATATTTATTTTCCGCATTTCTTATTTCTTTTGTACAAATTTTAGTAATTAGGATGTATGGCAAGATAAAACCAACAAGTAGACAACCCAAAAATCAAAGACAAAATGCATGAAATAAAACACACTTTGCACACATGAACCTCTAGGGTAATCTCACTTGTTGCCTCGGAAAAATAGTCATGTTCCTCGAATATGGGCGTTTTAGCAAAGACCCTTGATAAAAGATCATAGTCCCTCGATGTCCCTCGATGTTGCCTTCGGTTAACGATCTAGTCCCTAAACAAAAATTGCTAAAACGTCTCATAGGTTACCTTCTATGACTATACAAATGACCCAGGCTCGTCCCTTCACATCCAACAATGGAGCTTCTTACCAAATCAATGGTAAGATAACAACATCTAAAGGAGGAGGAAAAGAACATTAGGCCTTTTGAGTAGGTAGGATGCTCATAGTTGCTCGCTTGCTCACAACAAAAACATTTTTCACATCAACACTTTCAAATTGAAACATTTTCAAAAGACAAAGCTCTTTGTACGCATTCTTATAAAGATGAGAATCATTACAAAGACACTTTTCAAAATCACTTTCAAAAACACATTCCACAAACACCTCTTTGAACTATTTTCAAAACCAACACTTTGTACGCATTCTTATAGAGACGAGAATAATTACAAAGACGTTTTCAAAATAATTTCAAACCAATACCACAAAGCACATTTTCAAACAAAATCAAGTGATCGAGAAAGCAACTAAGATCCCGTAGAAACTACGGATGAAAAGGATGCTAATACCTTCCATTTTCATAACCTACCCCCCGAACTCAAGAAATAATCTCGAAAGGTCTTTCCTGTTATTTTCAACCTTTCCTTATTGGATAAAAGAAAAGTCAGTGGCGACTATTGCTATCTGCAACAATTGAGATCAAACACAAAACACCAAGTCAGTTCTCCCACCGAATTACAAAACTGGAGACTCTGCTGGGGAATGTTTAAAAGTGGGGTTACCTTAGGGCTAGATCACCTTTACTTGCATTCTTTGTTTGATTTTCTTGCTTTACATTATGGTTCTTTGTTTCGGTTTGTTTTGATCCTCTACCCAGATCTGGCGCACCTTTTAGTTAAGTAGTAATAGATTGTGGAAATTGTACGGTGTAGACTGATATGGTTGAAGAAATGGCTACGTTAGTGTGACGCATTTGTTGGTACCGGTATCCCTTGTGTTGAATCGAGGAGAACACGGGGCCGCTGAGCGGTGTCATGAAGCACTAACTGACCTTAGAACCTTAATTGAACAACTTGGCCATTAGGAAGTAGTGAGATAGCCGGTTTCGAAGGAAAGCTGAGAATTGGTTGATACTCGATACTACACTCATTGAGATCAAACTTTTGGGATATCTCGGCGGCAAGAAAAGATTGAGTGTGTTGAGATAATGCCTAAAAGAAAGGTAAGTGATATTGAGATCCCCTAGAACCCGGTTACTTTTTAGGATAGTTTAAGCCAACTAAACTTCAAGAGGGTACTTACCTACAAACCTCATTGCAAGCCTAAACCTAAGGACTTGCCTGCTTTGTGTGTATATCATTATTTGTACATAACGACTTGCTTGCTTTGCATACTTTTACATAACATCATAACATCATACCATAACATTTTTTAATAACCATTTCAAGGATCTCAAAGGCCTATGATGCATGGTCACATTGAACCAGACATTTATCAAGGGGCCAGAGGATCCATTCTCCTCTAATCAAACGCCATCAAAGATCAAAATCAAGGGTTATGACCCACTTGACATGGTGAGCTTGATTCTCGTGGAAGGACATCCACCGATACGATGTTCTCCAATCAAAGTTGTTGATCAAAATTCAACTTCTAACATCTTCTTGTGATTACCCCGTGAGATCCTTGAAAACATGCATCCACATACCATGCATCAAATATGACAGGTTTCTCACATACATGTTTCTTTATCTTCCTACTAATTATTCAGTAAGATGGATATGGAACAGACGATGAAAGAGCTTCAAGCACAAAATGCCCAATTCCAACAAATGTTATTAGCTATGGCTAAAGGGCAAGAGGACCTGAAGACTCTTCTTCTCAAAGACAAGAAGAAAAAGACAAAGAAGTCAGTAGGCGTCCTGAATTTGGGAAGAAAGTTCAGAAGATCAACAGAGCGAGCTCTAGAATTCGCAACTCCATCAACTGAGAGAGACAACCAGACAAAAGAAGGAGACCACGGTCTGGATTCTAATGAAGAAGAGGTTGACTACACTGAAGAACAGTATCCTCCTACGGACGACAAATACAGACAGCTGGAGGATCATCTCAAAACCTTGGAGATCTAGAGAGTACCTGGTCTGGACTTTGAAGAAATGGGATTGGTTTCTGGAGTGGTCATCCCACCAAAGTTCAAAATCCCTACCTTTTCCACGTATGATGGGGTCTCTGGTCCTAAGATGCATCTGAGATCTTATGTCTGCAAGATTCAACCATACACAATGTGATACGGTGGTAGAACCGACGGTTAATACTGGTTTGCGTTTTTCATTTTGTGTTTGCAAAATGTCGCGGTAAGCAAGAGTCGCCACCGACTTTTATTTCATCCAATCATGGAAAAGGAAAAAAGAACAGAAAAAACCTTTTTTCGAGATATTATGAGTACGGGGGTAGATTATAGAAAGGGAAGGTGTTAGCACCCTTTTTATCCGTAGTTATCTACGGGCTCTTAGGTACTTGCTCATTTTTCAAATTTCTTGTGTATGTTTGTATTGGAAATGTTTTTACTTCGTGATAACCCTTGTATCAGTCCTCAAGGATGTGGCGAAGTTGTTTTGAAAATTTTTTTTTAAAAGGTGTTTGTGTGAAACAGTTTTCATTGAGCAAGTACTTAAGATTCTACCTACTCGAAAAAAGATTGTTCATTCTATTTCCTTTAGACAGCATTATCCTACTATTAAGGAGTAGGTAGCATCGTCATTGGAGTTATAAGGGATGTTCAAAAGGGACAAGTACAATCACTAAAGCAATAGTTAGAAAACTTTAGTAGCAACCCTAGAGTCTTGAGATCTTTCCGAGGCAACATTTCCGAGGCAATATTTGAATGGGACAATTTGATCTCTTCAGACTTGAGGGCAACCACTAAAATCTCCTATGCTTAATGATTGTTTACCGAAGGCAACCGAAGTGAGTTAAACCCTAGGAGTGAATATGTGCATATGATTTGTTTCAGTTATTTAATCTTTGCACATTAGGTGATCTACCATTTTAATTTTCGAGACATTCTTGCCATACAATCCTATTAGCCATGCATCTAGACAGTTAAAGATTGCGGAAATTAAAAGTGCGAACAATAAACCTAGCTATTACAAGGCTTCGGGGAGGGGTATTAATTACATAACCAAAAATCGGGGATTTAAAGCAAGAAATAAAACCCTAAATAAACTATTACAAACACTGAACAATTACAAAATAATGGAAAAAATAATTAACAAGCATGCGGCAAATTAAATACGAGGACGGTAATTAATAACTTAAAACCCTAATTGAGAGAAAGAAATTTTTGTGGATTTTTATTTGAGAAAACAATTAAATCACAAATTAACTAAACCTAATTTCTAATTGTTTTTAATTATGAAAGAAGTTAATTAACCTAATTCACTAATTAAATTAAAAAAGATTTTATGAGAAAAATATTTTTTGTGTATTTTTTTGAGAAAGATTAATTAAATTATGAACAAATGAAATCCTAAGTCTAATTATTTTTAAATTATGAAAGAAATTAAAATTTCCATAAATTAATTAAACTAATTAATTCAAAAAAATAAAAAATATTTATTAAGAAAATAAATCTTTTTGTAATTTTTGATTTGTTAATTTAATAAAATAATTTTTGTATTGATTAAAAATACAAAATAATTAAAGAAAAGAAATTAAAGAAAAATAGTAAAAATAACCAAATGGGCCTGCTGTTAGCAAATCTTTGGGGTGTGGAACTGAAATTCTTTGGCCTATTAAGCTCCAGGCCCGGTCAACTTTGGGATCTGGTGTAGCATTGACCTTGAGGAGTACCATGAACCTCCATTGGAGAACCATGAGATATGGCCAGTAGTGCATCTAATGGATAGACGTTGAGTGTGTATAGAAGGCATGTGAGGTAGAGAAGCATGGGATTTTCCTGAAATGATTAGGAAAATAATAAAATGCACACGCCTGGGATCGAACCTAGGACGTGTGCATCAAAGGCGTGTCTCCCAACCATCTGCGCTGCTTTGTTAACTTGTTAACATAATGAATACAAAACATAATATAAGAAAAATAAAATAAGGTGCTTCCAAATGCGCGAAATTAACACGGGCGAATGGTTGGCTGACACGCATTGTCTTCTTCCCTTTCTCTGTCTCCTTAGGCCTGTAACTTTTACCTACGGACATTTATTTGTAGGTATAACCCTGTTACATTCAAAAATCTCACACGCGAAATATAAATTCCAATGGAAACCATGAATCAACTTGGTTTGAAGCCCTGACCACCATGGTATCCATCATGAGGCCTAATTTTTCTTAAATCACAAAACCCCAAATTGGAGCACGAAACCCTAGCAATGGCAAAAGCTTATTCCTGCACTGTAACTTAAATCAAACTATCCAGAAACATTGCAAACATGATGATGAACACAAATATATGGGCAAAATACATTTATAATGCGTAAATCATAGAAATCGAATTTCAGTTCTTAGTGCAAACCGTGATGCTCTTGGGGACGATTCCTGGATGCTTTGAGGCTTGCAAATGATGTTGTTAGCTTCCTGGGATGTCCAGGAATCGATTGCTAGGCTTGAAACTCCTTGAGGATTGCTCTAAGGTGGATTTTGATCTCCCACTTTTGTCCAAATTTTTTGAGTTTCTTTCTTGTTGTTTCACGCCTCCAATCCTTTTATTTTTGATCTGGAAGTGTCCAATACATATAGTAGACTGAATTAGGTTAATAAAATTGTATCATATCTTTGAGAATTATGAAAATTGGATTTGATTTGCTTCATGTATGATATCTTTTTAAGACAAGCTTCAATCCAATCGTTTTCAATCCAAATCCACTTTGCACGAATTGGCTGGCATGTTAGCTGTATATGGACTCAAAATGTGCATAAAAATCCCAAGATTTGATTTGTTTTTATTATTTTACCATTTAATTTGATTTAT
Organism: Vicia faba; assembly: GCA_948472305.1. Lineage (NCBI taxonomy): Eukaryota > Viridiplantae > Streptophyta > Magnoliopsida > Fabales > Fabaceae > Vicia > Vicia faba. The sequence continues at coordinate 932,984,908 of OX451737.1, forward strand.
TTGGATTTAAATGAATAAAAAATTAAAATAAATGATAAAAATAATAAAATAAGAGGTGAATGAGCTCAGGGGTCGTGGGTCCTATTAGAAACATGTTTCAAGCAATAAAACATGGGCCCCTTTGGAAATATGCAAATTTGATAAATGTTGACTTTTGACAATTTTCCAAAAATTGCCAATTTTGACAATGCACAACTCTCTCAATTTTGACCCTAGGAGGATGTTATTTGACTTTTTAGAAATCTAAGGATGTCTGCTAAGCAACCCTTTTTGTGTCATCTCAATTGAGTCTTCCATGTTCATGTATGAAGCTTTGACCCAAAAGTTGTTTTTGTTGACTTTTCAAAAGGACCTATAATGTCAAAATTCATATCTTTTTGTGAGTGCATATTTTGAACTTGTGAGATGAATATGAGTTTTAGGGAATTGTATCCTCTTAAAAATGAGCTTTGGATGGAAAATTTCTGATAAAGTATGAAGAAGTTATGCCTGGTCAAAGTTGGGTTGACTTTTACTAAGAAACCCTAATTTAGCAACTTTTGGGTTTTGATGAATTTGGTGCATTCCTTGAGGAATCATGATCAACCCTTGATCAAATGATGGATATAACTTAAAAATGTTGATCTTGACCAAAAATCTTGAAGTTTGACTGTATGTGGGCCACAATTGACTTTTGACCTAGTTTAGTTGATTCTCAAGCATCTGAGCAGTTGACTGAGCAAACTTCTTATGCAAGGCCTAAAACTTGGCATGGATGATCTTGGGAACATGATAAGACCTTGGAAATAATTTTATCCCTTTGTGGTCCACACATCTTGATGAAAAGGGAAACCCTAATTTGGGGTATACTGCCTTAGAAGAGAGTTTGTCTGGTCAACTCTTGGGCAACCTTGAGCAAATTGGGGACCTCACTTGACATTTGTTGAGTAAAGTGAGAGGAAAAATTTTGTGGTATAACAGCTGCCCCTGTTCAGTCTTCTTAAACCTGCGGATGTAGATTGGCTTTTCTGCCTTTCGTAATCTGACGGTGGAAGATGATTGAACACTAAAGTGCCCAGAAATTTGCACTCGCATGAAGTGGCACTCAACTTGTGACATCGGGAATGGGATTACAGATGCCATTTGGAGGTTGATGATGGAAAATTGTCGGTGATGGGCTTAAAGATGCCATCCTGGATGCGACTGAGAATTGTCGGAGATGGGCTTAAAGATGCCATCTAGAGAATTTGGATTTCCTGAGATATTCCTTTGACGAGATCCCTGTTGCTGTTGTTGATGAGGAATCTGCTGAGGAATGTTGATATCTGTCTTGGGAGATATAGAATTTTAGGAGCTTCAGCTGTCTGTTACTCTACTGGGGAATTAACTCCGGAGGTGAACTGCATATTTGGTCAGTGTACAGGCTGCATCGCGACTTACTGGGGAAATGTGAAACTAATCGTGTTTGGTTAGGTCCAGGTCTTAAAGTGTTGTGGACTTCCGTCTGAAGATAAGAAAGAAGGAACTTGGATAGTAAGCTTATGAGAAGGAACCTGGATAGCAGGGTTGCTTCGAAATGAAAGCATGGATAGTAGGGTTGTGAGAAGGAACCTGGATAAGGTTGCTTTGTGAGGAGCTTGGGTAAAACTGCATCTAGACCAAGAAGGAACCTGGGTAGGGTTGCTTTGGGATAAGTTCATGTAAAACTTCAGAATGAACCGGGGTAAGGTTACAAGCTTGTGTAAAGCTTCAGGAGGAACCGGGGTAAGGTTACTTCGAGATAAGTTTGTGTAAAACTTCAGGAGGAACCGGGATAAGGTTACTTCGAGATAAGTTTGTGTAAAACTTCAGGATAAACCTGGGTAGGGTTATAAGTTTGTGTAAAACTTCAGAAAGAACCGGGGTAAGGTTATAAGTTTGTGTAAAACTTCAGTATAAACTGGGGTAGGGTTATAAGTTTGTGTAAAACTTCAGGAGAAACCGGGGTAAGGTTACCTTGTGATAAGTTCGTGTAAAACTTCAGGAGGAACCGGGGTAAGGTTACCTTGTTATGATAATGTAGATTAGTTGACCCGTTTGATTTTGGGAACTGAGTTTCCATTAGTTTTCCGTAGATGTGATCTCTATAACTGCTGGATTCATTGAAGCTAATCGTCTTTTGTGGTGTATTGTGATGCTTCTTAGATGGGTTTAGGAGGTGTGCTTATGCAGAATGGTAAGGTAGTTGCTTATGCGTCAAGGCAGTTAAGGACTCATGAGAAGAACTACCCTACGCATGATTTAGAGCTTGCTGCAGTTGTTTCTGTGTTGAAGATTTGGAGGCATTATCTTTATGGTTCTAGATGTGAAGTGTTTAGTGACCATAAGAGCTTAAAGTATTTGTTCGATCAGAAGGAGTTGAATATGAGGCAACAAAGATGGTTGGAATTGTTAAAGGATTATGATTTCAGTTTGAATTATCATCCAGGTAAAGCGAATGTGGTGGCGGATGCATTGAGTTGAAAGACTTTACATATGTCAGCAATGATGATTAAAGAGTTGGAATTGATTGAGCAGTTCAGAGATATGAGCTTAGTTTGTGAGGTTACTCTGCAAAGTGTGATGTTGGGTATGTTAAAGATTAATAATGAATTTCTAGACAGTATCAGAGAAGCTCAGAAGTTGGATGTGAAACTGGTAGATTTGATGGTTGGGATTGATAAATCTGAGAATAGTGATTTTAAGCTTGGTGAGCAAGGTGTGTTGAGGTTTAATAACCGGATTTGTATTCCTGATGATGTTGAGATGAAGAAAGTGATACTTGAGGAGACTCATAGAAGTAAGTTGAGTATTCATCCAGGAGCTACAAAGATGTATCAAGATTTGAAAGGTTTGTTTTGGTGGCCTGGGATGAAGAGTGACGTGGCTCGATTTGTGTATGCATGTTTGACTTGTCAGAAGTCGAAAGTTGAACATCAGAAGCCTGCAGGATTGATGCAACCGTTGGAAGTTCCATAATGGAAAAGGGATAGCATTTCATTGGACTTTGTGACAGGTTTTTCTAATACTTTAAGAGGACATGATTCGATTTGGGTGATTGTTGATAGGCTTATGAAGTCAGCTCATTTTATTCCTATTAACATCAGTTTTCCAGTGCCGAAGTTGGCTGAGATTTATATCAGTGTGATTGTGAAGCTGCATGGTGTTCCTTTGTGCATTGTGTCAGATAGAGATCCAAGATTTCCTTCTGATTAGTGGAAGAGTTTGCAAGAAGTGTTGGGTTCTAAGTTGAGGTGGAGTTCAGTGTATCATCCTCAGATAGATGGTCAGACTAAACGGACGATTCAATTGTTGGAAGACTTGTTGAGGGCATATGTTCTTGAGCAGGGAGGTTCGTGGGATACTTATCTTCCGTTGATAGAGTTCACTTATAATAACAATTACCATTCTAGTATTTGGATGGCACCTTTTGAGGCGTTGTATGGTCGAAGATGTAGAACTCCATTATGTTGGCATGAATTTGGTGAAAGTGTAGTACTTGGACCTGAACTTGTTCGCGAGACTACCGAGAAGGTGAAGTTGATTCGAGAGAAGATGAAAGCTTCTCAAAGTAGACAGAAGAGTTATCATGACAAGTGAAGGAAGGATTTAGAATTCCAAGCTGGTGATCATGTGTTTTTGAGAGTTACTCCTGTGACTGGTGTTGGGCGAGCATTGAAGTCTAAGAAGCTCACTTCTTGTTTTATTGGACCGTATCAGATTTCAGAGAGAGTGGGGAATGTTGCTTATAGAGTGGCTTTACCGCCTAATATTACGAATTTGCATGATGTGTTTCATGTGTCGCAACTTCAGAAGTATATTTCATATCCATCTCATGTGATTCATATGGATGATGTGCAAGTACGGGATAATCTTACGGTGGAGACGATCTCTGTACGGATCGCGGATCGTGAAATAAAGACTCTGAGGCGCAAATAGATTGCCTTGGTTAAAGTGGTTTGGCTAGGAGCTGCCGGAGAAAGCATGACTTGGGAGTTGGAGAGCAAGATGCGAGACTCCTATCCTGAGTTGTTTGATTGAGGTAAATTTTTGAGGACGAAAATATTCTAAGTGGGGGAGAGTTGTAACGCCCGTAATTTAATTAAATATTTATTTAAATTATTTTTTTGGAATATTTGAGAAGTTGTGTTGTGATTACTTGGATTTATTTTATTAAGTGGAGAAATAATATATTAGAGGTATTATATTATTATGTGGAGAAATAATATTATAAGTGTAATATTACTTAATGTGGGCTTATTTTGAGAAAGTGGAAGTAATAAGGGGGTGCAGGTTTTAAATCCAATAAGGAATAATAGAATATTAGGGTTATTTTATTATTTCTTGGAATAGAATAGAAAGAAGGAAGCAGTAGAAAGAAATCAGGATTTGGAAGAGAACGTGGAGCTGCTGGAAATAGTGGAAAACGGCAAGAACATGAATTCAACCTGGAAATTATAGAGCGACCTTCAATCCATGGTAAGGGTGGGGTTCTGACCTTATAATTGGGTTCATGATGACTGATATGTGGGGTTAGAGGGGACTGCTGTTTTATTCTTGAATTGGATGTATATGATGATGTATGATGAAGATTTGATGAATTTTAGATTAATAATGATGTCATTATGTTGTTTGATCGATGTAGTAATATAGGATAATGTTAGGTGATGATTTATCATTATTATCATAAGGTTTATAAGATTAAGAATATGATTCCTGTAGTAAAAATGAGAGGAAATCGTGAAATTATGCAGGAAGGGTCAGGATGTGTCGACCTCAAACTTGATGTGTCGATACATGAGGGCTATAAGACTCAGGATGAGTCGATACGAAAGGGGCTTGCGTCGACACATGAAGGTTGCAAGACTCAGGATGAGTCGATCGGAGAGATGCATGAGTCGATACATGTTGTTTATGAGACCAGGATGAGTCGATCCATAAGGAGGATGTGTCGACTCATGTTGTGCAGATGAAGCAGTACGCGTCGATCCAAAGGGTTTTGCGTCGACCCATAATGTCTGATTTTGACAGATTCAGTTTTAAAGTGTTGTAACTTGAATTTTAGGATGCTGTTTGAGATGTCGTTCGAAGCGTTGAATAGCTAACGCGGTGACCTTTATTATAGATGATTAAAATGATGAATAAGAAGTGTAATCCTAGTAGCCAATTTAGGATTTAGAATTATTTCCCGTGTTGGTCGTTGTATTGACTTTTAAACAGAATGATGAATGTAAGATGTTTAGAGACTGCTGTTCGAATTATGACAGTAGGATTAGTGATAGTAGCGATGTAAAATTGCAGAATAACAGTATGTATTACTGTAGTATTAATGTACAGCTGAGTTGTTAGTAAGATGTTATTAGCGAAGTTGTGTTTGATAATTTATGATGAATAAATGACGTTGATGAATAAACTATGTTTAATGAATTATTTAGATGATATGAGATGTTGATGACGAGACGTTGAGATGCATTTGAGATGTTATTTTGAGATGTTATTTTGAGATGTTAATTTGAGATGTATTTTGAGATGTTATTTTGAGATGTATTTTGAGATGTTAATTTGAGATGTTTTGAGATGATTTTAGATGTTGTTAACTTGGGTGTTGTTATTACATTTATGGTTGAGTCGCATACATTGCATTTTCGAGATAGAGCTTATGCTCGTTGAGATGGCCTGGATTGGAAAATTTTAAGATGAAGGCTATGCCTTGTTGATGCCTCTATTAATTGGAAAATTTTTGAGATGGGAGTTCTGCTCTAAGGGTACCACATGCATTTGCATAGTATTGAGTCGCATTAGATAATTGTGTAAAGAAGTGTATTTTGATGTTGATGAATGTGTACATGTGTTGTAATTGTTGTTGATTATGAGATGAGAAGTGGTGATGTTATTAACCTAATTTAATATATTAATTATCATGTGCTTTATTATATTGTTAGATATCTCACCCCTTCTGTTTGAATGTTGCCCTTATGTTGGTAACATGTAGGTAATCGAGAGTGAAGGTTGTATACCTTCAATAGTTCGAGTCAGTGTCATTGCTCTGATATGTAACACTCTGGGGGATGAACGCTTGCTGATTTTTGATTGTTGATTTTCAGTTGTTAAACCTTAAATTGATTATTATTAAATATGTGATGTTTCGAAGTTGCTGTTTTGAGTTGTTAAAGATGTTATTAAGAATTCTGTTGCGTAGATGTTGAATTATTTTATTTAAAGATGTTATGATGGTTCATCCGATGTTTTGAAAGTGTTATATATCCATGATGAATGCAATGAATTTCATAGAAGAATTTGTGACGTCCCGATTCGGTTGCATGTTTGAATTTATAACTCTGATTTATTTATATAATTGCTTGGGGTAGAATTGGGGTGTTACAACATGCATTGTCTTCTTCCCTTTCTCCGTCGCCTTAGGCCTGTAACTTTTACCTACGGGCATTTTTTTGTAGGTATAACCCTATTACATTCAAAAATCTCACACACGTAATATAAATTCCAATGGAAACCATGGATCAACTGGGTGTGAAGCCCTGACCACCATGGTATCCATCATTAGGCCTAATTTTGCTTAAATCACAAAACCCCAAATTGTAGCACGAAACCCTAGCAATGGCAAAAGCTTATTCCTGCACTGTAACTTAAATCAAACTATCCAGAAACATTGCAAACATGATGATGAACATAAATATATGGGCAAAATACATTTATAATTCATAAATCATAGAAATCTAATTTGAGTTCTTAGTGCAAACCGTGATGCTCTTGGGGACGATTCATGGATGCTTTGAGGCTTGCAAATGATGCTGTTAGCTTCCTGGGATGTCCAGGAATCAATGGCTAGGCTTGAGACTCCTTGAGGATGGCTCTAAGATGGATTTTGATCTCCCACTTTTGTCCAAATTTTTTTAGTTTCTTTCTTGTTATTTCATGCCTCCAATCCTTTTGTTTTTGTTCTGGAATTGTTCAATACATATAGTATACTGAATTAGGTTAATAGAATTGTATCATATCTTTGAGAACTATGAAAATTGGATTTGATTTGCTTCATGTATGATATCTTTCTAAAACAAGCTTCAATCCAATCTTTTTCAATCCAAATCCACTTTGCACGAATTGGCTGGCATGTTAGCTGTATATGGACTCAAAATGTGCACAAAAATCCCAAGATATGATTTGTTTTCATTATTTTACCATTTAATTTGATTTATTTTGATTTAAATGAATAAAAAATAAAATAAATGATAAAAATAATAAAGTAAGAGGTGAATGAGCTCAGGGTTCGTGGGTCCTATTAGAAACATGTTTCAAGCAATAAAACATGGGCCCTTTTGGAAAAATGCAAATTTGATCAATGTTGACTTTTGACAATTTTCCAAAAATTGCCAACTTTGACAATGCACAACTCTCTCAATTTTGACCCTAGGAGGATGTTATTTGACTTTTTAGAAAGATTAGGATGTCCCCTAAGCAACCCTTTTTGTGTCATCTCAATTGAGTCTTCCATGTTCATGTATGAAGCTTTGACCCAAAAGTTGTTTTTGTTGACTTTTCAAAAGGACTTATAATGTCAAAATTCATATCTTTTTGTGAGTGCATATTTTGAACTTGTGAGCTGAATATGAGTTGTAGGGAATTGTATCCTCTTCAAAATGAGCTTTGGATGGAAAATTTCTGATAAAGTATGAAGAAGTTATGCCTGGTCAAATTTGGGTTGACTTTTACTGAGAAACCCTAATTTAGCAACTTTTGGGTTTTGATGAATTTGGAGCATTCGTTGAGGAATCATGATCAACCCTTGATCAAATGATGGATATAACTTCAAAATGTTGATCTTGACCAAAAATCTTGAAGTTTGACTGTATGTGTGCCACAATTGACTTTTGACCTAGTTTAGTTGATTCTCAAGCATCTGAGCAGTTGACTGAGCAAACTTCTTATGCAAGGCCTGAAACTTCGCATGGATGATCTTGGGAACATGATAAGACCTTGGAAAGAATTTTATCCCTTTGTGGTTCAAACATCTTGATGAAAAGGGAAACCCTAATTTGGGGTATACTGCCTTAGGAGAGAGTTTGTCTGGTCAACTCTTGGGCAACCTTGAGCAAATTGGGGACCTCACTTGATATTTGTTGATTAAAATGAGAGGGAAAATTTTGTGGTACAACAGCTTCCCCTGTTCAATCTTCTTAAACCTGCGGATGTAGATTGGCTTGTCTGCCTTTCGTAATCTGATGGTGGAAGATGATTGAACACTAAAGTGTCCAAAAATTTGCACTCGCATGAAGAGGCACTTGACTAGTGACATCGGGAATGGGCTTACAGATGCTATTTGGAGGTTGATGATGGAAAATTGTCGGTGATGGGCTTAAAGATGCCATCCTGGATGTGACAGAGAATTGTCGGAGATGGGCTTAAAGATGCCATCTAGAGAATGTGGATTTCCTGAGATATTCCTTTAATGAGATCCTTATTGCTGTTGTTGATGAGGAATCTGTTGAGGAATGTTGGTATCTGTCTTGGAAGATATAGAATTTTAAGAGCTTCAGCTATCTGTTACTCTACTGGGGAATTAACTCCGGAGGTGAACTGCATATCTGGCCACTGTACAGGCTGCATCGCGACTTACTGGGGAAATGCGAAACTAATCGTGTTTGGTTAGGTCCAGGTCTTACAGTGTTATGGACTGCCGTCTGAAGATAAGAGAGAAGGAACCTAGATAGTAAGGTTATGAGAAGGAACCTAGATAGTTGGGTTGCTTCGAAATGAAAGTCTAGATAGTAAGGTTGTAAGAAGGAACATGGATAAGGTTGCTTTGTGAGGAGCTTGGGTAAAATTGCATCTAGACCAAGAAGGAACCTAGGTAGGGTTGCTTTGGGATAAGTTCGTGTAAAACTTCAAAATGAACCGGGGTAAGGTTACAAGCTTGTGTAAAGCTTCAGGAGGAACCGGGGTAAGGTTACTTCGAGATAAGTTTGTGTAAAACTTCAGGAGGAACCGGGGTAAGGTTACTTCGAGATAAGTTTGTGTAAAACTTCAGGATAAACCTGGGTAGGGTTATAAGTTTGTGTAAGACTTCAGAAAGAACTGGGGTAAGGTTATAAGTTTGTGTAAAACTTCAGGATAAACTGGGGTAGGGTTATAAGTTTGTGTAAAACTTAAGGAGAAACTGGGGTAAGGTTACCTTATGATAAGTTCGTGTAAAACTTCAGGAGGAACCGGGGTAAGGTTACCTTGTTATGATAATGTAGATTAGTTGACCCATTTGATTTCGAGAACTGAGTTTCCATTAGTTGTCCGTAGATGTGATCTCTATAATTGTTGTATTCGTTGAAGCTAATCGTCTTTTGTGGTGTATTGTGATGCTTCTAAGATGGGTTTAAGAGGTGTGCTTATGCAGAATGGTAAGGTAGTTGCTTATGCGTCAAGGCAGTTAAGGGCTCATGAGAAGAACTACCCTACGCATGATTTAGAGCTTGCTGCAGTTGTTTTTCTGTTGAAGATTTGGAGGCATTATCTTTATGGTTCTAGATTTGAAGTCTTTAGTGACCATAAGAGCTTAAAGTATTTGTTCAATCAGAAGGAGTTGAATATGAGGCAACGAAGATGGTTGGAATTGTTAAAGGATTATGATTTCAGTTTGAAATATCATCCAGGAAAAGTGAATGTGGTGGCTGATGCATTGAGTTGAAAGACTTTACCTATGTCAGCAATGATGATTAAAGAGTTGGAATTGATTGAGCAGTTCAGAGATATGAGCTTAGTTTTCAAGGTTACTCCGAAAAGTGTGATGTTTTGTATGTTAAAGATTAATAATGAATTTCTAGACAGTATGAGAGAAGCTCAGAAGTTGGATGTGAAACTGGTAGATTTGATGGTTGGGATTGATCAATCTGAGAATAGTGATTTTAAGCTTAGTGAGCAAGGTGTGTTGAGGTTTCATAACCAGATTTGTATTCCTGATGATGCTGAGATGAAGAAAGTGATACTTGAGGAGAGTCATAGAAGTAAGTTGAGTATTCATCCAGGAGCTACAAAGATGTATCAAGATTTGAAAGGTTTGTTTTGGTGGCCTGGGATGAAGAGTGACGTGGCTCGGTTTGTGTATGCATGTTTGACTTGTCAGAAGTCGAAAGTTGAACATCAGAAGCCTGCAGGATTGATGCAACCGTTAGAATTTCCAGAATGGAAATGGGATATCATTTCAATGGACTTTGTGACAGGGTTGCCTAATACTTTAAGAGGACATGATTCGATTTGGGTGATTGTTGATAGGCTTATGAAGTCAGCTCATTTTATTCCTATTAACATCAGTTTTCCAGTGCCGAAGTTGGCTGAGATTTATATCAGTGTGATTGTGAAGCTGCATGGTGTTCCTTTGTGCATTGTGTCAGATAGAGATCCGAGATTTACTTATGATTTTTGGAAGAGTTTTCAAGAAGCGTTGGGTTCTAAGTTGAGGTGGAGTTTAGCGTATCATCCTCAGACAGATAGTCAGACTGAACAGACGATTCAATTGTCGGAAGACTTGTTAAGGGCATGTGTTCTTGAGCAGGGAGGTTCGTGGGATACTTATCTTCCGTTGATAGAGTTCACTTATAATAACACTTACCATTCTAGTATTGGGATGGCACCTTTTGAGGCGTTGTATGGTCGAAGATGTAGAACTCCGTTATGTTGGCATGAATCTGGTGAAAGTGTAGTACTTGGACTTGAACTTGTTCGCGAGACTACCGAGAAGGTGAAGTTGATTCGAGAGAAGATGAAATCTTCTCAGAGTAGACAGAAGAGTTATCATGACAAGCGAAGGAAGGATTTAGAATTCCAAGCTGGTGACCATGTGTTTTTGAGAGTTACACCTGTGACTGGTGTTGGGCGAGCATTGAAGTCTAAGAAGCTCACTTCTCATTTTATTGGACCGTGTCAGATTTCGGAGAGAGTGGGGAATGTTGCTTATAGAGTGGCTTTACCGCCTAATATTACGAATTTGCAAGTTGTGTTTAATGTGTCGCAACTTCGGAAGTATATTTCAGATCCATCTCATGTGATTCATATGGACGATGTGCAAGTACGGGATAATCTTACGCTGGAGACGATGCCTGTACGGATCGTGAATTGTGAAATAAAGACACTGAGGGGAAAATAGATTGCCTTGGTTAAAATATTTTGGCTAGGAGCTGCCGAAGAAAGCATGACTTGGGAGTTGGAGAGCAAGATGCGAGACTCCTACCCTGAGTTGTTTGATTGAGGTAAATTTTCGAGGACGAAAATATTCTAAGTGGGGGAGAATTGTAACGCCCGTAATTTAATTAATTATTTAATTAAATTATTTTTTTGGAATATTTGAGAAGTTGTGTTGTGATTAATTGGATTTATTTTATTAAGTGGAGAAATAATATATTAGAGGTATTATATTATTATGTGGAGAAATAATATTAGAAGTGTAATATTACTTAATGTGGGCTTATTTTGAGAAAGTAGAAGTAATAAGGGGGTGCAGGTTTTAAACCCAATAAGGAATAATAGAATAATAGGGTTATTTTATTATTTGTTGGAATAGAATAGAAAGAAGGAAGCAGTAGAAAGAAATCAGGATTTGGAAGAGAACGTGAAGCTGCTGGAAATACTGGAAAACGGCAAGAACGTGAATTCAACCCGGAAATTATAGAGCGACCTTCAATCCATGGTAAGGGTGGGGTTCTAACCTTATAATTGGGTTCATGATGATTGATATGTGGGGTTAGAGGGGACTGTTGTTTTATTCTTGAATTGGATGTATATGATGATGTATGATGAAGATTTGATGAATTTTAGATGAATAATGATGTCATTATGTGGTTTGATCGAAGTAGTAATATAGGATAATGTTAGGGGATGATTTATCCTGATTATAATAAGGTTTATAAGATTAAGAATATGATTCCTGTAGTAAAAATGCAGAGGAAATCGTGATATTATGCAGGAAGGGTCAGGATGTGTCGACCTCAAACTTGATGTGTCGATACATGAGGGTTGTAAGACTCAGGATGAGTCGATACGAAAGGGGCTTGTGTCGACACATGAAGGTTGCAAGACTTAGGATGAGTCGATCGGAGAGATGCATGTGTCGATACATGCTGTTTATGATACCAGGATGAGTCAATCCATAAGGAGGATGTGTCGACTCATGTTGTGCAGATGAAGCAGTACGCGTCGATCCAAAGGGTTTTGCGTCGACCCATAATGTCTGATTTTGACAGATTCAGTTTTAAAGTGTTGTAACTTGAATTTTAGGATGCAGTTTGAGATGTCGTTCGAAGCGTTGAATAGCTAACGCGATGACCTTTATTCAAGATGATTAAAATGATGAATAAGAAGTGTAATCCTAGTAGCCAATTTAGGATTTAGAATTATTTATCGTGTTGGTCGTTGTGTTGACTTTTAAACAGAATGTTGAATGTGAGATGTTTAGAGACTGCTGTTCGAATTATGACACTAGGATTAGTGACAGTAGCGATGTAAAATTGTAGAATAACAGTATGTATTACTGTAGTATTAATGTACAGTTGAGTTGTTAGTGAGATGTTATTAGCAAAGTTGTGTTTAATAATTTATGATGAATAAATGACGTTGATGAATAAACTATGTTTAATGAATTATTTAGATGATATGAGATGTTGATGACGAGACACTGAGATGCATTTGAGATATTATTTTGAGATGTTATTTTGAGATGTTAATTTGAGATGTATTTTGAGATGCTATTTTGAGATGTATTTTGAGATGTTAATTTGAGATGTTTTGAGATGATTTTAGATGTTGTTAACTTGGGTGTTGTTATTACATTTATGGTTGAGTCGCATACATTGCATTTTCGAGATAGAGCTTATGCTCGTTGAGATGGCCTGGAAAATTTTGAGATGAAGGCTATGCCTTGTTGATGCCTCTATTAATTGGAAAAAATTTGAGATGGGAGTTCTGCTCCAATGGTATGACATGCATTTGCATAGGATTGAGTCGCATTAGATGATTGCATAAAGAAGTGTATTTTGATGTTGATGAATGTGTACATGTCTTGTAATTGTTGTTGATTATGAGATGAGAAGTGGTGATGTTATTGTTCTAATTTAATATATTAATTATCATGCGCTTTATATATTGTTAGATATATCACCCCTTCTGTTTGAATGTTGCCCTTATGTTTGTAACGTGCAGATAATCGAGAGTGAAGGTTGTATACCTTCAATAGTTCGAGTCGGTGTCATTGCTCTGATATGTAACACTCGAGGGGATGAACGTTTGCTGATTTTTGATTGTTGATTTTCAGTTGTTAAACCTTAAATTGATTATTATTAAATATGTGATGTTTTGAAGTTGTTGTTTTGAGTTGTTAAAGATGTTATTAAGAATTCCGCTGCGTAGATGTTGAATTATTTTATTTAAAGATGTTATGATGGTTCATCCGATGTTTTGAAAGTGTTATATATCCATGATGAATGCAATGAATTTCATAGAAGAATTTGTGACGTCCTGATTCGGTTGCATGTTTGAATTGATAACTCTGATTTATTTATATAATTTCTTGGGGTAGAATTGGGGTGTTGCAACACACATTATCTTCTTCCCTTTCTCCGTCGCCTTAGGCCTATAACTTTTACCTATGGGCATTTGTTTGTAGGTATAACCCTGTTACATTCAAAAATCTCACACACGTAATATAAATTCCAATGGAAACCATGGATAAACTGGCTGTGAAGCCCTGACCACCATGGTATCTATCATTAGGCCTAATTTTTCTTAAATCACAAAACCCCAAATTGTAGCACGAAACCCTAGCAATGGTAAAAGCTTATTCTTGCACTGTAACTTAAATCAAACTATCCAAAAACATTGCAAACATGATGATGAACACAAATATATGGGCAAAATACATTTATAATGCATAAATCATAGAAATCTAATTTGAGTTCTTAGTGAAAACCATGATTCTCTTGGGGACGATTCTTGGATGCTTTGAGGCTTGCAAATGATGCTGTTAGCTTCCTGGGATGTCCAAGAATCGATTGCTAGGCTTGAAACTCCTTGAGGATGGCTCTAAGATGGATTTTGATCTCCCACTTTTGTCCAAATTTTTTGAGTTTCTTTCTTGTTGTTTCACGCATCCAATCCTTTTGTTTTTTATCTAGAATTGTTCAATACATATAGTAGACTGAATTAGGTTAATAAAATTGTACCATATCTTTGAGAATTATGAAAATTGGATTTGATTTGCTTCATGTATGATATCTTTCTAAAACAAGATTCAATCCAATCTTTTTCAATCCAAATCCACTTTGCACGAATTGGCTGGCATGTTAGCAGTATATGGACTCAAAATGTGCACAAAAATCCCAAAATTTGATTTGTTTTCATTATTTTACCATTTATTTTGATTTAAATGAATAAAAAATTAAAATAAATGATAAAAATAATAAAATAAGAGGTGAATGAGCTCAGGGGTCGTGGGTCCTATTAGAAACATGCTTCAAGCAAGAAAACATGGGCCCCTTTGGAAAAATGCAAATTTGATCAATGTTGACTTTTGACAATTTTCCAAAAATTGCCAACTTTGACAATGCACAACTCTCTCGATTTTGACCCTAGGAGGATGTTATTGGAATTTTTAGAAAGATTAGGATGTACCCTAAGCAACCCTTTTTGTCTCATCTCAATTGAGTCTTCCATGTTCATGTATGAAGCTTTGACCCAAAAGGTATTTTTGTTGACTTTTCAAAAGGACCTATAATGTCAAAATTCATATCTTTTTGTGAGTGTATATTTTGAACTTGTGAGATGAATATGAGTTGTATGGAATTGTATCCTCTTAAAAATGAGCTTTGGATGGAAAATTTCTGATAAAGTATGAAGAAGTGATGCCTGGTCAAAGTTGGGTTGACTTTTACTAAGAAACCCTAATTTAGCAACTTTTGGGTTTTGATGAATTTGGAGCATTCCTTGAGGAATCATGATCAAATCTTGATCAAATGATGGATATAACTTCAAAATGTTGATCTTGACCAAAAATCTTGAAGTTTGACTTTATGTGGGCCACAATTGACTTTTGACCTAGTTTAGTTGATTCTCAAGCATCTGAGCAGTTGACTGAGCAAAATTCTTATGCAAGGCCTAAAACTTGGCATGGATGATCTTGGGAACATAATAAGACCTTGGAAAGAATTTTATCCCTTTGTGGTTCATACATCTTGATGAAAAGGGAAACCCTAATTTGGGGTATACTTCCTTAAGAGAGAGTTTGTCTGGCCAACTCTTGGGCAACCTTGAGCAAATTGGGGACCTCACTTGATATTTGTTGAGTAAAATGAGAGGGAAAATTTTGTGGTACAACAGCTGCCCCTGTTCAATATTCTTAAACCTGCGGATGTAGATTGGCTTGTCTACCTTTCATAATCTGACGGTGGAAGATGATTGAACACTAAAGTGCCCAGAAATTTGCACTCGCATGAAGTGGCACTCGACTTATGACATCGGGAATGGGCTTACAGATGGCATTTGGGGGTTGATGGTGGAAAATTATCGGTGATGGGCTTAAAGATGACATCCTGGATGCGACAGAGAATTGTCGGAGATGGGCTTAAAGATGCCATCTAGAGAATGTGGATTTCCTGAGATATTCCTTTGACGAGATCCCTGTTGCTGTTGTTGATGAGGAATCTGCTGAGGAATGTTGGTATCTGTCTTGGGAGATATAGAATTTTAGGAGCTTCAGCTGTCCGTTACTCTACTGGGGAATTAACTTCAGAGGTGAACTACATATCTGGTCAGTGTACAGGCTGCATCGCGACTTATTGGGGAAATGTGAAACTAATCGTGTTTGGTTAGGTCCAAGTCTTACAGTGTTGTGGACTGCCGTTTGGAGATAAGAGAGAAGGAACCTGGATAGTAAGGTTATGAGAAGGAACCTGGATAGCAGGGTTTCTTCGAAATGAAAGCCTGGATAGTATGGCTGTGAGAAGGAACCTGGATAAGGTTGTTTTGTGAGGAGCTTGGGTAAAACTGCATCTAGACCAAGAAGGAACCTGGGTAGGGTTGCTTTGGGATAAGTTCGTGTAAAACTTCAGAATGAACTGGGGTAAGGTTACAAGCTTGTGTAAAGCTTCAGGAGGAACCGGGGTAAGGTTACTTCTAGATAAGTTTGTGTAAAACTTCAGGAGGAATCGGGGTAAGGTTACTTCAAGATAAGTTTGTGTAAAACTTCAGGATAAACCTGGGTAGGGTTATAAGTTTGTGTAAAACTTCAGAAAGAACCGGGGTAAGGTTATAAGTTTGTGTAAAACTTCAGGATAAACTAGGGTAGGGTTATAAGTTTGTGTAAAACTTCAGGAGAAACCAGGGTAAGGTTACCTTGTGATAAGTTCGTGTAAAACTTCATGAGGAACCGGGGTAAGGTTACCTTGTTATGATAATGTAGATTAGTTGACCCGTTTGATTTCGGGAACTTAGTTTCCATTAGTTGTCCGTAGATGTGGTCTGTATAATTGCTGGATTCATTGAAGCTAATCGTCTTTTCTTGAAAAATATCAGGGTTAGTTATATGCGATGCATGAAATGCAGGGCGAGATGATGTTCTCAAAATAAATGAGATTATGTTGTATATGATATGTATGCGTATGTCATGATGTATGTTCATGAAATGTTGTCGGGGTATGCTTACGCCTGGGAAAATAAATCCCTGACTGTTGCTGGAGATTCGCAAATATTCTGTCGGGAAGAGGTGTTGGAGAAGTAACTATGCGAGGAGCAGAATCTAGGGGAAGAGATACTTTGTTGGTAGACCTGCTGATCTGGAGGAATAAACTCAGCTGGGGATGAAATTCCGTTGCTGGAAGTGATGAGCTCTGTTGGAGATTGAGCTTCTGTATCTATAGAAATAGACTCCGCTTGGGGAATGAAATTTATTGACTCGCCTGCGATTAAGAACCTCGACTGGGGATAGTTATGTCTTGTTTTGGGAAAGCTGACATCAATGCTTTTGGATATTTTTACTCTGTGAGGAGTGCGCATACCAATAATTATGTTCCCAAGCATGAATTTATCCCGATACCTGCGGGGCAAAGTGACTGTAGGGTTCGGTACTTCTTATTTTCCCTGTTTCTGGAATTACAAGAAATTATCTTTTGTTTCTTATGCAAATATTTATGAGCAGCAATCATTTTCAAATGCATATATCAAAAATAAATCATTGGACGTTCTTGCAAAACAAAATAGAAAAAGAAAAAGAAACAAACTGAAGTTTTGTAAAAATGACTTGTATTGATTTTGAAATTGGCCTGTAATAGGCGTTTTGTACAAAGAGGCTGACGTCCTAGTAAGAGGACACCGCCGAAAGAAATTACAATTTATGCAAAAGAAATAAAAACAGCTATGTGAAACAACCCCATTGGGTTCCAACTCTGCTATTGTCTTTATATCTTCAAGCGTCCCATCACTTTGCTACTTGGCCGAAGGTTGATCAGATTGATCGGCGCCGTCTGAGCTTGATAGTTGATACCGAAGTCTGGTTGCAAGATGATCCAATGAGACATAGTGATATTCTTTAATCTCTAACTTTTGCCTGGAATTCCCTTTCGGGTTATCAATCCACCAGGATACCCTTTTTTGGCCAACCCTCCCTTTTGGGTTTTTGACTTGCCGGGTGTACAGATTTTTTCATTTTCATCCCTAACTTTTTCCTGAACCCTTTTGGTTCCCCGAGAAGCCCTTATTTTTGCATAGGTCAGTCAACCTAGAGGGTCTTCAATTATGCGTAGTATCTTTTCACTATGTCTGCATTGACAGGGTGAGGAAGGTCATCACCATCCATGTTGGTTAGAATCATGGCTCCTCCCGAGAAGATGTTCTTAACCACGAATGGCCCTTTGTATGTGGGAGTCCATTTGCCCCTGGGATCACCTTGCGGTAGTATGATGCGTTTGATCACCATATCCTCGACTTGATATTCTTGACGCCTGAATTTCTTGTTAAAAGCCTTGATCATTCGCTTTTGATACGTCTGACCATGACAGTGAAGCTACCCGCAGAAAATACAGAGCCGCCACTGAACTTTATTTATCTCGAAGGAAGGGGAAATATTGATAAAATCACAAGGGAGTGGATAAGATGGTCTTTCAACCAAGAGAAAGGGTAAGGGAATCGGTTATGCGAGGGGAAGGTATTAGCACCCGTCACATCCATTGTATCCAACGGGATCCATTTTGTTTGCTTGTCTTAAAGGGTGTATTTATCTACAACTATGCTTGCTTAAGGGGAAATGAATGGTTTTTATTATTGCGTTCGTGAGGGTTTCGTGACCCTTTGCCTAGGTATCCAATGAAGGAATCAGAACACCGTAGTTCCTCTAGAAAAGGGTTTGTTTGTTTGTGTTTTTTTAGTGGGCGACGTTAACGCACACATTCTAGCAATAGGCACGGCCGGTATCATGGTAGAACGGAGATAACATGCCCTTTGGGGGAAGCTTTGATTGGTTGAGTGTTTTGCAAGTTTTAAAATAAATTCAAGTAATGATTAAAAGTGTTTTTGGATTTTTGATTTGTGACAGTTGAGTTTTAATTACAAAATAAAAAGGTTAAGAGGGAAACTAAAAATCTAATTGTATGTTATGTACAAGTGGACTAAAAGTCTATTTCGACATAAGGCGATCGGAACGGGGTTTAATCACCTCATGGAGATACCTAAGGTATGGTTTCAAAGTTTGAACAAATAAGGAAACTTAAATTATAAATATTTTTATGGCTTCATAAATCAAATCTAAAATAAACTATAAACTCAAAAGTAAGCTAGAATCTAATTCTAAAATATTCTAATATATATTTTTGTGATTTTTATAACTAAGAAAAATAACGAAAGATGTTAATTAAAATAAATCACATATTGAGATAAACAAAATTACCAAATTAAATTTAAGCTAATTAATAAGAATTATCTGATAAATCGAAAAGGTGATTATTTAGTTTTTTAAAACTAAAACAACAACAAAAAAAAAGAGTTAAGAAAATTCTGAAGTAATAAAGTAAAAAATAAATGAATAAATAAAGATAGAGAGCGTGGTGCTAAGTAGAACATGGGGAGGGGTAAGAATTGAAATCATATTTAACTATTACAACCATATCGAAATGTACAATGCAAGAAATAAAAGAAAAGATTTGTTTTGTTTTTGTTTTGAAAAAGGTTTTTTCTGTTTTAATAAACTAAAAGAAAAAATAATTAGTTAATGAAAGAAAAAAAAATTATGTCTTTTTTATAAAAAAAATAAAAATAGTACTAATGATAAAATAAAAGAGAAAAAAGGAAAGATAAAGAGAAATATGATCAGCATGTTGCTGAAAGCAAAACGAAAGGGATCAGAAGTTCTGATGCCAGGCGCGCTGTGGTCCAGAATGAAACGTCAGAGGTGATCAGAAATTATGGGTTGATACCAATGGAATCCTTGAAAGAAACGTTAGAGGGCAGAAGAAAAAAAAAAGTTTTGGGTCGCTACATGCTGAAGTTCTGAATGTTAGAATAATGAGAAAAATTCAGAAGTTTTGTGCGTGTTAACAGTGAGAAAATTTCAGAAGTTCTGTATGTGTTAAAACAGTGAGTAGAACTCAAAAGTTCTGTATTATGCCTCATTTCCTCCCTTACATTAGTCATAATATTTGTAACTTGTTCAGATCTTAATAACAGCAAATCAGAAGGATAAAAGCATGACAATTTGTAGAATTTCTAATCCTAATTCTGAGCCTAGCATTATTCTAGAAGTTCTGATCCACAGTTTTTTCTACTTATCCAATGATATGGGCAGCATCAACATCATAGTATTTACATGTTAAATGATGTTCTGAATGAGAGTTTCAAAGTTAGAATGACTTACCTTGAACCTGAAGTGTGGGTTTAGGATTTGAGCTACTGCCTTTGAATGTTCTGGGGTTTGCACGAACAGGAAACAACAATGTTAAGTTCTTTGTTTCAAAGGGAAAAACAAAGGTTTTTGATTTGGAAAATTCTATGTTTATGAGTGTTTGAGTGTTTCTTTTTTTTCTCTCTTTTTTTCATGTATTTGATAATCCTCTCTTCAAAAGCCAACCCTTTGAATGTGTGATGGAACAAACTATTTATAGATGGATTTGTTGTGGTTTTGGGGGGACAAACAAATGAGTTTTAAACACTTTTGGCATATTGTTCCTTTGCTTTTTAATCACAGTTCTGGTATGCTAATTTGGTGCAATTATGGGGTTTGAGAAAAACACAGGCGTGGATTGGATCAGCAGCACCTTAGAGTGTTATGGCAGCTGGTGGTAAGGTTATATCATAATGGCACAGCGGATTTGGTGGAATGAGGTTTTGGGGCTTGATGATGTTCTGAATGGAAAGCAGAACATAGCCTTTATGTGCTGAAAAATGAAACTTTTAGGAGTCATGTTCTGATCAAAGAACAAAGCCTCCATATGTTCTGACTGAAGCGTAGAATGTAACCTCCATATGTTGAGGAGTTATGTTCTGACCAAAGAACACAACCCCCATATTTTCTGACTGAAGCGTGGAACGTAACCTCCATATGCTAAGGAGTTATGTTCTGACCAAAGAACACAACCCCCATATGTTCTGACTAGAGAGCCATGTTCTGAACCGTCCTTGCAAATTCTGGTTGCACTTGCGTGGAATTTGGCCCAGAAGTTCTGAAATCTCTTACCACTTAGAAAATTTTCCAAGTATTTTAAAAAAAATTGATTTCTTTCTTTCTCAAAGTAGTTTCTGATTTTTGACTTCTTGATGAACCAATTTCTTGTCTTGATGAAATATAATTGTTGAAACTTTATTTTTTTACCAAAAGTCAAAGTTTGACTTTTTAGAGTGCATTTGACCATTTTGCCCTTGTAACTTGAATTTCAAGAAATCACAAACAACTGTTATAACGTATTCCAAACAATCATGCGCCTTATCTTCCAGACTTAAATCAAACTCTTGCACAAAATAAATGCTTAAGAATTTAATTCCCCTTGGTTAATTCGAACCCAAAACAACAGTCACTTAAACCTTAATCTTCATATCACGCCTGAACCAAACTTGCACTTTTAAACAGAACTTTAACTTTGAGACTTACATCACAAGTAACTTGTAACTTAAGCAACCAAAACATGTCTTGACGGTCATGAACCCCCAAGCTTATTTCTTGTGCCCAAACTCCACAATCGTCAACTTAACCTTCAAACTCTCGAATCAGTGACCTGGAGGCTTTTAAGAAGAAGGATTGAAATGAAAGGAGATGAACTCCTTGACCTAATGCACTGAACTTTGAGCCATCTTTGAGGCAGGCGAAAGAAACATCTTTACAGAAAATAGGGATCCAAAAGCCCTAGCATCTTGGCCAACAAATAGGGAAATAAACCCCAATCCAGGCTTTGATAAATTCGAGCAAGAATCAACCTTGTAACGTGATGACAAAATTCATTCCACGATCCACTAATCGAGAACCAGAAGAATTTCCCTTTCACCTGATAAGAGAACTTCAAAACAAAATTAGACATCAAGAGGGCGCAGCCCTAATACCTCGAACCAAAGTGCCTGATTCCATGAGATGCGGGATATGCAAATGACTGAGTAAAAAAATGGTGCAAATGGGATGCAAAGTTCAAAGCCAGACAAAAGTAAAAGAGATAGGGCAAATTCATGGTACGACAGTTGTCCCTATTTAATCGTCTTAAACCTGAATATGAGATTGGCGTCAGCCTTTCGAAAGTTCAAGGTGGAAGATGATTAAATACCAGGACCTGAAATTTTCCCTGGAGAGATGGCGTTAGTGTCATTCATTGGTGCGAATGTCTGCTGGGGAAGGACAAACTGGTCTCCTGGTGGACTGGTCATGATGGATAAACATGGTTGAACAATGGTAGCTCGTATTGGGGTAACGGTGCCAATACAAGGTTCTTGAGGGAGTGGGCGGCAGAGTGACTGAAAGGATATGGTTGACAATGTCGCGGTGACTGAAGGTAGGATTCATAAGAAACTTAAAGATAACACGAGGGTAAAGTCTGCGGAAGACTTACGACCCTAAAAATATAACGTGGGGGTAAGACCTACGAACGACCCACGACCCTAAGAGAGATATAGCGAAGGTAAGATCTACGGATGATCTACGACCTTAAAAACAAGATGAGGAGAGGGTAAAGCGAAGGTAAGATCTACGGACGATCTACGACTCCGAAAATATAACGCGATGGTAAGATCTATGAACGATCTATGACCCTAAAAATATAACGCGATGGTAAGATCTACGGATGATCTACGACCCTAAAAACAAGATGAGGAGAGGGTAAAGTCTACGAACGACCTACGACCCTAAGAGAGATAAAGCGAAGGTAAGATCTACGGATGATCTACGACCTTAAAAAGATAACGTGATGGTAAGATCTACGGACGATCTACGACACTAAAAACCAGATGAGGAAAGGGTAAAGTCTACGGACGACCTACGACCCTAAGAGAGATAAAGCGAAGGTAAGATCTATGGATGACCTACAACCTTAGAAAAGATAACACGAGGGTAAGATCTACGAGTGACCTATGACCCTAGAAAAGATAACGTGAGGGTAAGACATATGAGCGACCTACGACCCTACAGAAAGATAACGTGAGGGTAAGACCTACGAGCGACCTACGACCCTATAGAAAGATAACGTGAGTATTGAGAGTTGGGGAGTATGATGTACTGACACCATGGTTTATTTTAGTTGGTAGTGTAATAATAGATGTTAACTGGGAATTATGAGGATGACATTCTTTGTGGGGATGTTTTGTTGATTTGGGATTGATTTGGGGCTTTCGAGCGAGGTGCCAAATCTGACTCACGCTTCATATGAATTTGAAGTGTGACATGATGATCCATGGATATGCTATGCGTTTGAGGATGCAATGCAATATGTCGTGATGATTATTGTATGTAAAGTGCCAAAAGCTCATTGGGATCTGTTGCTCGTCATCTTGAGGTACTAATATGGATTGGTGCTTGAAATTTGAGAGAAAAGGGTTAGCCTTGTCGAGTTCACTGGGGGATTAAATTTTGCTGAGGAGAAATGACTGGATCTGACTACCTTCATGTGTTGGACTTTTTGTGAATAACTGAAAAGAGACGTGGATCTCAACCAATGCCCCCAAGTCTCTCCATGTGGGAGAATCGGGCGCTCGGTCGATTGTAAGGAGGCGACGAGGATGAAATCTTGGTCAAGGCGATCGTTATGACTTGCTACCTGCATAGAAGAGCAAACACTTGAACGCCGCGACATTCCCTTGGGATGCCTTCCTATCCACGTAATGTAGTGTTTCGCATTTTAGCTTGTGAGTATTATTGACTTATTATTTTCAATGTAATGCTTAACAAGGAATTTAAATCACGACTCGCATACGAAAAATAAAGTAAAAGAGCATAACAAAGTTTTTTTAATGGAAGGGGAAAATTTTATTTTTATTAATGAGTTTGGCCCGTGAATGGGAATTCATACATAGAAACAACTCCTAAATGAGGAAGTTGTGGAGAAGAAAAGAAATACAACGAGTAAAATGGCAATAAGAAAATCTCGAACTTCCGTTAAAGCCGATATTGCTATAGTTCCCATATCCTGGGTCGTCATAGTGCCATGCTTCCAAAGGATAATGGCTAGATTGATCCATCCCGCATTAGGAGGGTGTACGTGAAGAGTCTTCAGATTGCAGTCTCTCACTTTTTGTCCCTAATTTTTTCCTGGATTGCCCTTTCGGGTTTTCAATCCACCGGGACACCCATTTTTGCCTAAGCCGCCCTTTCGGGTTTTCAACTTAGCGGGTTTTTCTTTTTTTCTTTTTTTTTTAGCCCTAACTTTTGCCTAAGCCACCCTTTCGGGTTTTCGACTTAACGGGTCCTTTTATGCGTAATATTTTTGACTGAGTCTGAATTGAATGGAAGCGGAACATCTTCCCCATCCATGTTTGTCAGGATTAGAGCACCTCTTAAGAAAGCTTTCTTCACAATGTACGGTCCCTCATAGTTGGGAGTCCACTTGCCTCTTGGATCAGTGTAGATTGGAAGAATCTTCCTTAAGACCAGGTCACCTGAGTGGAACTCTCGAGGCCAAATCTTTTTGTCAAATGCTCTCTTGAGACGCTGTTGATATAACTGACCGCGAAAAATGGATGTCAGGCGCTTTTCTTCGATGAGATTGAGTTGGTCGAGTCTCGTTTGAATCCATTCAGCTTCATCAAGCTTAGTATCCATCAGAACCCTTAAGGAAGGAATCTTCACTTTGATCGGGAGTACCGCATCCATACCATAGACTAGTGAAAACGGAGTTGCCCCAATGGAAGTACGCACCGAAGTTCGATAGACATGCAAGGCAAAAGGAAACATCTCATGCCAATCTCTGTACGTTCTCACCATTTTCTGAACGATCTTCTTTATGCTCTTGTTAGCGGCTTCAACTTCCCCACTCATCTTCAGTCGATAAGGTGATTAATTATGGTGCTCGATCTTGAACTCTTCACACATTTCCTTCATCATCTTGTTGTAGTGCTTTGACCCGTTATCAGTGATGATCTTGTTAGGAGTTCCATAACGATAAATGATCTCTCTTTTGATGAAATGAATGACAACTTTCTTGGTCACATTCTTGTACGAAGCCGATTCCACCCACTTTGTGAAGTAGTCAATAGCAACGAGGATAAAGCTGTGTCCATTTGAAGCGCTCGGCTCAATTCGCCCAATCATATTGATGCCCCATATTGAAAAGGGCCATGGTGAAGTCATCACATTCAAAGGAGTGGGAGGAACATGTATCTTGTCTGCGTAAACCTGACATGTGTGGCA
This sequence comes from Vicia faba, assembly GCA_948472305.1. Classification (NCBI taxonomy): domain Eukaryota; kingdom Viridiplantae; phylum Streptophyta; class Magnoliopsida; order Fabales; family Fabaceae; genus Vicia; species Vicia faba. Next base: position 933,009,758 of record OX451737.1, read on the forward strand.
CAATTTGGCATATACACAACAATCACTTTCCATCGTCATCCAGAAATAACCTGCTCGTAGGATTATTTTGACCATGGAATGCCCACTGGCATGAGTCCCAAAAGAGCCCTCGTGTATTTGTTGTATAAAGGATTCTGCTTTGTGTTTATCCACGTATCTGAGCAGAACCGAATCATAGTTTCTCTTGTACAGAGCCTCTCCTGACAGTAAAAACTTAGATGCCAACCTTCTAAGAGTCCGCTTATCACAAATTATAGCACCTTCGGGGTACTCTTGCTTCTCAAGATATCTTTTGATGTCGAAGTACCACGACCTTTTGCCTGATACATCTTCAGTTGTGAGACAATGAGCAGGGAAAAGTGTGATGGCTCCTTGTAACGATTGATCCTTATATTGGGTGCATGATTCGGGTAACTGATATTGAACATTGCTGCTAAAGTGGCCAGAGCGTCTGCCAGTTGATTTGCTTCTCTAGGAATGTGCTCAAAGGTTACCTCATCGAAATCGGGCAACAACTCTAATATGTAATCCCAGTATGGAACTAAATTAGGGTGCCGTGTATCCCAATCACCCCGTACTTGATGTATCACTAAGGCAGAGTCCCCATAAACTTCAAGAATCTTGATCTTCAAATCAATGGCTGCTTCAAGGCCCATCACACAAGCTTCATATTCAGCGACATTATTCGTGCAATCAAAACATAATCTGACAGTGAAAGGTATGTGAGTGTTGTGTGGATAGGTCAAAACTGCCCCAATGTCGTGAACCATAGAATTTGACGCACCATCGAACGTGAGAGTCCATCACTCCCATGGTTCAGGCCTCCATTATCATCAAGTTTCATAATATCCTCGTCTGGAAAATCGAACTTCATGGGCTGATATTCTTCCAATGGTTGGTGAGCGAGATGATCAGCAAGAACTCTACCTTTGATAGCCTTTTGTGTGACGTACTGGATGTCATACTCAGACAAAAGCATTTGCCACCGAGCCAATCTGCCTGTAAGTGCTGGTTTCTCGAAGATGTACTTTATCGGATCCATCTTAGATATCACAAGTGTAGAATGTGTCAACATATACTGCCTCAAACATCGAGCTTCCCACGTAAGAGCACAACAATTTAATCCCAACGGACATCCTAATTCTTGCGTAACAATTTAAAGATGGGTTCATAGGTAGTAGTAAGGTGAGAAATGAACCTGGCTATGTAATTCAACCTTCCAAGGAAACCTCGTACTTCCTTTTCATTTTTCGGCGCCGGCATATCCTGTATTGCTTTTACGTTGTTTGGATCTACTTCAATTCCATGTTGACTTACAATAAAACCAAGTAACTTGCCTGATCGAACCCCAAAGGTGCATTTGTTGGGATTAAGCCTTAACCTGAACTTTCGTAAACGATCAAACAACTTCTGCAAATAGACCAAATGTTCTTTCTCAGTCTGTGATTTAGCAATCATGTCGTCCACATACACCTCGACCTCTTTATGAATCATGTCGTGAAAGAGAGTCACCATAGCTTGCTGATATGTTGCACCAGCGTTTTTAAGACCAAAAGGCATGACTCTATAGCAAAAGGTACCCCAAGGAGTTGTGAAAGCTATTTTATCCATGTCTTTTGGAGCCATCTTTATCTAATTATAGCCAGAGAACCCATCCATAAAAGGGAACACCGGAGACTGAGCAGTGTTATCAACCAATACATCAATATGAGGCAACGGGAAATCGTCCTTCGGACTTGCTCTATTCAAGTCCCAATAGTCAACACACATGCGTACCTTACCATCTTTCTTAGGTAGAGGCACAATGTTAGCAATCCAGGGCGGATAATTTATCACAGATAGGAAGCCTGCTTCAAGCTGTTTTTGAACTTCTTCTTTAATCTTAAAATCCATGTCGGGTCTGGTCCTTCTTGGCTTCTGCTTTACAGGAGGACATTCTGGCTTGAGTGGCAATCTATGCATTACTATATCAGCGTCTAAACTGGGCATGTTTTCATACGAACAGGCGAAGATGTTAGCATACTCTCGAAGCAACTCAATCAACCCCTTCTTTTCTTCGCTTTGCAAGGCGGCACCTATTTTTACTACTCTTTTTACCTCTTCAGTACCGAGATTGACGACTTCTGTTTCTTCTTGATATGGCTGGATGACCTTATCTTCTTGTCTCAAGAGCTTGGCTAGTTCTTTAGGGACTTCACAATCTTCCTCACTATCTCCATTAGCATGATCAACTGAATTCTCAAGGATATAAGGAGCCATAGCACTATCATTTCCAGCGGAGTCCGAGACGGATCTGCATGATCGGTGATTTTATGTTTTATTTTTAGAAAGTGCAAAAGAATATTTAGAATATGAAAAGAAAAGTATTGCCATTTTTATTTTGAAAAAGTAAAAGAAAAGACAGGGAACAAAATTGTATGCGAAAGTGTGATTTTTCATTCAATGTTAAACGGAGATTGAAACATAAGGGGCCCCTTCTACAAGCCGTCAGTATGCCCTGGGCAGTACATACAACTTAAATGGAAACAGAAAATTATACATCAAGGAAAACAACTTCAGGGATGTCCACGGTAGTCCAATTGCTGAGCTCCTGGTCCGGCGCAACTTGATAGATAAATCTTGAAACATCTTCATTGTCACCTTCAACATCTATGGAGAGCACTTGTCCTTCTTTGCCTACACTAGCATTGGCGAACACTTCAGAAATTGGGGGAACCTGCTGTCCTTTGAGAGGAACCCAACCAGCTTGCACGGAGGATGATGGTTGATACCCAAGACCAAAACGATCTTTCTTCTCGGGAACTTCAATCAATTTTCCCCAACTGTCATGGGGAGGTCTAGCTTCTATGAGGGCTTTGGCATCCTTCAAAGAGGCCAGGGGTGTCTCAGACTTCTTACATTCCACGACGGGGAATTTGTCAACAGTAACAATCTCCAGAGCTTGAAAGGACAACTCATACACCTCACCTTCCACTTCCACATAACGGTAGGTAGTCAGATTATTAATCACTATGTATTCTTCCCCCCAAATGATGACAACTTGGTCATTCACAATGAACTTCAGGCGTTGATGAAGAGTAGATGTCACAGCTCCTGCTACGTGGATCCATGGACGACCCAAAAGTCAAGTATAGGATGGACAGATGTCCATAACATAGAATGACAAATAGAAAGTGTGTGGACTAATCTTGACAGGTAAGTCCACTTCTCCATCCACAGATCTTCTCGAACCATCAAACGCTCGAACATTTAGAGTGGAGGGCCTCATCATTACTCCATCCATATTCAGCTTAAACAAAGTAGCCTTGGGCATCACATTGAGTGAAGAACCCGTATCCACCAAAACTCGAGATAACACAGTGTCGAAACGCTTCATAGAAACATGCAGCGCTTTGTTGTCGGCTCTGCCTTCAACTGGGAGTTCATCATCACAGAAACCCAAACAATTTCCTACAGCAATATTAGTGACGATTCCTTCAAACTAGGCCACAGGGATGTCTTGGGTAACATGAGTGGAACATAAAGTCTTCAATAAGGCATTGCAGTGGGTCTCTGAACACAAAAGGAGAGACAAGATGGAAATCTTGGATGGTGTCTGGTTAAGTTGATCCACTCCGCTTGAGAATTCTCAAAAGATGCTCCGCTTCTTGTCCTAAAGAAGGTTCGGGTTGATTATCCATCACTTGCTTTTCCCTGGCCTTAGCTAGAGCTTCACTGTTAATTTCCTTAGGAGGCGGTGGTGGAGGAGAAAAGATTCGACCACTGCGAGTCATGTTACTGGTTCCTGCAATGTTGGTAACATTCTTGTCAACAACTAGAGGACACTCATACTTCTTTCCATGAATATAGACCATATTATACTCCCATGGAACCACCTTCGAGTCGTTGCTTGTAGGAGGAATAGGAGCTTGAATCACTGCGGGGGTAGTAGGAACCTGAATTGTTAACGGAATACTAGGGGTTGCCGAAAATCTTCTCGGGTAGTAGGGGATTCCCAAGACATCAATCTCTTCTTCTCGGAATATTTTCTATATCTATAGGACACCTTCATCGATCAACTGTTGGATTTCAGGTTTGGAGGAACACGTTAAGCAGAAGTCATGGAGTTCTTATAGCACCTCATGCTTCAACAAATTTTCTCTGACAGTTTCCAAAGATATCTTAATTTCGTCAACCTTGGATACCAAAACCCGTTCATTAACTTCTTCAATAGCATTGACCGTTCCCCTTGATGAGGAGGCATGGGATTATTCTGAATATTTGGACCAACAGGGTTGAAGTTGATGGTCTTTGCATCGATGAGGTCTTGAACTTTGCATTTGAATGCTCTACAATTTTCAATTGTATGGCCTGGGGAACCAGAATGAAATTCGCAATGAGCATTAATATCATACCCCCTAGGGAGAGGATTTGGCGGTGGACCGAGTTCGCGCAATTGAACCAATTGACTAGCAAATAACTATGGGAGAAGCTGGGCGTAGGACATAGGAATGAGATCAAATCTTCTTTCGGGGGATCTTTGTCTTTGAGGAGCTCTCGGACCTTGAGGTTGTTGATTCTGTTGTTGATAAGTTGGAGGAGGTGCAAATTGTTGTTGTGGAACATAATGTGGTTGCGGAGCGAAAGGCCGTTGTTGGGCCATCCAGGGTGCTGGAGTTGTAGCGGCATATACTTGAGGAACAAATTGGTTGGGAATAACAGCATGTGTAGGAAAATAAGGGAATCGGACTTGAGGAAATGCAGGAGCTCTTCCTTGGTTGATGGTGATGGCACTAGTCTCGCCCTCTTTCTTCTTTACAAAACCGGAAAACGGCTTTCTACTAATTCCCGCATTGTTGTTAACATTTTTAGGAACACCTTGGATCATTCCATCCTTAATGCATGTCTCAACGTGTTCACCAATAATGACCATATCAGAGAAAGAAGTAGAAGTACTATTGAGCATATGTTGGAGATAAGGACCTCGTAGAGTACCCATAAACAGATCAATCAATTCGCGATCCAAGAGAGGAGGTTGGACCCTTGTAGCCAGTCCACGCCAACTCTGAGCGTACTCTTTGAATGACTCTTCAGATTTTTGTACCATCCCTTGGAGCTGAGTACGGCTAGGAGCCATGGCAGTATTATAATGGTAATATTTTAAAAAAGCGTCAGCAAGTTCTCCCCAAGTACTGACATAAGATCTTTCCAATTTCATGTACCAATCCAATGGTGCCCCGGTCAAGCTATCTTGAAAGAAGTGCATGAGTAACAGTTCATTTTCAGCAAAGGCAGCCATTTTGCGACAATAGGAATGGAGATGAGTCTCTGGGCAAGAAGTGCCTTTGTATTTATCAAAATCTGGGACTTTGAACTTGGGAGGAACAACTACCCCAGGCACGAGGCACATTGCAGCAGTATTGAATCCAGAAGCCTTGATACCCTCCATGGCTCTAAGACTCTCTTCGAGAGCATGATACATTTTCGCAGTTTCGGCAACTCCAGTGGCAAGGTTCACTTGGGGTTCATCAAGATCAATAACATCATGATGATCGTCGATATCATTCCTAGGAATTCCGGTGGGAGTCTCAACATTTGCATTGTCATTCCTCCCATTAGCATAAGTGGAGGGAGCAGCAGTAGTAAGCTTGGCAACACTTTGATGTAATTCTTCTTGACCCTTGATCACGGCATGAAGGGTTTCCATAAGCTGATCCATGCGAGTACCCATGTGTCCATATCTCGGCAGAGTGCAATCTGGTTCTCTTCAAAAAGATCCATTAGCCTTTGTTGGTTTCCTCTGGTACGGTAAGGATGTGGAGAAGTCATCTTTGTTGTTTACTGTAGTCTTGAAAAGGGACCCCAATGAGTTTTTGTTATGAAAAATGAATGCATGGTAGTATGGATGAATGCTTTATCTTCATTTCTGAGGAGACCCAAAGACTCGTCTATCTTTTAAAATTTTCCCTTTTTTTTGAAAAGCTACATCAACGAGACCGGTCTTTGGATTTCCCTAGATATGAGATGTATATACATGATGATATGATGTCATGGTATGTTATGGCATGAAGTCTCAGCTCCACATATTCTGGATAACCATTGCGTAGTCCGTTGTACAGGCTGAAAGTAACAGGATCAAAAGTCCGACGTTACAGGTATGGAGTCAAAGTAACCACCCATGAGATATGTACTAGGGGTTTATCACCTGCCGAAAAAGGTTCTAAATAGTTCTCGAAGTCTACGCTCTTCCTTTGGATATTACCGACGTCCCAATTACATGGTAATCAGTAACATTCGCAGGAAAAACTCGTTTGAGTGCAATATCGCGTGACAACTACTTCCGGATTACTCTGTTATGGTCTCCGCACTGCGCCTAAAAGGCCAGTATGGGTTAATGGTTCTACGGCCCTCAACTTCTCGAGTTCCCAGGTCGAAAGCAATGACGTCTTCCCGATTACTCGGTAAACATCACTACTTTCAAGGGGACCTCCACTGAGTGGGGGATTTTCATGCCTCCTTCTTTGGGATTACTCCCTCAAAGTTAACATGACTATACCGCCCGTCCTAATCCTATGTGTAATCCAAGTCCGAGTATAGGACTTATCAAAAGTAATCACCAAACCCAACATCATAATGTATCCAGAATATGTGAGTAGCAACAATATATGCAATATATACAAATAAAGCAATAATAAAACAGTAAAGCAAAATAAAGCAAATAAATAAACACCCAAAAAGACAAATAAAAAAAACTAGGAGAGACTCCCAAAAAAAATCCCCAGCAGAGTCGCCAGCTGAAGCTACCGGCAGAAAATGCAGAGCCGCCACCGAACGTTATTTATCCCGAAGGAAGGGGAAATATCGATAAAACCACAAGGGAATGGATAAGATGGTCTTGCAACCAAGAGAAAGGGTAAGGGAGTCGGTTATGCAAGGGGAAGGTATTAGCACCCCTCACATCCATTGTATCCAACGGGATCCATTTTGTTTGCTTGTCTTAAAGGGTGTATTTATCTATAATATGCTTGCTTAAGGGGAAATGAATGGTTTTTATTATTGCGTTCGTGAGGGTTTTGCGACCCTTTGCCTACGTATCCAATGAAGGAATCATAACACTGTAGTTCCTCTAGAAAAGGGTTTGTTTGTTTGTGTTTTTTTAGTGGGCGGCGTTAACCCATACATTCTAGCAATAGGCACAGCCGGTATCGCGGTAGAACGGAGATAACATGCCCTTTGGGGGAAGCTTTGATTGGTTGAGTGTTTTACGAGTTTTAAAATAAATTCAAGTAATGATTAAAAGTGTTTTTGGATTTTTGATTTGTGACAGTTGAGTTTTAATTACAAAAGAAAAAGGTTAAGAGGGAAACTAAAAATCTAATTGTATGTTATGTACAAGTGGACTAAAAGTCTATTTCGACATAAGGCGATCGGAACGGGGTTTAATCACCTCATGGAGCTACCTAAGGTATGGTTTCAAAGTTTGAACAAATAAGGAAACTTAAATTATAAATATTTTTATGGCTTCATAAATCAAATCTTAAATAAATTATGAACTCAAAAGTAAGCTAGAATCTAATTCTAAAATATTCTAATATATATTTTTGTGATTTTTATAACTAAAAAAAATAACGAAAGATGTTAATTAAAATAAATCACATATTGAGATAAACAAAATTACCAAATAAAATTTAAGAAAATTAATAAGAATTATCTGATTAATCAAAAATGTGATTATTTAGTTTTTTAAAACTAAAACAACAACAAAAAAAAAGAGTTATGAAAATTCTGAAGTAATAAAGTAAAAATTAAATGAATAAATAAAGAGAGAGAAAGGGTGGTGCTAAGTAGAACATGGGGAGGGGTAAGAATTGAAATCCTATTTAACTATTACAACCTTATCGAAATGTACAATGCAAGAAATAAAAGAAAAGATTTGTTTTGTTTTTGTTTTGAAAAAGGTTTTTTCTGTTTTAATAAACTAAAAGAAAAAATAATTAATTAATGAAAGAAAATGTTTTTTTTATGTCTTTTTTATAAAATAAATAAAAATAGTACTAATAATAAAATAAAAGAGAAAAAAGGAAAGATAAAGAGAAATAGGATCAGCATGTTACTGAAAGCAAAACGAAAGGGATCAGAAGTTCTGATGCCAGGCGCGTTGTGGTCCAGAATGAAACGTCAGAGGTGATCAGAAATTATGGGTTGATACCAATGGAATCCTTGAAAGAAACGTTAGAGGTAAGGGAAAAAAAAGAAGTTCTGGGTCACTACATGCTGAAGTTCTGAATGTTAGAATAATTAGAAAAATTCAGAAGTTTTGTGCGTGTTAACAGTGAGGAAATTTCAGAAGTTTTGTATGTGTTAAAAAAGTGAGTAAAACTCGGAAGTTTTATATTACGCCTCATTTCCTCCATTACATTAGTCAGAATATCTGTAACTTATTCAGAAATTAATAACAGCAAATCAGAAGGATAAAAGCATGACAGTTTATAGAAGTTCTAATCCTAATTCTAAGCCTAGCATTATTCTAGAAGTTCTGATCCACAGTTTTTTCTACTTATGCAATGATATGGGCAGCATCAACATCATAGTATTTACATGTTAAATGATGTTCTGAATGAGAGTTTCAAAGTTAGAATGACTTACCTTGAACCTGAAGTGTGGATTTAGGATTTGAGCTACTGCCTTTGAATGTTCTGGGGTTTGCACGAACAGGAAACAACAAATGTTAAGTTCTTTGTTTCAAAGGGAAAAACAAAGGTTTTTGATTTGGAAAATTCTAAGTTTATGAGTGTTTGAGTGTTTCTTTTTTTTATCTCTTTTTTTTCGTGTATTTGATAATCCTCTCTTCAAAAGCCAGCCCTTTGAACGTGTGATAGAACAAACTTTTTATAGATGGATTTGCTGTGGTTTTGGGGGGAAAAGCAAATGAGTTTTAAACACTTTTGGCATACTGTTCCTTTGCATTTTAATCACAGTTTTTGTATGCTAATTTGGTGCAATTATGGGGTTTGAGAAAAATGCAGGCGTGGACTGGATCAGCAGGACCTTGGAGTGTTGTGGCAGTTGGTAGCAGGGTTGTATCATAATAGCACAGCGGATTGGGTGGAACGAGGTTTTGGGGCTTGATGATGTTCTGAATGGAAAGCAGAACATAGCCTTTATGTGCTGAAGAATGAAACTCTGAGGAGTCATGTTCTGATCAAAGAACAAAGCCTCCATATGTTCTGACTGAAGCATGGAACGTAACCTCCATATGCTGAGAAGTTATGTTCTGACCAAAGAACACAGCCCCCATATGTTCTGACTGAAGCGTGGAACGTAACCTCCATATGTTAAGGAGTTATGTTCTGACCAAAGAACACAACCCCCATATGTTCTGACTGGAGAGCCATGTTCTGAACCGTCCTTGCAAATTCTGATTCCACTTGCGTGGAATTTGGCCCAGAAGTTTTGAAATCTCTTACCACTTAGAAAATTTTCCATGTATTTTAAAAAAAAATTGATTTCTTTCTTTTCTCAAAGTAGTTTCTGATTTTTGACTTCTTGATGAACCAATTTCTTGTCTTGATGAAATATAATTGTTGAAACTTGATTTTTTTACTAAAAGTCAAAGTTTGACTTTTCAGAGTGCATTTGACCATTTTGCCCTTGTAACTTGAATTTCAAGAAATCACAAACAACTGTTGTAACTTGTATTCCAAACAACCATGCGCCTTATCTTCCAGACTCCAATCAAACTCTAGCATAAAATAAATGCTTAAGAATTTAATTCCCCTTGGTTAATTCGAACCCAAAACAACGGTCACTTAAACCTTAATCTTCATATCACGCCTGGACCAAACTTGCACTTTTAAACAGAACTTTAACTTTAAGACTCACATCACAAGTAACTTGTAACTTAAGCAACCAAAACATTTCTTGACGGTCATGAACCCCCAAGCTTATTTCTTGTGCTCAAACTCCACAGTCGTCAACTTTACTTTCAAACTCTCAAATTAGTGACCTAGAGGCTTTTAAGAAGAAGGCTTGAAATGAGAGGAGATGAACTCCTTGACCTAATCCACTGAACTTTGAGCCATCTTTGAGGAAGGTGAAAGAAATATCTTTACAGAAAATAGGGATCCAAAAACCCTAGCATCTTGGCCAACAAATAGGGAAATAAACCCTAATCCAGGCTTTGATAAATTCGAGCAAGAATCAACCTTGTAACGTGATGACAAAATTCATTCCACGATCCACTAATCGAGAACCAGAAGAATTTCCCTTTCACCTGATAAGAGAACTTCAAAACAAAATTAGACATAAAGAGGGCGCAGCCCTAATACCTCGAACCAAAGTGCATGATTCCATGAGATGCGGGATATGCAAATGACTGAGTAAAAAAATGGTGCAAATGGGATGCAAAGTTCAAAGCCAGACAAAAGTAAAAGAGATAGGGCAAATTTGGGGTATGACAGACAGATAGCAGTAAGTCTCTTTTCATCGATCAGATTTAACTGATCAAGCCGGGTTTGGATCCAGTCATCTTCGTTCAACCCCGCATCCTTCATAATCCTGAGAGAGGGTATCTGGACTTCTATGGGTAGGACTGCCTCCATGCCATATACCAAAGAGTAGGTTGTTGCCCCTGTCGACGTCTGTGCTGAGGTACGATACCCATGAAGAGAAAATGGTGACATCTCATGCCATTCCTTATATGTAACCGTCATCTTCTGTATAATCTTCTTGATGTTCTTGTTAGCTGCTTCAACAACGCCATTCATATTTGGCCGATAAGGAGATGAATTATGGTGTTGTATCTTGAACTGTTTACAGAGCTCGGTGATCATTGTGTTGTTGAGATTCGTACCATTGTCAGTGATGATTCTCTTTGGTACACTGTATCGACAGATCAGATTGTGTCGGATAAACCGCGCCAAGACGTTCTTGGTTACTGTAGCAAAGGAAGCTGCCTCAAACCACTTCGTGAAGTAATCAATAGCCACCAGAATGAAATGATGCCCATTAGACACAGTAGGTCTAATCTCGCCGATCATGTCAATGCCCCACATTGCAAAGGGCCAAGGAGCTGTCAGGACATTTAAGGGGACCAGAGGCACATGCACCTTATCAGCATAGATTTGGCACTTATGACAGATTCGAGAATGCTGATAACAACCGGCTTCCATGGTGGACCAATAATATCCTGCCCGTAGGATCTTTTTAGCCATGGTATGTCCACTAGAATGGGTTCCTAAAGTGCCTTCATGTAGATCTGTCATGATCCTTTCTGCTTCGCTCTTGTCTACACACCGTAGTAGTGTGGAGTCATGGTTGCATTTATAGAGGATCCCATTACTGAGGAAGAACTTTGCAGTAAACCTTCTCAGAAACTTCTTATCATTGACAGGTGCCCCCTCGGGGTACTCTTGAGCCTCGAGGTACCTTTTGACTTCGTGAAACCAAGGTTTATCTGCCACTTCTTTGGTATCTATCTCACAGCAGTGTGCCGGTTCATCCAACCTCTCAATGGTAATATGGGGAGCTTCATTGTCTAACCTAACCTTGAACATAGAAGACATGGTAGCTAGTGCGTCCGCCAACTAGTTCTCTTCTCGTGGGAAATGTTCGAAGGTTACCTTCTCAAAGCGTGGGAGCAATGTCAACACGTACTCTTTGTAAGGAATGAGATTCGGGTGCTTCGTATTCCACTCGCCTTTGATATGACTTATCACCAGAGCAGAATCCCCGAATACACTCAAGAACTTAATCCTCAGGTCAATAGGAGCTCGAAGACCCATGATACATGCTTCATACTCCGCCATGTTATTGGAGCAGTTGAAACATAATCGGGCGGTGAACGGAGTATGACAGCCCTCGGGAGATATGATCACAATGCTAATTCCATTACCCAGTGCATTTAAGGCTCCATAAAATACATAAACCATCGGGATCCTTCCTCAGGTCCTTCATCTGGTCCTGGTTCTTCGTAGTCAGTCACCAACATGATATTCTCATCTGGGAACTCAAAATTCATGGAATAGTAGTCATCCACGGCCTGATGGGCCAAATGATCAACCAATACACTTCCCTTAATTTCCTTTTGGGTCGTATATTATATGTCGTATTCGGTTAAGATCATTTGCCACCTTTCTATTCTTCCGGAGAGAGCGGGCTTCTCGAAAATATACTTGATCGGATCCATCTTTGATATCAACAAAGTAGCGTGAGTCAGCATATACTGTCTCAGCTGGCGAGCAACCCATGCCAAAGCGCAACAAGTTTTCTCGAGCAATGAGTATCGGGTCTCACATTTGGTAAACTTTTTGCTAAGGTAGTAAATGGCTTTGCTCTTTTTGGCCAGACTCGTCATGCTGCCCCACCACACACCCCATTGAATTGTCCAGCACTGTCAAGTATAATATCAAAGGTATTTCTTCAACTAGAGGCATCATAATTGGCGGTTCTTAAAGGTATTCTTTGATTCTTTCAAAAGCGGTCTGGCATTCATCATTCCACTTTACCACTTGATCTTTCTTCAGAAGCTTGAAGATTAGCTCACAAGTAGCAGTCAGATGTGAAATGAACCTGGCGATGTAATTTAGATGTCCCAAGAAACCTTTAACTTCCTTCTCTATGCGGGGAACCGGCATCTCTTGTATGGCCTTCACCTTCGCAGGGTCTACCTGAATACCCTTGTCACTGAAAACGAAACCCAGAAGCTTACCAGACCTTACCTCGAAGGTACACTTGTTCAGATTCAACCTCAGCTTGTATGTCTTCAACCTGTCAAAGAATTTCTGGAGATGACCAAGGTGCTCTTCCTCAGTCTGAGACCTGGCTATCATATTATCAACATAGACTTCGATCTCATGGTGAATCATATCACGGAACAAAGCGAACATGGTGCGCTGATAGGTTGCCCCAGCATTCTTCAACCCGAAAGGCATCACTTTGTAACAGAAGGTGCCCCACTGTGTAACGAAGGTTGTCTTCTCCATGTCTTCAGGAGCCATCTTGATCTGGTTATAGCCAGAGAAACCATCCATGAAGGAGAATATTTTTTGTTTCGCGGTGTTGTCGACCAGAACATCGATGTGAGGAAGTGGGAAGTCATCCTTGGGGCTTTCCCTGTTCAGATCTCTGTAATCAACACACATTCATACCTTACCGTCCTTCTTGGGTACCGGAATGACATTAGAAACCCACTGTGGATAAGAAGTGACAGCTAAGAATCCTGCATCGAACTGTTTCATGACCTTTACCTTGATTTTCTCTGACATTTCAGGGTGCATACGATGGACCTTATGCTTAACCGAAGGACAGTCTTCTTTAGTCGGCAGGCGATGTACCACAATATTAGTGTCCAAACCAGGCATGTCTTCATAGGACAAGGCAAAGATTTCAACATAGTCGTGCAACATTTGTATCAACCTCTGTTTGACACTAAGATCCAGATTTCCACCTATTTTAACCTCTCTTCTGCCTTCCTCAGTACCCAAATTCACTGTCTCAACCAGATCTTCATGGGGTTGTATGGCCCTTTCTTCCGGCTGTAATAGTCTAGCAAGTTCACTAGGCACCTCACAATCATCCTCACCTTCGTCCTCGGCTTGGTTGATCGGATTTTTGAAGTCATAACTGGCAATAGCAGAGCTGTTATCAATGGGATCCAAAGTGGATATGGATCTGCATTATGATACGTGAGTGTGTGTAATAGAATAGCTGTTTTGATAAAGTGAAAATAGAAAAGAAAAACAGAGAGCGCAAAATTTGTATGCAAGAAAACGTCCAATGCTTTATTAATGATTATGAAATGACAAATAATAGCCCTGATAAATAATAGCCCTTACAAGCAAAGCCAAGGTGCCTCGGGCAAGGAACCAGGCCGTAAAGTTTCAAATTGTTTATCACAAGTCTTAAAACAAATAAGGCAATTACTGCGGAATAAAAGAAATAAGTATGAAGTCCCTAGCCATCCAGTTATCCAGTCCACCGTTGGTTGTTGGGCAGATCCATTTGTCGATGTCTGAGTCCTCTTCGATGTCTTCAATGGCATTGATTCCCCGATTGCTGATATGTAAGGGAGGTCTTCCATCCCGAGCGCATCTAATAGCCCTTTGAGCCCCAGTAGTAAAGCCCAAACCAAATTTGTCAATTTTCTGAGTGAAATCAGGGAGCTGGCCCCAATTGGCATACCCACATTCTTCAACCACATCCCTGGCATCCTTGAGAGAAGCCATCTTCAAAGGAGGTTTGTTGGTAGTAGTTTCCGTCGATGTCAAGATCTGAGGGACCTCTTCGAAATTCTGACAAGGAGTTTCGATGAATTCCCCGTCCATCTCTACGTAACGGAAGGAGTTGAGGTGACTCACCATATATTCTTCCTCACCCCGCACTGTGAAAATCTTTCCTTTCACCGGATACTTCAGCATTTGGTGGAGTGTGGAGGTGACTGCCCCAGCCTCGTGGATCCAAGGACGACCCAACAAACAAGAATATGATGGCCTGATATCCATCACATAGAAAGTGGACCCAAAAATCTGAGAACCCACTTTGACAGGGATGTCCACCTCCCCGTGCACCATTCTCTTCGATCCGTCAAAAGCCCTTACCACAATGTTACTAGGATTTAGAGTTAAACCCTCGCAATCTAAACGGTCCAACGCCTTCTTCGGCAGAACATTCAGTGAAGACCCGGTATCTAACAGCACATGAGCCATAGTGGTGCCCCTGTATTCAATCGTGACATGCAGAGCATCATTATGCTTCCTTCCCTTTGGTGTCAAATCTGCATCTGAAAAGCCCAGCCCATTATCAGCAGTCAGGCTGGCCACACAATATTTGAATTGATCAGCTGAAGTTTCCTACGACACATGCGCAGTCTTGAGAAATGCAATCAAAGCCTTCGCATGGGCTTCCGAACACAACAGCAAAGACAACATAGATATCTTCGATGGGGTCTGCCCTAGTTGCTCGACCACATTGTAGTCGCTCTTCTTAATGATTTTCAGTATTTCCTCTATTTCTTGCTTAGAGGCTTCCACAACGATTTTCTTAGGCGCCTCCGTCCGGGCAGGCTCACCTACAACCTCTTTGCCGCGGGTATCAGATGATTCGCCGACTGGAGTAAGAACAGGAACAATAGTTAATGTGCTAGCAAGAACAGCAAATGTAATGACAATAGGCTTGTTAACAGTCTTAGAGGAAATCTCAGGAGAGAATACCCTTCCGCTCCGGGTGATTTTGCTGGTTCCGACAATGTTATCAATACTAGGATCAGCCTCTTCATCTTTCATATCTTGTTTGATGCCATGATAGTACACATCGGCACCATGATACCATGGGACAGCTTTGTCCGAGACATACAGGACAGGACCAGGAGCAGTGATTATCAGCGGAGGAATTCTTGGAGCAGATGTAATCCTAACAGGTCTTCTTGAGGAAACCTTGGAAGTATTGGCGGAAATGGTTATAATGGCAATGTCTTCAACTGGAACAACAGGAATCATAGTTTTCTTAAACATAATTTCTTTGATATCTATCAGGCATTGGACACCTAATTTCAGCAAACGGCAACCAGAAGGTAGAAGCAAACACATGTGGCAACCTTCACCACAACCTGGAAATAAATCGGCCAACAGCAAATTCTTCTTGACAGTCATAAGAGGAGTAGACACTTCATCAACAGAGGTAACAAGAAAATCAGTATCAATAGCATTAACTCCACGACCGTGCTTAGGCATGGGAGCCGTTATGACATTTGGCTTCTCCGGAGCATCAAAATCTATTTCCTTAGCTTCAATCAAGTCTTGTATTTTGTTTCTCATAGCCCAGCAGTCATTTGTATCGTGGCCATGACTCTCAGAATGATAAGCACACCGGGCATTCGTATTATATCGAGGAGATGTAGTATTTGGGTTCTTGGGAGCCTCTCTCAAGGTTTCCAAGTTGGATTTCAGCAGATGAGGTAGAACTTCAGCCAATGTCATTTTGATGCGGGTAAACTGTCGTTGCGTTATTTCCATCCTTTGTTGATTGTTGCATTGTGGAGCAACTGCAGGTTTAGGTATCATCACGGCATTTATTGTTTGACGTTGTTCAGCCCTGTTCTGACCCCTCGGGATGTAGATGGCATTGGCTTCCTTCTTACCAGCAAAAGGCTTCTTTACTGAACTTGACGAGGCATCCTTCTGTATTTTGCCGCTTCGAATCCCAACTTCTACTCTTTCTCCTGTTAGAATTAGCTCGATGAAACCAGCTGACGAGCTGTCGATCAGATGATTAAAAAATGGACAAGATAGTGTCCCCAAAAACATATCAACCAACTCCCTATCAGATAACGGGGGTTGGACTCTCCCAGCCAAGTCTCTCCATTTTTGTGCATAATCTTTAAAACCTTCACTTGCACCCATGGACATACTCTGGAGTTGAGTACGAGTGGGAGCAAGGTCGGCATTGTATTGATACTACTTGTAGAAAGCAGCAACCACATCTTCCAAATTTCAGATATTTGTTCCCTCTAGATGGTAGAACCATTCAAGTTGAGTCCCTGACAGACTATCTTGAAAGAAATGAACCCACAAATTTCTATCAGCGGTGTGGGGCTGGATCTTTCTGACATAAGAGCGAAGATGGAGTTTTGGGCAGGACAGACCATCATACTTAGTAAAAACTGGGGCTTTTAACTTTTGCGGGATGACCACTCCTGACACCAATCTCAATTCCTCAAAATCCACCTCAGGTATCCTCTGAACTTCCATGGCACTCAGACGGTCTTCCAATTGTTTGTGTCTATCCTCAGCAGGAGGATATTGCTCATCATTATAATAAGTATCATTGTCAGAGACTGCAGGACTAGGGTCCTTCTCTTCTTTTTGGTTCTCCCCTTCCTTAGATGAAGAGGTCGGGTCGACTTATCGCTTCAACCGCTCTCCGATCCTTCGGCCCATGTTCAGAATACCAGTAGCCTTCTTCTTTTTCTTTCTCTCTTTCAGAATGAGGGCTTACAGATCCTCCTGCCCCTTTTCCAGACTGATAAACATTTTTTGGAACTGGGCGTTCTGTGCTTACAGGTCCTTAATGCTTTGTTCGGAAGACATTTCTGTGTGATAAACAGCGAAGAAGATGAGAAGCCTGTAATGGTACCTGTAATGATGTGTATGATAATGGTATGCGTATGAAATGATTTCAAAGACTTCGGGAAATTTAAATTTGTAAACCAAAAATAAACAAGACTTTATTAGCTAAATTTGAAGTTCAAATTCCTTTTAGGTGTTACAATCAAAAAAACAAATCTAAAACTACAAAAGACATCAAAAATCCCATGGATGCTTCCGCTTTGCACCGAGATAATCTTCAGTCCTTTTTCCTCATGCAATTGCTTTGTGAGATCTAAGACCTTCCTCTCCTGAGCATGGAACTGATCCCTGTAAGTATCCCTCTCCTTCATCATCTGAATTCTAGACCTCTGTAATTCCCCAAGATCAGTGGGCATGTAAGGATAGGGAACCGTGTAAGGAATGCCTTCTTCAGTAGTGGGTTCCACAATCACTGGTAAAACTGACACATAGGGCATCATAAGCTTTTAGGCACGAGCTCGTACCCATTGGAGGTAAGGTTCCATAGGAATGGAAGTTTTTGGCCCCAAAGTCTTGACGCCAGATCTGTTTACCATGCCCTAGGCTCATGTGAACCTCCGGCGATACTCTTGAATATCCTCCTCATAGTTGAACAGGATGCCTTTGATTAGTAACTCATGGGGACCATTCCTTCGAGCGTGACCAAATTTTTGCAGAGCTAAACAAGGATTGTAGGTTATACCCCCTCTGATACCAAGCAGTGGGACATTAGGGTACTCCCCGCAGCGGTCAATGATAGCAATGTTTTCCATAGATCGAGAACACCAAAGAATATCCGTATGGGCGAGTGACATTATTCTTTGTGACCAAACTAGACCTTCTTCATTCTTCAGTATGGACTTAGGGAGGTGATAAATAAACCACCTCGACAGCAATGGCGTGCAGCACATAAGAATCCCTCTTCACCTCATGGTACGAGTATGGAGAGTGTGCAAAATATCTCCGAGCAAAGTAGGCACCGGGTTGCGAGAGAGAAAGATCTTGATATAATTCACATCTATGAATGAGTCCATATTATGAAAGAGAACTAAACCATAGATAAGAAGAGCCAAGACCTCGTCAAAAGCCTGAAAATCCATATTATCCCAAAACAGTTGGGCTTTGTCTAACAGAAACTTAGCTAGAAAACCCTTGACTCTGCTTCTAGTTTCCCAATTGGATACCATGTCGGCCCGTTTCAGGTGCAAAGATGAGGCAATGACTTTTGGCTTAGGAACTTCTTCTAGACCTGTAAAGGGTACTTGTTCAAGAATAGGTATATCCAATAGCTGGGAGAATTCTTCCAAGGTAGGCACCAACTGATAGTCTAGAAAGGTGAAGTAGTGGTGCTTGGGATCAAAGAACTGAAAGAGTACACTCATCATATTTTCATAAAAGTTTGAAGTAACCAGGTTGATAAGTTGACCATGTCTCTTAGTGAATGCAGAATTTTCAGAAACCCTTGATGCTAGCTCTTTGAGTTGGGAAGGTATCTTCACAAAGCTGATTCGGATAGTGTTTCTACAAACGGGAGCCATGATCTGCAAAACAGAACAAAGATAAATTCCCTTGGTGTTTGAAATGGTTAGTGCAATAAGCATGGATGCCATGTTATGATGCATGATGTCATGATAAACCATAGGTATAGAAAACACAAGTATAGAAAACACAGGTATAGCAAGCACAGTCAAATCACACAAAGTCCTTAGGTTTAAGGCTTGCATGAGGTCAAAGGTAGTACCCTCTTGAAGTTTAGTTGGTTTTAAACCTGTCTTAAAAATTAACCGGGTTCTAGAGGATCTCAATATCACTGTCCATCCTTTATCAGGCATTGTTTCAACTCTCAATCTTTTCTTGCGGCCAAAATATCCCGAAAGTCTGATCTTAATGAGTGTAGCATCGAGTATCAACCAGTTCTCAGTTCTACACCGAGGCCGGCTATCTCGCTACTTTCTAATGGCCAAGTTTGTTCAACTAAGGTTCTAAGGTCTGTTGGTGCTTCACGACACCACGCGGCGGCCCCGTATTCTCCTCGTTTCCCCACGAAGGATACTGGTACCAACCAAAGTGCCACACCAACACAGCCATCGCTTAAACCATATCGGTCTATGCCGTACAGTCTCCACGATCTATTGTTGTTTACCTAACAAGTGCCCCCAGATTCGGGTGTAGGATCTATAGTAACCCCCAAGCAAACCCTCAAAAAATAAAGCAATCAAGACAATCAAGAGAAACAATTTAATGACTTAGATCCTAAGGTATACCCCACTTATTCTTATCCCCAGCAGAGTCGCTAGTTCTGTGATATGGTGGCAGAACCGACGGTTAATACTGGTTTGCGTTTTACGTTTTGTGTTCTCAAAATGTAGCGGTAAGCAAGAGTTACCACCGGCTTTTATTTCATCCAATCATGGAAAAGGAAAAAAGAACAGAAAAAACCTTTTTTCGAGATATTCTGAGTACGGGGGGTAGATTATAGAAAGGGAAGGTGTTAGCACCCTTTCTATTCGTAGTTATCTACGGGCTCTTAGGTACTTGCTCATTTTTCAAATTGCTTGTGTGTGTTTGTCTTGAAAATGTTTTTACTTCGTGATAACCCTTGTATCAGTCCTCAAGGATGTGGAGAAGTTGTTTTGAAAATTTGTTTTGAAAAGGTGTTTGTGTGAAACAGTTTTCATTGAGCAAGTACTTAAGATTCTACCTACTCGAAAAATGATTGTTTGTTCTATTTCCTTTAGGAACCGCTATCCTACTATTAAGGAGTAGGTAGCACCGTCGTTGGAGTTGTAAGGGACGTTTGAAAGGGACAAGTACAATCACTAAAGCAATAGTTAGAAAACTTTAGTAGTAACCCTAGAGTCTTGAGATCTTTCCGAGGCAACATTTACGAGGCAACATTTCTGAGGCAACATTTCCGAGGCAACATTAGAATGGGACAATTTGATCTCTTCAGACTGGAGGGCAACCACTAAAATCTCTTATGCTTGATGATTGTTTACCTAAGGCAACCGAAGTGAGGTAAACTCTAGGAGTGAATATGTGCATATGATTTGTTTCAGTTATTTAATCTTTACACATTAGGTGATCTACCGTTTTAATTTTTCCGACATTCTTTCCATACAATCCTATTAGCCATGCATCTAGACAGTTAAAGATTGCGGAAATTAAAAGTGCAAACAATAAACCTAGCTATTACAAGGCTTCGGGGAGGGGGATTAATTACATAACCAAAAATCAGGGATTTAAAGCAAGAAATAAAACCCTAATTAAACTATTACAAACCCTGAACAGTTACAAAATAATGGAAAAAATAATTAACAAGCGCACGGAAAATTAAATATGAGGACGGTAATTAATAACTTAAAACCTTAATTGAGAGAAAGAAATTTTTGTGGATTTTAATTTGAGAAAACAAGTAAATCACAAATTAATTAAACATAATTTCTAATTGTTTTTAATTATGAAAGAAGTTAATTAACCTAATTCACTAATTAAATTAAAAAAGTATTTTATGAGAAAAATAATTTTTGTGTATTTTTTTGAGAAAGATTAATTAAATTATGTACAAATGAAATCCTAAGTCTAATTATTTTTAAATTGTGAAAGAAATTAAAATTGCCCTAAATTAATTAAACTAATTAATTCAAAAAAATAAAAAATATTTATTAAGAAAATAAACCTTTTTGTGATTTTTATTTGTTAATTTAATAAAATAATTTTTGTATTGATTAAAAAAACAAAATAATTAAAGAAAAGAAATTAAAGAAAAATAGTAAAAATAACCAAATAGGTCTGCTGTTAGCAAATCTGGGGGATGTGGAACTAAAATTCTTTGGCCCATTAAGCTCCAGGCCCGATCAACTTTGAGATCTGGTGTAGCAATGACCTGGAGGAATACCATGAACCTCCATTGGAGAAGCATGAGATCCGGCCAGCAGTGCATCTAATGAATAGACGTTGAGTATGTATGGAAGGCATGTGAGGTAGCGAAGCATGGGATTTGCCTGAAATAATTAGGAAAATAATAAAATGCACACGCCTGGGATCGAACCTAGGACGTGTGCATCAAAGGCGTGTCTCCCAACCATCTGCACTGCGTTGTTAACTTGTTAACATAATGAATACAAAACATAATATAAGAAAAATAAAAGAAGCTGCTTCCAAACGCGCGAAATTCAAACGGGTGAATGGTTGGCTGACACATGTAACGCCCGTAATTTAATTAATCATTTAATTAAATTATTTTTTTGGAATATTTGAGAAGTTGTGTTGTGATTAATTGGATTTATTTTATTAAGTGGAGAAATAATATATTAGAGGTATTATATTATTATGTGGAGAAATAATATTAGAAGTGTAATATTATTTAATGTGGACTTATTTTGAGAAAGTAGAAGTAATAAGGGGGTGCAGGTTTTAAACCCAATAAGGAATAATAGAATAATAGGGTTATTTTATTATTTGTTGGAATAGAATAGAAAGAAGGAAGCAGTAGAAATAAATAAGGATTTGGAAGAGAACGTGGAGCTGTTGGAAATAGTGGAAAAACGGCAAGAACATGAATTCAACCCGAAAATTGTAGAGCGACCTTCAATCCAAGGTAAGGATGGGGTTCTGACCTTATAATTGGGTTCATGATGATTGATATGTGGGGTTAGAGGGGACTGTTGTTTTATTCTTGAATTGGATGTATATGATGATGTATGATGAAGATTTGATGAATTTTAGATGAATAATGATGTCATTATGTTGTTTGATCGATGTAGTAATATAGGATAATGTTAGGTGATGATTTATCATGATTATAATAAGGTTTATAAGGTTAACAATATGATTCCTGTAGTAAAAATACAGAGGAAATCGTGAAATTATGCAGGAAGGGTCAGGATGTGTCGACCTCAAACTTGATGTGTCGATACATGAGGGTTATAAGACTCAGGATGAATCGATAAGAAAGGGGCTTGCATCGACACATGAAGGTTGCAAGACTCAGGATGAGTCGATCGGAGAGATGCATGTGTCGATACATGCTGTTTATGAGACCAGGATGAGTCGATCCATAAGGAGGATGTGTCGACTCATGTTGTGCAGATGAAGCAGTATGCGTCGATCCAAAGGGTTTTGCGTCGACCCATAATGTCTGATTTTGACAAATTCAGTTTTAAAGTGATGTAACTTGAATTTTAGGATGTTGTTTGAGATGTCGTTTGAAGCGTTGAATAGCTAACGTGATGACATTTATTCTAGATGATTAAAATGATGAATAAGAAGTGTAATCCTAGTAGCCAATTTAGGATTTAGAATTATTTCCCGTGTTGGTCGTTATGCTGACTTTTGAACAGAATGATGAATGTGAGATGTTTAGAGACTGTTGTTCAAATTATGACAATAGGATTAGTGATAGTAGCGATGTAAAATTGCAGAATAACAGTATGGATTACTGTAGTATTAATGTACAGTTGAGTTGTTAGTGAGATGTTATTAACAAAGTTGTGTTTTATAATTTATGATGAATAAATAATGTTGATGAATAAAGGATGTCTAATGAATTATTTTGATGATATGAGATGTTGATGACGAGACGTTGAGATGCATTTGAGATGTTATTTTGAGATGTTAATTTGAGATGTATTTTGAGATGCTATTTTGAGATGTATTTTGAGATGTTAATTTGAGATGTTATGAGATGATTTTAGATGTTATTGACTTGGGTGTTGTTATTACATTCATGGTTGAGTCGCATACATTGCATTTTTGAGATGGAGTTTATGCTCGTTGAGATGGCCTGGATTGGCAAATTTTGAGATGAAGGCTATGCCTTGTTGATGCCTTTATTAATTGGCAAATTTTTGAGGTGGGAGTTCTGCTCCAATGGTACCACATGCATTTGCATAGTATTGAGTCGCATTAGATGATTGTATAAAGAAGTGTATTTTGATGTTGATGAATGTGTACATGTGTTGTAATTGTTGTTGATTATGAGATGAGAAGTGGTGATGTTATTGATCTAATTTAATATATTAATTATCATGCGCTTTATTATATTGTTAGATATCTCACCCCTTCTGTTTGAATATTGCCCTTATGTTGGTAACGTGCAGGTAATTGAGAGTGAAGGTTGTATACCTTCAATAGTTCGAGTCGGTGTCATTGCTATGATATGTAACACTCGGGGGGATGAACGCTTGCTGATTTTTTATTGTTGATTTTCAGTTGTTGAACCTTAAATTGATTATTATTAAATATGTGATGTTTCGAAGTTGCTGTTTTGAGTTGTTAAAGATGTTATTAAGAATTCCGCTGCGTAGATGTTGAATTATTTTATTTAAAGATGTTATGATGGTTCATCCGATGTTTTGAAAGTGTTATATATCCAAGATGAATGCAATGAATTTCATAGAATAATTTGTGATGTCCCAATTCGGTTGCATGTTTGAATTTATAACTCTGATTTATTTATATAATTGCTTGGGATAGAATTGGGGTGTTACAAAGTTGGTATCAGAGCAAAAGGTTGGTCCGACCTTGTCGTCGAGTCGTAGTTGTCTACTAGTCGAGTATTGTTATTTGAGTTCTAATCGTTGTTTATGTTGTAGTGAGAAGTTGAGATGGATGGAAGGAATGATGATGCACTTGCTGCTGCTCTAGAAGCAATGGCTCATGCGATGGAAAATCAGCCAAATCCTAACGGGAATGCTGGATCTTGTAGCTTGGCGACTTTCCAGAGAGAGAATCCACCTACGTTTAAGGGAAAGTATGATCCTGACGGAGCATTGGAGTGGTTGAAAGATATTGAGAGAATCTTTCGCGTGATGGACTGCACTCCAGTGCAGAAGGTTCATTATGGGACTCATATTCTAGCAGTCGAGGCTGATGACTGGTGGCTAGAGACTTGTTAGAAGTTGGAAGCTGCAGGTGAGAATGTCACTTGGGTTGTGTTCTTTAGAGAATTTTTGAGAAAGTACTTTCCTAAAGATGTCTGTGGTAAGAAGGAAATTGAATTCCTTGAGCTGAAGCAAGGAAGTATGTCTGTGGTTGAGTATGCTGCCAAGTTTGCTGAGTTGGCTAAGTTTTATCCGCATTACACTGAGGAAAATGCTGAGTTTTCGAAGTGTATTAAGTTTGAGAACAGGTTGCACCTGGAGACTAAGAAAGCAGTTGAATATCAGAAAATCCGTGTCTTTGTTGATTTGGTTGATAGCTGCAGGATTTATGAGGAGGATAATAATGCTCATTACAAGATTATCAGTGAGAAGAGGGGTAAGAACCAACAGAATTGTGGTAAGCCTTATGATGCCCTAGCTGGTAAAGGTAAACAGAAAGTTGCTCATGGACATAGGACTAGTGGGGGAGATGCTCCTACTGGTATGATTTGCTTTAAGTGTGGGAAACCTGGGCACAAGAGTAATGTGTGCACTACTTAAGTAAAGAGATGTTACCGTTGTGGTAAGAACGGACATGTCGTATCTGAGTGTGAACATAAAAATGTGATTTGTTTCAACTGTAGAGAAGAAGGGCACATTGGTAGTCAGTGTCTGAAACCGAAGAGGGCTCAGTCAAGTGGTAAAGTGTTCGCTTTAGTGGAGAATCAGACAGCTGCTGAGGACGGACTTATTAGAGGTACATGTTTCATTAATAGTACTCCTTTAATTACTATTATTGATACTGGTGCTACGCATTTTTTTATTTCTGCTGATTGTGTTGAAAGATTGGGTCTTATGTTATCTTCTTTGAATGGAGAAATGGTCATCGATACTCCAGCCAAGGGGTTGGTGACTACTTATTTTGTGTGTGCTAAGTGTCCCTTGTCGGTCTTCGACCGAGACTTTGTTGTTGATTTGGTTTGTTTACCGTTAAAAGGTTTGGATGTAATTCTGGGTATGAACTGGTTAGAGCATAACTGTGTTCATATTAACTGTTATGACAAGTCTGTGAAGTTTTCTACTCCTAAAGAAGAAGAAGGTCTTTTGTCTGCTAGACAATTGAGTAAATTGATGCAAGAGGAATTACAGATGTTTTCGTTGATGGCGTCGCTATCTGTAGAGACTCAAGCTATAATTGAGGAATTGCAGGTGGCGTGTGAATTTCTTGAAGTTTTCCCTGACGAGATTCCTGATGTACTGCCAGAGAGGGAAGTTGAATTTGCAATTGATCTTGTACCTGGTACCAGACCTGTGTCTATGGTACCATACAGGATGTCTGCATCTGAATTGTCAGAGTTGAAGAAGCAATTGGAAGAGTTACTTGAGAATAAGTTTGTAAGACCAAGTGTATCACTGTGGGGAGCTCCAGTATTGTTAGTAAAGAAGAAAGATTGAAGTATGAGGCTTTGTGTTGATTATCGACAGTTGAATAAAGTGACGATTAAGAAATAGTATCCGCTTACAAGAATAGATGACTTGATGGACCTCCAAGAATAGATGACTTGATGGACCAATTGGTGGATGCCCGTGTGTTAAGTAAGATTGATTTGAGGTCGGGTTACCATCAGATTAAAGTGAATGATGAAGATATTCAAAAGATGGCTTTCAGAACGTGTTATGGACATTACGAGTATTCGGTGATGCCTTTTGGTGTTACTAATGCGCCGGGAGTATTCATGGAATATATGAATCGTATCTTTCATACTTATTTGGATCGGTTTGTAGTGGTGTTCATTGATGATATTTTGATTTACTCTAAGTCAGAAGAAGAGCATGCTGAACACTTAAGAGTAGTATTTCAAATTTTGAAAGAGAAGAAGTTGTATGAAAAGTTGTCCAAGTGTGAATTTGGGTTAGAGGAGGTTAGTTTTCTTGGTCATGTGATTTCAGGTAGTGGCATTGCTATAGATCCATCGAAGGTTGATGATGTGTTGCAATGGGAAACTCTAAAGTCACCTATTGAGATTAGAAGCTTCTTGGGATTAGCTGGTTATTATAGAAGGTTTATTTAAGGTTTTTCTAAGTTGTCACTTCCATTGACTAAGTTGAATTGTAAAAGTAGAGCGTTTGTATGGGATGTTCAGTGCGAAGAAAGTTTTACGGAATTTAAGAAGAGGTTGACGTCGGCTCTGATTTTGACGTTACCTAATCCAGGAGAGCCTTTTGTGGTGTATTGTGATGCTTCTAAGATGGGTTTAGAAGGTGTGCTTATGCAGAATGGTAAGGTAGTTGCTTATGCGTCAAGGCAGTTAAGGACTCATGAGAAGAACTACCCTACACATAATTTAGAGCTTGCTGCAATTGTTTTTGTGTTGAACATTTGGAGGCATTATCTTTATGGTTCTATATTTGAAGTGTTTAGTGACCATAAGAGCTTAAAGTATTTGTTCAATCAAAAGGAGTTGAATATGAGGCAACAAAGATGGTTGGAATTGTTAAAGGATTATGATTTTAGTTTGAATTATCATCTAGCAAAAGCGAATATGGTGGCTGATGCATTGAGCTGAAAGACTTTACATATGTCAGCAATGATGATTAAAGAGTCGGAATTGATTGAGCAGTTCAGAGATATGAGCTTAGTTTGCGAGGTTACTCCACAAAGTGTGATGTTGGGTATGTTGAAGATTAATAATTAATTTCTAGACAGTATCAGAGAAGCTCAGAATTTGGATGTGAAACTGGTAGATTTGATGGTTGGGATTGATCAATCTGAGAATAGTGATTTTAAGCTTGATGAGCAAGGTGTGTTGAGGTTTCGTAACCGGATTTGTATTCTTGATGATGTTGAGATGAAGAAAGTGATACTTGAGGAGAGTCATAGAAGTAAGTTGAGTATTCATCCAGGAGCTACAAAGATGTATCAAGATTTGAAAGGTTTGTTTTGGTGGCCTGGGATGAAGAGTGACGTGGCTCGGTTTGTGTATGCATGTTTGACTTGTCAGAAGTCGAAAGTTGAACATCAGAAGCCTGCAGGATTGATGCAACCGTTGGAAGTTCTAGAATAGAAATTGGATAGCATTTCAATGGACTTTGTGACAGGGTTGCCTAATACTTTAAGAGGACATGATTCAATTTGGGTGATTGTTGATAGGATTACGAAGTCAGCTCATTTTATTCCTATTAACATCAGTTTTCCAGTGCCGAAGTTGGCTAAGATTTATATCAGTGTGATTGTGAAGCTGCATGGTGTTCCTTTGTGCATTGTGTCAGATAGAGATCTAAGATTTTCTTCTGATTTTTGGAAGAGTTTGCAAGAAGCGTTGGGTTCTAAGTTGAGGTGGAGTTCAGCGTATCATCCTCAGACAGATGGTCAGACTGAACGGACGATTCAATCACTGGAAGACTTATTAAGGGCATGTGTTCTTGAGCAGGGAGGTTCGTGGGATACTTATCTTCTGTTGATAGAGTTCACTTATAATAACAGTTACCATTCTAGTATTGGGATGGCACCTTTTGAGGTGTTGTATGGTCGAAGATTTAAAACTATGTTATGTTGGCATGAATCTGGTGAAAGTGTAGTACTTGGACCTGAACTTGTTCGCGAGACTACCGAGAAGGTGAAGTTGATTCGAGTGAAGATGAAAGATTCTCAAAGTAGGCAGAAGAGTTATCATGACAAGCGAAGGAAGGATTTAGAATTTCAAGCTGGTGATCATGTGTTTTTGAGAGTTACACATGTGACTGGTGTTGGGCGAGCATTGAAGTCTAAGAAGCTCACTTCTCGTTTTATTGGACCGTATCATATTTCAGAGAGAGTGGGGAATGTTGCTTATAGAGTGGCTTTACCGCCTAATATTTCGAATTTGCATGATGTTTTTCATATGTCGCAACTTCAGAAGTATATTTCAGGTCCATCTCATGTGATTCATATGGACGATGTGCAAGTACGGGATAATCTTACGGTGGAGACGATGCCTGTACGGATCGCGGATCCTGAAATAAAGACTCTGAGGGGAAAAGAGATTGCCTTGGTTAAAGTGGTTTGGCTAGGAGCTATCGAAGAAAGCATGAATTGGGAGTTGGAGAGCAAGATGCGAGACTCCTACCCTGAGTTGTTTGATTGAGGTAAATTTTCGAGGATGAAAATATTCTAAGTGGGGGAGAGTTGTAACGCCCGTAATTTAATTAATTATTTAATTAAATTATTTTTTTGGAATATTTGAGAAGTTGTGTTGTGATTAATTGGATTTATTTTATTAAGTGGAGAAATAATATATTAGAGATATTATATTATTATGTGGAGAAATAATATTAGAAGTGTAATATTATTTAATGAGGGCTTATTTTGAGAAAGTAGAAGTAATAAGGGGGTGCAGGTTTTAAACCCAATAAGGAATAATAGAATAATAGGGTTATTTTATCATTTGTTGGAATAGAATAGAAAGAAGGAAGCAGTAGAAAGAAATAAGGATTTGGAAGAGAACGTGGAGCTGTTGGAAATAGTGGAAAACGGCAAGAACGTGAATTCAACCCGAAAATTGTAGAGCAACCTTCAATCTAAGGTAAGGGAGGGGTTCTGACCTTATAATTGGGTTCGTGATGATTGATATGTGGGGTTAAAAGGGACTGTTGTTTTATTCTTGAATTGGATGTATATGATGATGTATGATGAAGATTTGATGAATTTTAGATGAATAATGATGTTATTATGTTGTTTGATCGATGTAGTAATATAGGATAATGTTAGGTGATGATTTATCATGATTATAATAAGGTTTGTAAGGTTAAGAATATGATTCCTGTAGTAAAAATGCAGAGGAAATCGTGAAATTATGCAGGAAGGGTCAGGATGTGTGGACCTCAAACTTGATGTGTCGATACATGAGGGTTATAAGACTCAGGATGAGTCGATACGAAAGGGGCTTGCATCGACACATGAAGGTTGCAAGACTCGGGATGAGTCGATCGGAGAGATGCATGTGTCGATGCATGATGTTTATGAGACCAGGATGAGTCGATCCATAATGAGGATGTGTCAACTCAAGTTGTGCAGATGAAGCAGTACGCGTCGATCCAAAGGGTTTTGCGTCGACCCATTATGTCTAATTTTGACAGATTCAGTTTTAAAGTGATGTAACTTGAATTTTAGGATGTTGTTTGAGATGCCATTCAAACCGTTGAATAAACAAAGTTGTGTTTGATAATTTATGATGAATAAATGACATTGATGAATAAACAATGTTTAATGAATTATTTTGATGATATGAGATGTTAATGACGAGACGTTGAGATGCATTTGAGATGTTATTTTGAGATGTTATTTTGAGATGTTAATTTGAGATGTATTTTGAGATGCTATTTTGAGATGTATTTTGAGATGTTAATTTGAGATGTTTTGAGATGATTTTAGATGTTTTTTACTTGGGTGTTGTTATTACATTTATGGTTGAGTCGCATACATTGAATTTTTGAGATGGAGCTTATGCTCGTTGAGATAGCCTGGATTGGCAAATTTTAAGATGAAGGCTATGCCTTGTTGATGCCTCTATTAATTGGCAAATTTTTGAGATGGGAGTTCTGCTCCAATGGTACCACATGCATTTGCATAGTATTGAGTCGCATTAGATGATTGTATAAATAATTGTATTTTGATGTTGATGAATGTGTACATGTGTTGTAATTATTGTTGATTATGAGATGAGAAAGGGTGATGTTATTGATCTAATTTAATATATTAATTATCATACGCTTTATTATATTGTTAGATATCTCACCCCTTATGTTTGAATGTTTCCCTTATGTTGGTAACGTGCAGGTAATCGAGAGTGAAGGCTGTATACCTTCAATAGTTCGAGTCGGTGTCATTGCTCTGATATGTAACACTCGGGAGGATGAACGCTTGCTGATTTTTTATTGTTGATTTTCAATTGTTGAACCTTAAATTGATTATTATTAAATATGTGATGTTTCAAAGTTGCTATTTTGTGTTGTTAAAGATGTTATTAAGAATTCCGCTGCGTAGATGTTGAATTATTTTATTTAAAGATGTTATGATGGTTCATCCGATGTTTTGAAAGTGTTATATATCCATGATGAATGCAATGAATTTCATAGAAGAATTTGTGACGTCCTGATTCGGTTGCATGTTTAAATTTATAACTTTGATTTATTTATATAATTGCTTGGGGTAGAATTGGGGTGTTACAACATGCATTGACTTCTTCCCTTTCTCCGTCGCCTTAGGCCTGTAACTTTTACCTATGGGCATTTGTTTGTAGGTATAACCCTGTTACATTCAAAAATCTCACACACGTAATATAAATTCCAATGGAAACCATGGGTCAACTGGGTGTGAAGCCCTGACCACCATGGTATCCATTATTAGGCCTAATTTTGCTTAAATCCCAAAACCCCAAATTGGAGCACGAAACCCTAGCAATGGCAAAAGCTTATTCATGCACTGTAACTTAAATCAAACTATCCAGAAACATTGCAAACATGATGATGAACACAAATATATGGGAAAAATACATTTATAATGCGTAAATCATAGAAATCGAATTTGAGTTCTTAGTGCAAACTGTGATGCTCTTGGGGACCATTCCTGGATGCTTTGAGGCTTGCAAATGATGCTGTTAGCTTCCTGGGATGTCCAGGAATTGATTTCTAGGCTTGAAACTCCTTGAGGATGGCTCTAAGATGGATTTTGATCACCCACTTTTGTCCAAATTTTTTGAGTTTCTTTCTTGTTG
The DNA here is from genome assembly GCA_948472305.1 of Vicia faba. NCBI lineage: Eukaryota > Viridiplantae > Streptophyta > Magnoliopsida > Fabales > Fabaceae > Vicia > Vicia faba. The sequence continues at coordinate 933,040,454 of OX451737.1, forward strand.
TTTCACGCCTCCAATCCTTTTGTTTTTGATCTGGAATTGTTCAATACATATAGTAGACTGAATTAGGTTAATAATATTGTATCATATCTTTGAGAATTATGAAAATTGGATTTGATTTGCTTCATGTATGATATCTTTCTAAAACAAGCTTCAATCCAATCTTTTTCAATCCAAATCCACTTTGCACGAATTGGCTGGCATGTTAGTTGTATATGGACTCAAAATATGCACAAAAATCCCAAGATTTGATTTGTTTTCATTATTTTACCATTTAATTTGATTTATTTTGATTTAAATGAATAAAAAATCAAAATAAATGACAAAAATAATAAAATAAGAGGTGAATGAGCTCAGGGGTCGTGGGTCCTATTAGAAACATGTTTCAAGCAAGAAAACATAGGGCCCTTTGGAAAAAATGCAAATTTGATCAATGTTGACTTTTGACAATTTTCCAAAAATTTCCAAATTTGACAATTCACAACTCTCTCAATTTTTATCCTAGGAGTATGTTCTTTGAATTTTTAGAAATCTTATTATGTCCCCTAAGCAACCCTTTTGGTCTCATCTCAATTGAGTCTTCCATGTTCATGTATGAATCTTTGACCCAAAAGGTGTTTTTGTTGACTTTTCAAAAGGACCTATAATGTCAAAATTCATATCTTTTTATGAGTGCATATTTTGAACTTGTGAGATGAAGATGAGTTGTAGGGAATTGTATCCTATTCAAAATTATCTTTGGATGGAAATTTCTTATAAAGTATGAAGAAGTTATGCCTGGTCAAAGTTGGGTTGACTTTTACTAAGAAACCCTAATTTAGCAACTTTTAGGTTTTGATGAATTTGGAGCATTCCTTGAGGAATCATGATAAACCCTTGATAAAATGATGGATATAACTTCAAAATGTTGATCTTGACCAAAAATCTTAAAGTTTGACTGTATGTGGGCCACAGTTGACTTTTGACCTAGTTCAGTTGATTCTCAAGCATCTAAGCAGTTGACTGAGTAAACTTCTTATGCAAGGCCTGAAACTTGGCATGGATGATCTTGGGAACATAATAAGACCTTGGAAAGCATTTGATCCCTTTGTGGTTCACACATCTTGATGAAAAGGGAACCCCTAATTTGGGGTATACTACCTTAGGAGAGAGTTTGTCTGGTCAATTCTTGGGCAACCTTGAGCAAATTGGGGACCTCACTTGACATTTGTTGAGTAAAATGAGAGAGCAAATTTTGGGGTACAACACACAACTGATCAGAAGCTCTGGGTCCATTTCTTAAAAGAGAGATTAGCTGGGATGCAACTTGAGTGGTTTTATCAATTTGAGAGTTCCCACATTGACACTTGGGAAGATCTAGTTGCTGCTTTCTACAAGAAGTACCAATACATCGCTGATCTTGCACCAACTCGTGTGCAATTGTAGAATATGACCATGCGTTCCAACAAGGGCTTCAAAGAACACGCCCAAAAGTGGAGAGACCTGGCAGGCAGAGTGTAGCCACCCATAACCGATAGGCAGCTGATTGACATCTTCATGGGAACTTTTACAGGACCTTTCTTCAATCACCTAATTGGAAGCTCCTCGGCCGGGTTCACCGAGTTAATACTGACTGGCGTAAGAGTCGAAGCTGGCATCAAAAATTGGAAAGATCCAAGGAGCTACATCCTCTAATACTCAGAAAAATTCATACAATGGTAAGAAAGAGTCCAATGTTGTGTACAACCAAAAGGGTCGTAACAAGAGCAACCACGATCAACATGTAGGGGCAGTCTTGATCTCTGGTCCTGCATCGCGGTGACAACAATAGGGGAATCAGCGTAAGGAGGTCGTGCCTAAAAGATAATTCCCCAAGATCAATATGCCACTGGCCCAAGCGTTACAACACATGTTGAAAATAGAGCTGATTACGTTAAAGGATCCTCTCCGGAACCCCAACACTTTTGCTCCTACTTATCATCCCAACGAAAGGTGTGCATACCATTCTGATAGTCCTAGATATGACACGAATAGTTGTTCGGCTCTAAAGAACAAAATTCAAGACATGATTGACGCCAAGGAGATTGAATTTGATCCACCTGCTACTCCCAACGTGATCACTGCTCCTATGCCAAATCATTGAGAGCATCCTTTTCTTTTTTAATTTTCAATTGTAATCTGTTTGTTTTTTCAAACACTTATCTATTAATGTAAAAATTTGTTTCATTAATGCATTACATATGTTTGTCTTGAATTAATCCATTTATTTTCATTTATACTATGCTTTTTAATCCCTTTATGGTATTCAACTCTTGTTTTAAAAGTTGCAAGCCTTTAGAGGGAGGATGACGAAAACAATGCTATAATCTCATACAGTATGCTTTTAGATAGACCTTACTGACGATGTACAAGCATTTCTTTCAGTTCTTAAACACTGGAGTTATAAGGAGGATAATCCCTAGTCAACCCCTTAGATTCAAAGAAGTAGGACGTTCCTTTTTCACACAAATTGAAACCTTTAATCAAAACATGGGGCAGGGTAGTCTTTCAGTTAATTCAAATGCGCGTTCAGTCGCAAGCTTTCACTTCATGCACAATGAATGACAACAAAAACGTCCTTCTAAATCAAAAGAAGGTCATGGTTCCCTATCAAATAGGCAGTCATTATTCCTCAAAAGAAAAGCCCACTAAGTCAAAACCTACGAAGGAGACTTAAGAAAAACTGGGGCATCACGCTGACTGTAATCTCAACACAAGAACAGTCAGGCAAAAAATAGGGATAATAAATCAAAAATAGAACACTACAAATCCTCAACAGCATGAAAAATGTTGCAAAATGGCTGACTTACAACAAACTTAACTTGTCTGAATCGTCACCAAAATGTCATTCCAGACTCAATTGGAGTTCAAATGCACAATTAACTGAGTTTAGGACCGAAGAATATCACGGAGAACGGGCGGGTACAAATACACTTTGAGCCTTATCATTTGTTTCTTAAACCGTGAACCAAACCACACTACAACCCTTAAAAGTCCTAATTGAAGCATGGGTTAGTTCGAAAGCATATTGTTACCAAAGGTATCCTGACTCATGTAAGGCTTACTCTAAATCCTGAGTTGAATTCACATTCTTACAAAAATTCTTTTATCTGCTAAAATGCAATTTCAAAACTTCAAGACAAGCATAAGCTTTGCATTATTTGAATATCATTGTTTGCATATGGCTAATTGTTTGACAGCGGAGAAATTCATACGACGAACATCCAGCGAACAAAAACTCTCTCAATGGACAAAATAACTTCAAATGGGATGACACTTCTAATGACAAATCTCCTATAAGCAAGGGGACATGGCATGTCACTATCCAACTTGTCTGGGAGTAGTCAAGTAGAGATTCCAAGAAATATCTTAAGAAATGTTGAATATATCAGGGGCAGGTCTGTATCTGAATCACTTGGGGCATTGAACATGAATTTCAATAAAGGGTTGTGTATGGTCAAGCAAACATTTTCTGGAAGTACTACAACACTTGCTACTAGGGGAAGTGGTAAATTCCCACAAAGTCCTTTTCATAGGGTGATCCCTAGTTAAGTCCTCATAGAGTCATCTCTATAAGGTTATCCCCACAGAATAATCTTCACGAATTAGGGTAGGAATCCCTCCAGGCCAAACTCATGGATATCCCCACAAAGTTGGATCCAGGAAATCCCTAGCCAGAGTTTTAATTTCCGGAAAATCTTCTTCCCAGCTGAGTTGGTCTCAAGAAAAATCCTCGAGGAGTTCTGCCAAAAGAAAACGCCTCCCAACAGTTTGTCAAAATATTCTCTTCAAACATGGTTTATTTCCCCAACAAACTACAGATTCCCCAACTTGAATTTGCCTCTCAGACTATCACAAACCAAGGGACCACAACCCCTCTTCCCCAGTAGACTTTTCTACAATCCCTAGTAAGTTGCTACAGAGCCTGGAAACTAAACTAGATAACAATTAACTTCTTTATCCCTGACAAAGTTGTTAACTTCCTCTCTCTCTAATCAAGAGATAACTCTCCAGTAGAACAACGGACAACTAAAACTCATGAACTCCTTTACCCAAGCAGGAATCAACACTCTCCACAGAGTATTCCCTCAAACAAATTCAATATTCCCCAATGGAGTTCTCCTCAAACAGCAAGACAGAAATCCCCAGCAGAAACATTCTAAAACAAGGTATGGAGAGGGGCATACTCTTCATCCCCAACGGCAGTCCGGGATTCATCTTCCCAAAAGCTCCCCAGCATTTGTCAAGGATTTATTTTCCAAGACAAGATTACATTTCAACAAATACGTCACAGTCATGCATCATATTACATACATGATAAATGCATAACAACACAATCTCATTTATTTTGAGAACATCATTACACAGTGCGTCTCATACATCATGAAATCGCATACAACTAACTTTTTACCTTTTCAGGAAAGATCAATCAACAGATAATTATCATCAACAATTTTCAACAAGTTCCAGATTAATACGTGTAACAAGACAGGACAACTATGTGAGGACAACTGATTATAGATTAATTCTTGAAACAAGCCAGGACAATTATCTACAGGACCAGCTGAAGTAATCCTACGCGGGTTCCTTCTCATACACTCCCTCTAGAAATAGTTCATATGCGATCCAGATACGGATGACACTCTGATATTTATTCCAGATTTCTTCTAGAAACAGTTCAGATGCGATCCAGATACGGATGACATTCTGATACTTATTCCAGATTTCTTCTAGAAATAGTTCAGATGCGATCCAGATACGGATGATATTCTGATACTTACTCCAGATTCTCTTCTAGAAACATTTTAGATGCGATCCAGATACGAATGACATTCTGATACTTACTCTAGTTTCCCTCTGGAAACGGTTCAGATGGGATCCATATACGGCTGACATTCTGATACTTACTCCAGATTCCCTCTAGAAACGGTTCAGATGTGATCTAGATGCGGATGACATTATGATACTTACTCCATACTTCTTCTAGAAACGGTTCAGATATGATCCAGAGATGGATATTATTCTAATACTTATTCCATATTTTTCTCAAATACAGTCCAGATACGATCCAGATATGGATGTCATTCTGACACTCATTCAGCACATTTCTCAAATACAGTCCAGATACGATCCAGATACGGATGTCATTCTGACACTTATTTAGCACACCTTTCAAATATAGTCCAGATACGGTTTAGATACGGATGTCATTCTGACACTCATTTAGCACACCTTTCAAATACAGTCCAGATACACTCCAGATACGGATGTCATTCTGACACTCATTTAGCACACCTTTCAAATACAGTCTAGATATGATCCAGATACAGATGTAATTCAGACGCTCATTCAGTACATCTTTCGGATACGAGTCAGATACGATCCATTTATGGATATTATTCGGATACTCGTCCCACTATATCTACTGTTTCAGTATAAATCAACAAGATATTTATTCTGATACTTCTTCCAACTTTTGTCAACAATAAATTTTGGGTGGCATCTATAAGCCCATCTCCGACAACTCTCCATCATCTCTCCAAGTGTCATATTTAAGCCCATTCCATATACAATCAACCACCACATCATCGAGTGCAAATTTCTGGGCACTCTAGTGTTCAATCATCTTCCACCTTCAAGTCACGAATAGCAGACTCGCCAATCTAACTCTTCAGGTTTAAGAAGATTGAACAGGGGCAGTTGTTGTACCCCGAAATTTTCCCTCACATTTCTCAAGGCATTTCTCACAACGATTCTGAAAAAATTCAAGCTTGCATAAGTACAATTGGATTTTCCAGCATCAAGTTAAAGAGGAAAACTGTTAGAAAAGGGTCAAAGCAGATAAAAATAATCTTTTTGACAAAATAGGAGAAAAAACAAGTTTACTTTGATTCACAAGGCTTTGATTGGACTTTGGTCTCCTTCATGCCTCCTTCAATCCATAAGACAATAGCATCCTTTGTGCCCCCTTCGATCCATAAGGCAACTCCTTCCTTCTGCATGCTTCGATCCACAAGGAAAAAGGTTTCCTTCGAAGCAACTAGCTTCGATCTAGGGTAGGCAACGCCTATCTTTATACAAGCCTTGTTTGGGAATTTAGGCTTCCTGCATACATCCTTCGATTGCGTCCTTTGCATCCTATATGATTGTGTTGGTGCCTGTGGCAATAACCTCCTGCATGCAAGCTTCGATTGCACTATTGGCCTTACATGTTTGCTTGGTTCACAATGCAATGGTTTCCTGCATGCCTATTTCGATTGGACATTTGATGCCTGCATACCTGTTTCGATTGGAAAAGATGCGATTGGGAAAATAACTCCCTCCATGCTTGCTTAGAATTCACCTTCGCATCTTCTTCGAATCCATCTTCAGCATTGGCCTCCTACATGAGGTACAAGGCAAGGGCCTCCTGCATGCCTGCCTGCACAAGGCATGAACTTCCCTCATGCATTGGATATTTTCATACTAGTTTCGAATGGACAATATCTCCCTTTGAAATAGCTTGCTTCGATTCCACCCTTGAAAGTCTTCAACACATAAATTCTACACCATGACACACAATTGTTGTCCCATTAGAAGGACATATTTTTGTGGCCCATTCGAAGGACCTACAAGACATACTTGGATGTCCCATTCGAAGGACATGTTTGGTGGCCCATTTGAAGGACCTACAAGACATACCTGGATGTCCCATTCAAAGGACATGTTTGGTGGCCCATTCGAAGGACCTGTAAGACATACCTGGATGTCCCATTTGAAGGACATATTTTGGTGACCCATTTAAGGGGCATATGTTTGGTCCCTTCGAAGGATGCACAAAAAGGGCCCATTCGAAAGACCTGCAAAACATACCTGGATATCCCATTTGAAGGACATATTTTGGTGACCCATTCAAGAGGCGCACATTTGGCCCCTTCCAAGGATGCACAAAAAAGGCCCATTCGAAAGACACTTTGATTGGAAACAAATATTGTTGTCTAAAGAGGAGTCTGGTCGAAGGTTGGACTTATGAAGTCCAATTGAAGGATATGAAATATTCAAAGATGCTTGCTTCCAAGTTCAGACCTGCTGGACTGGCCACAATGCTCCAAAACTGCTGCACAACAGTCCTGCTACACTGCTCCTATATTTGCACTAATTTGGCATACGAATACTGCCCCTCGAAAGCTACAAAAACAGTATACCCAATTTGTTCAAATTCTTTTGTTCTCCCTCATAAACCTCAGCTAACTTCACCTATAAATAAGAGGCTACATAACATGTCTAAGGGGCTGGACAACACATCCAAAGGACTTTGGGGTGTGGATAAAAAATCATCAAACTCTCAAACTATCAAACACTCTCAAATACTTAACACACATTCAAACCCAGAATCAAACAAAACAACACACTTGTTTTTCTCCTTCGAATCCAAAAACAACAAACACATCCCCACTCTTCTTGACCTCTGAAACCAGTCAAAGAAACACCACACATGTTTCTTTCGAATCCAGGAGCACCCAGGGCAGCAGTTCAAAGTCTAACACCTACGTTTCAGCTTCAAGCAAGGTAAGTCACTCTGACCTTAAACTTTTCATTTGAAACATGTAAATAACATTTTTTCACCTTTTATTTCAATACTTTCTATTGCATGCTTTTTCTTGTCCAATTATATGTTAAAGCTAACCTGTACAGACCCTAAACGAAAGAAAAAGTCTTATGTAAAACGAAGCCTTAGGCTTATCCCCTGGCTACCTCACAGTCCCAAACGAACATCTAAGAGGGCGTGAACAGAGGATACGTACTCATGCTGTTTTGCAGGCCCATATTGCTTCACAGTCCAAATGAAAGAGGAAGAAGGGAGAAGCGAAGGTTGTCCACACTGACTCCAAGGCCTCAATCGAAAGAAGGACAATGGGCATGGTCGAAGGTTACTTGCTCACCCTAACATTCCTGCAATCGAAAAAAGCAGAAAGGCAGAATCGAAGGCTCCATCTCACGTTGGCTACTAGGCCCAAATCGAAAGGATCCAGAAGAGCATAATCAAAGGATGCTGCTACCTGGATCGAAAAGGCTTACTTTCCCTTCTTTTATTTTGTTTTGTCTTTACATTTTCTTGCTATTCAATAGGGTTGTAATAGTGTAGGATATTTATTTTCTGCATTTTTTATTGCTTTTGTACAAATGTTAGTAATTAGGATGTATGGCAAGATAAAACCAACAAGTAGACAACCCAAAAATCAAAGACAAAATGCATGTAATTAAACACACTTTGCACACATGCACCTCTAGGGTAATCCGACTTGTTGCCTCAGAAAATAGTCATGTCCCTCAAATATGGGTGTTTTAGCAAAGACCCTTGATAAAAGATCGTACTCCCTCGATGTCCCTTGATGTTTCCATCTGTAAACGATCTAGTCCCTAAACGGAAATTTCTAAAACATCTCATAGGTTGCCTTCTATGACTATACAAATGACCCACGTCCATCCCTTCACATCCAACAATGGAGCTTCTTACCAAATCAATGGTAAGATAGCAACATCTAAAGGAGGAGGAAAAGAACATTAGGCCTTTTGAGTAGGTAGGATGCTCATAGTTGCTCGCTTGATCACAACAAAAACATTTTTCACACCAACACTTTCAAATTGAAACATTTTCAAAAGACAAAGCTCTTTGTACGCATTCTTATAGAGACGAGAATCATTACTGTTGTACCCCAAAATTTGCCCTCCCATATTCTCCAAGATTTGTCAAGTTAAGGTCACAAAATTCCCCAAGGGTTATGCAGTTCAACTGTCTCCTATACAGTCAAAACTAGGGTTTGGGTTCTGATCAAGAAAAGGAAGTTTTCAAAGGTCTAATCAAGTCCTATATGCTTACAAACATGGCCAAGCATCCTCACATCAAGTTTCAAGGCTTTCAGCTCAAAATTGCACAGTCAAAACCCTATATTGCACTACAGTCAACTGTAGGGGCAAAATGGTCATTTGACAGTCAAAAGTTCAAATTTTTGGTCAAACATATCATTTTGAGGCCACAAACATCATTTGATCAATGCTTGATCATGATTCTCAAAATTTGGCTCAGAAATCATCAAAGATGCAAAAGTTGCTATATTTGGACAGCTGAAAAAGTCAACTGAAATTGACCAGGGCATAACTTTCACATGGATTATCAGAAAAATTCCATCCAAAGCTCATTTTGAAGAGAAAGACATTTCCTACAACTCATCTTCATACTTCAAGTCCAAGAAATGCTCTCACAAAAAGTTATCAATTTCAACATTATAGGTCATTTTCAAAAGTCAACAAAAAGGGACTTTAAGTCAAAGGCCATAACTTGAGATTGGTAAATCAAAAGGACATGGGACCAAAGGAATTGGTTAGAGGACTCAAAGGCCTTTCCAAAATGTCCAAGAACATGTGAAAAGCTTAAAAATTGAGCAAGTTATGCCTTGTGGAAGTTGGGAAATTTTTGGGAATTTTGAAAAGTCAACATTGATGCAAATGATCCAAAAATGCAAATGGGCCCATTTTTCTTCCAAGTTTCTTCATGCCAAGCCTATGCACGACCACTAGGCCCAAAGGGAAGTATTTTCTCATTTTTTAATTATTTATTTGAATTTATAGTAATATTAATTCAATTAAATTATTTAAATATGTGAAAAATATAAACTTGACCTAAAAAAATCTTTTTATGCATGATTTGGCTTCTATAATTCGTGCACATGCTAATAGGGAAAGATTTGGTGCTAATTGATCAGAATTGAACCAAAAACCATGAGAAAAGATATGAAAAGATATGAAGAAATCAAATATGTGAAATCATCAATGCAATGGATTTTGTCTAGTTTTCTTGACCTAAATTGTTCTATACATATTCAAGATCACAAACCTAATGCCGAGACACTCTAAGCTGCGCAGAAAATCAATATACAAACTTGCAAAAATTCTCAAAAAGCTAAAATCTGAAATCAGGGTTTTAGGTCGATTCAAGCTCCAATTCTTGTCCTATCATCATCCTGAGACATCATTGAACGTTTCTCAATCATTAACATCAACCAAAACGCCCTGAATTGGTACCCCTAAGTCAAACTGTACCTCAAAATTTCTGAATTCGTATAGCATGATTCAAGCATATTTTTGCATTTTTATTTATGTATTCATGCTCATAATGATGTTTCCAAGCTAATCACTATATTTAATTGGATTTTCGTGCTGTATATAAGGTTTTGCCATGATCGTCCTCTAGGGTTTACAGGCTTGCTAATTTGGGGTTTTTGAGATAACGCAAAATTGGGGCTCAAGACCATTGCCATCACCCTTAACACATCCAAACGAAAAGATTCCAGCCCTCGCGCTCAATTTATGAGCGTCGAGGGCCTGTTCGCTATTTTCTGTTAGATGGTATTAGGCAACGTTTGCCAAACCGTTGCCTCTGAGTTTTGTTTTACAGGGACGAAGAAGAAGGTGGAATCGTGGCACGTACTGACTGGCTCATTCAAATATTCCGCGCGCTAATCCACTCATGTCTTGTTTTTCTATTATATTATTTATTTGTATATTATATATCAAAGTAGCTAAATGGCTCAGCTGGCAAGCTATCAACGCGTTAACCTTCATGACCTGGGTTCAAGTCCCAGGTCTGTGCAATTTCTCTTATTATTTTCCAATGCAGATTCCTATGCAACGCTGGCACTAAGGACCACCATATTCCATCCAGATCAAGCGTGCCACGTCCATCCCAACGTTAGATCAACGGCCAAGAATCTAAGGAACACATAAACCCTGGTCAAATGCATCATACGTGATTCCAAAAGTCAACGGATTATGAAGCAAATGGGCCAATGTTCTAGGGCCTGAACCTCCCATTTGGGGCTACACCCCACCCTGGTTTGACAATTTTATTTATTTTTCTTACATCTTTTAATTATTATTTTAATTGTTATGTTTATCTTAATTATTATTATTTAATTTTTAATCAAAATATAAAAACATCATAAAATTAAAAAATGCCAAAAAATATAATTTTTATTTTATTATCTCTATAAATAAATACTTGTAATTATCTAGTTTTAATTAGGTTACAAATTTAATTCTTTTTAATAACTAAAATCCAAAAAAATAGAGTTTAGGTTTAATAACTTTTATTTTCCTTTTAATTTTTCCCTTTTTTTTTCAGAATAATAATATTAGTTATTTATTTTCATAAATTAAAAATTGTACATAAATAAATTAGGGTTTAATGTAGATTATATTTTAATTCTTTCATAATAAATAAAAATGTTAGAATTAGGGTTTGCCTTTTAATTTAATTTCAATTAACTCCTTTTTTCTATTAAATCTAAAAAACACAAAAATACCATTTTCTTTTAATTTTAACTTTAATTCCTTATTTTAATTTTGCAAAAGGGTCCAACGCCCATATTTTTAATTGTTTAATTTGCGTATTTATTTTATTGCTTAATTCATTATGTATCTCTCCCAAAGCCGTGTAAACCACTTTTCGCACTTTTATTTATTTCGCATTATTTATTTTTCCGCTAAATCGGGTCCGGTTTAATTTTGGTGATGTGGACCCGCGCCTTTGTAATAGCCTTAGATTTATTTTCCTCGCAAATATAACTGTTAAATATGCATGCAAGAATGAATGTCCTAATTAAAATCAAGCGTAGATCACAACAAACATGACAAGACAAAATCAATGAAACTGACACACAATTCGCACACACCACCCCTAGGGTACGCCTCACTGTTGCCTTTCGAAAGGTGATCGTCGAGTAGAGGATGTCTTAGTAAGTCCTCATGATCCGGGAACCTGGCATGAGGGTAGCTTCTAAGGTGTCTTCCCATTGCTCTGGTGATCACCATGTCCCGAACCTCGAATTGACCCGAACACCTCCAACGGTGGTGCTACCTATCTCTCAATGATGGGATGGCACTACTTTAAAGGACATCTACACAGACGAATTCCTTAGGGTAGGTAGGTTCTCAAGGATACTTGCTCTAATTTCAAAAACAAACAAAAATCTTTTCACCAACACATTTTCAAAAGCTTTCAAAACAAACTTTTCAAACACTCTGACGTATGAGTCGATCTGAAATTTTTCAAAGAAACTTTTTTAAAACCCACATTGAAAAGCAAACAAACAATTTTGAAAACACATTGAGCAAGTATCTAAGAGCCCATGGATAACCATGGATAGAAAGGGTGCTAACACCTTCCCTTTCTATAACCTACCTCCCGAACCGAGAGCAATCTCTTTAAGGAATTTTTCTGTGCTTTTGTCCTTTCCATTTGGAGAAAATAAAAGACGGTGGCGACTCTTGCTTACCGCGACATTTCGCGAACCAGCGTTAAACAGTCAGTTCCAGATCCACCGATCACAGTTACAAAGACACTTTTCAAAATCACTTTCAAAAACACATTCCACAAACACCTCTTTGAACTATTTTCAAAACCAACACTTTGTACGCATTCTTATAGAGACGAGAATCATTACAAAGACGTTTTCAAAATACTTTCAAACTCACGCCACAAAGCACATTTTCAAACAAAAGCAAGTGATCTAGCAAGCAACTAAGCCCGTAGATAACTACAGATGAAAAGGGTGTTAATACCTTCCCTTTTCATAACCTACCCCACAAACTCAAGAAATAATCTCGAAAGGTCTTTCCTGTTATTTTCAACCTTTCCTTATTAGATAAAAGAAAAGTCGGTGGAGACTCTTTCTATCCGCAACAATTACGATCAAACGAAAAACACCAAGTCAGTTCTCCCACCGAATTACAGATGGAAAATGATCTTAACTGAATATGATATCCAGTATACTACACAAAAAGCAATAATAGGAAGTGTACTGGAAGATCATTTGGCATATCAAGCATTTGATGACTACCAATCCATGAACTTTGAATTCTCTGACGATAAAATCATGTTGATTGTGGATTGTTAGATACTGTACTTCGGCGTGAACATCAACTAGGGCAACCCCTTTCTCTTTAGTCTATGGCATGGAAGTTGTCCTGCCTGTCGAAGTTCAGATTCCTTCTCTAAGGATTACCTAAGAAGCAAATTTAGACGAAGAAGAATGGATTCAGACTAGGTTGGATCAGTTGCATTTGATTGACAAGAAGAGACTGGCTACTGTCTGTCATGGTCAGATGTACCAAAAGCGCGTGATCAAAGCTTTCAACAAGAAGATCAAACATCGGGTATACTAGACTGGTGAATTGATAATAAAGCGCATCATTCTGCCACAAGGCGGTCCCAAGGGAAAATGTATGCCCACCTACGAAGGGCCATTTGTTATTAAGAAAGTATTCTCGGGCTGTGCTATGATGCTAACCACTATGGATGGAGAAAATTTCCTGAACCCTGCAAACACAGACATAGTCAAAAAATACTACACATAAGAATGACCCGCTAGGTTGACATACCTAGGTAAAGATAAGGGCATCCTAAAGAACCAAAAGGGTTCAGGCAAAAATAAGGGATATATACAAAAGATTGTACACCTGCAAGTCGAAAACCCGAAAGGGAGACTTGGGAAAAAAAGGGTATCCTGGTGGACTGAAAACCTGAAAAGGCGGTCCAGGAAAAAATCAGAGATTAAAAGCGTACGACTATGTCCCGTTGGATCACTTACATGCCAGCTTTATTACCAAGATCAAAAGTTCAAAAGGTACAACATCAGTGCAAGCAACTTCTTCCGACGAAAAGAGAAGAGATGTTCAAAGACATAAGGGCAATAGCAGAGTTGGAACCCAATGAGATCACTTCAACATGGCTATATACACTTGTTCTCACTTTTTATTCTTTCATTTCACGACGACTTCCTCTTACTAGGATTTCTGTCTCTTTGTACAAAAATCGTCTGTTTATAGGAAAATTATCAATACAAATATACTTTGAAGTTAAAACCTTTTGTTTCTCCTGTTTTGCTTGCAAGAACGTCCAATGATTAAAATTGAATGAGCATATGCATATGGACATGATTAACTATTAACAAATATATGCAAAAGAACAGGAATAAACATTTACTCAGAACTCTAGGAATTGGGATGACACTCAAGTTGTTCATAAATCCCCACAGATTCCCTTTCATAAGGTGATCTCCAGTGAAGTCGCCAGAGCCACTTATATGAGATTATTCCTCAAAGAGTAGTCTTCACAAATAAGGGTACATTCCTCACACTCTCCTTGGCATACCACTCCAGCAAATAAAGGAATAAAAATATCCTCCCCGTTAAATTTCCCCACGGAGTCTCAATCAGTACAATTTATGGAAATTCTCTTCCCCGGCTGAGCTTGGTCCTCCTAAACTAAAAAGAAAACCTACAGAGTTTCTTCTCTCTAGCAAATTTAATCTCCCCAAGAGAGTTGGTTTCCTCAGCAGATCACTTCTCCATCAGACAAAGGTTTATTTCCCCAACAGCCTACAAATTCCCCAGCTCGAGTCTATTCCTCAGACTACTACAAATCACTTCTCCCCAGTAAAGTTGTCACTATCCTCATAAAGTTACTGCAAAGCCCGGAAACCGACCAGATACCAGTTAACTTTATCTTCCCCAAACGAGTTGGAAGTTTAACCATCTCTTTTATCCCCAGTCAGGATATATAAGAAATAAACTCCCCAGTAGAGCAACGGACGACCAATGTTCCTAAACTCTACTTCCCAAACAGAAATCAATACATCCCATGCAGAGTTTCCTCAAACAAGTAAGCAGGAATCCACGGCGGAAGCATCCCATAAAAGATTGAAGATATGCATATTCTTCATCCCCGACATTAGTAAAGGATTTGTTTTCTTAGACAAAGATACTGCACGGGTTTATAGACACACTTCAATACATTCCATATTCATACATCATAGCATATATAGCACAATCTCATTTATTTTGAGAAAATCGTTACACAATGCATTTCATACACCATGACATTACATACAATTAACTCTTTTCCTATTCAGGAAAGATCAATCAACAAACGAAGGACCTCTTCTGGTATAGATTTATTTCTTCCAGTTAAAAACAGGCGAACAAAATACCTCTTATGGTGTAGATTTATTTCTTCTAGTTAAGAACAGGTGAACGAAGGACCTCTTCTGGTGTAGATTTATTTCTTCCAGTTAAAAATAGGCGAACAAAAGACCTCTTATGGTTTAGATTTATTTCTTCCAATTAAAAATAGGCGAACAAAAAATCTCTTTTGGTTTAGATTTATTTCTTCCAGTTAAAAATAGGCAAACGAAGGACCTCTTCTGGTGTAGATTTATTTCCTCCAGTTAAAAATAGGCGAACAAAAGACCTCTTCTAGTATAGATTTCTTTCTTCCAGTTAAAAACAGGTGAAAAAGGACCTCTTATGGTGTAGATTTATTTCTTCCAGTTAAAAACATGCGAACAAAGGACTTATTCTAGTTTATATTTATTTCTTCTAGTTAAAAATAGGTGAACGAAGGACCTCTTCTGATGTAGATTTATTTCTTCCAGTTAAAAACAAGCGAAGGGAGGACCTCTTCTGGTGTAGATTTATTTCTTCTAGTTAAAAACAGGCGAACAAAATACCTCTTATGGTATAGATTTATTTCTTCCAGTTAAAAACAGACTAACGAAAGGCCTCTTCTGGTTTAGATTTATTTCTTCCAGTTAAAAATAGGCGAAAGACATCTTCTAGCTCATATTAAATCGACTAAAGGTTTATTCTGATACTCCTCTGATACAGTCAAGCGTAGGCTCATTCTGATATTTCTATCAACAGTTACTTTGGAAGGCATCTTTAAGCCCATCTCCGAAGACTCTCCAGCATCTCTCCAAATGGCCTCTTTAAGCTTATTCCCGGTATAATCAATAAACAAATTTACTTCATGTACAAGCGAGTGCGAATTTCTAGGCACTTAAGTGTTCAATCCTCTTCTACCTTCAAGTCACGAATGGAGGGCAAGCCAATCTAACTCTTCAGGTTTAAGAAGATTGAACAGGGGAAGTTGTTGTACCTGAAAATTTTCCTTCTCTTTTCTCAAGACATTTCTCAAGGGTTTGATCAGACAAACCCACCTCCTAAGCACTGAGACCACAAATATGGTTTTGACTAAAGTTGACTGATCATTGACTTTTGACCTAATACATAATCTAATGGTTTGAAACATAATCTCAAGGACTCAAAAATAACATGTTGACCTAATTTCATGACTCAAATCACTTCTCAAGATCAATGGATTGATAGTTGAATTTTGGACCCACTAATGGAAAGTCAACTGATACATAAAAAGTCAAACTTTTCCTTTTTGGTCAACATTATATCTCAAGGATCAAAATTCATCAAGACATTCAAAAATATCAGACTTTATCATCAAGAATCAAGAAAGTCAAGAAAGTCAACAAAAAGTCAAGATTTCCAAGACTTAGAAAAATTTTAAGTGTTTTCATCCTTGATAATTTCATTACTTCATGACATTTTTTCACCAAGATGCAAGATGATTCAAAGAAAACTTTCAACATGAAGTTTGTAGATCTTGATGAATTGTACAACTTTTTATTAGAGGGTTGATGTCCAAAAAGTGCTTATATTTGAAGATATAGGCTCATGAAGTCATGACATTTTTGTATAAACACTTAGAGAAATTTTCAACAAGTTTGGTCAGATTTTTGTCCCAACTTCTTAGCCAATTTTCATCAAGTTCCAATTTGATTTGGACAAAGTGGTAAACATGAAAGTTGTATATAATGTTTCAAGATTTCCAAAACATCCAAGAGCATGAATTTATCATACTTGAGCTAAGAGATTCAAATGCATGAAGTTGGGCATCCATTCTTGAATTACAAGTCATTTTGCTAAAGAACACATAATTCAATCTACATGCTATGCTGCATAATCTTGCTTTGCAGGCCTTCTAACTTACAAATATCACCATAATTTAATGTTTACACAAACCTTTGAGTTATGGTCCATTTTATTTAAGCATTGTCCAAATGATTTTTCCATTTTTGGCACAAAGTTAACATTGCCATTCTTGCAAAGTAGCTTTAATCACAAAGTCAACTCTTCTTGAGCCTTTAACTTGTTCCCTCTACACACACTCAATATATAAAATCAGATAATCATGCTTAAAGTATCCAAAAACTCTATGAAGAAAAGTACAAAGCATTGGAACTATGATCTTCAAGCTTGCTTCATTTACAATCCAACCTAGCCACAACATGTGATCTTGCAAATCTGATCAACCCTTGTCTTAAAACCTCTTGCCTATAAATAGAGAGATGATTTGCAAGATAGGAGAGATGAATAAGCTCTCAAAAATCCATTTGCTCTCAAAAAACCAGAATTGTCCACAAAACCTCCATTTTTGAGCTTTGAAGTCCAAATCTTTGAATCTCTCAAACCTTGCAAGTTTTGCCTAAACAAATCATTCAAATACTTCACATACATCATATAGAAGTTGTTCAAACACAATAACAACTTCTATAACATCATTATCACCATCTTCCAAACTCAAAAACAGTACCTTGCAACTTGACTTGGTTGGAGTGATTCAGCAACTTTCAGCATAAAGTAAGGATTGGAACAACCTCAGAGAGGTCCAAAGAAGCTTAATCAATCACCACTTTGCACCCGGAAACATCCATGCGTGTTCTAAATTTTTCACTTCAAGAGGTAAATTTTCTCAAACTATAATATCTTTATCCATACATTATTTTCTTTCAATTTAAAATGGATACAACAGGACAAATCAGAGAGAAAACTTAGTAAAAAGACAGAACATGAGCTAACACGGGCGCCAGTGTCACACGACACGGCCCGTGTCAATTCAGCTAGGTTGGAATTTGGAAAAACAGGCAGGACAAGGGCTGACACGTGTGCTTGTGTCACACGACACGGCCCGTGTCAACTCAGCTGGGATAAAAAGTGCACAAGGAGCATTGGATAGATCCTAACACGGGTGCCCGTGTCCACTAACACGGCCCGTGTCAGCTCAGGAATTAAAATTCCTAATTATGAGATTTTTAGGTTACTTTGGACATATTTCATTGCTTGAAGATGGCCTAACACTATACAAAAACTTTTTCTAGATAAAACATTCAAGTTATTTTCTAAAATAATTGAAATCATTAGACTTAGGTTTTATTTTTAATTAACTAACTCCTTTTGTAATTAAATTAACTACAAAACATTTTCTATCAAAAAATCCTAAAAAGCAATCTCTTTTCTTCATCTTTACATTTTTGTACATTTTATTATTTCGCGCTACAATTTATGTAATTTTCAAAAGCCTTGTAATAGTAATTAGGGTTTATTTTACTTGTCATCCTCATTTGTAAATTTGTATCCCCCGTCCCCAAAAGTATTGTAATAACGTAGGACATTTAAATTCCATAATTTATCGCTTTCCTTATTATTGTTAGTAATTAGGGTTTGTATGGCAAGAACTTAAAATCAAACTTAGACAATCCTAATTCAAGATAAAATACATGAAAATAAAAACACTTCACACACTTGCACCTCTAGGGTAACCCACACTTGTTGCCTCGGATATAAATAATCATGTCCCTCGAACGTGGGATGTTTTAGCAGAGACCCTCGATTAAAAGATCGTAGTCCCTCGATGACCCTTCGATTTTTCCTTCGATAAATGTACGATGATCCACGCCCGTCCCTCACGTCCAATGACATATCTCTCTACTAAACAATGGTAAAGTAGAACTATCTAAAGGAGGGAGAAAAGAACAAAGACTTCTTTGAGTAGGTAGATTGCTCGTAATTGCTTGCTCACAAACAAAACCATTTGCACCTCACACTTTCAAAACATTTGTCAAAACAAACATTTTGTATACATTCTCAACGATACGAGAATAATTACGAAATGGCCTCACATTGGCATTTTTCAAACATCTTTCTAAACACTTTCTTGAAATATTTTCAAAGTCAACACTTTGTATGCGTTCTTATCGAGACGAGAATCATTACAAAGTTCGCCCAACGATGGCACTTTTAAAAATATTTTCAAAACTTACACAAACATAAAGCATTTCAAAAGTGATCAAGCAATTAAGAGCCCGTAGATAACTACGAATGAAAAGGGTGCTAACACCTTCCCTTTTAATAACCTACCCCCCGAACTCAAGAAAATTCTCAAAAGTTCGTTCCTGTTCTTTTCAGCCTTTCCCTTATTGGATAAAAGAAAAGTTGGTGGCGACTCTTGCTATCCGCAACATTTGCAATAAAACGTAAAACACCAAGTCAGTTCTCCCACCATATCACAATGTCCAGGCTCTCAAATTCGTGCAAGGCTAATAAGTGCAAGATTGAGCCAAAAATAGAAGGTTTCACATAATTCCAAATAAAATATTTTTCTCATAATCATGCATGATTCCTCCCACTTTTTTTAATCTAATCTCATGTCATATATATACCTAACAACATCAGATGCAAAAGACACATGAAAACTACCTCAAAAAACCCCTAAAAATTTCTCAAAATCCCAAAGATTAGGGCAAGCTCGAAACTCCTACTGCAGCCTCTCTCATTCAAAGCCAACGATCAAATCATCCTCCTGAGACTTCCAGGAGTTCATCTAGATCCTTTTCTAAGCCAAAACGCATTCAAAACGTGCCATCAAGGTTGCACCGGTTAGGTAGTATTCCTTGAATTCAAACTCCCAATGTATATGATTTAAATGAATTCGATGCATACATTCATGTTTATATTAATGTTTGGAATCGTTTTGATGCATTACTTGTAAGGTTTGGTGCAGGAACAAAATTGTGCCATTGTTAGGGCATGAAGCTTTTGAGTTTCAAATCTCATGATACAAGCATTTTTAGACCAAGCTAACCACACCTTTGAAATCGCAATACCTAGATTAGTCAATTAGGGTTATTTTCTTTTTCGTTTTGATTGAATTTCGCAGGTTTGGATTTTTGTGCAATCAGAGAAGGTGACTGAAACCACCGTCTAGGGTGGTTTAAATGACGGTTGAAAATGCGTGGCATAATGGAGTCTCTTGATTAGTTTATTCAAAATACAAGGGCCCCACTCATGCGCGCGTTTTTGGTTGTCTGACTTTTGGAATTTGTTTTATATTATATATTTATTAATTGACATATGTTAATGGATGTATGGCCACCCCAGTGGTAGCATACTTTCCTCTAAGTCATTATTATGCTCGTACGCGGGTTCGATCCTGGCGCAAAACAATTTTTTTCATGTTTTGTGATTTTTACAGATCTAGTGAAGCCATCCTCATGCCTCAACGATGCACCCTCTCGATAGCACCCTTGGATCTCATTAGATCCATATCAACGAGCCAGAACCTGCACGCACACCATGGATCTCCTGGAACCAGCTACACTGGATCAAACGCAGGGATGTTGGGCTTACCGTTTTGGGCCTAGTGAATTATTTTTCACACCTCCCCGATTTGCTTCTACAACAGGCCCAATCCTTTTTTTATTATGTTACTTTAACTTATTTTAAAAGAATATAATTAAATTAACTTTTTTTTCTTCTTAATTAAAATTAATTTAGACATTACATTTTTTTATTAAATTAATTAATTTTTTTAAATAAACTAATTGAACTTATTAACTTAATTCTTTATGGTTTTATCATTAAACCTTTCTTTCTTAAATAAAAATCAACTTAGGGTTTTTATTTTTTTATATTTAATCAATTAATTCTTTTCAATTTAAACTAATTAGGGTTTTTTAGATTAATCATCAAATCATTTTTTTTATCAAAATCATAAAACAATTTTTCTTTTTCCTTGTATTTTACCGCTTCGCGTATCATTTTTGCATTATTTCCTAATTATGTAACTGCTACGGTTTGTAATAGTCTTAATTAGGATTTATTATTTCCCCTTAATTAGGGTTTACTATTCCCCCAAGTTTTATGGTTTTGTATCCCCTTCCCTGAAGCTTTGTAATAGCGTAGGACCCTTTAATTTCTGCCTTTACTTTCTGCATTTACTGCTTTCCTTATAACTGTCTAGTTTAATTAGAGTTTGTATGGCAAGATCTAAAAGCACCCATAGTTAACCCTAAATACAAGATAAATGAACTGAACTAAATCATTTGCACACTTGCACCTCTAGGGTAACTTCAATTGTTGCCTTTGGAAAAAAATGGTCATGTCCCTCGAACATATGGATACCCTTAGCAAAGACCCTCGGTTAAGATCATCATAAAAATCATAGTCCCGCGATGTCCCTCGAGTTGCCTACGAGAAATGATCTTGTCCCTCGATGTTGCCTATGAATAGATGATGACAGTCCCTTCTAATTTCTAAGGTATCCTTATATGTTGCCTTTTATGACTATAACGATGACCCACGCATGTCCCTCACACATCCAACGATAGGGCTTCCTACTAACTATTGGTAGGGTAGCACTATCAAAAGGAGGAGGAAAATAACATAAAAGACCACGAGTAAGGGTAGAATATTGTTAATCACTTGCTCACACTTTTCGAAACATCTTTTTCACAAACACTTTCTCTGGAATACTTTGAAAAACAAACACTTTGTACGCATTCTTAACTGATATAAGAATCATTACAAAGTTGTCGTACTTAGGCATTTTTCAAAATATTTTCAAACACACACAACACAAAGAATTTTCAAATAAAGTGAGCTAGCGATTAAGAGCCAGTAGACAACTACGAATGAAAAGGGTGCTAAAACCTTCCCTTTTCATAACCTGCCCCCCGAACTCAAAAATCTTGAAGGTCTTTCCTATTCTTTTCACCCTTTCCTTATTGGATAAAAGAAAAGTCGATGGTGACTCTTGCTATTTGTATATTTGGATAAAACCAAAAAGTCAGTGCTCCCACCGTATTACTGAACTGGTGACTCTGTTGGGGAGAACTAAAAGCGGGGTTACCTTTATAGTTAGATCACTTTCTTAATGTTTTCCTTGTTTGCATTGTTTGCTTTATTTTTAAGAGTTGTTTGAGTTTATTTTCTTGCAAAGATCATATACCCGGATCTAGGGAACATTTTAGGTAAGTAGAAATAGATCATGGAAACTATATAGCGTATACCGATATGGTTGAAGTGATGGCTACGTTAGTGCGACACATTGGTTTGTACTAGTGTCCCTCAAGCCAGTCGGGGAGAATATTAGGTTGTTGTGGGGTGTCATAAGCACTAACTGACCTAAGAACCTTAATTGACTCAACTTAGGCATTAGAAGGTAGTGAGATAGTCGGCTTTGGTGGAGTCTGAAGTTGGTTGATACTCGATACTACACTCATTGAGATTCGACTCTCGGGTTTTGTTTAGTGGCAAGTCAGTTGTCGTGCTAGACAAAACTTGTGGGAAAAATTAGTGATATTGAGATCCATAGAACCCGATTACTTCTTTAAGACAGGTTGAGCCAACTAAACTTCAAGAGGGTACTTACCTATAAACCTCATGCAAGCCGTAAACCTAAGGCCTTTGCGTGCTTTGCTTGTGTTGGATTATCTATTTGAACATAACACCATGACATCATAACATCATAACATCATGACTAACCATTTCAAGGATCTAGGGGATTTATCTTTGTTCTGTGTTACAGGGTAATGGCTTCCAATCGTAGGAATACCATCTGGATCAACATCGTAAGGATACCTTCCAAGCTTGAGAAATTAGTCTCAAAGGTTCCTGACAATTCTCAGTTTACCAAGAGACATGGTCACCTGCTCAGTTTGGTTACTTCTGGTTTCCAGGAAGACATAATGAGCGTTCTTTTCCAGTTCTTCGATCCGAAGCATCACTGTTTTACCTTACCATATTATCAATTGGTACCCACAATGGAAGAATTATCTAAATTGTTTGAAGTGCCTATTTTTGATTAGATACCCTTCACCAGTCTAGAGCAAGCTCCGAAACCTGAAGATGTTGCAGTAGCCTTAAATCTGAAACGATCTGACGTTATATATAATTGGGAAGTAAGGGAGCCAAGGTTTTTCCCCTAAATTTATTATACAGAAAGCTCAGGGGTTTCTATATGCCATGAATCTCTGTGCTTTTGAGGATATGTTGGCTTTGCTAATTTATAGGTTGGTATTATTTCCCTAATCCGGACCAATTCATAGATATGAATGCCATCAAAATATTTCTCACTCATAATCCGGTACCTACTTTGCTCGGAGATGTTCTGCATTCCCTTCACACTCGTACTATGAAGAAGCGAGTAACTCCTATGTGTTGCATACCTCTATTATCCAGGTGGTTTATTTTGCACCTGCCCCGATCAGTGATAAAAAACGAACAGGGTTTGAGGTAGTCTCAAAGATTGATGTCACTCACTCATGGAGATATCCATTGGTGTTCTCGATCTCAGGCAGATGTCATTATTATTGATCTTTGTGGGGAATTCCCTAATGTACCACTCCTTGGTATAAGAAGGGTCATCACTTACAATCCTTCTCTAGCTCTACATCAGTTTGGTTATGCTCGAAGGCACGATCCTCATGATATGCTCATCTAGGGTATTATATTCGACTATGAGAACGATCCTCAAAACTACCATCAAAGGTTTATACGTGTTTGGGGCACAGTCAACAAGATTGATAGAAAGACTTTAGGACACAATAACTTCATTCCTCTAGAGCCTTACCTCAGATGGGTGCGGTATCATGCTCAGAATCTTAAAATGCCATATCCTGCTATCTTACCAATGATCGTAGAGCCTATTTTTGAAGGGGATGTTTCTCATACTATTCTTCATCCTGATATGCCTAACTACTTCGAATAATTACAGAAGTCCTGGATTCAGCTTAAGGAGGGAAGAGATACTTTCGAGGCTCAGTTCTATGCCAGTGAGAAGAAATTACTGGAGCTGTCAAAATGACTCCATGAAGAACAAAGCCTTAATGCATATGTCAACACAAAGAGGAAGCGCCCATGGGAGATTTGAATTTATATTTTGCTGTTTTGTAACTCTTTTTATTAAAAACAATTATAATTTGAGCTTGTTACTAAAACTTCTTTTTTTTCCTTTTGTTTAAACATATTTAAATCCCACCACGGTCCTTGAAAACATCGCATTTGCATGTACATATCATGCATATCATCACATAACAGGTACTTTCTAGACAGGTTTTCTCATCTTCTTATTGTTTATTTCAGTAAAAAAGGCACTCGAGCAGACTGTGAAGGAACTCCAAGCTCATAACACTCAGTTTAAGAAGATGTTATTGGACTTAGATAAGGGTCAAGACGAGTTGAAGACCCTCATCACAAAGGGGAATAAGAAGAAGACTAAAAAGCCAGCAGTCTTTCTTAACATGGGCAGAAGATTCACGGGTCCAGTCAGAAGGGCTCTAGATTTTGAGGTTCCCCTGAATGAAGAAGATAACAAAGAGAGAGATGACGAAAGTGTGAAAGTTAGAGAGAACAATAACCTTGGTTCTGGCCAAGATTCTGATGAATACTATTCCGCTGAACAGTATCCTCCTGCTGACGACAGATACAAACAGTTGGAAGGTTTCCTGAAGGCCATGGAAATCCATAAAGTTCCTGGATTGGATCTTGAATAGCTGGGTCTTATTCCAAGAGTAGTTATCCCTCATAAGTTTAAGGTCCTCGCTTTTGCTAAATATGATGGTGTTTCATATCCCAAACTTCATATGAGGTCCTATGTTCAGAAGATCCAACCCTATACTGTTGACAGGAAGTTATGGTTCACTTCTTTCAAGAAAGTTTGTCTGGTACACAACTCGAGTGGTTCTATCAGCTGGAAGGAGCCAACATTCACACTTGGGAAGACTTGGCTGCTGGTTTCTACAAACAACATCAATACAATGCTGACCTTGCACCAACTTGCGTGCAATTACAAAACATGACTATGGGCTCGAATGAAGGGTTCAAAGAATATGCCCAGAAGTGTGAGAGACTTAGATGGAAGGGAGCAACCTCCCTTGTCTGACCAGGAGCTAGTTGATATGTTCATAGGCACTCTGAAAGGTCCCTTCTTTAATCATCTAATTGGGAATTCTTCATCTGGTTTCACTGAGCTGATTTTAACTGGGAACGAGTTGAAAGTGGTATCAAGAGTGGAAAGATTCTGGTGGCTGCGTCTTCTAGTGTTGTAAAGAAGACATTCAGTGGTAGGAAGGAGACCAATGCAGTTTATATCCAGAAGGGACGTGTTAAAAATGACCGCAATCAGTCTGTGGGAGTGGTATTAATTTCTAATCATGCGTCTGTGCAACAACAATAAGGCAATCAGCGTAGGTCAGACGCTCCGAGAAGGCAGTTTATGAAGATCAGCATGCCACTGTCTCAGGAATTATAACACGTACTTAAAGAGGAACCGGGAACATTGAGGGATCCTCCTCAGAATCCTAACACCTCTTCTCCTTGTTTTAATCCAAATGCAAAGTGTGCCTACCATTCCAACAGTCATGGGCATGACACCAACAATTGTTGGGCCCTGAAAAATAAAATTCAGGACATGATTGACAATAAAGAGATTGAGTTTGATCCTCCAGAGACTCTGAATGTAATTACTACACCAATGCCGAAGCATTACAAAGGCGTAAGTTCTATTTATGATGTTCTTTATGTTTCTACTTGTAATACGATGGGAGAACTGACTTTGGTGTTTTGTGTTTTATCGCAGTTGTTGTAGATAGCAAGAGTCCCCACCGACTTTTCTTTTATCTAATAAAGTAAAGGGTGAAAAGAACAGGAAAGACCTTTTGAGAATTTTTCTTGAGTTCGGGGGGTAGGTTATGAAAAGGGGAGGTGATAGCACCCTTTTCAACTGTAGATATCTACGGGCTCTTAGTTGCTAGCTCACTTTGAAAACACTTTGTTTGAAATATGTTCGTGATGGGTTTTGGAAGTTTTTTTTTAAAAGTTCCTTCGTTTAGGCGAACTTTGTAATGATTCTCGTCTCTATAAGAATGTATACAAAGTGTTGACTTTTGAAAATATTTCGTTTTTGAAAGTGTTGGTGTGTTTGAAAGATGTTGTTTTGAAATATTTATGAGCAAGCAACTATGAGCATTCTACCTGCTCAAAAGAAAGTCTTTGTTATTTTCCTCCTCTTTTAGATGTTGTTATCTTACCATTGATTGGTAAGAAGCCCTATAATTGGATGTGAAGGGAGAGACGCGGGTCAATCGTACAGTCATAGAAAGCAACTTGTAAGATGCCTTAGCAATTTTCGTAAGGGACTATATCGTTTATCTGAGGCAACATCGAGGGACTATGATCTTTATCGAGGGTCTTTGCTAAAGCGTCCTACATTCGAGGGACATGACTGTTTTTCCGAGGCAACGAGTGAGGTTATCCTAGAGGTGCGCGTGTGACAAATGTGTTGATTCAATTTAATTTGTCTTTGATTAGGGTTATCTAGAAGTTGATTTTATGTCTTATCATACACGCCTAATTACTATACAGTATAAAGAAAAACAGTCAATTGCAGAAAGTAAAATTCTATGTTATTACAGAGCTTTTGGGAATGGGGGATACAAATTACAAATGGGGAATGACAAGTAATTTAAACCTAAGTTACTATTACAACCATATTGAATTGAATGATAATGTACAAGAAATGTAAATATAATGTACAAGGAAAGAAGAAATTGTTTTGTTTGTTTTTTGGTTAAGAAAAGGTTTTGTGACCTAATTAACTAAGAAAAATAAAATAACTAAACTAAGAAAATTAACTTGAGTTAATTAAGAAAATTAGTTTTAGTTAAAGAAACAAGTTTAGGGTTTTGTGAAAAGGTTTTAATTAAATTAAATTAGTATAGCTAAAATCAATGAGAAAAATGTTAATTAAAATCTTAAGTTCTAAATTAGTTAAAAAAAGACTAAGTCTAAATTAAACTAAATAAGAAAAGAAATTTTGTTTAAGAAAATGTTTTTAGGTCTTTTATTTTTGAAAGAAAGTAAAATAAAATATACCAAATTTTAAATAATAAACATATAATATTTTTTGGTATTTTAAAAATAATAATAGTAATAATAATAATAATAATAATAATAATAATAATAATAATAATAATAATAATAATAATAATAATAATAATAATAATAATAATAATAATAATAATAATAATAATAATAAGAATAAGAATAAGAATAAAGAAAAGAAAATAAAATAAAAATATGAAAATATAAATCAGGGGTTGTAAAAGTAAAGAGGGTGATAAATGAGTAAAACCAGTTTTTTGTTGTAAGGCCCAATGGCCTATTTTTTTTTTTTGAAATCAGAAGGGAAAATAAATAAAAAAGGGTTAGATGGCCTTAAAGGCAAATGGGGGGCAAGGTCCAGTAGGAAACAAATAGAAATGAAGAGTAAAATGGGGGTGTGCCGCTGAAGAGGGTCATTGGGCTAGATTTTTGTTTAAGGATGAGGAGGCTTGGTGATAGCAATGTGGGGGTGTGCAATTAAAAATAGCTTGGGCCATGGTATTTGGCTTGTTATGGGCCGATATCATAAAACCAACAAAACAACAAAAAAAGGGGGGTCATTCTAATAAAAACACTCCCTCTCTCTCATTTTGACTTGCTCTCTTGTTCTCTCAACCATCCTTCACTGGAGAAGATGAAACCGCCACGTCGAAAATCGCCTCACGGCGGTGACAACGGCAGCAGAGCCTGGTTCCTCATTTTTCTTACATCAATCTCTTCCCCACTTCCTTCTAATCACTAATATGGGGTTTGTTTTTGCAGACGGTGATTGGTTTTTCCTATATCTAAAACGGAAGGGACAAAACCTTAAGGGCTCCAATTTGACTTCTCTCGCGGTCTAGGGTGAGATCTTTCCTCTTTCTTTCTCTTTGTTACAAATTTCTGAAGGGTTTCGGTTTTAAGAATATGATGAGAAATTTAGGGTTTTTTCGCATGGTATTTGGGACTGAGTTTCTCTATATGTTTTTGTAAACGATTTTGAGGGGCTTTGGTTTGCGAAGATGATGATGTTGGTTTTATGGTGGTTTTGTATATTTCTATTTTTTTTCTTTGTTTACAGAACAATGACATATTTTTTTGTTGTTGTTGTGCTCGGCCCTATTTTTCTCCTTTTGTCTCTTAAAATCGACCTCATCTATCTCAATGAAAACATTAAAATCAAAAACATGGAAAGCATGAGGTTACCTATGTCGAATCTACTGCATGAGTTGCCCTTTATTGAATTGGTTGAGTTGCTGATGGAGATTTGCTAATTGCAGTTACAGTGACTCCGCATTTTTTCGACATGGAAATGATTTATGTAAAACTTTCTCTCTTTTCTTCTTAATATTTCTGAAGGGTTGTGTGAGGGAAAATGTTGTTAACAGTTGGGGTTTCTGTATGCTTTTATTTGGTGGCTATGGTTGTTGTATGAATAGGTTTTTTTGTGTATTTAATGATGTTGGTGCTGGTTGTGGGATCATGTTCGTATTCTGTTTTTTTGTATGTTACCTTGCCTTGCTGTCTTTTTTTTTTAACAGAAATTTTTTTTTCTGGTTATGGATATTTGGATTATGTCGTTCTCTTGTGTCTTGTGTTATTACACCAGTTATATAATGAATGGAAAGCAAAGTTTTTTGGGGGGGGATGAGTTTGAACACTTTGGTCTGCTGTATTAATTGCTTTTGGATATAGTTTTGTTTTGACTAAGTTTGTGCAAGTTTTTTTAGAGCATTTTTACTGACTTGATACAGCAGGTTTTTCTATCAATTAGGTGGGAAGCCTTGTACCAGTTTTTGGACTGTTATGGGCAGCAGTCTGTTTTGACAATATTTGGCCTTTTGTGTTTTCCCTTTATTACAATAAAGCAGGCTTGTTTGGACATGTTTTTTGTAGAACTGTTATGCTTATGAAAATTGTGATGAATTCTAAGTTTAGCCTTTTGTCTCTTCCCCATTTTTTCTTCTGTGAACCAATATTAATTGTGATTTGCAATGGATGAAATCATGCCCATGATTTACTTGTAAATTATGACTTTATGAAACAAAAATGATTTACGAGGTCGCTTTATTTCTAATTCTTCTCACCAATCCCTAATGATGAAAATGTAGAGAATTCTTTGAAAGTTTCTTGTTGAAATTCCATTATTTATGTGCTAATCATGTTTTCCTTTTCTTTGGTTTGTTTCATGTGACGGTGTGGAAAATGGCAAGGCAATTTTTAAGAGGAAATCGTGGATATGCTTGAAGGGAAATGGTGAAACTTGGCATGAAGAACTTGGTAGCATGAAGATAACAAGAATTTAGATTTTGGCTTTGACTTTAGGAACTTAGGAATTTCATGTAACACTTTTGTATTTGAATCTTGTAATGAGCTTGAAAATATTAATGAAACAAAGCTCTTTTTCCAATTTGCACTTTGAAATTCCAAGTATTCTCTTTGATTTTGTAATGAAAAATGAATTTTGATACTTGTATCTTGAAGTTGCAATAGTTAAAATAAGTGCGAAATTGTATTATAACCTTGAAACAACGCTTTGCACTCTTGAATTAACTATGATATATGCCTCAAAATTAACCATATGGATGAAGTTTGAACTTGAAAATTGACACTTGAATCATGATTAGCTTGAAAACCTAGAATAAGGATGGATGTATTTAAAACCTTGAATCAATTTGAACCTAATGACATTTCTCGAGTGAATCTCCAAATCAATTCCAACGAGACTCTAATTCAACTCTTTAATTCATGGTATCTTGCAATACAAACCAATGATAGAACAATGATGCCTTAAGGACTTTGGTCTGAAATCCACTTTCATCCAATAATCACCAAATGCTCAGACATAAGTAACTTGAAGAAGCAACAGACATTCAAAGAATTCTCGAACTCGACATCTTGTACCATGAACAATCTTAACTTGAGAATCATAGTCCTCTAAAATATTCGAATTTTGATGATCTTTCGCATATAATAGGCTCTTGACTTGTAAAGAGAAGTTGGAGATGACGACAAGGAGAATCATACGTAAAAAGAACCACTCAGAAATATTGAATAATGAAGAATTTATGATTGTTTGAACTTGATCTTGAAAAGGTCGACTTTTGGGTTAATGCAATTCATTTTCAATCATCTAAACCATTGATTGAGCAAACTTACGATGCAAAGCTTGAAACCTGACACGAGCATCCTTGGGAATACCTGAAGAACCATGAAGACCATTTGAAACCTTGGTAACTCTATTTTTCTTGAGAAGTGCCAAACCCTAGTTGTTGACTCAATGCTTAAGAGGAGAATCAGTTTGATCGAATCCTGAGCCATTTTGAGTATTTGAGAAACCTAAGGATAACATCTTGAATGAAAAAAATAGGAGGGAAAATTTTGGGGTACAACAGCTGCCCATGTTCAATCTTCTTAAACCTGAAGAGTTAGATTGGCATGTCTGCCATTCGTGACTTGAAGGTGGAAGATGATTGAACACTAGAGTGCCCAGAAATTTGCACTCGCTTGTGCAAGAAGTAACGCTCTGGATTTATTGTATCGGGAATGGGCTTATAGATGCCATTTGGAGAGTGGCGGAATATTTTCGGAGATGGGCTTATAGATGCCATCCAAAAGTGATTGTTGATAGATAAAATAGACTAAGTTTAATGCTCGACTTCAGCTAGGAGAAGTATAAGAATAAATCTTTGGTCAATTTAATTTGAGCCAGAAAAGGTCTACTGAGGGAAGTATCAAAATAAATCTTTGGTAGATTTAAATCTGAGCCATCAGATGACCTTCGCCTGTCTTTAACTGATAGAAATAAATCTAATCAGAAGAGGTCATCGTGCGCCTGTCTTTAACTGATATAAATAAATTTGATCAGAAGAGGTCTTGTGATTGGTGACTTCACTGGGGGGAAAATTATAACCAGAAGAGGCCTGTTGGTTGCCTATTATTAACCAGAAGAAATGATTATATCCCTAAGAGGAATGTTGATCACCTATTATTAACTGGATGTCTTCCAATATCTTCTCTGTCTCCTTCTTGTCTACACGCCGGAGTAGAGTAGAATCATGGTTGCGCTTGTACAGGATTCCATTGCATAGGAAGAATTTGGCTGAAAATCTTTGCAAAAATTTCTTATCATTGATGGAAGCTCCTTCAGGATATTCTTGTGCTTCAAGATATCTCTTCACCTCATGGTACCATGGCTCCTCTTCGTGATTGTCCTAATTGACCTTGAACATGGAAGACATTGTTGCTAGGGCATCTGCCAACTGATTTTATTCTCTTGGGAAGTGTTCAAAATTAACCTCCTCAAAGTATGGGATCAAATTTAGCACAAGCTCTTTATAAGGAATTAAATTAGGATGTTTGGTATCCTACTCTCCCTTGACTTGACTAATTAATAGAGCATAATCTTCGTACACATCTAAGAACTTGATTCTTAGGTTGATAGCAGCCTTTAGACCTAATATGTATGCCTTGTACTGAGCCATGTTATTTATATAGTCGAAGCACAATCTAGCAGTGAAAGGTGTTTGGAAACCTTCGGGAGAAACAATCACAGCGCCAATTCCATTACCCCAAGCATTGGAAGATCCATCAAAAACCATAGTCCATTGAGATCCTTGTTCAGGTTCTTCATACGGTCCATGCTTTTCACAGTCAGTTACTAGCATGATATTTTCATCCGAGAATTCAAAGATCATAGATTGGTAGTTGTCAACAGCTTGATGCGCCAAATGATCCACCAATACACTTCCTTTGATTTCTTTTTATGTAGTGTATTAGATATCATATTCGGTAAGAATCATTTGCCATCTAGCTATTCGACCAGAGAGAGTTGGCTTCTCAAAGATATACTTGATAATGTCCATCTTAGAAATCAATAGAGTGGTGTGAGTCAACATATATTGTCTTAGCCGGCGAGCAGCCCATGCCAGAGCTCAGCAAGTTTTCTCGAGCAGTGAATATCTTGTTTCACAGTCGATAAACTTTTTGCTCATGTAGTATATTGCATGATCTTTTCGGCCAGACTCGTCATGTTGGCCCAACACACACCCCATTGAATTCTCTAATATTATCAAGTACATAATCAGAGGTCTTCCTTCAACTGGAGGCATCATAATTGGAGGTTCTTGCAAGTACTCCTTAATCTTGTAAGAAGCTACTTTGCAGTCGTCATTCCAGCTAATTACTTGATCTTTCTTCAGTAGCTTGAAGAGAGGCTCATAAGTAGCAGTTAAGTGTGATATGAATCGAGCGATGTAGTTGAGTCGACCTAAGAAACCTTTGACCTCCTTCTCAGTACAGGGAGCTGGCATCTCTTGGATAACTTTGACCTTTGCAGGGCCGACCTCAATGCCTTTACCATTAACGACAAATCCTATGAGTTTTCTAAACCTTACCCTAAAGGTGCATTTGTTGGGATTCATCCTCAGCTTGTATTCTTTCAGCCTTTCAAATAGCTTGTGTAAGTGATCAAGGTGTTATTCTTCAGTCTGTGACCTTGAAATCATATCATCCACATAGACCTATATTTCATGATGGATCATATCA
Organism: Vicia faba; assembly: GCA_948472305.1. Taxonomy (NCBI): domain Eukaryota; kingdom Viridiplantae; phylum Streptophyta; class Magnoliopsida; order Fabales; family Fabaceae; genus Vicia; species Vicia faba. The sequence goes on from OX451737.1 coordinate 933,072,887, forward strand.
TGAAATAAGGCTACCATAGCTCATTGATATGTTGCCATGCATTCTTTAAACCAAACGGCATGACCTTGTAACAAAAGGTGCCCGATTGTGTGACAAAGGTGGTCTTCTCCATATCCTCGGGAGCCATCTTAATTTGATTATAGCCGGAGAAACCATCCATAAAGGAGAAAACTTTGTGTTGAGTTGTGTTGTCGACCAGGACGTCAATATGAGGTAGCGGGAAATAATATTTGGGGCTTGCTCTATTCAAATCCATGTAGTCTACGCACATATGGACCTTCCCATCTTTCTTCGGCACGGGGACCACATTCGCAACCCATTGAGGATATGATGTCACAGCCAGGAAACCTGCATTGAATTGCTTCATTACCTCAGCTTTTATCTTTTCAGACATGTCTGTCCGCATACGATGCACTTTTTGCTTGACTGGAAGGCAATCTTCCTTTATTGGTAGACAATGAACCATAATGTCGGTATCTAACCCCGACATATCTTCATATGACCAAGAAAACACCTCAACATAGTCGTGTAACATCTGTACCAATCTTCCTTTGACGCTGTCTTCCAAGTTAGCGTTAATCTTGACCTATTTCTTGTATGTCTTAGTACCTAGGTTGATCACCTCAACTGGCTCTTCATGTGGTTGAATGGCCTTCTCCTCTTGTATCAGAAGTCTGGCTAGTTCCCCTGGTATTTCACAATCTTCTTCGCCTTTGTCTTCGGCTTGGTAGATTGGATGTTTAAAGTCATAGATGGCAATAGCAGAGTCGTTGGCAATGAGATCTGGAGTGGATGAGGATATGTAAGTGTGTGTGTGTGTGTGTGTGTGTGTGTGTGTGTGTGTGTGTGTGTGTGTGTGTGTGTGTGTGTGCATGTAAGATACATGGTTATTTTGAAAATGCAAATAAGAAAAAGAAAGACAATGAGCATAAAATTTGAATGCAAAAGGTCCAATGTTATTCATTAAATGATCATATGGAATATGGAAATGATCAAACCCTTAACAAATGAGCCATGGTGCCCCGGGCAAGGCACATGGCTTAAAGTCATTGTTTGGAATTAAAATTATAGACAAAAGTTCTTGAATTGACAAAACAGTAAATAGTAATTACTCCTCGTTGAAGGAGATGAGAATGAAATCCTTTGCATGCAAGTTGTCGAGTCCTTCACCGGAAGTCGGGTAAATCCATTCATCAAAGTCGCAGTCATCCTCAGAGTCTTTAATAGCATTCACTTCATGAATACCAATGCAGAGAGGTGGTTTTCCTATGCGAGCACGTCTGACCTCCCTTTGAGCTTTGGAGGTGAAACCCAGCCCAAACTTATCTACTTTGAAAGGAATGTCGGGGAGTTGTCCCCAAATAGTACAGCTTCTATCTTCAACCGCAGTGCGAGCATCTTTGAATGACATCATTCTTGGCACAACTTCATCAGTTTTTGGAATATTATAAGAGATTTTGGTGGTGGCAACCATAGGAGGAACCACTTCAAAGGCTTGGCACAGAGTCTCTATAAACTCACCATCCATATCCATATATTTGAAGGAATTTAGGTGGCTTACCATGAATTCTTCTTCACCGGAGACAGTGATGATCTTCCCCTTGACTGGGTACTTCAACTTTTGGTGAAGGGTGGATGTCACTGCCCCTACCCCATGTATCCAAGGGAGCCCAAGTAAACAATAATAGGCGGGACGTATATCCATCACATAGAAGGTAGAATTGAAAACTTGTGAACCAACTTTAATGGGGAGATCCACCTCTCCATGCAGCATCCTTTTGGACTCATCAAAAGCCCTCACAACTATCTCACGTGGTTTTAACACCAGACCTTCCTAATCTAACCGGCCCAAGGCACCTTTGGGTAGAACATTTAGAGAGGAACCAGTATCAACCAAGACATGGGCCAGGGTAGTTCCTTTGCATTCAATAGAGACATGCAAGGCCTTGTTATGATTTCTTCCAATAGGATTTAAGTCAGCATCGAAGAACCCCAACCCATTATCAGTAGTCAAACTCGCCACACAATTTTCTAACTAGTCAGCTGTGGTCTCTTGAGGAACATGAGCTTTCTTCAAAAATTTGATTAAAGCTTGGGCATGAGCATTGGAACAAAGCAATAAAGACAACATAGATATTTTGGAGGGGGTTTGCCCCAGTTGCTCTACTATCTTGAAATCACTCTTTTTTATAATCTTCAAGATTTCTTCCATTTCTTAAGTGGAAGGTTCCTCAACAGCAATGTCTTTGGCAGGCGCCTCTATCCCAGCAGGCTCAATTACTTTCTCTTTACCCCTAGTGTCAATACTAGGCTTATCAATGGTAATGCGGATAGGTGTCGTTGTAGTAGTTGGAGGTGAAATGTTAGGAGAGAAAATCCTCCCCGTTCTTGTTACCTTGCTAGAACCAGCAATATTTGTAACATCATCAGTCTTGTCTTCATTGATCCATGAATCTTGCTTAATTCCATGATAGTAAACTTCAGCATCGTAATTCCAAGGGACTGATTTGTCGGAGGAGTAAGGAAGCGGCCAAGGAGCAGTAATTATCAAGGGAGAAATCATTGGTTCGTTGGAAATCCTAATAGGACCCTTTGAAGAGATCCTAAGAGGCTTGTTGGAAATTGTTATGATGGAAATGTATTCAGCTTTATCGGTCAAACTTTTGGTGGACGGAGTTCTTTCAAATAGGATCTCATGACTATTTATCAAGCGTTGAACACCTTCTTTCAGCCATTTGCATCCATTAACTTGTTCGGCGCAGCAATTACAGTCTTTCAAACAGCCAGGGAAAACTCTAGCTCTCAGTAGGTTCTCTTTAACAATGGTCAGTGGAGTAGCCAAATCTTCAACAGAGGAAACAAAAGCAGTGTCTTCAATTGCATTGACACCTTTACCATGATTTGGCATTGGTGAAGTTATAACATTTGTAGTTGTAGGTGGATCAAACTCAATAGTTTTTTGTCAATAAGATCTTGAATATTGTTTTTTAGAGCCTAACATTGATCAGTTTCATGCCCAGGGATGTTGGAATGATATACGCATTTGGAATTAGGATTGTACTTTGGTGATGAAACATTGGAATTTGATGGTGGATCACACAATGTTACCAAGTTGGCCTTCAATAGGTGTTGTAAGGCTTGGGACAGTGACATATTAATCCTCGTGAATTGTCTTCTTGGAACCTCAGACCTTTAATGGTTGGCTTGTTGTGGTCGTCTTTGAGTAGATGGTCGATTGGAGATCAAAACAGCATTAACAGATTGGCGATGGTCTTTTTTGACATGGCCTTTTGAACCATATACAACATTGGTTTCTTTCTTGCCAGTAAAGGGCCTCTTCACAATGTTTGACGTAGAGGCAGAAGTCATGGGAATTTTTCCACTTTTGATACTACTCTCGACCCTTTCACGAGTCAGGATTAACTCAGCGAAACCAGATGACGAGTTCCCAATTAACAAATTGAAAAATGGTCCAGCTAACATATCCACCAGCTCCCTATACATCAATGGTGTTTGTACTCTACCAGCAAGGTCTCTCCATTTCTGCGCGTAATATTTAAAACCTTCATTGGAACCCATTGTCATTCCTTGTAACTGAACTCTAGTTGGCGCCAAATCAGTGTTGTACTGATATTGACGATAGAAAGTGGTGTCCAGATCTTCCCAAGTATGAATGTTGGAACCCTCCAACTGGTAAAACCATTCTAACTGAGTCCCAGACAAACTCTCTTGAAAGAAGTGTACCCAGAGCTTCTTGTCGATGGTATGCGGTTGTATCTTGAAGACGTAGGATCTCAAGTGAAGTTTTGGACATGACACTCCATCGTACTTAGCAAAGATTGGAATTTTGAACTTTTGGGGGATAACAACCCCAGGAACTAAGCCCAAATCACCAAAATCGAAGCCAGGTACAGCTTGAATTTCCACAGCCTTCAACCTATCTTCCAGTTGCTTATACTTATCCTCAGCCAGTGGATATTGTTCATCAAAGTAATCTTCATCCTCAGAAGCTTGATTGTTTGCACCCCCAGCACGGGTGCTCCTTGCATCTTCATTTTGGTTTTTGTCCTCTTTGGATGACTCTTCAACCACTTTCACTTGACGGGCGGGGCCTTTAAATCTTTTCCCCATGTTGATCAGTGCCTTCTTCTTGGTCTTCTTTTTGGCCACCAAAAGTGATATCAGCTCTTGTTGTCCCTTGGCCAAGGTGAGCAAGGTTTCTTGAAATTGAGAATTCTGCTTCTGCAAGTCTTTCACGGTCTGCTCGAGATCCATATTACTGAAATAAATAGTAGAAAGATGAGGAAACATGTGTCTAAAAACCTGCTTATGTTATGATTCATGAAATGTGTATGCAAATGATTTCAAGGACTTTTAAGATTTAAATTTTTTTAGACAAAGAGGGAACAAACATTAATTACATTAATAAGTTCCAACGGTTACAAGATGCCTCTTGGGCTTACAATGGAAGAAAAAAGATAATACAAAATAAACTCCTAAAACAAAAGGACTCAAGCTTCCCATGAGCGCATCCTCTTCGGTGCAATGTAGGTATTCAAACTCCGCTCTTTATGAAGTTGTCTCGTGAGCTTCAAAACCTTCTGCTCGCTTGCATAGAACTGGGTTTCAAAGGTTTCTCACTCCCCTTTGAGTTGAATCCATGATCTTTGCAACTCCTCGAGAGTAGTCGACATGTTAGGATGGAGAATAGTGTAAGGAACATCTTCTTCGGTGATAGGCTCCATGATGATAGGTAGAATGGACTCATAAGTCATCATGAGGTTTTGAGAACGAGCTCGCACCCATTTGAGATAAGGCTCCAGAGGAATGGAGTTCTTATGCCCCAAAGTTTTGCTATCAACTTTGTTCACCATGCCTCAAGCTCGTATGAATCTCTGACGATAACCTTGGACATCGTTCTCATAGTCAAATGCAATCCCTTGGACAAGTGCATCATAAGGACCATCCCTCCTAGCATACCCAAACTGTCGCAAAGCCAAGCAAGGATTATAAGTGATACCTCCCCTAATGCCAAGGATAGGGACATTAAGGAATTCCCCACAACAATCAATGATGGTAACATCCTTCAAAGATCGAGAACACCAATGAATATATGAATGTGTGAGTGACATCAACCTATTAGACCATCTCATGCCTTGTTCATTCTTCAAAACAAATCGAGGTAGGTGCAAAATAAACCACCTAGCCAACAAAGGAGTGCAACACATAAGAATTCGTCTTCTCTTCATGGTGCGAGTGTGAAGAGAATGCAAGATATCTCCAAGCAAGGTAAGCACCAGGTTATGAGATAGAATTTTGTTTACCGCATTCACTTTTATGAGTTGGTCTGGGTTAGGAAACAGTACCATCCCATAGATTATAAGAGCCAACACTTCTTCAAAATCTTGCAAATCCAAAACTTCCCAAAATTATTGAGCCTTCTCAAACAGAAACTTGGCTAGAAAACCTTTAACACCACTTCTTGTTTCCCAATTTGCCACAACATTGGACCATTGCAAATATAAAGCTCGAGCAATCTCCTCGGGTCTTGGTTCTCTCTCAATACTAGTGAAGGGTAATTGGTCAAGAATAGGCACTCCCAAGAGTTGAGAAAACTCCTTCATAGTAGGCACTAATTGGTAATCAGGAAATGTAAAGCAATGGTGCTTAGGATCAAAGAATTGGAAAAGCACATGTACCATATCCTCTTCAAAGTTTGTGGTAACCAAGTTGATGAGACGATCGTACTTCTTGGTGAACGGAGAATCGTTGGAAACCCTTGATGCTAATTCCTTGAGTTGATGAGGCACTCTCACAAGGTTGATTCATATAGTATTTCTTCGCATGAAAGCCATGTCCTACAAAACAACATAAAGATAAATCCCAAAGTCCTTGAAATGGTTAGTGCAAATGCAATGGTATGATGTCATGATGTTATGTACAAGTAAACATATACACATAAAGCAAACAATTCCTTAGGTTTAGGCTTGCATGAGGTTCATAGGTAAGTACCCTCTTGAAGTTTAGTTGGTTCAACCTATCCTAGAAAGTAATCGAGTTCTAGGGGATCTCAATATTATTGATCTTTCTTCATTGGGCATGGTTTCAGTGCAAGCCTCTGTTTTAGCAACCAAAATATCCCAAAAGTACGATCTCAATGAGCGTAGTATTAAGTGTCAACCAACTTTGGACTGCACCAAAGTTGGCTATCTCACTACTTCCTAATGGCCAAGTTGTTCAATTAAAGGTTCTAAGGTTCGTTAGTGCTTCATGACACCACACAGCGGCCCCGTATTCTCCTTAATTCGCCATAAGGGATATCGGTACCCAGAAATGTGTCACACTAACATAACTATTGTCTCAACCATATCGGTCTACACTGTACAGTCTCCATAATTTTTGCTATTTAACTAATGATGTTCCCAGATCCGGGTAGAGGATCAATACAAACCTAAACAAAGACCCATAAATATAAAGCAAACAAATCAAACAACGAAAGCATTTAAAGGTGATATAGCTCTAAGGTAACCCCACTTTTAAAGTAGTCGCCAGTAGAGTCGCCAGTTCTGTAATACGGTGGGAGAACTGACTTGGGTGTTTTACGTTTTATCGCAGTTGTTGCGGATAACAAGAGTCGCCACCGGATTTTATTTTGTCCAATAAAGGAAAGGGTGAAAAGAATAGGAAATACCTTTTGAGAATTTTTCTTGAGTTCGGGGGGTAGGTTATGAAAAGGGAAGATGTTAGCACCCTTTTCATCTGTAGTTATCTACGGGCTCTTAGTTGCTAGCTCACTTTGAAAATGCTTTATTTGAAATGTGTTTGTGATGCGTTTTGAAAGTATTTTTTTTAAAGTGCCTTCGTTTAGGAAAACTTTGTAATGATTCTCGTCTCTATAAGAATGTATACAAAGTGTTGACTTCTGAAAATATTTCGTTTTTGAAAGTGTTGGTGTGTTTTAAAGATGTTGTTTTGGAATATTTGTGAGCAAGCAACTATGAGGGTTCTATCTGCTCAAAATAAAGTCTTTGTTCTTTTCCTCCTCTTTTAGATGTTGCTATCTTACCATTGATTGGTAAGAAGCCCTATCATTGAATGTGAAGGGACAGGCACGGGTCAATTGTACAGTCATAGAAAGCAACTTGTAAGATGCCTTAGCAATTTTCGTAAGGGACTAGATCGTTTACCGAAGGCAACATCGAGGGACATCGAGGGACTACAATCTTTTTTATCGAGGGTCTTTGCTAAAGTTTCCTACATTCGAGGGACATGATTGTTTTTCTGAGGCAACGAGTGAGGTTAACCTACAGGTGCGCGTGTGACAGCTGTGTTTGTTTCAAGTTAATTTGTCTTTGATTAGGGTTATCTAGTAGTTGATTTTATTTCTTATCATACACGCCTAATTACTATACAGTATAAAGAAAAATAGTAAATTGCGGAAAGTAAAATTCTACGCTATTACAGAGCTTTCGGGAATGGGGGATACAAATTACAAATGGGGAGTAACAAGTAATTTAAACCTAAGTTACTATTACAACCATATTGAATTGAATGATAATGTACAAGAAATGCAAATATAATGTACAAGGAAAGAAGAAATTGTTTTGTTTGTTTTTTGGTTAAGAAAAGGTTTTGTGACCTAATTAACTAAGAAAAATAAAATAATTAAACAAAGAAAATTAACACGAGTTAATTAAGAAAATTAGTTTTAGTTAAAGAAACAAGTTTAGGGTTTTTGTAAAAAGGTTTTAATTAAATTAAATTAGTATAGCTAAAATGAATGAGAAAAATGTTAATTAAAATCTTAAGTTCTAAATTAGTTTAAAAAGACTAAGTCTAAATTAAACTAAATAAGAAAAGAAATTTTGTTTAAGAAAATGTTTTTAAGTCTTTTATTTTTGAAAGAAAGTAAAATAAAATATATCAAATTTTAAATAATTAACATATAATATTTTTTGTTATTTTAAATATAATAATAGTAATAATAATAATAATAAAGAAAATAAAATAAAATTATAATATGAAAATATAAATCAGGGGTAGTAAAAGTAAAAAGGGTGATAAATGAGTAAAAATAGTATTTTCTTGTTAGGCCCAATGGCCTTTTTTTTTTTTTTTGAAATCAGAAGGGAAAATAAATAAAAAAGGGTTAGATGGGCTTAAAGGAAAATGGGGCGCATGGCCCAGTATGAAACAAATAGGAATGAAGAGTAAAATAGGAGTGTGGCGCTGAATAGGGTTATTGGGCTGGATTTTTGTTTGAGAATGAGAAGGCCTGATGATAGCAATGTGGGGTGGGGGGTGCACAACTGAAAACAACTTGGGCCATGGTATTTGGCTTGTTATGGGCCTATATCATAAGACCAACAAAAAAAGGGGTCATTCTGATATAACACTCCCTCTGTATCGTTCTGACTTGCTCTCTTGTTCTCTCAACCATCCAGCGCTGGAGAATATGAAATTGTTGCGTCGTAAATCGCCTCACGGTGGTGACAGGCGTAGTGGAGCCTGGTTCCTCATTTTTATTACATCAATTTCTTCCTCGCTTCCTTCTAATCACTAATCTGGGGTTTGTTTTTACAGACGGTGATTGGTTTTTCCTATATCTAAAACGGAAGGGACGGAACCCTAAGGGCTACGATTTGGCTTCTCTCACGGTCTAGGGTGAGATCTTTCCTCTTTCTTTCTCTTTGTTATAAATTTCTGAAGGGTTTCGATTTTAAGAATATGATGAGAAATTTAGGGTTTTTTCGCATGGTGTTTGGGACTGAGTTTCTCTGTATATTTTTGTAAACGATTTTGACGGGCTTTGGTTTGCGAAGATGATGATGTTGGTTTTATGGTGGTTCTGTATATTTCTGTTTTTTTTTGTTTACAGAACAATGACAATTTTTTTTGTTATGCCCGACCCTGTTTTTCTCCTTTTGTCTCTTAAAACCGACCTCATTTATCTCAATGAAAACATTAAAATCAAAAACATGGAAAGCATGAGGTTACCTGTGTCGAATCTGCTGCGCGAGTTGCCCTTTGTTGAATCGGTTGAGTTGCCGATGGAGATTTGCTGATTACAGTTATAGTGACTCCGCGTTTTTTTGACAGGGAAGTTGATTTCTGTAAAACTTTCTCTCTTTTCTTCTTAATATTTCTTAAGGGTTGTGTGAGGGAAAATGATGCTATCAGTTGGGGTTTCTGTATGCTATTATTTGGTGGCTACGGTTGTTGTATGAACTAGTTTTTTTTTGTGTATTTGATGATGTTGGTGCTGGTTGTGGAGTCATGTTCGTATTCTGTTTTTTTGTATGTTATCTTGCCTTACTGTCTTTTTTTTATAGAAAAAAAAATTGTTCTGGTTATGGATATTTGGGTTATGTCATTCTCTTGTGTCCTGTGTTATTACATCAATTTTATAATGAATGGAAAGCAAAGTTTTTTTTGGGGGGAAAAGGTGAGTTTGAACACTGTGGTATGTTGTCTTAATTTCTTTTGGATACAGTTTTTGTTTTGGCTAAGTTTGTGCAAGTTTTTTTTTGCAACATTTTTACTGGCTTGATACAGCAGGTTTGTGTATCAATTAGGTGGGCAGCCTTGTAGCAGTTTTTGGACTGTTATGGGCAGCAGTTTGTTTTGATAGTATTTGGCCTTTTGTGTTTGCCCTTTTTTACAGTAATGCATGCTTGTTTGGACATGTTTGTGCAGAACTGTTATGCTAATGAAAACTGTGATGAATTCTGAGTTTAGCCTTTTGTCTCTTCCACATTTTGTCTTATGTGAACCAATATTAATTGTGATTTACAATGGATCAAATGTTTCCCATGATTTACTTGTAAATTCTGACTTTATGAAACAAAAATGATTTACGAGGTTCCTTTATTTTTGATTCTTCTCACCAATCCCTAATGATGAAAATGTAGAAAATTCTTTGAAAATTTTTTGTTGAAATTCCATTGTTTATGTGTGTGATACGGTGGGAGAACTGACTTGATGTTTTGCGTTTATGCTCGCAAATGTTGTGGTTTAGTAAGAGTCGCCACCGACTTTTCTTTTATCCAAAAGGAAAGGTGAAAAAGCACAGGAAAGACGTTTCGAGATGTTTTCTTGAGTTCGGGGGGTAAATTATGAAAAGGGAAGGTATTAGCACCCTTTTCATCCATGGTTTTCCATGGGTTCTTAGTTGCTTGCTAGATCACTTGCTTTTGTTTGAATGTGCTTGTGGTGTGGTTTTTGAAAGTATTTTGAAAATATAACTTCGTAATGGTTCTCGTCTCTATAAAAACGCATACAAAGTGCTTGTTTCGAAAATGTTTTCAAGAAAGTGTTTGTGAGATGTGTTTTTTGAAAGTGATTTTTGAAAAGGGTTTCCTTTGTAATGGCTCTCGTTTCTATAAGAACGTGTACAAAGTGTTGTCTTTCGAAAATGTTTTCAAAATGAAAGTGTTGGTGTATAAAATGTTTTTATTGTGAGCAAGCAAGCAACTAGGTGCAAATCTACCTACTCAAAAGGTCTTAGATGTTCTTTTCCTTCTCCTTTAGATGTTGCTATCTTATGATTGTTTTGGTAAGAAGCCCCATCATTGGATGTGAAGGGACGGATGTTGGGACATTTGTATAGTCATAGAAGGCAACCCATGGAACGTTTTAGCAATGTTGTTTTAGGGACTAGATCGTTTACCGAAGGCAACGTCGAGGGTCATCGAGGGACTACGATCTTTTATCAGGGGTCTTTGCTAAAATGCCCATGTTCGAGGGACATGACTATTTTTCCGATAGGCAACAAAGTGAGATTACCCTAAGGGTGCATGTGTGCAAGTGTGTTTGATTGCATTCCTTTTAGTCTTGATTAGGGTGATCTATTTGTCAATTTCATGTCTTTCCATACACACCCTAATTACTAGCATTTACCTTTTAAAGCGATAAGTTGCACAAATATAAAGTCCTACGCTATTACAATATTTTGGGGATGGGGGTACATATTTATGAATGGGGGTTGCAAATAAAATTAAATCCTAAATTATTATTACAACCATATTGAATGGACAATATAAGAAAGGAAAAAGGATTTGTTTAGAAAATAGTTTTGTCTTACAAAAGGAAATAAATTAATAAAAGAAAGAAAAAAAAATTATGTCTTTTATGTTAAAAAATGGTGAAAACAAAAATAAATGAGACGTAGACTCAGCATGCTGCTACAAGCAAAACAGCAAGGATCAGAAGTTCTGAAGCCAGGCGCGTGATGACTCAGAAGTGAACATCAGTGGAATCATAAGTTCTGGATTGGTACACTCTGAGGTTCTGCAAGACACATTAGAGGGAAAACACAGAAGTTCTGGATTTCTATGTGTTGAACTTCTGGATGTTAGAACAATGAGAAAATCTTAGAAGTTCTATATATTAAAACAGTGAAGAGAACTCAGAGGTTCAGTGTGTTTAAATAGTGAGAAAAATCATAGAAGTTATGTGCGTGTCAAAACAGTGAGTGAACAATCAGCAGTTCAACATGTTATCAGCGTATGAAAATCAGAAGTTTTAAGTGTTAAAATAGTGAGTGAACATCAGAAGTTCAATGTGCATTAATAGTGAGGAGAACTCAGAAGTTTTGTGTTGTGCTGAAGCTGTGAGTGAACATCATAAGTTCTATGCCATATTTCAACTCTTAATCAGCACATTAGCAATTTATTCAGTTCTTAATAAACAGCAAATCAGAAGGATAATAACACAACAGTTTATAGAAGTTCTAATCCTGAATCTGAGTCTAGCCCTAATCAAGAAGTTCTTATCCACAGTTTTTCTACTTAAGCAATGATATGTGCAACATTAATACTATGATATTTACATGTTAATGATGTTCAGAATGAAAAAACAAGCAAAGTCAGAAAGACTTACCTTGAACCTGGAGCGTGCTTGGAGCTTTGAGTTACTGCCTTTGGATGTTCTAGAATCAGCAAGAGTAACGGAAGAGAAAATGACAAGTTCTTTGATTCAAAGGGAAGAACAAAGGTTTGGTTTTCTGTTTGGGAAATCTGTATTTTTATGAAGGGTTTTACAGGTTTCTTTTTCTCTTTTGACAGTTCTCTCCTTCCAAAAGCCAGCCTCTTAAACGTGTGATGGAGAAAAGTATTTATAGGTGAATTTGTTGTGATTTTGGGGGGAAAGACAAATGGGATTTTAAATCAATTTGGCATCCTACTCCTTTGCTTTTTCATCACTGTTTTTGTATGCTAGTTTGGTGCAATTATGGGATGCAGGCGTAGGCTGAACTAGCTACTGATTAGCAGCTTTTAACCATGCTTAAGCTGGAGTTGTCAACAGGATTTAAGGGAAAGCAAAACAAAGCATGGGCCTAGTATCAGAGTTTGCTATCCCAAGACAGTAGAGGTACACATGGTGGAAATCCTTTGGATAAAGACTCAAAAGTGGTTGTGAGCATTAAATGATGATGAGACTTATCACAACCAGAAATCCTGCAACGTGAGATTCTACACCATGGCTTAGTTCTGGATTAGAAGTTCTGCTTCTGCGCAGCATCCATCCTCTGATCTTTGTATCTTCTAGCTCCAGCACGTTCTGAAGGAACTTTCAAACTTTCTAGAAATCTTGCAGCACGCTTCTTAACCTTCTTTGAATTACCCTGGCAAACTCTGACTGAAGCTTTTGTGAAAACTTGCCCAAAAGTTCTGACCAAACTCTGCCTTGAGACTGTCCAGAATTTTCTCAGTGTTATGGTGATAATCTGGTCAGAAGTTTTGAGTTTTGTCATGCTTCTTAAACACTTAGAAAAATTTCTAAGTATTTAGAATTTGACTTTTCCAAAGTAAAACTTGACTTTTGAAATTCTTGATGAAACAAACTTCATATTCCAACATGTCTTGATGAAATATGATTTTTGAGATTTGATTTTGATCCAAAAGTCAAAGTTAGACTTCTCAGTGTGCAAATGACCATTTTGCCCTTATGAATGACTTTCTTGAAAAATTGCAGTTCAAGGCTTGGAATTGGATGAAAGCAAACTTGAGGATCCAGGGTGATTCCTTGAGAAATGAGAGGGCAAATTTTGGGGTATAACAATGTGCTAATCATGTCTTTCTTTTCTTTGGTTTGTTTCATGTGACGGTGTGGAAAATGGCAAGGCAATTTAAAGAGGAAATCATGGATAGTCTTAAAGGGAAATGGTGAAACTTGGCATGAAGAAATTGGTAGCATGAAGAAAACAAGAAGTTGGATTTTGGCTTTGACTTTAGGAACTTAGGAATTTCATGTAACACTTTGTCTTTGAATCTTGTAATGAGCTTGAAAATATTAATGAAACAAAGCTCTTTTTCCAATTTGAACTTTGAAAATCCAAGTAATCTCTTTGATTTTGTAATGAACAATGAATTTTGATACTTGTATCTTGAAGTTGCAATAGTTAAAGTAAGTGTGAAATTGTATTATAACCTTGAAACAACGCTTTGCACTCTTGAATTAACTATGATATATGCCTCCAAATTAACCATATGGATGAAGTTTGAACTTAAAAATTGACACTTGAATCATGATTAGCTTGAAAACCTAGAATAAGGATGAATGTATTTGAAACCTTGAATAAATTTGAACCTAATGACATTTCTCGAGTGAATCTCCGAATTAATTCCAACGAGACTCTAATTTAACTCTTTAATTCATGGTATCTTGCAATACAAACCAATGATAGAACAATGATGCCTTAAGGACTTTGGTCTAAAATCCACTTTCATCCAATAATCACTAAATGCTCAGACATAAGTAACTTAAAGAAGTAACAAACATTCAAAGAATTCTCGAACTCGACATCTTGTACCATGGACGATCTTAACTTGATAATCACATCCCTCTAAAATATTCGAATTTTGATGATCTTTTGCACACAATAGGCTCTTGACTTGTAAAGGGAAGTTGGAGATGACGTCAAGGAGAATCATAGGCAAAAAGAACCACTCAAAAATATTGAATAATGAAGAAGTTACGATTGTTTGAACTTTATCTTGAAAAGGTCAACTTTTGGGTCATTGCAATTCATTTTCAGTCATATGAACCATTGACTGAGCAAACTTGCGATGCAAAGCTTGAAACATGACACGAGCATCCTTGAGAATACATGAAGAACCATAAAGACCATTTGAAACCTTGGAAACTCTATTTTGCTTGAGAAGTTCCAAGCCCCAGTTGTTGACTCAATGCTTAAGAGCAGAATCTGTTTGATCGAATCTTGAGCCATTTTGAGTATTTGAGAAACCCTAGGATAACATCTTGAATGAAAAAATGGGAGGGTAAATTTTTGGGTACAACGCTACTATAAGTGAATTGGTTACTCCCCTACCAATCATCAAGAAGAATCTATTATAGGCCAGTTTATTTCTGAGCTATGTTGAAAAATGTTACTGCTCCGCAGTCCAACCAAATGGTTGCAAGTTGCTGAAGAAAAGCGTTCAACGCCTAATGGACAATCATATAATTCTAATCGAGAAGGTTCCATATACTGAGAATCTGTGTCAAGACTTATTCGTAATTTCCGACCCTCCTGTCAAGATCACCTCCAAAGGTTCTGTAAGGATTACTGCCAATTCGAAAGCTGCTCCTCTGATCATCACTACACCTGGACCTATCCCATATTCTTCGGACAAAGTTATTCCTTGGAACTATGGTTCCGATGTCTACTACCATAGTGTCAAACAAGAGTTACCGATTGTTGAAGATGAAGTTATTGAAGTTGTTGATCTCGGCATTAACAATATTTTCAGGACCAGTAAAGTTACTAGAAGCAGAAGGGTTTTCTCCCCGGAAATCTCTCTGAAGACTGTTGCCACACCTGCTAAAGTTATCACTACCAAATCAACTGTTGGGGCTCGGGGTAAAGAACAAATGACGGAGCCCGCCCAGACTTAGGCGCCTAAAGAAGTGGCAGTTGAAGACACCTATAGATAAGAGTTGGAAGAGGTATTGAAGATCGTCCTCAAGAGTGATTACAAAATTGTTGAACAGATGGGGCATACCCCATCCAAAATCTCCATGTTATCCCTACTATTGTATTCTGAAGCCCATGCATAGGCTTTATTAAAATTCTTGAAGATTGCTCACGTGTCACAAGAGATTTCTTCCGATCAATTTGGAAGTTATGTTGTTAGCTTAACGACTGACAATGGAGTAGGTTTCTCTGATGTTGATCTGACTCCTGAGGGAAGAAACCATAATAAGGCCTTATATGTCTCCATTGAATGCAGGGGCACTACTTTGGCTCATGTATCGGTTGATATTGGCTCTTTATTGAATGTGCTACTGAAACGCGCTCTGGACAGACTTGATTGCAAAGGGGTTGTACTGAAACCCAGTGATATTATAGTTCAAGCCTTTGACGGATTAAAAAGGATGGTACATGGAGAAGTGGATCTTCCGATCAAGGTAGGTTCGTAGGTCTTTAAATCTACCTTCTATGTAATGGATATTTGACCAACTTATTCTTGTTTACTGGGACGCCCCTGGATCCACGGGGCAGGTGTTGTTACCTCAACCCTGCATCAGAAGCTAAAATATTCTGTGAACAGAAAGATTGTTATTGTCTACGGCGAAGAGGAGTATATGGTTAGCCACTTGAACTCATTCTGGTATGTAGAGATGGATGGAGAATTCATCGAGACTCCCCATCATACTTTTGAAGTCATCCCTCCTGCCTCAACTGAAGATGTATCTGCCATTCCCAAGGTCACCAGGGTTCTGCGCAGGATGGCCTCATTGAAAGATGCTAAAGCTACTGTAGAAGAAGGTGGTTGTACTATTTGAGGTCATCTTCCTGAAATTCCCTGGAAATCTGACAAATTTGGTTTGGGTTTCACTGCAGAGGGTCAGAGGGCTGTTCGTCGTGCTCGTGCTGGAAGACCACCATTCCGCGTCAGCAACAACAGAGTTAACGCTATAGAAGATGCTGACAGTGATTATGACCTTGACAGCTGGATCTTTCCTACCATTAGAAACGAGCTTAACAACTGGAAGGCGGAAGACATTATCTCCATCTCCTTTAGTCAGGAGTAATAGCTACATTTTTGTTTTTATTACTTTCAAAGTTTTAGTTATGTAATTTTTGAACAATGACTTTAAGCCTTGTGCCTTGCCCGGGGCACAATGGTTCGTTTGTTAAGGGTTGTAATTTCATAAACATATTTTCATTTATAAAGCATTGGAAGTTTTGCATTCAAATGTTTTTTCTCTTTGTCTTTCTTCTACTTTTATCATTTTTAAATATCTATGTGTTCTTACACACACCCACACAATAAATTGCAGATCCACGTCCACTCTGGATCTCATTGATAACAACTATGTTATTGCCACTTATGACTTAGAAAATCCGATCTATCAAGTCGAGGATGAAGGTGAGGAAGATTGTGAGATACCAGGAGAACTTGCCAGACTCTTAATACAAGAAGAAAGGGCTATCCAACCGCATGAGGAACCAGTTTAGGTGGTAAATATGGGTACTGAAACATGCAGAAAAGAGGTAAAGATAGGTGCCAACCTAGAGGGCGGTGTCAAGAACAGGTCGATTCAGATGTTGCATGAGTATGTTAAGATATTTGCTTGGTCGTACAAACATATGCCAGGGCTCGATACCGATATTTTGGTTCACCATCTATCGATGAAAGAGGGTTGTTCTTTGATAAAGAAGAATGTTCGTCGCATGCGCCCCGAGATGTCAGAAAAGATTACAGCCGAGGTTATGAAACAATTCGCATGGTTCTTAGTAGTGACATCCTATCCTCAATGGGTTGAAAATGTAGTTCCAGTACCTAAGAAAGACAGAAAAATGTGTATGTGTGTGGACTACAGAGATCTGAATAGGGCAAGCCTCAAAGATGACTTTCCGCTTCCATATATTAATGTTCTGGTCGACAACACTGCTCAACACAAGGTATTCTTCTTCATGGACGCTTTCTCAGGTTATAACCAGATCAAGATGGCGCCTGAAGACATGGAGAAAACTACCTTTGTCACACAATGGGGCACTTTCTGTTACAAGGTTATGCCTTTTGGGTTGAAGAACACTGGCTCGACATATCAGCGTGCTATGGTAGCTTTGTTTCATGACATGATCCACCATGAAACCTAAGTTTATGTTGATGGCATGATATCCAGATCCCAAGCTTAAGAGGAGCATTTAGACCATCTATGCAAGTTATTTGAGAGACTGAAGAAGTACAAGTTGAGGTTAAATCCGAACAAGTGCACCTTTGGGGTGAGATCCGGTAAGCTCCTCGATTTCGTTGTCAGTGGTAAAGGTATTGAAGTTGATCCTGCCAAGGTCAAATCCATTCAAGAAATGCCCTCTCCCTGCACCGAGAAGGAAGTCAGAGGTTTCTTAGGATGACTTAACTACATTTCCCGATTCATTTCTCATTTTACAGCTACTTGTGAGCCGATCTTCAAGTTGCTGAAGAAAGATCAGGTAGTAAAATGGAACGATGATTGACAAACATATTTTGACAAAATCAAGGATTACCTACAAGAACCTCTGACTCTGATGACACCAGTTGAAGGAAGACCTCTAATCATGTACCTAACAGTGCTAGAGAATTCAATGGGGTGTGTACTGGGCCAGCATGATGAGTCTGGTCGAAAAGAGCATGTAATATACTACCTTAGCAAAAAGTTTACCGACTGTGAAATAAGATACTCACTGCTCGAGAAAAATTGCTGCACTTTGGCATGGGCTTCTTTCCGACTAAGACAGTATATGTTGACTCATACTACTCTATTGATCTCTAAAATGGATCCCATGAAATACATATTCGAGAAGCCCGCACTCTCCGGAAGAATATCCAGATGGCAAATGGTCTTAACAGAATATGACATTCAGTACACCACTCAGAAAGCAATCAAAGGAAGTGTATTGGCAGATCATTTGGCTCATCAAGCAGTGGACAACTACCAATCTATGAACTTCGAATTCTCGAACGAGAACATTATGCTAGTTACAGATTGTGAAGAACATGGACTGTATGAAGGACCTGAGTCGAGATCCCAATGGACTATGGTTTTTTATGGAGCTTCTAATACACCCAGAAACATAATTAGTGTTGTAATTATCTCTCCTCAGGGTTGCCATACGCCCTTTACCTCCAGATTATGCTTTGAATGTACCAATAATATGGCTGAATAGGAAGCGTGCATCGTGGGTATTAAAGCTGCTATTGACCTGAGGATCAAGTTCTTGAGCATATACGGGGACTCAGCCCTGGTAATCAGCCAAATTAAGGGAGAATGGGATATGAAGCATTTGAAACTTATTCCTTATAGAGAGCATGTGCTTACCTTAATCCCATACTTCGAGGAGATCACTTTTGAGCACATCCTACGAGAAGAGAATCGGGTGGTAGACGTGTTAGCTACCATGTCATCTATGTTCAAGGTCAGATGGGACAATAAGGCTCCCAAAATTATCATTGAAAGGCTAGATGAACTTGCACACTGCTACGAAGTTGACACTGACGAAGTAGAAGAGAATCCTAAGTTTCATGAAGTGAAAAGATATCTTGAGGCTCAATAGTATCCTGAGGGAGCATCCATAAATGACAAGAAATTCCTATGGAGGTTCTCAGCCAAGTTCTTCCTGAGTAACAGGGTTCTGTATAAACGCAATCATGATTTGACTCTGCTTCATTGTATGGACAAGAAAGAGGCAGAGAAGATTATGGAAGATATGCACAAAGGTATCTTTGGTACTCATTCCAGTGGACATAATATGGCTAAGAAGATTCTGAGAGTGGGTTACTATTGGTCGACTATGGAAACTGACTGCCATCGCCACTCAAGAACTTGTCACAAGTGTAAGATTTATGCGACTGTCTGTCATGGTCAAATGTACCAAAAACGTATGATCAAAGCTTTCAACAAGAAAATCAAGCATCAGTTATATCAGGCTAGCGACTTGGTAATAAAGCGCATTATCCTACCGCAAGGTGATCCCATGGGCAAATGGACTCCCACCTATGAAGGTCCATTCGTAATCAAGAAGATATTTTCAGGCGGTGCTATGATACTTACCACCATGGACAGTGAAGATCTTCTATACCCCGTGAACACAGACATAGTTAAAAGATACTACACATAAAAATGACCTGCTAGGTTGACTGGCCTAGGCAAAAATAAGGGCATCCCGGTGAACCAAAAGGGTTCGGGAAAAAATTAGGGATATATATATATATATATATATAAGACTGTACACCTGGCAAGTCGAAAACTTGAAAAGGAGGCTTGGGCAAAAAAGGGTATCCAGGTGGACTAAAAACTCGAAAGGGCGGTCCAGGAAAAATTTAGGGATTAAGGTGTACGACTATGTCCCATGGGGTCACTTACAACCAGCTTTATTACCAACGTCAATTTCAAATGGTACAAATTTATTCAGTCAACTTCTTATGACAACAAGGGATGAGATGCTCGAAGACATAGGGGCAATAGCAGAGTTTAAACCTGACGAGATCATTTACACATAGCTATATGTTTTATTTTACTTTGTACTCCTTTCATTTCACGACAATTTTCTCTTACTAGGATTTATGTCTCTTTGTACAACAATCGCCTGTTTATAGGTAAACTATCAATATAAACACAATTTTAGAATTCAAAAATTTTTTTAAACTTTTTCTATTTTATTTGCAAAAACGTCCAATGACTAAATTGAATGAACATATGCATATGAATATGATTACTGTTAACAAATAAACGCATAAAACCAAGAATAAGCATTTTCTCAAGACTCTATAAGGTGGGATAACATTCAATTCATCCATAAATCCCCACAGAATAACCTCCGTGGCATAATCCCCAGAGTAATTCCCATAAGAATATCCCCCGCAGAATCATCTTCATAAACTCGCCACATTCCCCGCAAGTCTGAAATACCCTAATCATACTCACCAGCAGATCCCCCTAGCGGACAAAGGGGTATGATCTTCCCCCCGACAATGTCGCCAACCTATAGAGTCCCAATCCTCGTCAGAAAGTATGTCACTAGCATAGTTCACAAGAATTCTCTTCCCCGTCTGAGTTTATCCCCCTGTAGAATTCTCTTCTCAAGTAGGGTTCATTTCCTCAGCAGAATATATTCCTCCAGCAGGTTTATTTTCTCAACGGGGTTTATTTCCCCAGCGGAATTCAGTCTCCCTAGCTGGAGTCTATCACTTTGACTACTACAAATCACTAGCAAAATTTCTCTCTCCAACAGAGGGTAGTCCAGATTTCCATCCCCAGAGAGTTGCTATGGAGTCTGAAATCAGACTCGATGCCAGTTAATCTTATCCTTCCTAGACAAGTCAACGTCCATATCAAAAACTCGGTAAGACAGCATCCTAGAGGGTTATCCATCTCTTTTGTCCCCATTCAGGGTACATAAGAATTAAATTCCCCAGTAGAGCAATGAATAACCAATGTTCTCAAACTTTTCTCCCCAAGCAAAAATCAAATTCCCCAGTGGAGTTTCCTCAAACAAAAAACAGGGATCCCCAACAGAGACATTCTATACAATATTGAGGATAGCACATGTTCTTAATCCCTAGCAACAATCAGGGGTTTATTTCCCTCAGTCAGAAATGTTATACGGAGCTACCAATATGCTTCGATGACATTTCTCATCCATACACCATTTACAAAATATCATAGCATATGCACACGAAACGCATATAGCACACTCTCATTTACTTTGAGAACATCATTAACCAATGCATTTCATACATTATGACATTTCATACAAATAACTATTTATCTTTTCAGGTAAAATCTATAAACAAACGAATATTCTCAACAATTTTTAAACAGCTCACAAATTAATTCCTGAAACAAGACAGAGCAACTATCTATATGACCAGGTCAGAGATTAATTCTCGAAACAAGACAGAGTAACTATCTGGATGACCATACACAGATTAATTCCTGAAATAAGATAGGGAAACTATCTATGAAAACAAATTGTAAATCAATTCTTGAAACAGGACGGGGCGACTATCTACATGAACAGGTTGAAGATTAACTCCCGAAACAGGATGGGGAAACTATCTATACAATCGAGAAAAGATTAACTCCCGAAATAGGATAGGGAAACTATCTTTCTATCTTTATGACCAAGTGAAGATCAATTTCCGAAACAGGACGAGGAAACTATCTTTATCACCAGGTGGTATGAATTCCCAAAACAGGACAGGTTTACCAACAAAAACAGATTATAGATCAATTCCTAAAACAGGACGGGGAGATTATCTACATGACAATCACTTTCCTTCATATATTTATTTTGAAAAGCATTTCCTTCAGATAGGATCAGATTTATTTATTCTGAAAAGTGTTCCTCAGATATAGTCAAGCGTAGACTCATTCTGATACTGCTATCAACAGGTATTTTAGATGGCATCTATAAGCCCATCTCTGATGACTCTACATAATCTCTTCAAATGGAATCTTTAAGCCCATTCAAGCAACATTATTAACCAACTACGTAATCTCCTACACATGCGAGTGCAAATTTTTAGGCACTTAAGTGTTCAATCATCTTCTACCTTCAAGTCACGAATGGCAGACATGCCAATCTAACCCTTCAGGTTTAAGAAGATTGAGTAGAGGCAGATATTGTACCCCAAAATTTTCCCTCCCATTTTTCTTCAAGACATTCTCCTAGGGTTCTCAAATGCTCAAGGTGGCTCAAGAATTGATCAGACAAATTCTCCTTCTAAGCAATGGGTCCACGACTAGGGTTTTGTGTTTCATAAGGAAATTTGGGTTTCTAAGGTCTCAAGTGGTTTTCATGGTTCTTCATATGTATTCAAGAATTCTCATATCAAGTTCCATGCCTTGCATCACAAGTTTTTTCAGTCAATGACTCAGATGACTGAAAATCAAGTGTATTGGGTAAAAAGTCAATTGTGGTCAACATATAGTCAAACTTCAAGACTTTTGGTCAATATCAATATTTTGAAGTTATATCCATCATTTTATCAAATGTTGATCATGATTCCTCAACAAAAGCCCTCAAATCATCAAAAGTCAAAAGTTGCCAAATTAGGGTTTCCTTAGGAGAAGTCAACTGAACTTTGACCAAGCATAACTTTCACATGCTTCATAAAATTTTCCTCAACTAATGCCCATATTGGAGGAAATTCAATTCTCTACGACTTTGTCTCTCTAAGCTCAAGTCCAAATAATGCATCATTTGATAGATATAAGCCAATACATTACAGGTCATTTCAAAAGTAAACAAAAAGACACTTTTTGTCAAGGTAACTTACATCAAGATAAAGTCTTAAAAATAAAAAATGATTAACATAGAGATTGTAGAGAACATCTCGAGCTTTCCAAAAAGTCCAATATCATCTTAAAAAGATGAAAATTGAGAGAGTTATTGCCATTTCAAGTTGGGAAATTTTAAGCAAATGCGTAAAGTTCAAATTGAGCAAAATTGTGGTTTTGGGCTATTAGGCCTCAGTTTTTAGATCCAAACGTGTTCATGATATGTTTAAGGACCCATAAGTCTATTCATGCATTATCTTCTATTTTATTTTTTTTATTTATTTATTTTATTCAATTAAACTCAAAATAAATAAAATAAATATAAAGATAATGGACTAAGGCACAGGGCTTTTGATTTCAGTCATGTTAGAGGCCCAAGATTACATGTGCTAGCTGTCAAATTTATGCAAAGCTAATTGGTGCAAGATTGAGCCAAAAATAGCAAGTTTCACATTATTCTAAATCAAATCTTTTTCTCATAATCATGCATGATTACTCCCACTTTTGTTAACCTAATCTCACGCCTTATATATACCTAACAACATCAGATTCAAAAGACACGTGAAAGCTGCCTCAAAAAACCCCTAAAAATTTCTCAAAATTCCAAATATTGGGGTAAGATCGAAACCCATGTTGCAGCCTCTCTCATCTAAAGCCAATGATTCAATCATCCTCCTAAGACTTCCAAGAGTTCATCCAGATCCTTTGCTAAGCCAAAACGCATTCAGAACGTGCCATCAAGGTTGCATCGATTGGGTAGTATTCCTTGAATTCAAACTCTCAATTTATATGATTTAAATGAATTCGATGCATACATTCATGTTTATATTAATGTTTGGAATCATTTTGATGCATTACTTGTAAGGTTTGGTGCAAGAACAGAATCGTGTCATTGTTAGGGCATGAAGCTTTTGAAGTTTCAAATCTCATGATGCAAGCATTTTTAGACCAAGCTAACCACACCATTGAAATCGGAGGACCTTGATTAGTCAAATAAGGTTATTTTATTTTTCGTTTTGATTAAATTTCGCAGGTTTAGATTTTTGTGCAATCGGAGAAGGTGTCGGAACCACCATCAAGGGTGTTTGACTGACAGTTGAAAATGCGTGGCACAATGGAGTCTCCTGATTGGTCCATTCAAAATACAAGAGCCTCACTCATGCGGGCGTTTTTGGTTGTCTGACTTTTGGAATTTGTTTTATATTATATATTTATTAATTGATATAGGTTAATATATGTATGACCACCCCAGTCGTAACGCGCTTGCCTCTAAGTCATTACTATGCCCATACGCGGGTTCGATCCTGGTACAGAACAATTTTTTCATGTTTTGTAATTTTTACAGATCTAATGAAGCCATCCTCATGCCTCAACGATGCACCCTCTCGATAGTACCCTTGGATCTTATTAGATCCAGATCAACGAGCCAGAACATGCACACACACCATAGATCTCCTAGAACTAGCCACACTGGATCAAACGCAGGCATGCTGGACTTGTTGTTTTGGGCCTAGTGAATTGTTTTTCACACCTCCCCAATTTGCTTCTACAACAGGCCCAATCCTTTTTTTATTATTTTACTTTAACTTTTTTTTAAAAGAATATAATTAAATTAACTTTTTTTAATTAAAATTAATTTAGACATTTTTTTTTATTAACTTAATTAATTTTTTTAATTAAATTAGTTGAACTTATTAACTTAGTTATTTAGGGTTTTATCATTAGACCTTTCTTTCTTAAATAAAAATTAACTTAGGGTTTTTTTTTATAGATTTAATCAATTAATTATTTTTAATTAAAACTAATTAGATTTTTTTAGATTAATCATCAAATCACTTTTTTATCAAAATCATAAAATAATTTTCTTTTTCCCTTTATTTTATTGCTTCACGTATTATTTTCGCATTATTTCCCAACTATGTAACTGCTACAGTTTGTAATAGTCTTAATTAGGGTTTACTATTTCCCCCTTAATTAGGGTTTACTATTTCCCCCAGTTTTATGGTTTTGTATCCCCTTCCCCGAAGCTTTGTAATAGCGTAGGACCCTTTAATTTCTGCCTTTACTTTCTGCATTTACTGCTTCCTTTATAACTGTCTAGTTTAATTAGGGTTTGTATGGCAAGATCTAAAAGCAACCATAGCTAACCCTAAGTACAAGATAAATGAACTGAACTGGATCATTTGCATACTTGCACCTCTAGGGTAACTTCACTTGTTACCTTCGGATAAAAATGGTCATGTCCCTCTAACATAGAGATACCCTTAGCAAAGACCCTCGGTTAAAATCATCATAAAGATCATAGTCATGCGATGTCCCTCGAGTTGCCTACGAGAAATGATATAATCCCTCAATGTTGCCTACAAATATATGATGACAATCCCTTCAAACTGCTAAGGTATCCTTATATGTTGCCTTCTATGACCATAATGACGACCCCCGCATGTCCCTCACACATCCAACGATATGGATTCCTACTAACTACTGGTAGGGTAGCAGTATCGAAAGGAGGAGGGAAATAATATGAAAAACCATGAGTAAGGGCAGAATATTGTTAAACGTTTGCTCACACTTTTCAGAACTTCTTTTTCACAAACACTTTCTCTAGAATATTTTCAAAAACAAACATTTTGTACGCATTCTTAACTGATATAAGAATCATTAAAAAGTTGTTGTACTTAGGCATTTTTCAAAATATTTTCAGAAACTCGTAACACAAAGCATTTTCAAACAAAGTGAGCTAGAGATTAAGAGCCCGTAGATAACTACATATGAAAAGGGTGCTAAAACCTTCCCTTTTCATAACCTACCCCCCAAACTCAAAAACCTCGAAGGTCTTTCCTGTTCTTTTCACCCTTTCCTTATTGGATAAAAAAAGTCAGTGGCGACTCTTGCTATCCGCACATTTGGATAAAACCAAAAAGTCAGTTCTCCCACCATGTTACAATTATATTTTAAACTTAATTTAAAAAATGGTGTTTGTTTTATCTAAAAAAACATTAACTGAAGTTAAGGCTATTAATTGCATGGTCCAACTAAACATGCCCAAGCCCAAATCAGAAAGAAAAAAAGCACTTTGTGTCAAAAACCCAAACATGCATTGTTCAGATCAGGAGGAGAAACACATGCTTTTTGGTCAAAAAACAATTACTGTTCGAATCTAAATGAAAACATGATCAAATCTTTTTTAATCACCTTGAATTTTATTACAAATTAAGAGTACATAATTGATACAAAAAACGAATCAAAATCTTGACTAACTTAAATACATAATAGAATCACAAATCAATATGGAGTCAGATCGAATCAAAAAAAGAACTTATTATTATAGATTACAAATTACAAAACAAATCCCTAATTCTCCTATCAATCTCTAAGTAACGAAAGACTCATAAAAATATTTCCTAAACTGTTTAAATCAAAAAAATATAAGGAGACCTAAGATTTCTAAATTAGAAGAGGAAGAAATAATTTTTATAGAAAAAGAAAAATTGGGAGGAAAAATTTGACAGAAAAGAGTTTACGCAAAAGGAGAAAGCCTAAAGAATAGAGAAGAAAGCCTTGAGTGACGAAGGTTTGAACATCGCCACCGTTAACTCTCGTGTATCTCCCGCTCCTTGCGAACATAGGGTTTCAACATCTGAAACCCTAGCTTGTCTTGTAGTGCCGCCGCTGCTTCCATCACCATCGTACCTATCAAAGCATAGAAGAAGAGGGATCAGAAGGAGAGCAATACAGAAGGAGACTCGAAGAACAATCGAAGATAATGAAAACTTAGCTTTTTCTTGCGTTTTTATTTAGATAAACTGTTGCAATTGGGGTTTATTGGGTTAGATTGAGGTGGGTTAGGGTTTAATTTGGGTTTGGGTTTGGGTTTGATCGCCGCCAATTAGGGTTCGGGGGGAGCGGTGGCGATCTAGGGTTTCTGTATTTCTGTTATGGTGAGAAGAGAGAAGAAGAATAGGGTAGAGAGAGAAATATAAAAGAGAAATGACTAAACTATTTTGTAAAATGAAAATATAATATGTTCAACAATCATGTACGCATGAGTCCATAACCGTTACCATGCTCCCTCCATCATAACCACATGATTACCATCAAACATCTAGAAATGCGCGCCTACTGCATTACCATGCACCTATCCACATGGAGTCCAAGCGGACTCTCAAACCCTTTGGGCCATACCCAGTTACTACTCGCACCCCCCTTTTGTTTTATTTTGCTACTGCATTGAGAACCTACACCCCTCAGCCTATTGGGCCAAGTCCAATATCTGGACTTGGACCCCTACTCCATATACCCCTAGTTTTTACTACGCAGCTCAAATTCAAACCCCCATGCATTGGGCTTGAATTCAATATATGAATTCAGGGCCCTGCTACACATACCTCTCTATTTTACTAGCCCAGTATAATTCACACCCCCCCTGCGTTTTTTTAATTTAATTATTTTATATTTTATTTATATTTTTATATTTTATATTTCGATATATGTATAATTTAAATATTATTTACAGTTATTATTATAAAATCAAATATTATTTTTCAACTCATCAAAATATTTTATTTATTCTATTGCATTAAAAATCATTTTTTATCATGCATTAATTAAGACAATTTTACAATTAATACATTAAAAAATATTCAACCAACAATAAACCTTTTTTCCATTAATTAAATTTATTCAACAATCAATTTTCAAAAAGGATTACAAAAATATTTTAATTGACTATGCACTTCGTCTAACTACTCCGCTATTTACACACCCGGACTAAGTACAAGGGGAATTCAAATATCTTCGTAATCCATAAAAAACACAACCAACTGCGAACTACGAATTGGGACTCTGGTTCCTCATAAGAGGATACGTGGCATACGACTTAAAAATCGTGGCGAGTTTCCCTAATAAAAATTAAAACCCTATTTCCTAAGGCGTAATTCTAAATCCTAGTATCCTTGTGAACAAGATAGATGAGGGGTGCCTAACACCTTCCCTTTGTCTAGAAATGAGTCAAACAACTTAGAACCTCTGACCAAATTAGGGTTATCCTTTATATCCTCTTCTCAAAGATAAAAATTAAGGGTGATTACTCTCAATTTCAAACCGGTTACAACACACTAGAAATTGTTTCTTTGTTTCTACAACTCCATTTTGTTGTGGAGTCCTTGGTGCTGAAAAATTATGAGAGATACCATGTTCTTCAAAAAATTCTTTAAATGATGCATTTTGGATCTCTCCACCATGGTCACTTCTAATTGATGTTATCTTTAATGATTTTTCATTTTGTACTTGCTTTTCATACTTCTTAAATACTTTGAAAGCATCACTTTTCTTCACAAGAAACAAAGTCCATGAATATCTAGAAAAATCATCAACAATAATTAAGGTATATACATTACCTCCGAAGCTTCTTATTCTTGATGGACCAAATAGATTCATATGCAACAATTAAAGTGACCTTGTTGTTGATTCCATATTCTTTGTTTTGAAAGTTGATTTGGTTTGCTTTCACTTTTGACAAGAATCATGTAATTTATCTTTGACAAACTTTATCTTTGGTAAACCAATGACTAGATCGCGTTTGTCTAACTTATTTAAATGGTCCATATGAATATGGGCTGCCCTTTTATGCAAAATCCATGAGTCATTGTTGTTTACCATGAGACATTTTACTCTCATATATAAATCATCTAAAGACATCATAAAAATATTATTGATTCTTTTACCTTTGAGTTTTACCTCATTAGTGGCTTAATCTTCAATCAAGCATTCATCTTTGGTGAACTTGATTTTGAAGCCTTTGTCATAAATTTGGCTTATGCTTATAAGATTCTGCTGCAGTACTTCAACATCAAGTACATCTTCAATGGATGTGAAAGGTGGTGTTCCAATTTTTCCAATGCTAATAATTTTTCCTTTGTTGTTGTCCCTATAAGTGACATAACCCTTATCCTTAAGCACTATATTTGGGAAATTTTCTTATATCTCCTGTCATATGCTTCGAACAACCACTATCAAAATACCATAGATTTGTAGTGGTCTTCAAGTAAGCCTACAAAACAACTAGGTTTTGTTAGGTACCAAATGTGCCTTGGGTCCTTCATAACTAGTTCCTTTTTTAACACACACATAATGCCCGCTTGTCACACTAAAGTTTCTTACATAGCAAGCATTAGGTGTATGGTCACTTATACCATAATAAAAACATGTAGGAACAAAGTTACTTATATATATATATATATATATATATATATATATATATATATATATATATATATATATATATATATATATAAGATTTCTTTTTAGGAAATCTCTTCCTAGGATGATGATGAACTTTTCGTGCTTTATTCACTTTCTCTTTGGTGGATTGGTCACTTGCCTTAACAAAGATAGTTTTACTAGTACTTGGTTTGTAGAATTTAGAATAACCAAGTCCACTTTTATCATTTAAATATCTTTGTTAACTAAGGACATTGTCCAGTCCAATTTTTCCTTTTTCATACCTTTCAAGAACTCTTTTTAATTGAACAATTTGGAAAGAAAGTGAATCACAATATTTGCATGTAAAATTTTGTTTCAACTTTAAAATATTTTTCCATGGTGTCAATCTTTTCTTCAAGAGATATAATTTATTTCTTTTATGTTGGCACCGTTTTGTACATAATTTTACATTCTTTGAGTAATTCAGTAATTCATCTATTGCACATTGAACATTATTACCAAAATAGGAAAGTTCACTGCTAACCTATTCATATTCATCATCTAAATAGTGTGATGACATCAATGCAAGATTTACACATTCTTCGCTTTCTGAATCGGATGATGAACTTACTTTATTATCATCCCATGCAATACAATCTCTTTTAAACTTTGACTCCTTCATTTTCTTGAAACTAATTTTCTTGGAAAGGTTTGTACATTCCAACTTTATGTGTCCTTGTTTCCCACATTCATAGAAAGTTACATTTTATGTTGATGTATAGGATTCTTTCTTGTTAAATAATTTCTTATTTTTCATAAAGTTAACATTTTCATTATTACCAAAAAATTTACCTAACCTTTTTATAAGAATCATGAAGTTCCCATCATCTTCCGGATTATCTTCTTTTCAACTTCCTTGGAGTCAACCTTTAATGAAATGATTTTGGATTTCGTCTCTTGACTCTCATGCTTTTCTAGTCTTCCAAGTTACGTCTCATATTCTTGAAGTTTTCTAAACAACGTTACAAAAGTCATTATGGATAGATATTTATTTTCGAATATTGCCGTCACTTTTGGTTGTCATTCACTAGTTAAAGATCTAAGCACTTTAAGATTAATTTCATTGTTATTAAGAGTCTTACCAAGTTCCTTTAAATGATTTTTCAAATGCACAAATCTTTTCTGCAAGTCAAGGATTGATTCTCTGAGTTGCATTCTGAATAACTCGTACTCTTGACTCAAGGTTTTTAATCTTGACCTTTTAACTTCAGTGGTTCCTTCATGAGTTTCCACCTTCCATTGTGCATGTTGAAATTCGAAAGAGTTTATCCATGCTAAGAGCACATTAAATAAAATTTATTTCTTTATTGCTGTAAAGGACTTTTTCTTATCGTCTCCATCCCATAAACTTCCGTGCTTGGCGGTGCCAACACCATTAACAAGACTAGTAGGAACGAAAGGACCATTTTCAAATTCTTTGCATACTTCTCTTCCTTGATATTCTAGATGTGCCTTCATACGAATTTTCCAAAATTCCAAGTATTCATCATAAAACAATGGAGGCTTATTATTGCTACCACCGTCTTTTAAAACTAGATTTATATTTGCATAAGCCATTTTGGATCTTTAGGAACATGTTACCTATAACCTGCTATGATGTCAATTGTAAGTATTTAGTGCACCTAAGAGGGGCGGGGGTGAATTAGGTATTTTAATATTTTGCTGGTTTTTGAAGTTAAGTGTTTCTTTCTTTTTTGGTTATGATATGTGATGAAAGCGGTAAATGTTGAAAAGTAAAGAGCACTTGAAATTTATATTAATTCCCCTCACAATTCGAGAGTACGTCTAATCCTCTTACCACGTGTAAGAGAGTTTGTTATTATTAGATATTTCTAAAGACATTAACCAAGTTATTAAGAACAATCCCCTTGAAGCTTGTACCACAAGAAAAGAAAACAATCCCCTCTTTTCTTGTACACACTTGTTTTCAACAATCTTGAAAAAACAAACACTCACACAATCTTATTTCCAACAATCATGGAAAAATAAGATAGTTATAATAAAAATGATTTTAGTAGATAAGATTGTAGGATTAATAAGACTTAATCAAATGACTAAAGTTTTCTTCTCTTTCAAATATGAAAATCAATAACAAATACTACTCTCTAAGTGCTCAATGATACTTTGTTGAATATGATATAAAAGTATGATCCAAAAAGTATCTAAGTATGAAAGTTTTATTAAAGAAATAACGCCGAGAGTTTTTGATAATTTTGAAAGAGGTGAATAATAATAGAAATTTCAAAATCAACTTATAATGGTGTAAACAAACATTCACAAACCATGGAAATGATTAGTGAAAATCTAAAATTCATTTGTGAAATGATATAAGGATTAGCCTGAAAAGAGTTGATAAAAAGGCGTAATTATACAAAGCAATTTTCAATTTTGGTATAGGTGAAATTGATTACAGTAAAACAACAATCGATTGTTCAGCTGTGCAACATCAAAAAATTGAAAAAACGCCTTATGACAATCGATTGCACCAAAATGACAATCGACTGTTATCCCCGGAAATCCAATTTTAAGACAGGCAGAGACAATTACAACCAATTATGCTAAAACAACAATTGATCGCATCACTTATATTTTTGAAATTTTTTCTAAGTTAAAATTATGAACATGCAAACTTTCATATTTTTAACTATGGCAATCAACCAAACTTAAAAGATATTTTTCCAATGTTTATATGCATGATTTAAGATGATTGAGCACTAAGTTTGTATATGTTAAGAATTTCACATGCCTTAAAATTTGATTAACATATTTTCTTTCTCCTTCTTTGATAATGTCATTGTTGATCTTGTCTTCATCAAAATATGTTGGAAGCTTGTTATAATACGGTGGGAGAACTCACTTGGGTGTTTTGCGTTTTATCGTAATTGTTGCGAACAACAAGAGTCGCCACCAACTTTTCTTTTATCTAATAAAGGAAAGGGTGAAAAGAACAGGAAAGACCATTTGAGAATTTTCTTGAGTTTGGGGGGTAGGTTATGAAAAGGGAAGGTGTTAGCACCCTTTTCATCCGTAGTTACCTACGGGCTCTTAGTTGCTAGCTAAGTTTTAAAAATGCTTTGTAAAATGTGTTTGTGTTTGTTTGAAAGTATTTTCGAAAGTGCCTTCGTTTAGGCGAACTTTGTAATGATTTTAGTTTTTATAAGAATGTATACAAAGTGTTTACTTTTGAAAATATTTCATGAAAGTGTTGGTGTGTTTAAAAGATGTTTTGTTTTGAGATGTTTGTGAACAAGCAATTACGAAAAACCTACCTACTCAAAAAAGTCTTAGTTCTTTTCCTCCTCCTTTAGATAATGTTATCTTACCATTAGTTAGTAAGAAACCATATCATTGGATGTGAGAGACAGGGGCGAGTCATCGTACAGTCATAGAAGGCAACATTATAGGATACCTTAGTAATTTGTCGTAAGGGATTCATATTGTTTACTAAAGGCAACATCGAAGGGTCATCGAGGGACTATGATCTTGTAATCGAGGGTCTTTGTTAAAGTATCCCACGTTCTAGGGACATGACTGTTTTAATCTAAGACAACAAGTGTGGGTTAACCCTAGAGGTGCATGTGTGCAAAGTGTATTATTTTCATTTAATTTGTCTTGAATTAGGGTTGTCTAGTATTGATTTTAAGTCTTTCCATACAAACCCTAATTACTAGTAATAATATGGAAAGCGATAAATTGCGGAAATTAAATGTCCTACGCTATTACAATACTTGAGGGGATGGGGATACAAATTTACAAATGGGGATGACAAGTAATATAAATCCTAATTACTATTACAAGGCTTTAATAATTACATAAATTGTAATGCGAAATAATAAAATATACAAAAAATATAAATATAATGAAAAGAGAAAAGAAAATCGTTTTATATGTTTTTTTATGGAAGGGGTTTTAATTGACCTAATTAAACTAATTAATTACAAGGAGTTTAAGTAAAATCTAAAGTCTAAATTAATTTACATAAAAGAGAAAACTAAAATAAAAACCTAAGTCTAAATTAGTTTAATTAAGAAAAGAAATTAAATGGTTTAAGAAAATATTTTCATTATATTTTTTTTTTGCCTATATGATAAAATTAAAATGGGAAAATGTGATTATTTAAGAAAAAATGTATTTTTGGGATTTTGATTAAAAATAAATAATTAAAGAAAAAGAAAGAAAATAAAATATAAAAAATTGGGTCAGGGAGTTTGAAATGAAAACATGGAGGTTTGAAAGAAAAAACGTTTTTGGTTTAGGCCCAAGGTCTGTTTGTTTGAAATCAGAAAATAAAATAAAATAAAATGAAGATGTTTGGGCCTGCGCTGCTATTAGGAAACAAGGGGATGATGTTCAACAAAAACAAACAAAGGCCCAAACCATGAGAGGCTCAGGCACGCTGATAGAAAATGAAACAAGGAAAATATTAGGAAAAACAACAAAATGTGGCGTTGGGGCTCGAACACAGGTCACAAAGGTCATAGGTGCACACTTTAACCACTAGGGCGGTGATACATCTGTTGATTTATATAAAACCATCACATTATATTATAAATGCGCTCCTGACTGTACACTTCATCTTCTTCCTCACGCCATGACCAGAACAACAAATTTGAATTTCGTATCTTGCTCATTTCTCAACCATTTCAGAAATTGTAAACATCAAACTTGTTAGAAATTTCACCATGATTTCAAATATGTAAGTAACTTAAACTATGGATAAAAGATAAACACGAATTTTGCTTGGTACCAAATCTGACCTAGTTTTTTTAGAAAGTTCAAACTTAAAATGCTCCATGCTCTGGCAATATAAATTAATTCTAAGGACATGGTTAGTTTCAGGGCTATAATGTCTACATTTTATCTTTTAAAATCAAAGCCAAATGATGCTTGTATGAAGAGATGGAAGTTCAGAAAAATCACCTTGAAAATAGAGATGATGTTTGGAGTTTAAGAAAACTTCAAGGTGTTGTAATGATCTGATTAGCTTCACTGAACCTCCGGGAAGCTATTGTAGTGCTTACTTTGGATTCAGAGTGGTTGTATTATTCTAGAGAAGTCAAGATGCAAGTTATTGTTTTTGAAAATGGAGGATGGTGATGGAGGTGTTACATTTGGGTAACAGGCATTTTGTTAGGTTCTAAATGATATATGGATGCTTTGTGATTTATTTTGAGGAAGAATGCACGAGTGGAATGTGAGTTTGGGGTGCAAGGTTAGAATCTGCACATAAATGGTGTTTTGATGCAATTTTTGGTTTGAGGGAGTTTGGGAGAGTTTATGATCTTCTGGATTCGTGTCCTATCTTGCAAAATAAATATTCTACTTATAGGGAAATGTTTGGAAGCTTGGAGTTTTCAGAATCACAAGATCACAAGTTATGAATTTTGACTTGTTTTTGAAGCAAGCTAGACAAACATCTTTCCAAGGCATGGTACAAGGCTATCTAGAGTTGTTAGAAGCTTTAAACATGTTTATCTGACTTTTTATGTTGAGTGTGTGCAGAGGGAGCAAGTTAGAGGCTCAATATAAGTTGACTCCGTGATTGAAGCAACTTTACAAGAATAACAATGTTACTTTGTGCCAAAAAATGATGAATCTCTTGGACAATGGCTATAATGCTTGGATTATAGCTCTAACAATTGTGTAAACCATTAATTATGGAGTGAATTGCAAGTTAGAAGCCTGCAAATTAAGATTATGCAACATAGCTATGAGATTTGGCCAAGGGTTCATCATTAAAATGACTTGTAATTCAAGAATGGATGCCCACCTTCTTGCCTTCGATTCTCTTAGCTCAAAAATGATCTCTTAAAGTTCTTGGATATTTTGGAAAGCTTAAAAATTTTCTATAACTTTCATTTTTTCCACTTTGGCTAAATAAAATTGGAACTATGTGAAAATTGGCCAAGAAGTTGGGACAAAATCTGCCTAAACTAGGTGAAAATTTCACTAAGTGTTTTAGAAAAAAGGCATGACTTCATGAGCTTATAATTCAAAATCCAAGCATTTTTAGGAATTGATCAACAAACAAAATTTTTATATTTCATCAATATCTACAACTTTCATGTTGAAAATTTTCTTTGAATCATCTTGCATCTTGGTGGAAAATTACCATGAAGTAGTGAAATTATCAAGGTTTAAAATACTTAGAAATTTTTCTAAGTCTTGAAAAGTTTGACTTTTTTATGGACTTTTTGATTTTCTTGATTATTGATGATCAAACTTTATATTTTTTAATGTTTTGATGAATCTTGATCTTTGAAACTCAATGTTGACCAAAAAATCAAAGTTTGACTTTTGGTGTAACAGTTGACTTATTCATCAGTTGATCAAATTTCAACTATCAATTGTTTGATCTTGAGAAATGATTTGAGCCATGAAATTAGGTCAATATATTGTGTTTGAATTCTTAATATCACGATTCAAACCATTAAGTCACGTATTAGGTCAAAAATCAATGATTGGTTAATCCTAGTCAAAACCCTAACTTTGACTATTTTGCCCCTCTGATGATTTGAATGCTTTTCTTGAGGAATTGTGATCAAAACTTGATCAATTGATGAATATGACTTAAAAATATTGATTGGGCCAAAAATCTTGAAGATTGACTGTAGGTTGACCATAATTGACTTTTTACCCAATACAACTGATTTTAGTCATCTGATCAATTGACTGAGCAAAATTGTGATCTAAGACTTGAAAATTGGAATGAGTATTCTTGGAGACCCATAATGAACCATGAAAGTATTTTGAGGCATAATAAATCCAATTTCCCTTGTGCAAACACAAACTCTAATTTGTGGCCTCAGTGCTTAGGAGATGAGTTTGTCTGATCAATTCTTGAGAATCCTTGAGCATTGGAGATCCTTTGTGAGAAATGTCTTGGGAAAAGAGAGGGCAAAATTTGGGGTACAACAGCTGCCCCTGTTTAATTTTATTAAACCTGAAGAGTTATATTGGTATGTTCGCCATTTTTAATTTGAAGGTGGAAGATGATTGAACACTAAAGTGCCCAAAAATTTGAACTTGCTAGTGTACGAAGTAATGATTTTAGTTGATTGTATCGGGAATGGGCTTAAAGATGCCATTCGGAGAGGTGATGAAAAGTTATTGGAGATGGGCTTATAGATGCCATCCAAAGTAACTGTTGATAGAGATTGGAAGAAGTATTAGAATAAGTCTTTTGTCGATTTATGCTGAAACAATAAATGTTTTATTGTGTCTTTGATTGGATAAGAATCAGAATAAATCTTAGAGTCGATTTAATTGAAATAAGAGATGTATGTATGTGTCTTTAATTGGATCAGAATAAATTTTAGGGACGATTTAACTGAACCATAGAAAATGTGTACTGGAAACGAATCAGGGTAAATCATTGGTTGATGTAAACTGAACCAACAGAGGTCTAAAATGGTCCTTAATTGGATAATGAATCAGCATAAATCTTAGGATCGATTTAACTGAACTAGAGAAGGCGTATACTGGAAACAAATCAATATAAATCATTGGTCGATTTAAACTGAACTAGCAGAGGCCTTGAATGGTCTTTAACTGGATACGAATCAGTATAATCTTAGGATCAATTTAACTGAACCAAAGAAAGTGTCTACTAGAAACAAATCAGGATAAATCATTGGTCGATTTAAACTGAACCAGTAGAGGTCTTGAATGGTCTTTAACTGGATATGAATCAGCATAGATCTTAGGATCGATTTAACTGAACCGAAGAAAGTGTCTACTAGAAACAAATCAGGATAAATCATTGGTCAATTTAAACTGAACCAGCAGAGGTCTTGAATGGTCTTTAACTGGATATCGAATCAACATAAATCTTAGGATCGATTTAACTGAACCAGAGAAAGTGTCTACTTGAAACAAATCAGGATAAATCATTGGTCGATTAAACTGAACCAGTAGAGGTCTTGAATGGTCTTTAACTGGATATCGAATCAGCATAAATCTTAGGATCGATTTAACTGAACCAGAGAAACTGTCTACTGGAAACAAAGCAGGATAAATCATTGGTCGATTTAAACTGAACCAGCAGAGGTCTTGAATGGTTTTTAACTGGATACGAATCAGCATAGATCTTAAGATCGATTTAACTGAACCAGAGAAAGTGTCTACGGGAAACAAATCAGGATAAATCATTGGTAGATTTAAATTGAACCATCAGAGGTCTGTGAAGGAAGTGTTTGTCATGCAAATAGTCGCTCCGTCTGGTTTCGAGAATTGATCTATAATCAGTTTGTTGGTAAACCCGTCCTGTTTCGGGAGTTCACACCATTGGTGATAAATATAATCGCCCCGTCTTGTTTCGGGAATTGATTTGGAACTGTTGAAAATTGTTGATGATATTTGTCTTTTGATTAATCTTTCCTGAAAAGGTAAAGAGTTAGTTGTATGTAATATCATGATGTATGAAATGTATTTCTTAATGATGTTCTCAAAAATAAATGAGACCATGCTATATGTTTTGTATGCATATGTCATGATGTATAAATGTTGTTGGAATGTATCTTTGTCTGGGAAAATAAATCCCTGACTATTGTTGTAGATGAAAAGTATGTGTATATTTAATTTTGTCTTGAATACTTCCGCTGGGGATTCCCATTTGTTGTTTGAGTAAACTCTGCAGGGGGTGTTGATTTTTGCTTGGGGAGTAGAGTTCAGGAGCCTTGGTTGTCCATTACTCTACCGGGGAACTTTAATTCTTATATACACTGACTGGAGATAAAAGAGATGATTAGACTTCTGATTTGTCTGAGGAGAGTAAAGTTAACTGGTATTCTGGTCGAACTCCAGGTTTTGCAGCAACTTTTTGGGTACAATGGCAATCCTACTAGGAAAGAGGAGTTTTGTCAATGTTTTGTTGTAGTCTGAGGAATAGACTCAAGTTGGGGAGATGGAAGTCTGTTGGGGAAATAAACCCTGTTGAGGAAGACATTCTGGAGATTTTACTAGGGAAACAAATTCTTCTAGGGAAGAGCTATGCAAGGTTTCTCTTTCAGTTTTGGAAGGCCAAACTCGGCTGGGGAAGAGAATTTCCAAGAGATATGCTGATTAGAACTTCTGAAAGGAAATTGTATGAATTTACTCTGTGGGGATTTATGGACAGCATGAGTGTTATCCTGGCTCCTAGGGTAAGTATTTATTCTTGTTCTCATTCATATATTTGTTAACAGCTAATCATGTTCATATGCATATGTTCATTCAATTTTAGTCATTGGATGTTTTTGCAATCAAAACAGAAAAAGCAAAAATTTTGCACTTCAAAGTATATTTGTATTGATAATTTGCCTATTGAAATTCTGACAACAGATACTTAATGTCACAGTGAATGTTATGACACCGTATCTAACACACTTCAAGACAGTAAATTTAAAAGCAGTAAAGAACACAATCAATTGTTAACCCAGTTCAGTGTGTAACAACACCTACTTTGGGGGCTACCAAGCCAGGGAGGAAATTCACTATAAGAGATATTAATTCAGGAATAAACCAACCAGTTTATCTCCTTCACTTAAGACCTACCCAATGCAACTTCAATCTAAGTTCAACTTAAACCTGAGTTCCTACTCACTCCCCCTCAATCATAGCAGTGATACCAAACTATTGATTAATGAGATTATGAAGACACTCTTCAGTACACATACTTGATTTTGCTTCACAGCTTTAATCAAGTGACAAACACTCGTGCTTCAAAGCTTTGAGTGATAAACAACCCTAACTTGACGTTGCTTCAAAGCTTTAATCAAGTGACACAAACACTTGTGCTTCAAAGCTTTGAGTGATACACAACCCTTACAATCAAATCCTACTCCAAGTCACTTATCACAATGATAATTGCTTGGCTCACACTAGTTACAACTATACAATCCCTTATTGATCTTCTGTCAAAAAGTATCTTTCACCATTAATCTTCATGAGGAATATATAGGCCGACTATTCTTCAGTTAGGGCTTACATGAAAATAGCTAGGGTTAACTAAAGTTAACCTAAAGACTTGGTCTTAGGCTTTCATCATACCAGATTAGGGTTAAGCAAGGTTAACCTAATGTCCACGTGAGCATCTGATCTGGATTGTATACATCAACTCAGAGAAGCATATCAGATTCCTGAAAAATCTCAGGAATAACAAATCTTCACAAATGTTAGATCAGTACAGGATATCTTAACATTGGTTATGACAACAAGAATCCTGTTCACTGATTTTGGTAGAATGCAATAAATATGATCATTGCTTAATGATCATGCTAAACACTCATATTGAGTAGCTCCTGTATGACATTCTTTTTCTGCAGAATGTACCTTTATCCCAGAATGTTATGACATCAGTCATGACATTCACAAAACTGGTTTTACCCAAAAAAATGCCAACAAACAAACACTTACAAACTCCCCCTTTGGCAAATTTTTGGCTAAAACCCCTAAACAATCAGAGATTAGAATGCAGCAAATCAGAGATTAGAATGCAGCAGAATTTTTAATAACAGCTACCAAGACTAATTCTACCAAAATTACCACAAATTCTTCTCCCCCTTTTTAGCCATAAAGAGGCCAAAGATACTTGTACTTTTAAGTTATATAGTCATCCAAAAGGAATAAAAAAATACAGAAATAATAAGAAGTCATTTGGAAGCAACAAGATCCAGCAGCAATCTTTTCAACAACACTGATCTTCAGGCACTGTCATCTTCCGAGGAAGCACTATCTTCAGCATTATGCTGGTCTTCATCAGCATCTTCTTCCCTTCTTTGTTCTTCATTCTCCTCTTGTTCTAGTCTAGCAATCAGCTCCTCAAGAGTCCTTTTTTCTTGTATCAAGCTCTCTGCAGGTTTCTTTTAGCACAGCTATAACATCAGTTTTCTTGGAATGAGATTTGACAGTTGATGTCTCAGCAGATGTCATAACAATTTTAGAGACATGTGTTCCCTGAAACAGCTTATAGTGCAAACCAAGAGCAGGGGCTCTTTTGCATACAGAGTCTTTTTCAACTAGAATATCAGGATACTGAGCAATGATTATACCACACTGGAGAGAGGGAAAAGCAATAGGGCCTTTAATAGCACAGCTTCCAGCATGTTTCAATGTTTGATCAAAGATGTACTTGCCATAATCAAAGTTTATCCTGGTTCCAACAGCATAGATAAATCTTCCCAATCATGTGGAAATGGTGGATTTGTGGTTGGTGGGAACCCAGTTAGCTGCACCAATTTTGTGCAGTATGGCAAACTTCATGCTCAGCTTGCTTGCATTTAGCTTCCCTTTCAAGGGCCAGTTCTTGACTTGCTTTGTAGTGATGGTTTGACAAACTTGGTTGTCAGTAACTTCAAGCTCAAGACAAGCATCATCAGGCCTTCCTAGGAATTTGTTTATTACAGAAGGAGAGAAACTTACCTTCCTTCCTCTCACATACACACTCTTAAAATCAGCTGACTTTCCATCAGCACAACCATCAGATAAATTTACTATGAATTCTTTGACAAGAATCTCATAGCAGTTGGAAAACTTGACCATAATTTGTAAGTCTCAGAGTGCCTAAGAGGGGGGGGGGGGTGAATTAGGTCTTATAAACATTTATTCGGTTTTATGAGAATGCTTGGTAGTAAATTTGGTTAAGTGTTTGAAGGTTTTATTTATATCTTTATCTTTTCCTGATTATGGTGATGAAAGCGATAAATGCGGAAAAGTAAAGAACACGGTGATATATCCTGGTTCCCCTCACAATCCGAGAGTACTCCAGTCCCCTTTCCAACACGAAAGAGATTTCACTATAGTTAGAATGATTGTACAGCCTATGCTTACTATCTAACCTATAGGGTGATCAAAGGTTCTTAACACCTTTAAGACCAAACAAACACTAATGTGAATGAAGAACAATCCTCTTCAAATCACAACACTTACTTCCAACAATCCTGGATATTAAGGGAAAAACCTTTAAGTAATACAATGATTTAGTTTGAAGTATATGGAGAGCTTTATCAATCTTCAATTTATCTTCTTCTTCAAGATAAAACAATTCTCAACAATGTATATAAATGTTCACAATGTATGAATGAAACTTGTAATGATAATGAAAGTGTATATGGCAAGTTTCACAAAATTATGAACACATGAAAGTTTATGTGCAAATTTGAATGAATGAGAAAATTGTTAATGTGAAGAAGGTTTTTGTTGTTTGAAAATGTTATTATGTGTTCTTGTTTAAAAACTGAAAAAATATGCATTTTATAAAGTCATAAGAACCTCTTCATTCATGCCAATTCATATGAAAAGTTGCAATGCATTCATGAAAAGATACCACTTGAAAAATGTTCAAAAAACAAAGTAAAAGCTGCACTGGTTCGCTAGGAACCGGTTCCGACACTGACAGAACCCGGTTCTTAGTGAACGTTAGAAGTTGGAATTCAAAAATTATCACGTAGGAACCGGTTCCCCTATTGGTACAACCCGATTCCTGGTACAAAAACCAGGGACATGATTTTTGAGAAATTCTGGAACCCGGTTCCCTGTTAGGGAGGAACCGGTTCCTAAAGGGTTATTTTCAAAAATACTTTTTGAAAGATATTTCAAACAAAGTTTTCTTGATGTTAAAGTTATGGAATATGTATATGTTGATGAATGCATATTGTGAACATCTATATTCAAGATTTTAAGAATTATTTATACCATATTTGACATTTGATGATTCTTCAATAATTCTTCAATAATCTTCAATAATCTTCAAGACTTTTATTTGATGTTGATAAGCTTTTTGCACATCCTTTGAATGTTGATGTCCATGTTGTCTTCATCAAAACACATGCTTTAAATATGACTTGAGAAGCTTGCAATTACATTCTCCCCCTTTTTGATGATGACAACCAAGTCTTGAAAACGATTTCTTGAAATGTTTATGTTGTTTTGTATAGAAAACTTGTTGAGCAAATGCAAGGCTCCCCCTAAATTGTATGCTCCCCCTAAGTCCATGATTCTTTGAATTTTGGAGTGAGTTTGATATTTTATGTGGGCCTGCAATTTCTTTGAAACAAAACAACACACATGCATATTCTTCTCCCCCTTTGTTAACATCAAAAAGGATGGGGAAAAAGAGTGAAATAGATACATATAAAAATTAAGACGTGCATAACACAACCATACATTAAAGTATGAACATAACACATTGTACGATTTCAAACATACTAAAATACGAACAACGAATTGTACGATTACATTAAATAGCAATAAAACAAAAATGCCTAAACATCACGAAGCATAAAAATAGAACATTGTCTAAACATTACAAAGTAAAACACATTAAAAAGAAATGACATAGAAATTTTTTTAAAAAATCTTTTAATCTTCATCTTCATTCATCTCATCATCATCTTCATCACTTCCACTACCACTTCCGGATACCTCTTCCTCTAGAACTTCTTTTCTGTCAAAGTGATCAAGAATAAGCTTTTGAGTTCTTTGGACATTTCGTAGTTGTCGCCGTGCTGAAGCATTTTCTTGTTGGAGCACATCGAAGCGATCATCAACATGTCTTTGGAAGATTGTCATCTGATTAAACAACATGTCTAAGGTGTAGCCGCCTTCGGGAGGTTGAGCCACATATTGGACAGTTGGTTCGAAGTCTTCTTTGTAGTGAAAGTGACCTCTTGCATCTAGAATGATCCCTGTATTTTTAAGTGCGGTTGCATCTGTAATTGCCTCTTTATCTCCTTGAATTCTTGTCACTTCTCGTTGAAGGTTAACATGTGCATTTTCCAAAATGTGAGAAATGGCTCGAGCATATGGTAAACCACCATCAAGAGATTCCATAAGTTGCATATGGTACATAATGGAAAGTGCCCAATTTACCGAACAACGGCGTCTCAATGCATAAAGGACCATTAATTCAAACTCATTTATACGCGAATGGTTAGAATTCTTTGGAAAGAGGATATATGCAATAATAAGATGGAGCATTATGTCACTTACAGAGAGATTTGAGCCAAACAAATTTGATGATGAGAGAAGTTGTTGACAAGCAGTATTTTGTTGATTTGGCCTACACATGTTAATAAAAATTTCTTCCTTATTGAAAGGTAGCCAATCATGTGGAATAACACCATTAACAAGAACCAAACCTTCATGCGGAACACCCAACAATTCACCAAATTCCTCAACAGTTAAACAGATACTCTTTGACAGAACATGAGAGGTTAGAGTAATATCACCAAATTCATCAGGTACAAGTTTTAAGTTGTGATAAAATTCTCTAACAAGGTCAGGAAACACTTCACCATTGTTACCTACAAATCTAGCAACCCCAGCAGAGGCCAACTGAGCAGGAAATAAAAAGCTATGAACAGGAAATGTATGAAGTCTACAAAACTTAGCTTTAAGAACCTTCCGATTGCGAGATTTAAAGGTGAGCCTTCTGGATTTGATGGTCTGAGGATGAATGTTGGAAGTCTCTTCTTCAACCTGAGCCTTTCCCTTGCTGGATCTGGTAGCTCTCTTAGGACCCATGGAGATTTGTGATAAATCTGAAAGTTGGGGTTTTGATTTGGGATTTTCGGAATAGGTGAGAGATGGGGATATTTGAGTATGAAATATGGAAGGAGAAGTGGTTTTATAGTGATTTGTAGTAGTGGGTATTAATATGTTGGTGAAGACAAAGAGATGTTGGGGCTTTTATGAGGTGTGTCAATGGAGGTGGAAGGGTTTTGAGAGATGAATGTTGACTATGACATAAAACACATTTAAAAAGCACTTAAGCATAAAAAGGGGCGTGTGGCCGGTCTGCATGCTGGGAACCGGTTCTGCACTATAGTGAACCCGGTTCCTGGCTTTTGAAAAAAATAGCGTTTCTGGAAAATGAACCAGGAACCGGTTCCTACCATTATGGGAACCGGGTTCCACTTGCAAATATTGCCAAAAACTTGAAAAATTGTTGTGAAAGGAAAAGTTTTGTACAAACAATATATACACACATATTTTATAAAAAGATATACAAAAGAAGGAGTGCACCTTATGAGAAACATTTAGTGATCACCTTCTTCCAAAATACCAAGTTATTTTCCAAGCTTTTTGTTCTTGATGGACCAAAGAGATCCATGTGTAACAATTGTAGTGGCCTTGTAGTAGACACCACATTCTTAGATTTGAAAGTTGTTTTGGTCTGTTTGCCCTTTTGGCATGCATTACATAATTTATCTTTGATGAACTTCATCTTTGGTAGACCAATAACTAAGTCATGCTTAACCAATTTGTTCAAGTGCTCCATGTGAATGTGAGTGATCCTCTTGTGCCATAACCAAGCGTCATTGTTGTTTACCATAAGACATTGTACCTTCAGAGACAAATCATCTAAAGTAATCATAAAAATATTGTTAGTTCTTATACCTTTGAGTTTTACCTCATTGGTTGCCTCATCCATAATGAGACATTCATCTTTGTTGAATTTGATCTTGAACCCTCTATCGCAAAGTTGACTTATGCTAAGAAGATTGTGCTTTAATCCTTCAACATAGAGAACATCCTCAATTTGAATGGATGGAGGTGTGCAAACTATTCCAACGCCAAGAATCTTTCCTTTGGTGTTGTCTCCATAGGTGACATACCCTTTGGCTTTATGTACTAGATATGAAAATTGGTGTACATCTCCTGTCATATGCTTTGAACATCCACTATCAAGATACCAAACATTTGATGTGGATTTCAAGCATACCTACAAAAACAAATTATTCTTTGTTAGGTACCCAAGTTGCCTTGGGTCCTTCATAGTTAGTTCCCTTTTTCACCCACACATAATGCCCACTTTCTATACTAAAGTTTCTAACATAGCAAGCATTAGGTGTATGGCCTTTAATACCACAATAAAAACAAGTAGGTTCAAAGTTACTTCTATATCTAGAAGGATAATATTTCTTCTTAGGAAATGTTTTCTT
Source organism: Vicia faba (assembly GCA_948472305.1). NCBI lineage: Eukaryota > Viridiplantae > Streptophyta > Magnoliopsida > Fabales > Fabaceae > Vicia > Vicia faba. The sequence continues at coordinate 933,117,349 of OX451737.1, forward strand.
TTTCGATACATTAGTCTTTTTCTTTTGATGATTATGAACAACTTGCTTCTTTTCTACTTTCTTGGGTTTGGAACTATTACTAGCCTTTACAAAAACAGTGGGATTGTTACTTGGTTTCTTAGAATTCACATAACCAAGACCCCTTTTATCATTTGGATAATGTTGTTGGCTTAGTAATCCTTCCAATCCTATTTGTCCTTTTTCGTATCGTTCAATGACTCTTTTCAATTGAACAATTTGAAAGACATTTGATTCACACTTGGAGCATGCAAAGTTTTCTTTTTCTTTAATAAAATTCTGTTTTTGAAGTTCAAAATCTTTAGTCATGGTGTCAATTTTTTCTAAACAACTTAGGAGTTCTTTTTCTTGATTTGACACCTTTTTGTATAAACTTTTGCATTCTTTCAAGAGTTCATCAATAGCGTCTTGAACATCATCATCAAAAAGATTAAATTCATTACTAACCTCTTCTTCATCGTTGGAGTGATGTGAAGCCATTAATGCTAGATTTGCACATTCCTCGCTTTCCGAATCGGATGACGAACTTATCTCATTATCTTCCCATGCAACATAAGCCTTTTTGTTCTTGAACTCCTTTTTGCCTTTGAATCCATTTTTCTTTGAGAGTTTTGGACAATCCGGCTTTATGTGACCTTGCTTTCCACATTCATAACATGTGACATCTTGTGTTGATGTGGAGGCTTCTTTATCTTTATGATTATAAAATTTCTTCCTTTTGACAAAGTTAGCATTATGAAGATTATTTTTATGACCAAAATATTTTCCTAACCTTTTTACAAGAAGCAAGAAGTTTTCATCTTCCTCCGATGCATCTTTATCTTGACTTTCCTTTGAATCAACTTTCAAGGCAATGCCTTTGGATTTCTTCTCTAAATTTTCATGTTTTTCAAGTCTACCGAGTTCCGTTTCATATTCTTAAAGTTTGCCAAATAATGTAGCGGAAGCCATTGCGGAGAGACTCTTCTTTTCCGAGATTGCCGTTACCTTTGGTTGCCATTCCCTAGTCAATGATCTAAGGATTTTCAAGTTGAGTTCATCATTTGTCAAGGTTTTACCAAGAGCATTTAAGTGATTTGTCAAATGCACAAATCTCTTTTGTAAGTCAAGAATGGATTCTCCGGGCTGCATTCGAAATAGTTCATATTCTTGACTCAAGGTATTTAGCCTTGATCTTTTTACTTCAGCCGTTCCTTCATGAGTTTGAACCAGGGTATCCCATATTTCTTTTGCTGTCTTGCAGTTCGAGACACGGAAAAATTCGTCCATACTGAGTGCACCTTGAAGAAGGTTTATTGCCTTTTTGTCATAGAGAACTTTCTTTTTATCATCGTCGTCCCATGCAGTTTTGGGCTTTGCAGAACCAATGCCATTGATTACTGATATTGGGATAAATGGACCATTTTCAACAGCATCCCATACTTCCTCTCCTTGTGCTTCTAAATGCGCCTTCATGCGTATTTTCCAGAAGTCAAAATATTCACCACAGGATAGAGGAGGCTTGTTGTTACTACCACCATCTCTGAAAACTGGTTGATGATTTGCGGAAGCCATTCTGGATCTTTAGGAACAAGTTACCTATAACTTGCTCTGATGCCAATTGTAAGTCTCAGAGTGCCTAAGAGGGGGGGTGAATTAGGTCTTATAAAAATTTATTCGGTTTTATGAGAATGCTTGGTAGTAAATTTGGTTAAGTGTTTGAAGGTTTTGTTTATATCTTTATCTTTTCCTGATTATGGTGATGAAAGCGATAAATGCGGAAAAGTAAAGAACACGGTGATATATCCTGGTTCCCCTCACAATCCGAGAGTACTCCAGTCCCCTTTCCAACACGAAAGAGATTTCACTATAGTTAGAATGATTGTACAGCCTATGCTTACTATCTAACCTATAGGGTGATCAAAGGTTCTTAACACCTTTAAGACCAAACAAACACTAATGTGAATGAAGAACAATCATCTTCAAATCACAACACTTACTTCCAACAATCCTGGATAGTAAGGGAAAAACCTTTAAGTAATACAATGATTTAGTTTGAAGTATATGGAGAGCTTTATCAATCTTCAATTGATCTTCTTCTTCAAGATAAAACAATTCTCAACAATGTATATAAATGTTCACAATGTATGAATGAAACTTGTAATGATAATGAAAGTGTATATGGCAAGTTTCACAAAATTATGAACACATGAAAGTTTATGTGCAAATTTGAATGAATGAGAAAATTGTTAATGTGAAGAATGTTTTTGTTGTTTGAAAATGTTATTATGTGTTCTTGTTTAAAAACTGAAAAAATCTGCATTTTATAAAGTCATAAGAACCTCTTCATTCATGCCAATTCATATGAAAAGTTGCAATGCATTCATGAAAAGATACCACTTGAAAAATGTTCAAAAAACAAAGTAAAAGCTGCACTGGTTCGCTAGGAACCGGTTCCAACACTGACAGAACCCGGTTCTTAGTGAACGTTAGAAGTTGGGATTCAAAAATTATCACGCAGGAACCGGTTCCCCTATTGGTACAACCCGGTTCCTGGTACAAAAACCAGAGACATGATTTTTGAGAAATTCTGGAACCCGGTTCCCTGTTAGGGAGGATTCGGTTCCTAAAGGGTTATTTTCAAAAATACTTTTTGAAAGATATTTCAAACAAAGTTTTCTTGATGTTAAAGTTATGTAATATGTATATGTTGATGAATGCATATTGTGAACATCTATATTCAAGATTTTAAGAATTATTTATACCATATTTGACATTTGATGATTCTTCAATAATTCTTCAATAATCTTCAATAATCTTCAAGACTTTTATTTGATGTTGATAAGCTTTTTGCACATCCTTTGAATGTTGATGTCCATGTTGTCTTCATCAAAACACATGCTTTAAATATGACTTGAGAAGCTTGCAATTACACAATTTTCATTAGGCCAGCAGTCTTGATTAGATCCATGATTTCCTTACACTCAATAGCACTGCTGTTCAGCTCTCTCTCCAAGGAAATCCTTTTCAGAAACACATACTTCCACCTGTTTGCATTTTCTGGATGGTGAAAGGATATGTTGTCAATGGCAACTTCAGGGACTTTAGGCATTTTACTAGAAGAAGGTTTCTTCCTGAGAGGAATGTCTGGAACATTGCTCTCAACATCAAACTCAAAGTCTGATTCCTCATCAGATTCAGAGGGTTCAGGATCCTTCCTTTTCTTGGCTATTGGTTGTCTCAAAGGTTTTGAGAGACTACCAACAAGTACTCTAGTTTTTTCCTTCCCCTTCCCTTTTGGCATTCCAGCTTTTCGATCCTTCTCAGATTCTACTCTAGTCTTGTTCTCAGACCTGGTTTTCTTATGAACAACTTTAGTAGCCTTCTCTTTGGAGGGGCTTTTGGCAGCATCCTGCTTTTCTTTTCTGCTCATCATCCTTCTAGCTATGCTAGGGTTGATATTAGCAATTAAATCATTGTCAGAGTATTCTTCATCAACATCAATAACTGGGGGTTCAACAGTCTTGTCAGTAGGGTTCTGGTGATCATCATGTTTTTCTGGAGATTTCCTAATGTTGTCATCAGGTGTCTCAACATTCTGAGTGACATCTGGATCCATTTATACATTAGGACTAGCAGTTTCTTGGTTCAAAGGTACATAAATGCCAGGTACAGAGTGATTCTCATTAAGAATCCTAGTGACTAGTCTGGCAATAACTTGATGTACATAAGCAGAACCTTCCCTATTTGTTATCTCTGTAGGAACAGAAGATGATGGTTGAGAAGATTTACCAGATGGAGAAGCTTGTGATCTTCTTGCATGTCTGGTTCTCAGCTTCTTGACCTTAGTGGGATCAACTGCCAGTTCACGAAGAGGAGTTATCTCAAGAACATCAATATCCATGCAGTTTGTGATTGCCCTAGGTTCGCTGTCAGAGGATGCGGAAGAAGCAGTCGCCTTTGAAGAAGATGATGACATGGATTGTTGAGACATTTTGATTGATTTAGAAAACAAGTAACAGCGGGAGCGAAATCTTCGTTTGAGAGAATGGAGATTGTTGCAGAACCGCGAGAAGAGGGAGATATATGAATGTCTATTCAACTTCTTAAAATTTTGGAAAGAAATAGGAAAACAGATGATTAGCCCAATCAGAATAGACTTAACTAAAATATCTCTTTCATCCCTTGTTTTAAGCAAAATTAATTGCTACATCTCTTCATATTGGCAAATACCCATATTGCCCCTCAAATTTTCAAATTGACTAGCATCAAGTGCCTTGGTAAAAATATCAGCCAGTTGTAGTTCAGTGGCAACATGTTCCAGCTTAATCACCTTTTCCTCCACAAGATCTCTCATGAAGTGATGTCTAATGTCAATATGCTTAGTCCTGCTGTGTTGTATAGGATTCTTGGAAATGTTGATAGTACTCAGATTGTCACAGTACAATGTCATGACATCTTGTGTGACATTATACTCAGTTAGCATTTGTTTCATCCAGATCATTTGAGAGCAGCTGCTACCAGCTGCTATGTATTCAGCTTCAGCAGTAAATAGAGACACACAGTTTTGTTTCTTGCTGAACCAAGAGACAAGATTATTTCCCAAAAAGAAGCATCCTCCAGAGGTGCTCTTTCTATCATCAGCACTACCAGCCCAATCAGCATTACAGTAACCAGACAGAATTGGTTCACATCCATGAGAGTACAGCAAGCCATAGTTGTAAGTTCCACTCACATACTTCAGAATTCTTTTCACTTGGTTGATGTGACTTACTTTGGGTTCAGCCTGGTATCTTGCACATACTCCAACTGCAAAAGCAATGTCAGGTCTGCTGGCTGTTAAGTATAGCAGACTTCTTATCATGCTTCTGTACAAGCTTTAATCCACATTTTCCCCACTTGTGTCTTTAGACAGCTTTAAATGAGTAGGTGCAGGAGTCCTTTTGTGACTGGAATTCTCCATTCCAAACTTCTTGACAATATTCTTTTCATACTTGCTTTGAGACAAAAAAAATTGAGTCTTCCATCTGTGTGACTTGTAGTCCAAGAAAGTAGGTCAATTCTCCCATGAGACTCATTTCAAATTCAGCTTGCATTCGGTCAGCAAAATGTTTAACCATTTTATCTGACATTCCTCCAAACACTATGTCATCAACATAAATTTGAGCTACCATTATCTTTCCTCCTTCATTTTTGACAAAAAGGGTTTTATCCAAGCCTCATTTCCTGTATCCTTTGTTAGTGAGGAATTTTGTCAATCTGTCATACCAGGCTCTAGGAGCTTGTTTCAGGCCATATAGATCTTTCCTCAATTTGTAGACATGATCAGGACAGTTTGGATCCACAAGTCCTTTAGGTTGTTCCACATATACTTCCTCATTTAAGTACCCATTTAAGAAGGCACTCTTTACATCCATCTGAAATAACTTAAACTTAAGGAGACAAGCAACTCCCAAAATAAGTTTGATTGATTCCAGTCTGGCTACAGGAGCAAAAGTTTCATCAAAATCAACCCCTTCAACTTGAGTGTAGCCTTGAGCAACAAGCCTTGCCTTATTCCTGGTGACAACTCCTTCAGCATCTGATTTGTTCTTGTAGATCCATTTTGTGCCAATAATGTTTGTTCCTTCTGGTCTAGGAACTAACTCCCATACTTCATGTTGCTTGAATTGGTTCAATTCATCTTGCATTGGTCCAATCCAGTATTCATCAGTCAAAGCCTCCTTAACATTTTTTGGTTCAATCTTAGAGACAAAGTAAGAGTTTCAGATGATTTCTCTAGATCTTGTAATGACTCCACTGTTAGGGTCTCCTATGATGAGTTCCTTAGGATGATATTTCTGAATTCTGATGGAAGGATCTTTGTTAGCTTCGTTTGATTCAGATTCTGATGAAGTAGTTTTAGGTACATCATCCTTTTTAGACACTTGAGTTGAAGTCTCAAAGAATGTCTCAACATCATATGGGACATCTGTTTCCTCATGATAATCATCAACTATGACATTTATAGATTCTATCATAGCTTTGGTCCTGGAATTGAATACCCTATATGCTCTGCTGTTGGTAGAGTATCCTATGAATATTCCTTCATCACTTTTAGGATCCATCTTTCTCCTTTGTTCACGATCTTTCAGAATATAGCATTTGCTTCCAAAGACATGGAAGTACTTTACTGTAGGCTTTCTTCCTTTCCATAGTTCATAAATGGTGGATGATGTTCCCTTTCTCAAGGTGACCCTGTTATGGACATAACAGGCTGTATTCATAGCTTCAGCCCAAAAATGAATAGGAAGTCCTTTGGCATGTATCATTGCTCTGGCAGATTCCTGTATAGTCCTGTTTTTCCTTTCTACAACTCCATTTTGTTAAGGAGTTATGGGTGAAGAGAATTCATGATTGATTCCTTCTGAGGAACAAAACTCATCAAACTTACTATTTTCAAACTCCTTGCCATGATCACTTCTGATTCTGACAATGTATCCTTCTTTTTCTCTTTGAATTCTTTTGCACAGTTCCTTAAATACATCAAATACATCAGACTTTTCCCTAATGAAGTTAATCCAGGTGAATCTGGAAAAATCATCCACAACAACATACGCATATCTCTTTCCTCCAAGACTTTCCACCTGCATTGGACCCATCAGATCCATATGTAGAAGTTCTAGCACCTTAGAGGTGGTCAGATGTCTTGTCTTTGGATGTGACATTCTAGTTTGCTTTCCAACCTGACATTCACCACAGACTCTCCCTTCATCAATTTGAAGCCTTGGAATCCCTCTGACTGCCTCCATGGATATGATCTTTTTCATCCCTCTTAGATGTAAATGACCAAGTTTTTGGTGCCACAGTTTCACTTCCTTTTCTTCTTTGGCTATAGAGCATACAGAAGAGTAATTAGTGTTCTCAGACTCCCATAAATAACAGTTGTCTTTTGATCTGACTCCTCTCATTACAACTTCTTATTTTTCATTAGTTACAAGACATTCAGACTTGGTGAAGTTGACCTTGAATCCTAGATCACATAATTGACTGATACTTATGAGATTAGTAGTCAAACCATTTACCAGCAACACTTCATTTAGGTTTGGAACTCCAGGGCAGTCCAAGTTTCCAACTCCTTTGATTTCTCCTCTAGCACCATCTCCAAAAGTGACATAACTAGTAGTATGAGGTTTAACATTATTCAGAAGATTCTTGATTCCAGTCATGTGTTTAGAGCATCCACTGTCAAAGTACCAGTCTTCCTTGGCAGAAACTCTGAGGGAGGTGTGAGCTATTAGGGCTGCAGACTTTTTCTTCCACTGATGAGTATATGGTGCCTTGTTAGACTTAAGTTTTACAACTGGGATCTGATTAGGATATCCATATAATCTGAAGCAGAATGGCTTTATGTGACCAAACCTTCCACAATGATGACATCTCCATCTTTGATACTTTTTCTTCATATTTCTCTGTTCTCGATGTTGAGTTCTATGTTGTGACATATGCTTTGATATTTGTTTATCAGGCCTGATCTTCTTCTTGACTACAGTAGGTTTCTTTACAGCTACAAATCCTAGACCAGACTTGTTTCCCACATTTTGTCCAGCCTGAAGGATTTCTTCCAATTTGTCAGTTCCATTTGTCAGCATCTTAACAGATTTGGTCATCTGATCAAGTTTTGAGTTTAGCATTTGAACTTCACCTTCGAGATGGTTTATAGTATCAGTGTCTACCTTCTTTTTAGCCTCCAATTTTACTATGAGTTTTTTTTGTTTCTCATTTTGCTGGCAGACTTCAGCACTTCTGATACATAGCTTCTTGTAGGTGTCAGCAAGTTCTTCAAATGTCACTTCCTCATCACTGGAGTCACTATCAGAGTTACAAATACCAGCTAGTGCAGTGACTAGTTTAGCAGATTCTTCTTCAAAGTTACTTTCTGAGTCACAATCAGACCAAGTAACAGACATTCCTTTCTTTTGTTTCTTAAGAAAGGTAGGACACTCAGCTCGAATGTACCCATATCCTTCACATCCATGACATTGGATACCTCTGCTTTGATTTCCCTTTTCTTCAGACTTAGGTCTTCTACTGAAGTCATAGGATCTGCTAATGTCAGAGGGAATGTTCTTGACATTTGACCTTGACTTTGGGTCCATTCTCTTGATGAGTTTGTTGAACTGTCTTCCAAGCATGGCTATAGCTTCTGAAATATTCTCTTCATCACCCTCCTTATTTTCATCTTCAGTATTGGATACAAGTGCTATGCTCTTGTTTTTCTTGTCAACATTGTCACTGATCCCCATCTCAAAAGTCTGAAGTGACCCAATGAGTTCATCAACCTTTAAGTTGCAGATATCCTGAGCTTCCTCTATAGCAGTCGCCTTCATTGCAAATCTTTTAGGCAAGGATCTGAGAATCTTTCTCACCAGCTTTTCTTCTGACATCTTTTCTCCCAATGCTCCTGAGGTGTTGGCAATTTCCAAGATGTTCATGTGAAACTCATGAATGGTCTCATCTTCCATCATCCTTAGGTTCTCAAATTTGGTAGTCAGCATCTGAAGCCTTGACAATTTTACTTTGGATGTACCCTCATGGGTGGTTTTGAGAGTGTCCCAAACATCCTTGGCCAGTTCACATTGATGTACTAGTCTGAATATGTTTCTATCAATTCCATTGAACAAGGAATTTAATGCTTTGGAGTTACCCAGGGCTAACTCATCTTCTTCTTTTCTCCATTCTTCCTCAGGTTTCAGACTGGTTGTCCCATCTTTCCCAATTATGGTGGGATGGTTCCATCCTTTGTCAGCAGCTCTCCAAGCCTTTTTGTCCGGTGATTTTAAGAAGGCAATCATACGAGGTTTCCAGTAGTCATAATTTGATCCATCCAGAATAGGTGGTCTGTTCCCAAATCCTCCTTCTTTGTCCATAGCGCCAGAAAATAATATCCCTAGATCTCACCCAGTAAGACAGGCGGGGTGCCTGCTCTGATGCCAATTGAAATTCTGGCAACAGCTACTTAATGTCACAGTGAATGTTATGACATCGTATCTGACACACTTCAAGACAGTAAATTTAAAAGCAGTAAAGAACACAATCAATTGTTAACCCAGTTCAGTGTGTAACAACACCTACTCTGGGGGCTACCAAGCCAGGGAGGAAATTCACTATAAGAGATATTAATTCAGGAATAAACCAACCAGTTTATCTCCTTCACTTAAGACCTACCCAATGCAACTTCAATCTAAGTTCAACTTAAACCTGAGTTCCTACTCACTCCCCCTCAATCACATCAGTGATACCAAACTATTGATTAATGAGATTATGAAGACACTCTTCAGTACACACACTTGATTTTGCTTCACAGCTTTAATCAAGTGACAAACACTCGTGCTTCAAAGCTTTGAGTAATAAACAACCCTAACTTGACTTTGCTTCAAAGCTTTAATCAAGTGACACAAACACTCGTGCTTCAAAGCTTTGAGTGATACACAACCCTTACAATCAAATCCTACTCCAAGTCACTTATCACAATGATAATTGCTTGGCTCACAGTAGTTACAACTATAAAATCCCTTATTGATCTTCTGTCAAAAAGTATCTTTCACCATTAATCTTCATGAGGAATATATAGGCCGACTATTCTTCAGTTAGGGCTTCCATGAAAATAGCTAGGGTTAACTAAAGTTAACCTAAAGACTTGGTCTTAGGCTTTCATCATACCAGATTAGGGTTAAGCAAGGTTAACCTAATGTCCACGTGAGCATCTAATCTGGACTGTATACATCAACTCAGAGAAGCATATCAGATTCCTGAAAAATCTCAGGAATAACAAATCTGCACAAATGTTAGATCAGTACAGGATGTCTTAACATTGGTTATGACAACAAGAATCCTGTTCACTGATTTTGGTAGAATGCAATAAATATGATCATTGCTTAATGATCATGCTAAACACTCATATTGAGTAGCTCCTGTATGCCATTCTTTTTCTGCAGAATGTACCTTTATCCCAGAATGTTATGACATCAGTCATGACATTCATAAAACTGGTTTTACCAAAAAAAATGCCAACAACCAAACACTTACACCTATAAACAGGCATTTTTGTACAAAGAGACGGAAATCCTAGTGTTCTGGACTGGGCCCGCCCTGGCCCAAAAGCAAAGGCCCAATCCAAGCAGCTCCTCGAGGAACGCACGCCCACGGATTCCCGCCAACGCGCCCGACCTCAGACTGCAGATATGCCCGTCGTTGCCCGCGACACATGGTGTCCCCGACCACAGGAACTCCAGCTCGAGCACCCTCCTCGTAGGGCAGATTCTGACCGCTACCAAATCACCTGAACTCCAGAAAGACCGCGTCTTCGTCCCTCCTCATTTCTCGCAGAGCATCACCAGGAAGGGGGCCATGTGCAGATCCCCACTACACACGTAGAACCTGGCAGTTCCTTTATTGGGCCAATTTTGGTCGGCCCAATGAGGGGACCTTGGCCCCGTGCTGGGGGATATAAATACCCTCTGTTCCTAGAGGGTCAGGTATTCATCTCTTACGCATACATACACTTTTTGCCTGCTCATTCCATCACTCATTTTAGCATCGGAGTGCCTTACAGGTACCCCCCCCCCCATCTCACTCAAATTCTGCCCGGAGCCAGTCGTGACGGTCCAAGTCTGATCAGGTAAGATTAGTGGCGCCGTCTGTGGGAAAATAGCTTCCCCGTCTTGCAAAACCTCGAAGACCAAAGCTCAAAATCACCCCCTACTGTCATGGCTGACCAAGTTAGGGATGACCAAAACATCCGAGTCTTCGACACCAACAACGGCCTCGCAGATAAAAACGGAATCCCCGACAACACCGGTAACCTCGGTCATAACACACTCCTCGGGGGCACCAACCCCGGGCCCTCAGTCCACCGCGACGGAGCTACTGCCTCATCTTCTTAAGTCCCTTCGCCGCTTGAAGAAGACAACGCAGCTCCCACAAACCGTCGAGCATCCCAATTTCAGGAAGTCCCCGTCCCCACCGGGGCAGATGCCACAACCCGCGCACTATTCTTAGCTATCAACCAGACAAATTACCTCATCTTTTCCCAGGGGGAAAGATTGAGGGCGCTAGAAGACGATAGAAGGCCCGCGAGGAGACACAGGAGGCCCCAGACTCCAACTCCTCGAGTAACAGAGGTACGTCTCCCGTCTCCCCCGCGGAGACAATACCGAGACACCTCCTGAAGCCCGTCGCCCCGACCCTCAGGGAGACGACCTCCGTTGGAGAGGCAACCCATCATTGAGGCCGGAGGGCGCAACCATGGCCCTGTACGGCAAGAAAGAAGACACTCTGGGGACAGGCACGGAAGAATTGACCAATGAGCACCACGCTCGAGGGATACCCAGCACGACCAGGACCGTCGGGCACGACAATATTTCAGGTCCCCATCCCTGTCCCCGGAGCGAAGTGATGAGGACGACCCCTACGGTCCCCTGTCACAAGCCATCATGGAGGCGCCCATTCCCCCGGGCATGGAGAAGCCTCCATATCTGAAGGAATACGACGGAGTCGCGGACCCAGTCGACCATATAGACGGGTTCGAGGCTATGCTGCACTACCATAACGTCGGGGGACCCATCAAATGCCGGCTGTTCCCCACGACCCTCAGAAAGGTAGCATTGGATTGGTATAAAGGCCTCGCTCCGGGATCAATCACCTCGTGGCGAAACCTGAAGAACCAATTCATAAGTTCGTTCACTGCGTCTCAGCGACACCCAAAGACCGAGGCAGTACTCGAGGCCATCATCCAGATACAGGATGAAACCTTGAGAGAGTTTATTAATCGCTTCAATCGCGAAGCCATACAGGTCCCCTGCGCGGACCACATGAAGAGGTACTTGTTGGAGAGGGGACTCCTCCCCGGCACAGAATTCAGAAAGGCAGTGGGCATCGAGCCGCCCCGAACATTCGATGCCCTCCTCGAGAAGGCCCGGACATATATGGATTACGAGGAAAGGGAGGCGGCCAATAGAGCCCGGGACCCTAGAACTCGTGGATCCAGCAGCAACCCGCGCCAGGAAACCGCCCCTCCTCGACGAGCCGGGGAGAAAAGAAAAGAGGATAGACCCCGAGAAGTCTGAGAGCAAAGAGGACCCTCGGGGCGTTTTACCGAATACACTCCGCTCACAGCTTCCCGCGAGTGCATTTTGGCGGAGTGTGCCAGCACGGATTTTAAATACGGCAGCGTCAAACGCCCCCGACCTGCTTCTGCCAAGCCTGGAGTAGATAAGAGCAAGTATTGTCAGTACCATAGGAGCCATGGTCATCTGACTGAAGACTGCGTCCACCTCAAGGACACCATCGAAACCCTCATCAAGGGAGGGAGGCTCGCCAAATACCGGCGAAACGACGCTCCTCGTCGTGACGCCCGGGAGACAAGAGAACCGGAGGAAGACACCCGACCATCTGACGAGTCGGTCCCCGTCCAGACCACCTTCTTTGTCACCAGACCGGAGGACTTCTACGTCCCCGAACACCTGCAGGAGCCGCTCACGACCCACAGCAGGTGGGAATACTTTCCCTCCGCCATGGTCATCAATGGTGGAGGATTCAACGACCTAACTATCAATTCAGCCAAGAGAAAGCTCGATGAATTGGTCGACTCGGCACCTCCGCAGACAGTGACCTTTGAAAGGGTAAAAGGTAGGTCGGAGCCTATCACCTTTTACCTCGAAGAGCTCCCCGGAGGAGCCCCCAACGCAGTCATTCCTCTACTGATAAGAGCGAGAATGGCTAACTTTGATGTGCACTACATCCTCGTCAACGAAGGAAGTTCCGTCGACGTGATGTACAGTCAGTTATTCTAGACTCTGCAGCTAGACGACTCGCACCTCTCGCCGTATGTAGGGTCGGACTTACAGGGCTTCAACGGCTCGACCTCCAAGCCTTAGGGATATGTCGAGCTCATGGTTACCTTCGGCGAGGGCACGACGACGAGGCAGGTTAAGGTACGCTTCCTCGTCATCGAATGCCCGTCCCTCTATAACTACATCCTGGGGAGACCAAAACTGGCAGAGCTGACCGCGGTGCCCTCCATAGTCCACTTGAAGATGAAGTTCTACACCAAGAGGGCACGGGTGGCTACCATCCAAGGGGACCTAGCCGCTGCTTGAAGGTGTTTCAATGCCGCATCTAAAGGATGCGACATTGTCGATACTGTGACAAGGCCCGCCAAGAGACCGACGATGATGCGACAGGAGCCCGACAAATCAGAGCCCGCCAAGGTAGAAGACCAGAGAGCTCCCTTAAAGGTCGACTCCATAGCTCTGGATACTCGCTTCGATCAGGACGAACCTCTCAACGGAGAGCAAATTCCCCTCCGACCAATCCTGGACGGGGACTTCGAGCTCGTCCCCCTCGACGCAGACCTGAGCAAAGGAGTGAAGATTGGCACCGACCTCCCTGACCTGGCAAGGAAGTAGATCAAAGCCTGCTTGCGCGAGAATGCCGAACTGTTTGCCTGGAGCGCCGCAGAAATGCCCGAACTCGACCCCGAGGTCGCCTGTCACCGTCTCGCCATAGATCCCACCGCTAAGGCAGTAGTACAACGTAGGCGTAGGCAGTCTCCGAAGAAAACGGAGGCTGCTGAAAAAGCTGTAAAAGACCTCCTAGAGGCGAATTTTATTTCTGAAGCCCGGTATTCAACCTGGCTGTCAAACGTTGTACTAGTTAAAAAGAATAATGGAAAATGGCGGAATGTGTTGATTATACTGATCTCAATCGGGCATGCCCGAAGGATGCCTTTCCTCTACCGAACATAGATATGCTGGTCGACAACTCGGCCGGCTACAAGATATTGTCATTCATGGATGCCTATTCAGGCTATAACCAAATCCCAATGGCCATGGGCGACAAGAATCGCACTGCCTTCATGACCAGTTCGGGCAATTATTACTACAACGTAATGCCCCTTGGACTGAAGAACGCAGGGGCAACTTACCAACGCATGATGAACAAAGTATTCCACAAGCAAATCGGAGACATGCTCGAGGTTTATATGGACGACATGATCGTCAAGTCCCGAGCAGACACCAATCATGCAGCACATCTCAAAGCAGTCTTCGCCCAAGCTAGGCAATGTAAGATGAGATTCAACCCTGAAAAATGCACGTTCGGGGTCAAGGCGGGGAAATTCCCCGGGTTCTACCTGACAAAACGAGGAATCGAAGCCAATCCCGACAAATGTTGAGCCTTCTCCAACCTCCCGACGCCTACGTCGAAGAAATCAATACAAGTCATGAACGGTATGCTCACGTCATTGTCCCGCTTCATCGCAAGATCCGCTCAGCACGCCCTCCCTTTCTTCAGACTCTTTCGCAAAGAAGCAGCCTTCGAATGGACTGAGGAATGTGAACGAGCACTGCGCCACCTAAAAAAAAGTCTATCCCAATCGCTCGTGTTGTCTCGACCAGTCGACGGGGAGCCTTTATTCCTATACTTGGCCGTCTCAAACGAGGCCATCAGCGCGGCTCTCATTCGCGAGACCACCGACGGAAAGAAGCCCGTTTACTTTACGAGCAAAGCCCTACAAGGACCTGATAGCAGATACCAACAGATAGAAAAAGTAGCCCTAGCCCTCGTCAATGCGGCAAGGAGACTCAGACACTATTTCTTGGCCCATACAATCATAGTGCGAACTGACCAACCAGTAAAACAACTATTAGGTCGACCTGATATGGTGGGCCGAATGTTGAAATGGTCATTGGAAATCTCCGAGTTCGACATTCAATATGAAAGCAGAAAAGCTCTAAAGGCACAAGCCCTGGCCGACTTCATCGCGGAAATGACCGTTCACGACCCGCCCGCAGGGAAGGAGCACAAATGGACCGTCTTCGTCGATGGAGCTTCCAGTTCGTCTGGAAGCGGCGCGGGGATCCTCCTAGAAAATGAGGAGGGCGTAGTGATCGAGCACTCGTTAACCCTCTCCTTCCCGACTTCGAACAACCAAGCAGAGTACGAGGCCCTGCTCGCAGGACTAAGGCTAGCCGAGGACCTAGGAGCCCGCGAGATACAAATCTTCACGGACTCACAACTCGTGGCTTCCCAAGTCCAAGGGAGTTACCAAGCTAAAAGCGACAGCCTCGTCGAATACTTAAACTTAGCCAAAGAACACATGAAAAGGTTCGACCGAGCAGAAATATCACACGTTCCCCGCGAGCAAAACACAAGGGCAGACATATTGTCCAAACTCGCAAGCACGAGAAAGAAGGGCGGAAACAAATCCATCATACAAGAATCCCTGTCACGCTCGAGCATCGAGAGGTCCTCGACCCCAGTCGAGGTGAACGCCATCGGAGACACCTCGAGCTGGATGACCCCGGTGTACAATTTTCTGACGAAGGGCGAACTCCCTTCGGACCAGACAGAAGCGACCATCATGAAACGACGAGCATGCTCCTACGTGGTGCTCGAGCATAAACTATATCGTAGGGGATTCTCGATTCCCCTCCTGAAATACATCGACGAATCCATAATCCCCGAGGTATTACGCGAGATACACGAAGGGATTAACGCCCAACACATGGGCGACAAGTCCCTGGCGAGGAAAGCCCTGCGAGCGGGGTACTATTGGCCGACGATGCAACAGGACGCCAAGGAACATGTCAAGAAGTGCGACAAGTGCCAAAGGCACGGCGACATGCATCTCGCTCCCTCTCACGAGCTGAGCATACTATCATCCCAGTGGCCGTTTGCGTGGTGGGGGATGGATATCCTTGGACCTTTCATGCAAGGAACTTATCAAAACAAGTTCCTCATTGTGGCCGTGGATTACTTCACGAAATGGATAGAGGCCAAGGTTCTCGCAAAGATCGCCTCGCACAACATCCCCCGTTTCTAAAAAAGAAACATCCTCGCCAGGTTCGGGATCCCGAGAGCACTAGTCACCGACAACGGCACCCAATTCACCGACCATGGATTCCAGAACTTCGTCACCAAACTGGGAACCAAACAACACTTCACCTCGGTCGAGCACCCTTAAACCAACGGGCAAGCCGAGGCCGCTAACAGAGTCATCCTCCGAGGACTCAAATGCCGGCTCGGCGAAGCTAAAAGAGGCTGGGTCGAGGAGCTGCACAGTGTCTTGTGGGCGTATCGCACCATGCCTCATTTGACGACGGGCGAGACCCCCTTTTGACTAACATACGGCACCGAAGCCATCATCCTAGTAGAAATCAGGGAACCCTCCAGGCGGACAGAAACTCCCCTCGACGAATAAATGAACGATGAAGCACTCAGGGACGAACTCGACTTAGTCAAGGAAATTCGATCGGGGGCAACCCTGCGCGAGGCCACTCTAAAACAACGAGTGGCCCTGCGTCACAACGACAAGGTCATCAAACATGAGTTCAAGACCGGCAGCCTGGTACTACGAAGAAACCAGAAAGACTCCCGTGAAGGGAAATTGGCCGCGAACTGGGAAGGGCCTTACCGCGTCCACGGTGCCACAGGTACCGGGGCATACTACCTCGAGCAGCTAGACGGAGAACCATTGCCACGACCCTGGAACGCTGCTAAACTAAAGCAGTACTATAGTTAAAAAACCCTTAACACTAAGGACTCTCGTCGTCGGACATCCACATCCAGTCAACAGAGAGAAATGTCTCGACCACGTAGATAGGCCAAGGTACGGGCCCAATCTACGCCCAAACGACATAACACCGTTCAGCCAAACGAGCACGAACGATGGTGCCCGACAGGGACACCTCAATCGAGCCCCACTGTCGAAGTACCCACATGGCAGAACACCCAGCTCGCGATGGGAAATTCACGCCACAGGCAAGCGACCCCGATCTGGGTCATACGCCCGAGCAAGCGGCTTTACTCTGCACGACCGATGCATTTCGAAGTACGTCGGACCACCAAACGGGTTGAAAGAATCTCCACTCGAGGACGTAACTTAGGCAAATTTCGCCACAAAGTAACAGCCGAGCACAAGCATGACTCGAGGACATAAATTAGGCAAATTTCATCACAATATAAAAACTTAGACACGAGCAAATTTAAAGGTCGAAACAAACATCCATTTAAAAGCTCATAAGCAAAAAACAAATAAAAATAAACCGACCAAGAAGGCCGGCGATGTTCAGAAATTACAGGCTATGGAATGACGGCCGAAAGAAATTTGTACGGGCACGCAGGCCCCAAAAATATGCACGGGCACGCAGGCCCCAAAACAACTACCAAAAAATAGGCGCGCAGGCCCGACCAGAATTCCACGGCTAGACTTCCCCGGGGCTACCAGCATCCATGACAGGAGACTCGGGAGGAGGCACGACCTGGCCGTCGATGATCTGGGACATGAAACCCACTCCCTCGGTATTCATGCCCGGATTCAATAAAGTGAGCTGGCTAACCGCGGCCTCAAAATCGTCTGCTAAGGCACCAACACAGTCCGTTTCGAGGAGATGGATGCGCGCGACCAGATCCGAATGACTCCGCAAGGAGGATGTCTCCTCCGACTCATCTTCAGCAGGAAGCATGGCGGCCTTCAGATCCTCGACTTCCTTAGACAGACACTCGTCGTCGGCCTCCAAGCGTTCCCGGTTCAGTCGAAAACAGTCCCTCTCCTCAGAAACCTTCCCCGAGTTTTCCTTCTCCACGGCCAGCAGCTCGGCTTGCTTGCGGAACATCTCCTCATATTGCTCCAGAGCAGCCTTCAACTTACGAGAGCCGGCGGCGAGGGCAGCTTTCTCCAGCTCCAGTTCCCTGACGCGGTCAGAGGAGTCTGACCCCTCCTCAGCGAGGACAACGGCCATCTCGGCCATTTTAACCATCCCAACCATACTGGCGGCCAGGTGTTTTCTCCGACTCTCCTTGTTGAGCCGCCTGATGGTCTCTGCCTCCTCGGCACTCACTGTCAAGGGAAACCCCTCGAAGAAACCTTCCTCTTTAAAAAAGGGGGGCAAGCCAAAGGCCCTCACTGCGACAGACTCGTCGCCAACTTCCGAGTGGTTCTCTGCCCGGCTTCTCTTCCTCGTTATCGACTCAGTGGGCTGCTCGACGTCATGGGAGCCCGGGGACCCGCTGGAAGCATCGCCTGAACTGGTCGGCGGGCCCATCCTCGTGGCCTGTGGAGCTCGCACCAACCTTCTGTTTATTCTCTTGTCCTGAGTCAATTTTAAAAGCCTCTCCCTTCGTTCATCCATATTGCCTGCAAAGAAGAAAACTCTGGTTAGTTACGAGCAAGTAACAAACAAAGAAACTAGAACAAAACTACAAGACAAAAAGCAACCTAGTAGATCTACGGCCTGCCCGTAGGATTGGCACTCGACAAGCGCTTTGGTATCGATAGGACGGGCCTCGAAAGTCGGGTAACCTTCCTCGTCAAAAATGTCTTCCCCTTCCCTCGTAACCCACCGAGCAGGGAAGAAGCTGTCGACAAACTTGCAAAGGGTACCATAGGCTTCCTCATCCTCGGCACTCATTCCTCCCACGGGTGTATGGTAGTGCCCGGTACCATGCTCGTAATGGCGCAAGCACCAATGCAATGGGAACTTGGATACACGCCCCACCATCGGGCGACCCTCAGTGTCCATAAGAGGCTCCCCGTTCTCGTCGGCCACTGCGGTTTCCTCTTCATACATAGAATCCAAACCAGTCTGGGTGATCGGTTGAAGGACGTACCATTTGTCCTTAAAACCCCGGACTGAATCCATGTACATTCTGAACAGCCTCTTCGATTATTTCAGGGAAACCCAACTATGCCTGCCTCCTCGAGACTAGCGCTGCAAGTGAAAAACTTTAAAGAAAAGAGGAATGGTCGCCCCGATCCTCAAGAAGCAGCATGTCAGCTCGAACGCCCGAAGAAAGGTGATCAAATTAGGGTGAAGCTGCAATGGGGCCAAGTCCAAATGGCAGAATACCCCGACTTGGAAATCATTGAAAGGGAGCTTGAGTCCGAGATCCTTGAACGCGATTTCATACATTAGAAAACCATACTCGGAGAACTCCGAGCAGATTCGTGCGTCGAGGGACGACCTTGTCACAACAAAATTATTTTGGAAGCCCGACTGACTACCGTCGTGTTCGACGATAGTGTATGCGCGCCGACTACACCGACTATATGCTAAGGTAATCCCTCGGGGCTCGGCGCCCACCCAGTCCAACGAAGGATTGTCGACGGTATCAACTAGAGTTACATTCTCCTCGGCACTCTAGTCCTCGACCTAATTACGCCCCGAAGACTCCGGTTCGTCAGCCATTTACCTACAAAGCACAGGAAACCGGTGAAATTCGAGAGCAAATCCATATGCTCGCCATAACTGATGGGAAGTAGTGCACGACAAGCC
The DNA here is from genome assembly GCA_948472305.1 of Vicia faba. NCBI lineage: Eukaryota > Viridiplantae > Streptophyta > Magnoliopsida > Fabales > Fabaceae > Vicia > Vicia faba. Next base: position 933,136,662 of record OX451737.1, read on the forward strand.
AAGACACACTCCGCGCGCGATAAAACATTGAGGACTCGAACAGGATCCTGGTTTTGCCTCCCCGACGCTAAGGTTCCACGATGAATTGTCCTACACACTTCCTAATGGGTCAACGTCCCATCCAGCTCATGGGTATGCCGGCCTAAACTATGAATGTGACGAACAATATCATGAATCTTAAACCTAGAACTATGGGTTTACCGGGCAGTATCATAGATTATGCGCCCAAAACCATGAAGGTCCCGAGCAACATCGCGAGTCACATACCTAAAGCTATGAGTTTACCGGGCACAAACATGAATGTATCAGGCATTAATCCCAGAGATGGGTTTCTAACATCCAAATAACGGTAAAACTACCTACAATGAAGAAAAATAGGAGAGATAAACGCTTACTTGGAAGTAAAGAAGAATGTACGGCAGCGGTAAAGAGAATCGACGGAGGAAGGTGCGGTAATATTGCGAAGTTGTAGGAGAACAGCGGCAGCAAAGGCAGAGGAAGAAGGAGAGGCGTGAAGAGGAAAAACAAATTATGGGACCCAAGGATCCTATTTATAGGGATGACGTGGAATACGAAACGTCACCCCGCGGAACCACGAGCTTCCCCTCCTCGACGTCTACCCCCTAGGCAATGATGGCCCTACCATCACTAGGGTGGCGCCACGGTTCCCAAGGGTTGCCTCGTGTGCCCAACGAACGCAGCCCACGAGGAATCCCCCCCGAGCACGCACTAACCAGGATTACGCCACGAACACAACTTATGAGAAACTTCTCGAGCAATCACGAGGAAGCGATACCCTGGGTCGAGCATCAGACCCCATGGCAAAGGCGAGCTGAAGTCAAGTCATAACTCCTGCTCCAGGAGCCACGACTTGGGGGGCTCCTATTCGGACTGGGCCCGCCCTGGCCCAAAAGCAAAGGCCCAATCCAAGCAGCTCCTCGAGGAACGCGCGCTCGTGGATTCCTGCCAACGCGCCCGACCTCAGACTGCAGATGTGCCTGCTGTTGCCCGCGACACATGGTGTCCTCGACCACGGGAACTCCAGCTCGAGTCCAGCTCGAGCACCCTCCTCATAGGGAAGATTCTGACCGTTACCAAATCATCTGAACTCCAAAAAGACTGCGTCTTCGTCCCTCCTCATTTCTCGCAGAGCATCACCAGGAAGGGGGCCACGTACGGGTCCCCACTACACACGTAGAACCTGGCAGTTCCTTTATTGGGCCAATTCTGGTCGGCCCAATGAGGGGACCTTGGCCCCGCGCTGGGGGCTATAAATACCCTCTGTTCCTATAGGGTCAGGTATTCATCTCTTACGCATACATACACTTTTTTCCTGCTCATTCTGTCACTCATTTTAGCATCGGAGTGCCTTGCAGGTACTCCCACCCCATCTCACTCAAATTCTGCCCGGAGCCAGTCATGACGGTCCAAGTCTGATCAGGTAAGATCACCTAGTAAGAGGAAGTTGTCGTGAAATGAAAAAAATACATAGTGAAAACAAATATATAGCCATGTAGAAGTGATCTCATTGGGTTCCAACTCTGTTATTGCCCCTATGTCTTCGAACATTATCCCTTGCCGTTGTAAGAAGTTGATTGAACTGATCTTATACCATTTGAACTTTTGACCTTGGTAATAAAGCTGGCTTATAATGATCCAACTGGATACAATCATATGCTTTTAATCCTTAACTTTTGCCTGGACCGCCCTTTCGGGTTTTTTGTCCACCAGGATACCCCTTTTTTGCCCAAGCCGCCCTTGTAGGTTTTCGACTTACCGAGTGTACAACCTTTTATACATATCCCTAATTTTCGCCCGAACCCTTTTGGTTTGCCGGGATGCCCTTATTTTTGCCTAGGTATGTCAACCTAGCGGGTCGTTCTTATGCGTAGTATTTTTTAACTATGTTTGTGTTCACAGGGTGCAGGAAATCTTCACCGTCCATAGTGGTTAACATCATGGCACCGCCCGAGAATACTTTCTTGACAACAAATGGCCCTTCATAGGTGGGAGTCCATTTGCCCCTGAGATCGCCTTGTGGTAGAATGATGCATTTTATTTCCAAGTCACCGGTCTGGTATACTCGATATTTGATCTTCTTGTTGAATGCCTTGATCATACGCTTTTGATACATTTGACCATGACAGACAGCAGCCAGTCTCTTTTCATTTATCAAGTTCAACTGATCTAACCTAGTTTGAATCCAGTCGTCTTCTCCTAAATCCACTTCTTTCATAATCCTTAGAGAAGGAATCTGAACTTCGATAGGTAGGACAACTTCCATGCCATAGACTAAATAGAATGGGGTTGTCCCAGTTGATGTTCGCGCCGAGGTACGATAACCATGAAGAGAAAATGGTAGCATCTCATGCTAGTCTTTATAGGTCACCACCATCTTTTGCACAATCTTCTTTATATTTTTGTTGGCAGCTTCCACTGCGCCATTCATCTTAGGTCTGTATGGAGAAGAATTGTGATGCTTAATCTTGAACTGTGTGCATAGTTCGATGATCATGGAATTATTGAGGTTGGTACCGTTTTCAGTGATGATCTTCTCAAGGATGTTGTAGCGACAGATAAAGTTATGCTTGATGAATCGGGCTACAACATTCTTGGTAACTGAGGCAAATGAAGCCGCTTCGACCCATTTGGTAAAGTAGTCAATGGCGACAAGGATGAAACGATGTCCATTAGATGCAGTGGGCTTGATTTCTCTGATCATATCAATGCCTCACATTTCAAATAGACACGGAGCAGTCATGATATTTTAAGGTATTAAAGGCATATGAACCTCGTCAGCATAAATCTGGCAGTTATGGTAAGTCCTCGAATGATGGTGACAATCAGTTTCCATAGTCGACCAATAGTAACCATCTCTTAGAATTTTCTTGGACATAGCATGTCCACTGGAATGAGTTCCAAAGATACCTTCATGCATGTCTTCCATGATCTTCTCTATTTCCTTCTTGTCCACACAAAAGAATAAAGTTGAATCATGATTCTGCTTGTACAAAATCCCATTGCTTAGGAAGAACTTGGCTGAGAATCTCTGTAGGAATTTATTGTTGTTGATTGAAGCTCCCTCAGGATATTCTTGAGCTTCAAGATACCTTTTAACCTTATAGAACCAAGGCTTCTCCTCATCAGTGTCAATCTCACAACAGTGTGTCGGTTCGTCAAATATTTCGATAGTAATTATGGGAGCTTCATTGTCCCAATTGACCTTGGACATAGATGACATGGTCTCTAAGGCATCTGCCAACTGATTTTTCATCCTTCGGGATATGTTCAAAGGTGACCTCTTTAAAGTGCAGGATCAAGGTTAGCACAAGCTCTTTGTAAGGGATCAGATTTAGAAGTTTGGTATCCTATTCTCCTTTAACTTGATTGATCACCAGGGCCGAATCTCCGTATACGCTTAGGAATTTGATTCTTAGGTCAATAGCAGCCTTAAGACCCAAGATGCATGCTTCATACTCGGCCATGTTGTTTGTATAATCAAAGTAGAGTTTGGCAGTGAAAGGTGTATGGAAACCTTTGGGAGAAATGATCACAACACCAATTCTGTTACCCAATGCATTGGAAGCTCCATCAAAAACCATAGTTCATTGGGATCCTTGTTCAGGTCCTTCATACGGTCCAAGCTTTTCATAATCGGTTATCAACATGATATTCTCGTCCGGGAATTCAAAGTTTATGGATTGGTAGTCATCCACAACTTGATGTGCCAAATTATCTGCCAGCACACTTCCTTTGATTACTTTTTGTGTAGTGTACTGGATGTCATATTCAGTCCAAATAATTTGACATCGGGCTATTCGTCCGGAGAGAGTTGTCTTCTCGAATATGTACTTGATGGGATCCATCTTAGAAATCAAGAGAGTAGTATGAGTCAACATATATTGTCTTAGTCGGCGAGCAGCCTGTGCCAAAGCGCATCAAGTTTGCTCGAGAAGTGAATATATTTTTTCACAGTCGGTAAACTTTTTGCTAAAGTAGTATATTGCATGCTCTTTTTGACCAAACTCGTCATGTTGGCCCAGCACACACCCCATTGAATTCTCTAATACAGTCAAGTACACGGTCAGAGGTCTTCCTTCAAGTTGAGGCATTAGGATTGGAGGTTCTTGTAAGTACTCCTTGATCTTGTCAAAAGTTGTTTGGCAGTTGTCATTCCATCTGACTACTTGATCTTTCTTCAGCAGTTTGAAAATTGGCTCACAAGTAGCAGTTAAGTGGAAGATGAATCGAGCAATGTAGTTGAGTCGACATAAGAAACCTCTGACCTCCTTCTCAGTACAGGGAGCTGGCATTTCTTGTATGACTTTGACTTTTACAGGATCGACTTCAATACCTTTTCCACTGACGACGAAGCCTAAGAGTTTTCCAGACCTCACTCCGAAGGTGCATTTGTTGGGAATCAGCCTCAGCTTGTATTTCTTCAACCTTTCAATCAGCTTGTGCAAATGATCAAGGTGTTCTTCCTCAGTTTGCAATCTTGCAATCATGTCATCAACATAAACTTCTATCTCATGATAAATCATATAATGAAATAGAGCTACCATAGCTCGTTGATAAGTTGCACTTGCATTCTCCAAACCAAAAGGCATGACCTTATAACAGAAAGTGCCCCACTCTGTGACGAAGGTAGTTTTCTCCATGTCTTCAGGTAAATCATTGGCGATTTAAACTGAACTAGCAGAGGCCTTGAATGGTCTTTAACTGGATACGAATCAGCATAATCTTAGGATCGATTTAACTGAACCAGAGAAAGTGTCTACTGGAAACAAATCAGGATAAATCATTGGTCGATTTAAACTGAACCAGTAGAGATCTTGAATGGTCTTTAACTGGATATGAATCAGCATAGATCTTAGGATTAATTTAACTGAACCAAAGAAAGTGTCTACTGGAAACAAATCAGGATAAATCATTGGTCGATTTAAACTGAACCAACAAAGGCCTTGAATGGTCTTTAACTGGATATCGAATCAACATAAAACTTAGGATCAATTTAACTGAATCAGATAAAGTGTCTACTTGAAACAAATTAGGATAAATCATTGGTTGATTTAAACTGAACCACTAGAGGTCTTGAATGGTCTTTAATTGGATATCGAATCAGCATAAATCTTAGGATCGATTTAACTGAACCAGAGAAAGTGTCTACTGGAAATAAATCAGGATAAATCATTGGTCGATTTAAACTGAACCAACAGAGGTCTTGAATGGTCTTAAACTAGATACGAATCAACATAGATCTTAAGATCGATTTAACTGAACCAGGGAAAGTGTCTACTGGAAACAAATCAAGATAAATCATTGGTCGATTTAAATTGAACCAGTAGAGGTCTATGAAGGAAGTGTTTGTCATGCAGATAGTCGCTCCGTCCAGTTTTGAGAATTGATCTATAATCAGTTTGTTGGTAAACCCGTCCTGTTTCGGGAGTTCACACCATTGGTGATAAAGATAATCACCCCATCCTGTTTCGGGAATTGATTTGGAACTGTTGAAAAATGTTGATGATATTTGTCTGTTGATTAATCTTTCCTGCAAAGGTAAAGAGTTAGTTGTATGCAATATCATGATGTATGAAATGCATTTCTTAATGATGTTCTTAAAAATAAATAAGATCATGCTATATGTTTTGTATGTATATGTCATGATGTATAAATGTTGTTGGAATGTATCTTTGTCCGAGAAAATAAATCCCTGACTATTGTTGTGGATGAAGAGTATGTGTATATTTAATTTTGTCTTGAATACTTCCGCTGGGAATCCCATTTATTGTTTGAGTAAACTTTGCAGGGGGTGTTGGTTTTTGCTTGGGGAGTAGAGTTTAGGAGCCTTGGTTGTCCATTGCTCTACCGGGGAACTTTAATTCTTATATACATTGACTGGGGATAAAAGAGATAATTAGACTTCTGATTTGTCTGGGGAGAGTAAAGTTAACTGGTATTCTGGTCGGACTCCAGGTTTTGCAGCAACTTTTTGGGGACAATGGAAATCCTACTAGGAGAGAGGAGTTTTGTTAGTGTTTTGTTGTAGTCTGAGGAATAGACTCAAGCTAGGGAGATGGCAGTCTGTTGGAGAAATAAACCCTGTTGAGGAAGACATTTTGGAGATTTTATTGGGGAAACAAATTCTTCTAGGGAAGAGCTATGCAAGGTTTATCTTTCAGTTTTGGAAGGCCAAACTCGGTTGGAGAATAGAATTTCCAAGAGATATGCGGATTGGAACTTCCGAAAGGAAATTGTATGAATTTACTATGTGGGGATTTATGGACAGCATGAGTGTTATCCTGGCTCCTAGAGTAAGTATTTATTCCTGTTCTCATGCGTATATTTGTTAACAGCTAATCATGTTCATATGCATATGTTCATTCAATTTTAGTCATTGGATTTTTTTGCAATCAAAACAGAAAAAGCAAAAAGTTTGCACTTCAAAGTATATTTGTATTGATAATTTGCCTATAAACAAGCATTTTTGTACAAAGAGACAGAAATCCTAGTAAGAGGAAGTCGTCATGAAATGAAAAGAATACAAAGTGAAAACAAATATATAGCCATGTATAAGTGATCTCATTGGGTTCCAACTCTGTTGTTGCCCCTATGTCTTTGAACATCATCCCTTGTTGTTGTAAGAAGTTAATTGAACTGACCTTGTACCATTTGAACTTTTGACCTTGGTAATAAAGTTGGCTTATAGTGATCCAACGGGATACAGTCATACACTTTTAATCCTTAACTTTTGCCTGGATCGCCCTTTCGGGTTTTCAGTCCACCAGGATACCCTTTTTTGCCCAAGTCGTCCTTGCAGGTTTTCGACTTTCCGAGTGTACAACCTTTTGTATATATCCCTAATTTTTTCCCGAACCCTTTTGGTTTGCCGGGATGCCATTATTTTTTCCTAGGTATGTCAACCTAGTGGGTCGTTCTTATGCATAGTATTTTTTAACTATGTCCGCATTCACAGGGTGCGGGAAATCTTCGTTGTCCATAGTGGTTAACATCATGGCACCGCCCGAGAATACTTTCTTGACAACAAATGGCCCTTCGTAGGTGGGAGTCCATTTGCCCCTGAGATTGCCTTGTGGTAGAATGATGCGTTTTATTTCCAAGTCACCAGTCTGGTATACTCGATATTTGATCTTCTTCTTGAATGCCTTGATCATACACTTTTGATACATTTGACCATGACAAACAGCAGCCAATCTCTTTTCATTGATCAAGTTCAACTGATCCAACCTAGTTTGAATCCAGTCGTCTTCTCCTAAGTCTGCTTCTTTCATAATCCTTAGAGAAGGAATCTGAACTTCGACAGGAAGGACAACTTCCATGCCATAGACTAAAGAGAATGGGGTTTTCCCAATTGATGTTCGCGCCGAGGTACGATAGCCATGAAGAGAAAATGGTAGCATCTCATGCTAGTCTTTATAGGTCACCACCATCTTTTGCATAATCTTCTTTATATTTTTGTTGGCAGCTTCCACTGTGCCATTCATCTTAGGTCTGTATGGAGAAGAATTGTGATGCTTAATCTTGAACTGTATGCATAGTTCGGTGATCATGGAATTGTTGAGGTTGGTACCACTTTCAGTGATGATCTTCTCGGGGATGTCGTACCGGCAGATGAGGTTATACTTGATGAATCGGGCTACAACATTCTTGGTAACTGAGGCAAATGAAGTCGCTTCGACCCATTTGGTAAAGTAGTCAATGGCGACAAGGATGAAATGATGTCCATTAGATGCAGTGGGCTTGATTTCTCCGATCATGTCAATGCCCCACATTTCAAATGGCCACGGAGCAGTCATGACATTTTAAGGTATTGAAGGCACATGAACCTTATCAGCATAAATCTGGCAGTTATGGAAAGTCCTCGAATGATGGTGACAATCAGTTTCCATAGTCAACCAATAGTAACCAACTCTCAGAATTATCTTGGCCATAGTGTGTCCACTGGAATTAGTTCCAAAGATACCTTCATGCATGTCTTCCATGATCTTATCAGTTTCCTTCTTGTCCATACAACATAGTAGAGTTGAATCATGATTGCGCTTGTACAAAATCCCATTGCTTAGGAAGAACTTGGCTGAGAATCTCCGTAGGAATTTCTTGTCGTTGATTGAAGCTCCCTCGGGATATTCTTGAGCTTCAAGATACCTTTTCACCTCATGGAACCAAGGCTTCTCCTCATCAGTGTCAATCTCATAACAGTGTGTCAGTTCGTCAAATATTTCGATAGTAATTATGGGAGTTTCGTTGTCCCAATTGACCTTGGACATAAATGACATAGTCTCTAAAGCATCTACCAACTGATTTTCATCCCTCAGGATATGTTCAAAGGTGACCTCTTTAAAGTGAGGGATCAAGGTTAGCACAAGCTCTTTGTAAGGGATCAGATTTGGATGTTTGGTATCCCATTCTCCTTTAACTTGACTGATCACCAAGGCCGAATCTCCGTATACGCTTAGGAATTTTATTCTTAGGTCAATAGCAGCCTTAAGACCCAAGATGCATGCTTCATACCCGGCCATGTTATTTGTACAATCAAAGTAGAGTCTGGTAGTGAAAGGTGTATGGAAACCTTCGAGAGAAATGATCACAACACCAATTATGTTACCCAATGCATTGGAAGCTCCATCAAAAACCATAGTCTATTGGGATCCTTGTTCAGGTTCTTCATACGGTCCAAGATTTTCATAATCGGTTATCAACATGATATTCTCATCCAGGAATTCAAAGTTTATGGATTGGTAGTCATCCACAGCTTGATGTGCCAAATTATCCGCCAGCACACTTCCTTTGATTGCTTTTTGTGTAGTGTACTGGATGTCATATTCAGTCCAAATCATTTTCCATCGGGCTATTCATCCAGAGAGAGTTGTCTTCTCGAATATGTACTTGATGGGATCCATCTTAGAAATCAAGAGAGTAGTATGAGTCAACATATACTGTCTTAGTCGGCGAGCAGCCCGTGCCAAAGCGCATCAAGTTTCCTCGAGCAGTGAATATCTTTTTTCACAGTCAGTAAAATTCTTGCTAAGGTAGTGTATTGCATGCTCTTTTCGACCAGACTCGTCATGTTGACCCAGCACACACCCCATTGAAATATCTAATATAGTCAAGTACATGATCAGAGGTCTTCCTTCAATTGGAGGCATTAGGATTGGAGGTTCTTGTATGTACTCCTTGATCTCAGTTGTCATTCCATCTGACTACTTGATCTTTCTTCAGCAATTTGAAAATTGGCTCACAAGTAACAGTTAAGTGAGAGATGAATCGAGCAATGTAGTTGAGTCGACATAAGAAACCTCTGACCTCCTTCTCAGTATAGGGAGATGGCATTTCTTGTATGACTTTTACTTTTGTAGGATCGACTTCAATACCTTTTCCACTGACAACGAAGCCTAATAGTTTTCCAGACCTCACTCCGAAGGTGCATTTGTTGGGATTCAGCCTCAGCTTGTATTTCTTCAACCTTTCAAAGAGCTTGTGCAAATGATCAAGGTGTTCTTCCCCAGTTTGTGATCTTGTAATCATGTGATCAACATAGACTTCTATCTCATGATGAATCATATCATGAAATAGAGCTACCATAGCTCGTCGAGAAGTTGTGCTTGCATTCTTCAAACCAAAAGGCATGACCTTATAACAGAAAGTGCCCCACTGTGTGATGAAGGTAGTTTTCTCCATGTCTTTAGGTGTCATCTTGATCTGATTATAACCCGAGAAGTCGTCCATGAAGGAGAATACCTTGTGTTGAGCGATGTTGTCGACCAATACATCAATGTGTGGTAGTGGGAAATCATCTTTGGGGCTTGCCCTATTTAAATACATGTAGTCTACACACATCCGTACCTTACCGTCTTTCTTCAGCACTGGGACAACATTTGCAACCCATTCGGGATACGACGTCACTACCAGGAAACCTGCATTGAACTGTTTCATTACCTCAGCCTTGATCTTCTCAAACATATATGTCCGCATGCGACGAACATTTTGTTTGATCGAAGGACAACCTTCCTTCATTGGTAGACGATGAACCACGATATCAGTATCAAGCCCCTACATATCTTCATATGACCAAGAAAACACCTTAACATAGTCGTGCAATATCTGGACCAATCTTCTCTTGGCACTGTCTTCTAGGTTGGCGCCAATCTTGACTTCTTTCTTATCTGCCTCAGTACCTAAATTTATCACTTCAACTAGTTCTTCATACAATTAAGTGGCCTTTTCCTCTTGTATCAGGAGTCTGGCGAGCTCCCCAGGTATCTCACAATCTTGTTCACCTTCGTCTTCAGCTTGATAGATTAGATTTTCAAAGTCATATATGGAAATAGCAGAATTATTGTCGATGAGATCTGGAGTGGATGTAGATCTGCAAATGTGTGTATGCATATAAGGTCACATGGCTATTTGAAAATGCAGTAAAGTAAAGAAAGATAAGAAGCGCAAAATTTCAATGCAAAATAGTCCAGTGTTTTCAATAAAATTAGAATGTGATATATGAAAATGACAAACCCTTAACAAATGGACCATTGTGCCCCGGGCAGGGCACATGAATTAAAGTCATTATTTTAAAGGAAATTACAAACAAATTTCTCAAAGCAATAAAAAATAGGAAATGACAATTACTCCTGGCTGAAGGATATTGAGATGAATTATTTGGTCTTTCAGTTGTTGAGTTCTCCGTCAGCAGTTGGGTAGATCCAGTCGTCCCAGTCACTGTCACTATCAGAGTCTCTTAGAGCATTAACTTCATTGTCGCTAATACAGAGAGGTGGTTTCCCAGCACGAGCACGTCGAACCTCTTTCTGAGCCTTCGAATTGAATCCTAAACCAAATTTGTGTGACTTGTAGGGGATATCAGGAAGTTGTCCCTAGATGGTGCAACCACCTTCTTCAACAACAACACGAGCATCCTTGAGAGAGGCCATTCTCGGTGTATCTTTAGCAGCTTTGGGAGTGGCAGGAGTGGCTTTGGCAACAACAATCATTGGAGGAACCACTTCAAATGCTTGATAGGGGGTTTCAATAAATTCTCCATCCATTTCAACATATTTAAAGAATTCAAATGACTGATCATGAACTCCTCCTCTCTGCAGACTGTGACAATTTTTCCTTTTACCAGGTACTTCAGCTTTTGATGTAATATGGAGGTAACCGCGCCTGCCCCATGAATCCATGGGCGGCCGAGCAAGCAAGAATAGGTCGGGAGGATATCCATTACATAGAATGTTGAGTTGAAAACTTGATATCCAACCTTGATAGGAAGATAAACCTCTCCATGGACCATCCTTTTTGACCCATCAAAGGCTCTCACCATAATATCACTTGGTTTCAGCACCAACCCTTCACAATCAAATATGTCTAAAGCACCCTTTGGTAAAAAATTGATGGAGGACCCAGTATCCACTAACACGTGTGCTAAAGTGGTACCTTTACACTCAATGGAAACATGTAGAGCTTTGTTGTGATTCTTCCCAGCTGGAGTCAAATCTGTATTTGAAAATCCTAAACCATTGTCAGCAATCAGGTTTGCTACACAATTCTCGAATTGGTCAGCAGTAGTTTCTTGTGGGACATGTGCATTTTTCATAAATTTTATCAAGGCTTGGGCATGTGCTTCGGAGCATAGCAACAAAGACATCATGTATATCTTTGAGGGTGTCTTCCCTAGTTGTTCCACTATCTTGTAGTCACCTTTTCAGACAATTTTTTAGAATCTCCTCCATCTCTTGGCTTGATGGGTCTTTAATATTTTTTAAGGGCGCCTCCGTCCGGACAGGCTCAATCATTTTTTCCTTTCCTCGAGTATCAGCAACAAGTTTAGCAGTAGAAATGCGAATGGGTATTGTAGTAGTGGTTGTCGGAGGAGAGATCCGAAGAGTATATCCTTCTCGTCCTAGTGACTTTACTTGATCCAGCAATGTTTGTAATATCGGCATCTTCGTTTTTAACAACCCATGGCTCTTGTTTGATGTCATGATAATATACTTCCTCCCCATAGTTCCAGGGTACTGCTTTGTCGGGAGAGTAGGGGACTGGCCCCGGTGTAGTGATAATCAGGGGAGCAATTCTTGGTTCAGAGGGAATCCTTATAGGGCCTTTGGAGGTGATCCTAACAGGAGTATTTGAAATGGTAATTATGGACACGTCTTCAAACTCTTGAGATACATTTTTGGTCAAACTTTTCATAGATGGAATTTTCTCAAATAGAATTTCATGGCTATTGATCGGGCATTGGACACCTTTTTTCAGCCATATACAACCATTAATTTGTGCAGCACAGTGGTAACAGTCCCTAAGGCAGCCTGGAAATACTCCGGCTTCCAACAAATTCTTTTTAATAGTCATCAAAGGAGTGGTTAAATCATTGATGAAGGAAACAAAAGAAGCATCTTCAATAGCATTGACACCCTTATCATGACTGGGCATGGGTGCGGTGATCATGTTGGGAGTCGGTGGAGGATCGAATTCAATTGTTTTATTATCAACCAGGTCTTGGATTTTGTTCTTTAATGCCCAACAATCATTGGTATCATGTCCGGTACTATTTGAATGGTAAGCATATTTTGCATTGGGGTTATATTTTGGAGAAGTTGTGTTAGGATTAGAAGGGGGGTCTCGTAAGGTCACCAGATCAGCTTTCAATAGGTGTTGCAGAACTTGAGATAGTTGCATATTTCTTCTAGTAAATTCTCTTCTCTAGGAATCCGGCCTTTGTTGGCTGTTTTCTTGATGCAGCCGTTGAGTTGGAGTTGGATTGGAAATCAATATTGCTCCTACTGAATGATGACAGTTATTCTTAGTACAACTTCTTGACCCATACACATCATTAGTCTCTTTTTTGCCAATAAATGGTTTTTTCACAATATTAGAAGTGGAGGCCATGGGTATCTTCCCGCTTTTAATTCCACTTTCAACCCTTTCACCAGTCAAGATAAATTCAGTAAATCCAGATTATGAACTCCCAATCAGCAAGTTAAAAAATGGACCAGTCAATGTTCCCATAAACATGTCTACCAAATCTCTATCAGTTAGAGGTGGTTGCACCCTGCCCGCCAGATCTCTCCACTTTTGGGCGTATTCCTTGAAGCCCTCATTTGAACCCATGGTCATGCCTTGTAGTTGCACCCGAGTTGGTGCAAGATCAGCATTATATTGATATTGGCAGTAAAAGGCAGCAGTCAAATCCTCCAAAGTATGGATATTGGTCCCTTCCAATTGGTAAAACCACTCCAACTACGTTCTAGATAGACTCTCTTGGAAAAAAGTGCACCCATAGTTTCCTATCAGTGGTGTGCGGTTGAACCTTACGGATATATGATCTTAGATAAAGCTTCGGACATGAGACACCATCATACTTGGTAAAGATAGGGATCTTGAATTTGTGGGGAATAACCACCTCAGGAACCAAACCCAAGTCTCCAAAGTCCAAGACAAGCACTGCTTGGATCTCTACAGCTTTTAGTATATCTTCTAGTTGCTTGTATTTGACGTCAATCGATGGGTGTTGCTCACAAAAATAATCCTCGTCCTCGGAAATTTGGTTATTCCCAACTCCAGCACGGGTGCTTCTAGCATCTTCATCTTGATTTTCATCCTCCCCGGAGGAGTCTTCTTCAATTTGAATTTGTCGGGTGGGGCCTTTAAACATCTTCCCCATGTTGGTAACAACTTTCTTCTTGGTCTTCTTCTTCGTGATGAGAAGCACAATCATTTCTTGTTGACCCTTTGCTAAGTTGAGCAGAGTCTCTTGGAATTGAGAGTGTTGAGTTTGCAAGTCTTTGACGGTTTGCTCGAGATCCATCTTATACTGAAATAAATAGTAGAAAGATGAGGAAACCTGTGTCGAAAAACCTGCTTATGATATGATGCATTTTATGCGGAGGCAATGTTTTCAAGGACCTTCAAGAGATTTAAACTTGCTTAACCAAAGAGGAAACAAAACAACAATTGTATTAATAAGCTCAAAGGTTACAAATTGCCTCTTGGGCTTACAATGAAAGAAAGACAACAAAATGAACTTATAAAATAAAGATTTAGGTCTCCCATGGACGCTTCCTCTTTGGGATGATGTATGTATTTAGGCTTTGCTCCTCATGAAGTTGCCTTGTGAACTCCAACACTTTCTTCTTGCTTGCATAGAATTGGGCTTCAAAGGTGTCTCGTTCTCCCTTGAGTTGAATCCACGACCTTTGCAATTCCTTGAGATTAGTAAGCATATCAGGATGAAGAATGGTATAAGGAATGTCTCCTTCGGCAATAGGCTCCATAATTATTAGTAAGATGGCTAGATACGACATCATGAGATTTTGAGCGCGAGCTCTCACCCACTTGAGATAAGGCTACAAAGGAATAAAGTTCTTGTGCCCAAATTCTTTATATCAACCTTGTTTACCATGCCCCAAGCTCGTACAAATCTTTGACGGTAACCTTGGACATCGTTCTCATAGTCAAACACAATACATCGAATACGTGCATCATGAGGATCGTCCCTCAGAGCATAACCAAACTGTCATAGAGCCAAAGAAGGGGTATAAGTAATACCTCCCCTAATTCCAAGGAGTGGAACATTAGGGAATTCCCCACACTGGTCAATGATAGTAACATCCTCCAAAGATCGGGAACACTAATGGATATCTGAATGTGAGAGCGACATCAACCTTTGAGATCACCCCAAGCCTTGTTCGTTCTTCAAAACAGATCGAGGAAGGTGCGAAATAAACCACCTAGACAACAATGGTATGAAACACATGAGAATCCATATTCTCTTCATGGTACGAGTGTGAAGAGAGTGCAAAATGTCTCCGAGCAAAGTAGGCACAGGGTTACGAGAGAGGAAAATTTTGACCGCATTCACATCTATAAGTTGGTATGGATTAGGGAACAATACCAACCCATAGATCAGAAGAGCCAATACTTTTTCACAAGCTTGCAAATATAGGGCATCCCAAAATAGTTGGGCCTTTTCTATCATAAACTTAGCTAGGAAACCCTTGACTCCGCCCCTTGTTTCCCAATTGGCTACAATGTCAGACCATTGTAAATGTAAGGCTGATGCAATATCCTCGGGTCGTGGATCTTTCTCTAGACCGGTGAAAGGCATTTGATCAAGAATAGGAACTCCCAATAGTTAAGAGAATTATTCCATTGTGGGCACCAATTGATGATCAGGAAATGTGAAACAATGATGTTTAGGGTCAAAGAATTTAAAGAGCACACCCATCGTTTTCTCTTCAAAGCTTGAGGTAGCCAAATTGAGAAGCCGACCATATCTTTTGATGAACAGAGAATTCTCAGAAATCCTTGATGCTAACTCTTTGAGTTGAGGAGGCACCTTTACAAAGCCGATTCAGATGGTATTTCTGCGAGTAGAAGCCATGTCCTACAAAACAGAACAGAGATAAATCCCTAGGTCCTTGAAATTGTTAGTGAAAATGCTATGGCATGATGTCATGATGCTATGAACAAATAATTAAACACAAGAAAAGAAAACAAGTCCTTAGGTTTAGGCTTGCATGGGGTTTGTAGGTAAGTACCCTCATGAAGTTTTAGTTGGTTCAACATGTCCTAAAAGTAATCGGGTTCTAGGGAATCTCAATATCATTGATCTTTCTTCATCGGGCATTGTCTCAGCATAATCAATCTTTTATTACGGTCGAAATATTCTGAAAGTCCGATCTCAATGAGTGTAGTATAGAGTATCAACCAATCTTTGGTTTTCCACCGAAGTCGACTATCTCACTACTTCCTAATGGCCAAGTTGTTCAACTAAAGGTTCTATGGTCAGTTAGTGCTTCATGACACTATGCAGCGGCCCCGTGTTCTCCTTGATTCAACACAAAGGATATCGGTACCAACAAATTTCTCACACTAACGTAGCTATCTCTTCAACCATATTGGTCTACACCGTACATTCTCCATGATCTATTGCTACTTACCTAATAATGCCCCCAGATCCGGGTAAAGGATCTATTCAAAACCCAAATAACCCTTTTAAGAGTAAAGCAAACAAGTTAAATAATGAAAGCATTTAAATGTGAACTAATCCCTAAGGTAACCCCACTTTTAAGTATATTTTCCCCAGCAGAGTCGTCATTTCTTTAATACAGTGGGAGAACTGACTTGTGTATTTTGTGTTTTATCGCAATTGTTGTGGATAGCAAGAGTCACCACCGACTTTTCTTTTATCCAATAAAGGAAAGGGTGAAAAGAACATGAAAGACCTTTTGAGAATTTTCTTGAGTTCGGGGGGTAGGTTATGAAAAGGGAAGGTGTTAACACCCTTTTCATCCGTAGTTATCTACGGGCTCTTAATTACTATCTCACTTTTGAAAATTCTTTGTAAAATGTGTTTGTGTTTGTTTGAAAGTATTTTTGAAAGTGCCTTTGTTTAGGCGAACTTCATAATGATTCTCGTCTCTATAAGAATATATACAAAGTGTTGAGTTTTAAAAATATTTCATGAAAGTGTTGGTGTGTTTGAAAGATGTTTTGTTTTGAAATGTTTGTGAGCAAGCAATTACAAACAATCGACCTACTCAAAAAAGTCTTAGTTCGTTTCCTCCTCCTTTAGATAATATTATCTTAACATTAGTTAGTAAGAAACCATATCATTGGATGTAAGGGACAGGCGAGGGTCATCGTACATTCATAGAAGGCAACATTGTAGGATACCTTAGCAATTTTTTGCAAGGGATTCAGATCGTTTATCGAAGGCAACATCGAAGAGTCATCGAGGTACTACGATCTTGTAATCAATGGTGTTTGCTAAAGTATCCCACGTTCGAGGGATATGATTGTTTTAATCTAAGGCAACAAGTGTGGGTTAACCCTAGAGGTGCATATATGCAAAGTGTATTATTTTCATTTAATTTGTCTTGAATTAGGGTTGTCTAGTATTGATTTTAAGTCTTACCATACAAACCCTAATTACTAGCAATAATATGGAAAGCGATAAATTGTAGAAGTTAAATGTCCTACGCTATTACAATACTTGAGGGGATGAGGATATAAATTTATAAATGGGGATGACAAGTAATATAAACCCTAATTACTATTACAAGACTTTGACAATTACATAAATTGTAATGCAAAATAATAGAATGTACAAAAAATGTAAAGATAATGAAAAGAGAAAAGAAAAATTGTTTTTATATGTTTTTTATGGAAGGGGTTTTAATTGACCTAATTAAACTAATTAATTACAAGGAGTTTAAATAAAACCTAAAGTCTAGATTAATTTAAATAAAAGAGAAAATTAAAATAAAAACTTAAGTCTAAATTCGTTTAATTAAGAAAAGAAATTAAATGGTTTAAGAGAACATTTTCATTATTTTTTGTTGCCTATATGATAAAAATAAAATAAAATGGGAAAATATAATTATTTAAGAAAAAATGTATTTTTGGGATTTTGATTAAAAATAAACAATTAAAGAAAAGAAATAAAAGAAAAGAAAATATAAAAAATTAGGTCAGGGAGTTTGAAAAGAAAACATGGAGGTTTGAAAGAAAAAACGTTTTTGGTTTAGGCCCAAGGTCTGTTTGTTTGAAATCAGAAAATAAAATAAAATAAACCATGAGAGGAAACAGGGGGCGATGTTCAGCAAAAACAAACAAATGCTCAAACCATGAGAGGCCCAGAGCCCTGGCAAAAAATGAAACAAGGAAAATGTTAGGAAAAATAACAAAATGCAGCGCTGGGGCTCGAACCCATGTCACAAAGGTCATAGGCGCGCGCTTTAACCACTAGGGTAGTGATACATCCGTTGATTTATATAAAACCATCACATTATATTATAAACGCGCTCCTGACTGTGCACTTCATCTTCTTCCTCGCTCCATGACTAGAACAACAAATTTAAATTTTGTATCTTTCTCATTTCTCAACCATTTCAGAAATTGTAAATATCAAACTTGTTAGAAATTTCACCATGATTTCAAATATGTAAGTAACTTAAACTATGGATAAAATATGAACACGAGTTTTTCTTGGTACCAAATCTGATCTAGTTTTTTCAGAAAGTTCAAACTTAAAATTCTCCATGCTCAGGCAATATAAATGAATTCTAAGGACATAGTTAGTTTCAGGGCTATAATGTCTACATTTTATCTTTTAAAATCAAAGCCAAATGATGCTTGTATGAAGAGATGGAAGTTCAGAAAACTCACCTTGCAAATGGAGATCATATTTGGAGTTTGAGCACTCTTCAAGGTGTTGTAATAATCTGGTTAGCTTCACTGAACCTCCAGGAAGCTATTGCAATGCTTACTTTGGATTGAGAGTGGTTGTATTGTTCTAGAGAAGTCAAGATGCAAGTTACTATTTTTGGAAATGGAGGATGGTGATAGAGGTGTTACAGTCGGGTAACAGGCGTTTGGTTAGGTTATAAATGATATATGGATGCTTTGTAATTGATTTTAAGGAAGAATGCACGAGTAAAATGTGAGTTTGAGGTGCAAGGTTAGAATCTGCACAAAAATGGTGTTTTGAGGAAATTTCTGGTTTAAGGGAGTTTGGGAGAGTTTCTAAGCTTCTGGATTCGTGTCTTATCTTGAAAAATAGTGCTTCTACTTATAGGAAAAGGTTTGGAAGCTTGGAGTTTTCAGAATCACAAGATCACAAGTAATGAATTTTTTACTTGTTTTTGAAGCAAGCTTGACAAACATCTTTCCAAGGCATGGTACAAGGCTATCAGAGTGGTTAGAAGCTTTAAACATGTTTATATGACTTTGTATGTTGAGTGTGTGCAGAGGGAGAAAGTTAGAGGCTCAATACAAGTTGACTTTGTGATTAAAGCAACTTTACAAGAATAACAATGTTACTTTGTGCCAAAAATGGATGAATCTCTTAGAAAATGGCTCTAATGCTTGGATCATAGCTCTAACAATTGTGTAAAACATTAATTATGGAGTTAATTGTAAGTTATAAGCCTTCAAAGTAATATTATGCAGCATAGCTATGAGATTTGGCCAAGGGTTCACCATCAAAATGACTTGTAATTCAAGAATGGATACCCAACTTCTTGCCTTTGATTCTCTTAGCTCAAAAATGATCTCTTCAAGTTCTTTGACATTTTGGAAATCTTGAAACGTTGTTTACAACTTTCATGTTTTACACTTTGGCTAAATCAAATTGGAATTATGTGAAAATTGGCCAAGAAGTTGGGACAAAAATCTGCCTAAACTAGGTGAAAATTTCACTAAGTTTTTTAGAAAAAAGTCATGACTTCATGAGCTTATAATTCAAAATCCAAGCATTTTTAGGACTTGATCAGCAAAGCAAAGTTGTAGATTTCATCAAGATCTACAAATTCATGTTGAAAAGTTTCTTTGAATCATCTTGCATCTTGGTGAAAAATTGCCATGAAGTAGTGAACTTATCAAGGTTTAAAACACTTATAAATTTTTCTAAGTCTTGAAAAGTTTGACTTTTTTATGGAATTTTTTATTTTCTTGATTCTTGATGATCAAACTTCATATTTTTTAATGTCTTGATGAATCCTGGTCTTTGAAACTCAATGTTGACCAAAAAAATCAAAGTTTGACTTTTGGTGTAACAGTTGACTTTTTCATCAGTTGATCAAATTTAAACTATCAATTATTTGATCTTGAGAAATGATTTGAGCCATGAAATTAGGTCAAGATATTGTGTTTTAATTATTAAGATCATGATTCAAACCATTAAGTCATGTATTAGGTCAAAAGTCAATGATTGGTCAATCCTAGTCAAAACCCTAATTTTGACCATTTTGCCCTTTTGATGATTTGAATGCTTTTCTTGAGGAATTGTGATCAAACCTTGATAAATTGATGAATATGACTCCAAAATATTGATATGGGCCAAAAATCTTGAAGTTTGACTGTAGGTTCACCATAGTTGACTTTTTACCCAATATAGTTAATTTTCAGTCATCTGATCAATTGATTGAGCAAAATTGTGATCTAAGACTTGAAACTTGGCATGAGTATTCTTGGAGACCTATAATGAACCATGAAAGTATTTTGAGGCATTAGAAATCCAATTTCCCTTGTGCAAACCAAAACCCTAATTTGTGGCCTAAGTGCTTAGGAGATGAGTTTGTCTGGTCAATTCTTGAGAATCCTTGAGCATCGGAGATCCTTTATGAGAAATGTCTTGAGAAAAGAGAGGGAAAATTTTGGGGTACAACAATTGTCTTCACACTTTGCACTCACATATTAAAGGATTGATTTAAATTGAACCTTGTCATTTTGACAACAATTTTAGGAGTTGTATTGACTTAACAAGATTTACTTAAAGAGTTTAATTTGTTCTAGATCGTCATTTGTGCTTCCAATTGAACTTGATTACTTATTTTTTTAACCATTTTTTATATCTTTATTAGCCTATGAAAGTAGGAGAAACTAAGTCTGTGTCACTTGAAAAACTATCTCCTTTTGGATCCATGAGGATAACCAATGAAAATATTCATACAGGTTATTGAGTTTAGCCCTATACCAAAGCTCAGAAGTTTTGAGATCAGTCTGATGTAAAATCTCGATTAGGTTCGTGGTCAGCCTGATATAAAACCTTAGTTCAGTTTGAAGGATAGCCAATTCAAAACTCTAATTTGGTTCGAGATAATTACGTATAAAATATATGTTTGGCTTATAGACTAACCCCTCAAAGTTTTGTTTGTTGTTTGGCTTGAAGACTAACCGTTTCATCCATTATTTGTTGTTTGTTTAGAAATTAAATTGAAACTCCACTTTCCTCGTGTAAGGAGGTTAGTGGGCTTAACCTTCTAAAATCTCTCTAAAATTATTGGATATTCTTAAGATAAGTTATTTGGGAGAAGAGTATATCACTTCTTTTAGAATGAACCTCTATAAATCACGGGTGTTATCTCTCTTCCCTTAGCTTTTTAACTTCCCCTTATTTTCTTTTAATTGCATATTTAAACATTTTTATCAAACTGTTTTCAAACTCTGGTTTAGAAAATAATTTTGCTTTATATCATATTTTTTCAAACTTCCACAATTTAACTTCATTTTGTGTATGGTGTCACATGTTCAACAAGTGGCATCATAGCCTAGATATTGTTCAAAGACTAATCGTCTTAGAAGGAGGATGACTTCCGACACTGTGTTTAACAAGAGAACTTTCCTAAACACACCTCTACCATTTAATGGTGGTATGTTTGAACTATGGAAAGATAGATTTAAAATTTTCATTCAAAATCTTAATTTTGAATTGTGGGAAACTATAATCAACGATTAGTTTATTGCTACTTACCATGTAAATGGAAAAGTAGTAGATAAACCAGATTTCCTTTGGACTTAGAGGAAAAGAGAAAGTTTGAAATTGATTTCAAAACAAAAAATTTCCTAGTCATGTCTTTATATGATAATTAACTTTTCTATGTTCATAATTGCAAATTTTCCAAGGAAATGTGGGACACTCTTGAAATGATATATGGAGTTTTTCCAAGTATCTAACAAGAGTGAATGAACACACAAGGCGAAGAAGATAAATGGTTCTTCCATAAATGTTTTTCTAAATTTAGAAAAGTTGGAAATAATGTTGGAAGTTTTATTACTAATAAATATCTAAGAATTGATAATTGGAATCAGAAACCTGGTCTAATCCTTAAATCTAGAGATGGATATATTTTTGAATTTCAAGAAAAATCCAAGAAGGAAGAAATCGTCGAGAAGTTGAATGAATTAATTAAACTACTAAAGGATGAAGGCATGATTTCAAGTTTAGAAGAGTTCCTATAAACTTCAACAACAAATTCATGTGAAAATAAATCATCTTCAGTAATCTTCTTCGAAAGAATAGTCTTAATGATTAAACGATCCTCAGAGAATTCAACACCAAATGAAGGAACTTCATATAGAATAAGATATGAAGAAGAAATGTCATCTAGTGGAATGTTTGAGAGAAGAAATGAGAAAAAAGCCTCTACGAATAACATATATTCAACATAAATGAGGAATTTGAAAGACTCAACCTCGAGTAGAACCTTCAAAGAATTTTCATCCAACGAAGAAGAAGAAGTTTGTTTGAAAGTATCTCAGGAAGAAGATTACCATGAGGTAACAAAGTTATCATACAAGAAGCTGTTTAAATTGAGTGCTAAGTTAATCGACGAAAATGATAATATTAAAAAACAAAACTTAAACCTTAGGGATTATCTTGAGTTTCTAGAGAAGTGTAATGAAACACTTAAGCACGAAATATCTAATATTAGAAATCTAGCTGGAACATCTGAGACTTGTGTCACGATGAAGATGGAAGTAAAATATTTTCACAAAACCCTAAGTAAATTTACTAAGGGAAAATAAAACTTTAACTTAATTCTATCAAGTCAACTACCTTCCTTAAATAAAATTGGATTAGGGTTTAAGTAAATCAATAAACAAAGTGATACTCAAGGGCATCAAGAAGAAACTATTCGACGCTAAGGGGTCATGGGCCAAGAAGCTACACGAAGTACTATGGTCATATTACACCAACCCCCACTCTACCACCAGAGAAATTGACTCCATTCACACTAGTGTATGGGTTGACGCCATGCTGCTAGTCAAAATCAACACGCCATGACAACGACATCCCCAGTTCAATGAGGAAGAAAGTGAAGCGGGTTTAAGATGCGCCATATATCTAATTGACAAGACAATAGACATCACCCACATTCAAGAGTTTTCCTATAAACAAAGAGAAGTTAGAAGATAAAACTCTAAGGTGGTTTAAAGAGAGATGCAAGAAGGTGATCTACTTTTACAGTAAGTCGTTGTATCTTCCCAATAAGAAAAGCTACAACCTAACTGAGAAGGACCTTATAATGTATATAAGAAGTTTCCTAATGGAGCCAACAATCTCAAAGAATTGAATGGTCAACTTATTCCCAATACTTGGAACTCAATCAATCTACGATATTACAGATGATCGGTATGAGGGTGAGTCACATATTTTATGGAAACTCTTGTAAAATATTATGATATTCACAACAAAGTTATTATGTTTTGACTATCAAATTAAACTAGTGGACTTCCACAGGAAGATGCTTGCCTCCCTATGGGTTAACTACACTACTGTACTTCCATAGGAAGATCCTTATTGCCCTACGGGGTAATTATAATGATGTACTTTCACCAAAATATCCTTGCCACCATAAAAGGTGATTAAATATATAGTTTCTCACTTCAGTTGATTCATTTCTCAATACCACATCAACTTTGAAGCCTCTGACAACCCTTAATCACTAGAATTGTTACACATTTATACTCTTAGCGAGTGCAAAACCATTTATAGGCAAGCGAGATACACTTATCTTCCAAGGCCTCTTCGTCAATCAGTGATCTTGTAAAGATAAAATTACTCTTAGATTTCCTTAAAGTCCACACCATTGAATGCCAACTCAAGATAAAACCACCTCTGATCCTAGTCAAATCCCATAAGGATGGAAAAATCTCAAACAAAGAAGAATATCATCTAGTAAGACAACTACCTTTCCTAATCACCAATAAATCTTATACCACAAGTTTGCAGAGATATAACAACTGACAAATAAGTGGGAGACCAACTCTAAAGATCTTGTACTAGCAGGATCTAGAATAACCCGCCTAATACACAGATTCTCTTTAGTCAGAATATTATCTTGAATAAGTTGTCAAGAAAAGACCATCGCTTTCGAAAGAGCTTGACTACACCAAATGGAAGCCAACAAACAACCTAAGCTAGAGGGAAAGGTAGAAAAAGACTAAAAAATATTACAGTAAATAAAAGCGATAATGTAGTTACTATTTTCCCCCGACAACCAACACCAACGATTATTCTTCAACGAGAAACTAATACTCTGAACGGTCAGTTAATAAAATTATGTATATAAAAGTAATATGATTTTATCTTACAATGTACCTTGGAGTTCTCTTTATTGTGCTATTATAAAAAAGAGTTAAATATATTTTTAGTCCCTTTAAATTATAAAATTTTATTTTTGATCGCTATAAAAAAACATGACATGTTTTAGTCCCTACACAATTATCATGCACGTAGTTTTAGTTCCTATTGTTAAACTGATGTGTATTTTTTAATGATTATTTTGAAGACATGTTTATAACATTATAAAAAGTTCCTAAAAAAAAAAAACTCAAAATTTGATTTTTAAGTCGAGATTTTCATTATTTTTATCAATATCTTTTGAAATTAAAAAAATTTATATTTAATTCTTCTCATTTTAAAAATTCTAAAATTTGATAAAAAAAACATTTTATAGTATTGTAAACACATATGGAAAAAATTATTAAAAAATTTAAAAGTTTAAGAATAATTAAACAGTTTTCAAAATTTTCGAAAATAACAAAGATAAAAACTGCATGAATAAAATTTTTGTAGGAACCAAAATATGTCATTTTTTAATAGGAGTTAAAAATAAAATTTTAAATATTTATAGGAACTAAAAACATATTTAACTTTTATAAAAAACATATATAATTATGTATATAAAAGTAATATGATTTGATTTTTAAATTACTTTGAGCATTTCTTTATTGTGCTATTATAAAAATATATAATCATATAATATATTATAGTTAAATAAATTATGATTAAAAAGTATTTAATTAAAATAAAATTTTATATACAAATTAAATAGATTTACTTAAGTAGGTTTTAACATATATAAGACTTTTTGAGGATTTAGCATATCACCTCTATACTTATATATGACACCCCATATCATGTATGTTTTTGCTATTATATTTTTGTGAATAATCACCAAATTTTAAAAAATATGAGTTTTATTGAAAATTTTAAGAAAGTTTCATAAAAAATATTGGATTTTTCGTAAAATTTAATACTTCATTTTTCAAGAAAAAAATTAATTTTTTACACTATCGAAAATTTTCAGTACAATACCGAAAATTTTACCATATTTCAAAAATTTCAAATTTTTATTTATTTATTTATTTTAAAAAAACCTAAAAATTTCGCAAAAAAACTAAAATTTTTGAAAAATTATCAAAAATTTATTCCTTATACACCCTCTCAATTTATTCAGAGACATTTTTAAAATAAGGAAAAATTGAAAAGTACCGCATATAACTTCGGAAGTGTCATGTTAAATTCTCGTACTTTTAAAAAAATAAAATTTATTGTAGGCCCTACATATATCATGGTTAATCAAATCATATCAGCAAAACCATTTTCAAATTCACCATTCATGAACCGAACCAGATTGCTTTCTATAAACCGGTTTATAATTTCGTGAAATATGTTTGTAACCGCTTTAGTATCGGTTCATCTCTTATAACAGCATTACTGTTTCCTCCAAAGTCAAACGCGAACATTTGAATCTGCATCTCCGTCTTCACCGCCGTCGACTCCATTTCCGGTGATTTTTCAGTTATCGATTTCCATAACTTTTTGTTTTCATTTTTAACTTTCACATATTGCAACATTGTACTTATGTTGAATTTTTTCTGCTAAACCCACATTTCAGGGTTTGGGATTAGAATTGCAGCTTAATTACTTTTAATTGTTGTTAATTTCAACTGTTATGTTCAGATTAAGGTTTTGTCTCATAGTTTTAGATTTATAATTTTTTGGGTTTAAGGCTATTAATATGAATGTGAACTTAAACAAGATGTTTACTGTGTTCATCATATGTTTTTAGCTTCTATAGGCGGTGTGGTGCTATCTCATCATATTAGAATGGCTTCATTTGTTTCCACCCATTGTTTCCTTCCTGCACTTAAGCCTCACCTTGGATTTGTGAATCTTGATGGCCAAGATTGTTGTTCGGGTAGTATAAATGTCTCGCGTCTTCGTGAAGCTCCGAAAAGTCCCTTTTTGCTTTCTTCGCGAGGTTATACTCCTCGTCCTTGTGGTAGTTTTGTTTTCTTGCATTGAAGTTATTTTAGTTGCTGAACAATTCATTGCTTTCCTTTTATAGCTTTAGATGTTAAGCCACGTGTTCAGAGCAAGGGTCGATCATCTTTTGTGCAGACAGCTGCTGTGAGGCATCTGACGGGATCTGTTACCAGAACTCAAGGACTCCGTTTTGCTGTGGTGAGTGTTCCATGAAATTAATGCTAAACTGTTTCTTGCAATGCCTTTTGACAAAATCTTGCCTTTGTTAGTCATTTCATCGCTTTTTAAATTTGGACCAGAATACACGTAGGATGTGTTTATTTAAAAAGCTTAGTTAATTAAGCACTTGTCTAATAAGCTATTAAGGCGAATAATTGAAATCATTTAAAAAATGTAAGTGCTGTCTCATAAGTTGTTTGTATGAGTGTATCGGAATACTAGTTTCAAGTACTTATTGCAGGAGATAAGTTAAAATAAGCTTTTCCAAATGCTCGCGTAATGTTTGAAACAACAAGAAAAAAACAGACAACACCAGCAATTCAAATGATGTACATGTATGTTTTGGAGTTATGTTTTCGATCTTACTTTTAGTTGATTTATGGAAAACATTATATTCAAATCTGATGCTTGACATGCCAATATCTCCATGCATTCGACAAAAACTACCCTCTAAATTACTCACCTGCCAAAGTAGCCAAGCACCACATAAAGGTTAGGAATATTACTTTGTTCCTTAGAAGCAACAATGCAAAAAAATATCACTAAAATCCTTCTCTCCAATTATAGTCCTCAAATCACAAAACAGATTACGCACCGCCAATGAATATTTCCATCTTTCCTCCTGCCAAACCTTTGAAGTAGCAGATAAAAATTTGATCCAAATACTGAAAAGTATGCACCACAAATATCTTTTTATTGTCACCACTCACAAGACACGATTTAGGGGAGAGAGGGAATTTTGTGTGATGTACAAACCTGTAACAATCATTTGTATTATTACTATCAAGCACAACAGCCCATCTAAAATGTTGTGTTAAGAGGGAATCTTGGGCCCGCCCATCTAGAGTTGGATTCCAACAATAAATTTGCTTTATCTTTTTGGAGGATGAACGTGGAAACTCCAACAAAGCCTACTGCCCAAATCTTATTTTCCAGAGATGAGAGAATTTTGGACAGCAATGAAGTTGCTAACGGGGTTGTTGTATGTAGAGGATTAACAACAAATGCGGTAATATGTAGTAGTGAAATAGCATAAGTCTCTACCATGAGGAAGTTATGATATTCTGCTTCAAGATTTTGCATTTTTTTTCTATTTAAAATGGATTATAATCATGAAGATTTCTTATTGTTTCATCTGTCTATGCTGGTTTCTAAACGCTTTTCTTTTAGGTTGTTGCACGGTTTAATGAAATAATCACCAGGCCACTCTTGGAGGGAGCTTTGGGTACTTTCAAGAATTATTCAGTTCAAGATGAAGACATCGATGTAAGTGATCTGTCTTATAAGTTATTGGAATATAACTTATTACTCTTATATGATACTACATTTATATTGAGCTAGTATTTCGTGGACTTGATGTCTTTACAATGGTTCTACTCTTTGTATCCTTTACTCATTTTTCTGTTCATAATGCATCAAGGCCTCATCGCCTTGCTTATATTAAGTCTTATTGAAGTATGAAGTAAAACAATACTATGCATGGCTTTTCCTTTTCCCCTGCTCTAATAAACATGCATCACTTGACAATTGCTTCTATGAACACTGCATGAAGAGAAAAATGTCTTTCTTTCATTCCGGAAATTATTGAAGTACATCTACATAGATTATAAAGAAAAATACTGATGTAACAAGGAGTACATTGCTACGTGTCATGTGGCAGAAACTAACCATCTAATAAATTAAACTAACTATGGGAATCTCAAACTAACAGAAACTATAACCGATAACACCAACTAGCTGATGTTGTTGCTTCCACTGGCCCCATAACATAAGGCGACTAATAGTTTGAATTTAAATTTAAAATGGATAACATTTACCATCTCCTATATTTATACATTATGCTCTGCATTTTTCATTTGTGTTTACTTTGGTGTGTCATGTCATCATAGAACATTATGGCGGAATTTGATCCGTGTAGCTAATCCCACTTAGTGGGATAATGATTGGTTGTTGTTGTTGTTGCATTGTTATCACTCACAAGATATATGAATAGTGGCAATTTTACGTTGGTCTGAATGCTAGCCTCATTTTCTTTTGCATTGTCTACTGACATAATTTGTTGATTTCTTTTATCCCGTAGGTTGTGTGGGTTCCAGGTTGTTTTGAAATTGGTGCTGTTGCCACAAGACTCGGTAAATCAGGCAAATATCATGCAATCATATGCATAGGAGCTGTGGTATGATAAATCCTGACAAATAGATCAAATGCTTTTGTAGTATTTGTAAAGCTAATGATTACCAATCATCTGTATTTATGTCGACTTAATTTGTGTCTTTTGTGGCCAACATTTGTTGTTAACAGATACGGGGAGATACAACTCACTACGATGCAGTTGCTAATTCAGCAGCATCTGGAGTGCTTTCAGCTGGTCTAAACTCAGGTTTGTATTATGTTTTTGTCAATAGTAATCTCTAGATACCAACAAATCACGCTTGACTTGAGTATTTAGCAGCTGTCTGTTTCCTAGGAAATACAAATAGAATCTAGAGTAGTACCAAGGTCGAGAAAAAGCTTTTGAATTCTAAGGATTATAATTTTGCGAATCGTTGTTTTTTCAAAGTAATACTATATTTTTTCAAAGTAATACTACATACACCCATGTAAGTTAAACTTAAGACCAGTCTTCGCCGAATAAATATCAAACCTTTTATTTCCTCTATTCTAGTTGTGGCATGAGTAAATAACATTTATTTACCAATATCTTCCTTTTTAATAAATTGCCGTAAACAGAAAAAATTACCTAAATTTTGAGATGACTTTGCAGGTGTTCCATGCATATTTGGAGTCCTAACATGTGAGGACATGGATCAGGTAAACCTATGCTATAGCATTTCTTATGAAAGTTGTGGGTTTTCTGAGCATTATCATTAAATCAATACTTTTTTCTTTCTTTTTTGCCTATCTACAGGCTATAAATCGTGCCGGTGGAAAATCTGGGAATAAAGGTGCTGAGGCTGCATTGACTGCTGTAAGTTAACAAATTAATATCACAAAGTTATTATACAATATCCAATTATGAATGTGCAGCGTTCTAAAATTTATATGCTTTGGATGTTGTTTCTTGTCGGAAGATGTCTTATCCTCCCGTTTTTTGTACATGTCACAAACCAATCATTTTCAGTAGCTTGAACTATCAAGTGAAGGGTCATAAAAGACTTCATTACATGTATATATATGCTCTCACTTGAAAGAGCCTTTTGTGTTTAAACATGATGTTGTTGTTTACCCTATCCTGTGCTGAATTTAACTTCATATACAAAAAAATGGAGATGACAAAGATTGAAATCCTAATTACTCTTTGATCATGCCATGAGCCATGAACCAATTACCCCCAAAGTCCAAACCTTAAGCTGCTATAACTGCCATAACCAAAATAGCTACTACTTCATGTTTGTTATAACTTGAATAAATGAGCCTCTAAGTTGCACTCTATGTATCATCATTTTCCTGAGAGTTTCATCAGTTTTTGCTTGGCTAAATAGTTTAACTGAATCAATGTTTTATGTGTTGTTTGCTGTGGTACAGATTGAGATGGCATCTTTGTTCGAGCATCATCTGCAGTAGTCTTCTTATTTTGGAACGGTGCGCAAGTGTCTATTTTCATCTCCAGAATGTTTTATGTTCTTTGTTCAACAATAATCATATCTCAAACTACTTTTTGGTTACAAATAAGCAGAAGATAAGTGCTTTTTCTTCCTATTAATTTATGTGTTTGAATGGGCACTGTTGTGTGGTGTTCACGGATGAGACTTTTTCTTCATGAAACAATAACATTATAGAATATACCAAGAGAGCAGAGTTCATCACCTTATTTATACAAGAATCATCATCTTCATAGTTCAAACGTGAATTTTGGTGTTATGGTTTCAATTGAGTAGATTTGCTGTTGAAATTGAAATTGAATTACAACAAATTGAGTAAGGGAACTCAAAGTTATTAAAAATTTCTTTCAAATAAGTTGTCTTTGAAGTAAAATAGAAGTCATATTTTGAATAAGTTAACTCTTTAAAACAAAATCTCATCTTATTTCCGGTACCAAAAAGCTTAAAGGGGAAATTCACTTATTAATTGCCGAGAAATAAGGATTGCAAATTTGAATACCGGCTTATAAAGTCTATTGTACTCACAAATGTTCTACTCTTTCCATCCTTCTAGGTGTGTCCTATATATCTGGAAAATCGAAAATGCATTTTAAGCGTATGGAGATGCATATTTGAATGCATTCAGTATCACACAAGTTTTTGTTTTTTTTTTAAATCTACTCCATTTTGAACTAAATATAGTTCGGAGATGCATTTTTGTATATTATTTGTGTGTATTCGGAGATGCATCTTCGTATAATATATGAGTGTACTCGGAGATACATCTCCGAAATACTTCATGTATTCATTTATGGTGTTTTTATTCGTTGATCTATTTTGATTAACAACTCAGTGATGTTTTTGGAGATCATATTTGGAAATGTCAAATAGGAAATTGGATAAAACACCTCTTTGAATGATTTTCCTCTTCATGTTGAAAATAGACTATTTCAAAAACAGTTCGAAAATCACAGTTGCTGTCACCTTCACATTTATTTGAATTCTCCGACTCCAAAATTCCAAAAAAGTGTTTTTAAGGATACTCGCATTAGCAAACCATCTCCTCCACCGCATCAAATACATTGAAGAGATGTAACCTTTTATGCATAAATACATTGAGTAGATGTAAATGTTGAGACGACAACCGTGATTTTTGAGTTGTTTTGAGCTTACTCAGTAAAGGAGAGGACAACTACCAATTTGTTTGTTGTCATCTTACACAAGAGATGACAACACATAGAAAATCATACACAATGCTATACATAAACAAAAAAATTACGATGTAATTCTCAATGCATGCACTTCGTTTGGAAAATAAATGCACTTCTTAGAAACGAGACACCTTATAACAAGTGTTTATGATAAGGTGTGTATAGATTTAACACGATATAGTTTCTCGAAAACGTTCTTTCCATTTCGGAGTAAGCCACCTCAAAATTCATCCGAACGTATCATGTGTATTGGTTGGCTATCAAATAAACAATATTTTATTCAGGTTTATTTGAAATCAAGATGTCCTATACCAAAGACATCACTAGAGTGGACGACATATTTCACACAAGATGTTGAAACTTGGCCGAATCACTTGTGAAAAGGATGGAAGAGCTCGCCAAGTTGAGCAACATTGAAAGAGAAACAAATAAGGAAAGGTCAAAGAAGGAATCACCAATAGATTTAGGTAGTGATACATGTTTTGATCCATTTTAGTTTTATTGTAACAATGCAACTCGTTTTATTGTATGTAATGTGTGAGTGCAACTTCACTATTATTTGTTTTACATGATGTCAAAATTCGGAAAGTTAACATTTCAGTATGGTGGACGGTATTCTTATATCTTGTGGCACTCCCTTGCATTAGAGGTCTTAGGAATCATTTAAAAAACTTTAAAATTGGTCTCAATCATGAAAAAAATTAGTTTTTGCACAAAATCATCACTTATGTGTCGATCCGAAATTTCTATGTGCAACATTCTTTCGAGAGTTCCGTGTGAAATGCAAGTGCATCCTACGTCATATTGTACGATGAGGTAATATCGATTTAACTTCAATTTTGTTAGTAAGTTCTCTCTTTTACTTGTTTATTTATCTAAATACATGACATACTTGGTGTATGGTATATATATTATGAGTACTCATTTGCAACATAATTCTTAATTGATAGTGATAGTGACTTATCAATTTATATATTTGAAATGACCTCATCATATTATATTTTCATGTATTTCTTATAAACACTTATGTGTACATAACCATGTTTGGCTTCATTAAACATCAAACATAACACATTTGACATTACATCATATTTGATTCTACTAACATGTAACTTGTCAAAGAGTTCTCTAAGTTTATGCAGGGAGTGCTTGAAATGAGTCATATGGGAAGTTGAATTACTTTTCCGAACTCCAAGTATAGTAGCTTAAGGAAGGAACACATGCGTGGGGAATTACCTCCGCGATCATGTTGAAAGTTGAGGATTATTAATGTCTCTAATGTTGCTTTCTTTATTATGATGCTTGCACTTTTATACTTTTTCTATAACAATTCGTTTGAGTATTTTACATCATGTGAGTGCAACTTCCATTCCATCAAGAGTGAGGTAATATTTTTTTTAAATCTCTCCTTAAAAGTAAGAAGTTTCTTATTACATGTTTTAGTTGATGAAAAATGCTTGCTATGTTCTCAAATGATTAAAATCATGAATGTTTATTTCCAATTTTTTTGATTGATAACCACTGTGTGTTCTCAATGTATATGCTTATAATAACTTCATGTATGAATTCTTTCACATTTGTATAAGTTTGTTCTTGTATGTACAAGTATGTGTTTCTATTATTATTTCTTGCATTTGTGCATGAGTTGAATGTGAGCATGTTAATTGCATGTACGGTTCATGTTGTAGTTGAGTTATATTTTATGGAAACATTTTCATTTTAGATTGAGTAGTGATATGTTCTTGTTACTATGCTAGGCACATGCTTGTGCGGCATCAGAAGTTCCATTGTGTTGTGTTACGAAATCATGACGCTATAGAAGCAAATTAAATAGCTTGCTCTTGCACCATATTCATTATTATTCATGCATTTACATTACATGTTTGGTAATATTTTAGGCTTGTTATCTATTATTTATTGCATCATTACATCTATATGGGGATATGTAATTGTATGCTATTCTTTGCAAAAATGCCTCTGTGTGATATATTAGTATTGGTATTTAAATATGATACTTCTCACGATTTGTCTTCTTTCTTTTTGATGTTGTCAAAGGGGAAGATAGGAAGCACAAAGTCATGGGGAGCCTTCGATAACTACATGAAATGCATCGTCACAAGTTTTGCCATAATAAAAAAGGGGGAGTTTGTGAGTGCAACTTCATTATTAGATGTTTTGCATGATGTCAAAACTCGGAAAGCTATCATTTCAATATGGTGGACGATATCCTTATTTCTTGTGGCACTCCCTTGTATTAGAGGTCTTAGGAATCATTTAAAACAACTTTAAAATTGGTCCCAATCATGAAAAATCAATTTTTACACAAAATCAACACTTATGTGTCGACCTGAAATTTCTATGTGTCGACACATAAATTATGCATTTCTTTATTTTATTAAATGTTTCAGTATGTGTCAACACATACAATTTATGCATCGGCACATGTACTTCAATATTCAAGCTTTCAACATTTCTGCTTTAAAACACAAGCACATGTGTCGACACATATGATTTATGTGTCAGCACATGTGTATTATTAAAGCTTTTAGCCATTATTTTGTATGTGTCGACACATAAACTTTTCAGACTGACACATACTATTTTGTGGGTCATTTTTTCATTCTAAAACTACCATCTTTTACCTAAAAAAAGTCCAACTATAAATATATCATTCATGCATCATTCTAACTTGATGATACCATAAAATTAGCCTACATTTCCTCTTCTTCTTCAACCTTCCAATCTTTACATACATACCAACATACATTATGATGATGTTCCGTCAGAGTGCTATCTAGACGAAGAATTGTGTATTTCCAATCGTTTTGGGTTGAGATTTGTAGGGGTCTTCATCCGGGAAAAACCATCGGGTTTCTCCTCCAAAATCATTTGTTGAATTGAGGGTTTTCGTGAAAGATCGTGCGAGAAAGAATCGTTTATGTGAAAACTCTCTTGGAGTGTTTGAAATCTTTTCAAGGAACCTTAGAGTGTTTGAAATATTTTTAAGGAAGTAGTAAGAATTGGATGATACAATCGGTGATCTTGTGTTGATAGTGTGCAATCGGATTTACTCGATTAACTTGGAGTGTTTGAAACCTTTTCAAGAAACCTTGGAGTATTTGAAATCTTTTCAAGGAAGTAACTTAAGAGGCAAACAGGTTGCATCTATCGGTCTTGTTCTTGTTAAAGATCAAAAGAAGAGAAGGGGTTGAATCGACATCAAACGGTTATATTTTGTATAGTTGCTCTTGAACACTTATCTTGTATTCATACTTTTACAAAGTAAGAAACTATCTCAATTCCAAATTGGAATTGGGCGCAGACGTACCCACATGCGAGAACAAATGTGGGGAACTGTGTAGACAAATCCTTGTGTCTCTTTTCTTTTATCGCTTTTACATGCTTTAATATTCGTCAATAAATTTGTAAAATAGCATTGTGTTATCAATTGAATTGTAAGTAATTTTCTGAACTGTCTTTGATTTACATCAAGTGTGGATATTGCTTATAATCACTTTTGATTATAAGTGCTTTTGTGTATCAACACAGCTTAAAGGGAAATTCTGAAAATTCACTTGTACATCAAGCGTGTGACAAATTATTTAGCTTGTTCAACTCAAAGGAAAATTGCAATGTTCTATCACTTACTCTCATTACTCTCTATGTGAAATTTGTTAATGCTTTGTTTGATTAATCAATTCGTATATAATTTTTCTTTGATGTTAAAGTTTAAATTGCTTTTTTGATTAGCCTATAATCACTTTGATTGTAAGTGCTTTTTAATATCAACTAAGCTCAAAGGAAATTCTGAAAAATTGATTGCTCGTGACATATTCGATAAAGTGTCGAGTTATGTTTTTAATATGATTCATTGGAAATAGGAAACCCGTTGTGTTAAATATCAAATGGTTAATTGAGAATATTATTATGTTGATTGATTTTATCATTATGTTAATTCCATATGGCTCGTGCATATCCGAGTTTCTAATAACTAAGTTCATTTAGACTACTATATTGATCTAGGCCAAAAATCTTTCGCTAAATATTGTTTTTCAAATAAGTTTTAAATAATCATTTTGAAAGATAGTTTTTAGTTGGGGATCTATTTACCCCCTCTAGATCTGGTGTCGTAGTTTAACAAGTGGTATCAGAGCTCCGATTTATTCCGTGCTTTGAAACTCTTATTAGAAAATGACATACGAACCTAAAAGGGATTACAAAACCATGCAAATATTTTCGGAAGAAAACTATAGTTATTGAAAAGCTTGTATGCACATTCATGTTAATTCATATAAAAAGATATATATGACTCTATTACTCAAAACTATGTTAATGGCGTTGTCACGTCTAAGCCAGAAGCACTATGGAATAATGATGATAAGAAAAATTCATCAAATCTCATTAATTGTTTGAACGCACTTGATATGCCTATTTCTAATACAATTAATACTAACAAAGTTTTGAGATGTCTTATTAGGATTTAGCAAATGAAGGTCACCATGATCAAGGAAGCTAATGTTCTTATAACACTTGATCTCATTACATTGATTGGTAAATTTGAAGAACATGAGCAAGAACTTACTTGCTTAAACAAGCTTGAGAAAAAATGTGAGAAGAAGAAGAAAAAGGATAAAGAAACAGATAAGGAGGAAAGAACAAAGCCTAAAGCTCTTAAGGCGTCAAGTTCAAGGTCCTTAATTTGTGAGCACGTATACAATAGTGATTTTAGTGATTGTGAAAATTTAAAAATTGTCACTATGATTGTATGAAAGGCTTGCCCAAATGCAACCAAACGTTTCAGTAACCCCCAAGGACTCAATGAAGATTGAATACCTAGATTATCTTGTTGTTTTTGTATGAACATTGTTTTGAATCTATAAAGAGAATATGTATTCTCATTTATGGTGGTTCAAGGCATATGAACAAATTCAAATTCTATTGTATATGAGGCAAGATGATGGATTATGTGATCTAGAAAGCAACAACAAGTTTTTTGTTTTATTGATAGAAGATGCGTAAGTTACTTTTTGATGTTATATCCGAGAATACTCGAAAAATGTATTTCAATTTCATGATGTAGGTTTATCTTCAAGAGACATACTCAATGACTCTAAAGAAGAAATCAATCAATCCGAATCTGTGAAACTTGAGAAGGAGAAAGATAACTAGCATGAAAAGGATAAAGATGAAAGTTCAATCAAAATGAATGATCATCAAGTCAATGACCTTCTCGGCTTCATCACAAGTTATACTTTTGGGTACTTTATTAAAGTGTAAAGTGGTAAGATCGTGTTGTTTTAAAACCTTTGTGGCACACTTTGCATTTGGTGCAACCTTCTTTCGAGAGTTTCGTGTGAAATATAAGTGCATCCTACATCATATTGTACGATGAGGTAGTATCAATTTAACTTTCACTTTGTTAATAAATTCTCTCTTTTACTTGTTTATTTCTCTAAGTACATGACATACTTGGTGTATGGTATATATATATATATATATATATATATATATATATATATATATATATATATATATATATATATATATATATATATATATATATATATATATATATATATATATATATATATATATATATATATATATATATATATATATATTATAAGTACTCATTTGCAACATAATTCTTAATTGATAATGATAGTGTCTTATCAATTTATATATTTGAAATGACCTTATTATATTATATTTTCATGTATTTCTTATAAACACTTATGTGTATATAACCATGTTTAGCTTCATTAAACATCAAGCATAACACATTTGACATTATATCATATTTAATTCTACTAATATGTAACTTGTCAAAGAGTCTCTAAGTTTATGCAGGGAGTGTTTGAAATGAGTCTTATGGGAAATTGAATTACTTTCCCAGGCTCCAAGTATAGTAGCTCAAGAAAGAAACACATGCGTGGGCAATTACCTTCACAATCATGTTGAAAATTGGGGATTATTAATGTCTCTAATGTTGCTTTCTTTGTTATGATGCTTTCACTTTTATACTTTTTCTCTAACAATTCCTTTGAGTATTTTACATCATGTGAGTGCAACTTCCATTGCATCAAGAGTTAGGTAATATTTTTCCAAATCTCTCCTTGAAAGTAAGAAGTTTCTTAGTATATGTTTTAGTTGATGAAAAATGTTTGTTATGTTCTCAGATGATGAAAACCATGAATCTTCATTTCCAAATTTTTTGATTGATAACCATTCCGTGTTCTCAATGTATACACTTATAATGACTTCATGTATTAATTCTTT
Source organism: Vicia faba (assembly GCA_948472305.1). Taxonomy (NCBI): domain Eukaryota; kingdom Viridiplantae; phylum Streptophyta; class Magnoliopsida; order Fabales; family Fabaceae; genus Vicia; species Vicia faba. Next base: position 933,173,807 of record OX451737.1, read on the forward strand.
CACATTTGTATAAGTTTGTTCTTGTATGTGTTTTTATTATTATTTCTTGCATTTGTGTATGAATTGAATGTGAGCATGTTAATTGCATGTATGATTCATGTTGTAGTTGAGTCACATTTTATGATAACAATTTTATTTTGGATTGAGTAGTGACATGTTCTTGTCAATTTGTTAGGCACACGCGTGTGTGGCATCGGGAGTTCCATTGTGCTGTGTTACAAAATCATGACACTATAGAAGCAACATAACTAGATTTCTCTTGCATCGCATTCATTATTATTCATGCAATTCCATTACATTTTTGGTAATGTTTTATGCTTGTTATCTATTATTTATTGCACCATTACATATATATGGAGATATGTAATTGTATGCTCTTCTTTATAAAAATGTCTCTGTGTGATATATTAGTATTGGTATTTAAAGATGATACTTCTCACGGGTTACCTTCTTTCTTTTTTATGTTGTCAAAGGAGGAGAAGATATGCGAGATTAAGATGGGAAGCACAAAGTCAGGGGGAGCCTTCGATAACTACATGAAATGCATCGGCACAAGTTTTGACATGATCAAAAAGGGGGAGTTTGTCGACACATGCGATTTATGAGTGGACACATGTACTTCAACATTAAAGCTTTCAACATTTCTACTTTAAAATACAAGCACATGTGTCGATACATACGATTTATGTGTCAGCATATGTACTGCATTATTAAAGTTTTTAGCCATTGTTTTGCATGTTTCGACACATAAAATTTTCAGGTCGACACATACTACTTTGTGGGTCATTTTTTCATTATTTTTTCATTACAAAACTATCCTCTTTTACCTAAAAAGAGTCCAACTATAAATATATAATTCATACACCATTCCAACTTGATCATACCATAAAATTAGCCTACATTTCCTCTTCTTCTCCAACCTTCCAATCTATGCATACACACCAATATTACATTGTGATGATGTTCCATCGGAGTGCCATCTAGATGAAGAATTGTGGATTTCCATTCATTTTGGATTTAGATTTGTAGGGGTCTTCACCTGGAAAAACCACCGGGTTTCTCCTCCAGAATCATTTTTTGAATTGGGAGTTTTCGTGCAAGATCGTGAGAGAAGGAATCGTCCATGTGAAAAATCCCTTGGAGCATTTGAAATCTTTTCAAAGAATCTAAGAGTGTTTGAAATCTTTTTATGTAAGTAGCAAGAATTGGATGATAGAATCAGTGATCTTATATTGATAGTATACAATCGGATTTACTCGAATGAAAAATCCCTTGGAGTGTTTGAAATATTTTTAAGGAACCTTGGAGTGTTTGAAATCTTTTCAAGGAAGTAACTTAAGCGGAAAATAGGTTGCATCTATTGGTATTGGTATTATTGAAGATCAAAAGAAGAGAAGGGTTTAATCAACATCAAACAATTATGTTTTGTATATTTTCTCTTGAACACTTCTCTTGTAACTTTTGTAAAGTAAGAAAATATCTCAATTCCAAATTAGAATTGGGCGCAAACGTACCCACATGTGAGGGCGGAAATGGAGAACTGTGTTGATAAATACTTGTGTCTCTTTTCCTTTATCGCTTTTACATGCTTTAATATTAGTCAATAAATTTGTCAAATAGCATTACGTTATCAATTGAATTGTAAGTAATTTTCTGAATTGTTTTTGATTTACATCAAGTGTTGATATTGCTTATAATCACTTTTGATTATAAGTGTTTTTGTGTATCAACGCAACTTAAAGAAAAATTCTGAAAGTTCACTTGTACACCAAGTGTTTGAAAAATTGTTTAGCTTGTTCAACTCAAAGGAAAATTGCAATGTTCTATCACTTACTCTCATTTACTCTTTATGTACAATTTGTTGAACGTGTTGTTTGATTGATCAATTTGTATAGAATTTTTCTTTGATTGGTAAAGTTTAAATTGCTTTGTTGATTATCTTATAATCACTTTGGTTGTAAGTACTTTTTGATATCAACTAAGCTCAAATAATATTTTGAAAAATTGATTGCGCGCGACATGTTCACTAAAGTGTCAAGTTATGTTTTTAATACGATTTCATTGAAAATAGGAAACTGTTGTGTTGAATATCAAATGGTTAATTGAGATACTATTATGTTGATTGATTTTATCATTATGTTAATTCCATATGGCTCGTGTATATCCGAGTTTCCAATAACTAGGTTCATTTACACTACTATATTGATCTAGGCCAAAAACCTTCCACTCAACATTGTTTTTCAAATAAGTTTTAAATAATCATTTTGAAAGAAGTTTTTAGTTGGGGATCTATTCACCCCCCTCTAGATCCGGTGTCATAGTCTAACATAATGCACTATGTTGTACCCCAAAATTTGCCCTTTCATTTTCCAAGGATTCTCTCACAAGATCTTCCATGACATCAAGTTTGCAGCATTGATACATCAATTTAGGTTTGAAATTGGTACAAGGGCAAAATAGTCAATTATACACTGAAAAGTAAAACTTTGACTTTTGGGTCCAAATTAAGTTTCAAGAATCATATTCCATCAAGACATGTTAGAATATGAAGTTTTGTTTCATCAAGAAAGTCAAAAGTCAAATTTTCTTTGGAAAAGTCAAAATTCCAAACACTTAGAAATTTTTCTAAGTGTTAAGAAAATATGATAAGTTCAGAACTTCTGGCCAGATTTTCACCATGATGCAAGATGATTCTGAAAGAACTTCTGACACAAGAGTTGTATATTTCAATGAGATCTAAAACATTGCAGAATAGTACTTCTCCTAGAAATGCTGGGATTTCAAGTTATAAATCCTCAAAGACACGTCCATGAAACTGAAGCACTCAGTAAATTCTGGACATTTCCAAGACAGAATTTGGTTAGGACTTCTGGGCCAGTTTTCACGTAGGTTCATTTAGAATTTTCAAGAGTAATTCAAAGAGGGTCTGTAAAATATGTTACAAGCTTTCTGAAAAGTCTGAGAACTCCTTCAGAACATGCTAGAGCAGGGAGATTCAAAGATTAGAAGTTGGATGTTCATTCTAAGTTACGCCGATGCTGAACTTCTGATCCAGATTAAGCTATGATACATAATCTCATATTACAGGATTTCTGGTTTGATAAATCCCATCATCATTTAATGCTCACACCCACTTTTGAGTCTTTATCCAAAGGATTTCCCCACGTATGGCATATAAGTACCATTGCTGTCCTTGAAAAGCAAACTTTTGTACAAAGTTTATGCTGGGCCCATGCTTTACTTTTGCTTCTGAGGGTACTTTTTGATAATTCATGCTTACAAGTTCAGATTAGGCATGGCTAAAAGCTGCTAACCACCCTACTTTGTGCCTTGAACCATACTTATTTAAACTTGCTTCAAGAACAAGTCAGCACCCTAGCATATGATGGTTGTACTCTTGGCTTCTCCAAGCTCCTAAATCCTTGCCTATAAATTGAAATTTATTTGCAGCTGTAAAGAGGTAGAAGATTTTAGAAAAATCCTTGAAACCTTGCTGAAATTTCAAAGAACTTGAAACTGCAAACATAAACACAAAAACTTGCTAATTTATGGTTTTTGCATCCAAGCTCTAATTTTCCTTGTGCATTTCCCAATCAAATCACCCGCACAACTTCTGATATACACTTAGGAGCCATCCCAACTTTTGCTTTCAGACTGTAACACGGTCTTTATCAATCTCCACTTCAAAAATCAGAACTTTGCTTCTTGGCTGTTCCAGAATTTTCCAGCCATCCATGGCTCAAGTTAAAGGTTGTTCCATCCTTCTGAGCACGTGAGAAAGCTGACCAGAACATCACAACAGCTTGAACCAGACTCTAATTCAGAATAATCTCCAGAAGCAAGGTAAGTTCCTTCTGACTGTTATCTCATTACTTAGACATTGATAGACTTGCATGTCCAAAAATACAATGTAGACATCCTGACTCTGATTCTGTACAAATTCATAGATTTCATGTATTTTTGCCTAAGTAGAGAGAATTTCAGTTCAGAACTTCTTGAGGAAATTAGGATTCAGAATTCGGATTAGCAAAATTCATGCTTACTTCTGATTTATAGTTTTGATACTTTATATTTCTGAAAACATGATGAAACTTGCCATAACTGCTATGTTTGCATTTACCATTTTTGTTGAGAAGTGACTAAGTTACATATAATCTAAATGGCATGGAGAAGGAGATGAAATTCATCACCAGAACTTACTTTGTGTTATATGTTTATGTTTTTGCTTCTAATACCGGATGTATAGCCACCCCAGTGGTAGAGAGCGTATGCATAAGACATTAATATTAAGGGTCTCGAGTTCTAGCCCCAAAAACACCCTTTTTTATGTTTATTTCCTGACATTTTTATCCCATTAGTTGGACCAGAACTTCTAGATCAACCCCCTTTATTTGCTCGTCAAAACAGTGACTCTGGATCATAACTTCTAGATATACCCATCCAACGCATTGACACCTCACATACTCATTATCAGAACTTCTAGCTTGCCAGTGACACTAGAACTTGTAGCCTTCCAGTTGCATCAGAACTTCTAGGATTTTCCTTGTTCCCAGCAACCCCAGAATTTTAGTATACCCGGACCCAGAACTTATGGTCTTCCCCTTTTCTGCTAACTTTTTCTTTCTTGCAGCGTATCAGAGTCAGAGTTTTTGCTCCTTACTTCTATTCTCTCTTATTTCAACAATGCACTGATTCTGATTCTTTTCCCTTATTATTTTTAATATCACTTCTATTTTCATTAGTCAAAAACACCAAAAATATTTTTATATTTACATACTTATTTTATTTCTTTTGAAACAAAAAGACTAAAAATATTTTCTTAAGCTAATTCATTTCTTCTCTTAACAAAAACAAAACAAGTCTATTTTACATTTCTTGTACATTATTTCAATATGGTTGTAATAGATAATTAGTATTTTAATATCTTGCAATATCCATTTGTAAATTTGTACACCCCATCCCCCTAATGATTGTAATAGCATAGAATATTTACCATCCGCAATTTATCACTTTCATATAAATACTAGTAAAGTAGGGTTTATATGGGAAGATAAAATCAACAAGTAGACAACCCTTAATCAAGGACTAATTGCATGCAAATCAAACACACAATTCACACATGTACCCCTAGGGTAATTCCACTTGTTGCCTTATAAAAATGGTCATGTTATGCATGTGAGATGTCTTAGCAAAAATAATCAAAATACGAGATCATAGTCCCTCGACGACGCTTCGAATGTTGCCTTACAAATGATATTAGTCCCTCAAGAGAAATGCTAAGATATCTTACAACATTTCTATCATGACCATACGATGACCCACGCCCGTCCCTTTACATCCAAAGATAAAGCTTCTTATTAATCAATGGTAATATAGTAACACCTAAGGGAGGAGGAGAAGAACAAAGACTTTTGAGTAGGTAGAAATATTCTTAGTTGCTTGCTCATTTTCAAAACAAACATCCTTTCAAACACACACCAAACACTTTCAAAACATGAAATATTTTCAAAAGTCAAACACTTTGTATACGTTCTTATAGAGACGAGAACCAATACAAAGTTTACCTAAACGAAGGCGCTTTTCAAAAATACTTTCAAAAACCACACCACAAAGCACACTTTCAAATAAAGCAAGTGATCTAGCAAGTAACTAAGATCCTATAGATAACTATGGATGGAAAGGGTGCTAACACCTTCCCTTTTCATAATCTACCCCCCGAACTCAAGAAATAATCTAAAAGGTCTTTCTTGTTCTTTTCACCCTTTCCTTTATTGGATGAAATAAAATTCGGTGGCGACTCTTGCTAACCGCAACAATTGTGATCGAACGAAAAACATCTAAAGTCAGTTTTCCCACCGTATTATAAAACTGGAGACTCTGCTGGGGAATACTTAAAAGTGGGGTTACCTTAGGGCTAGATCATATTTACTTGCTTTTATTTGTTTGATTTGTTTGCTTTACATTTTGGTTCCTTGTTTGGGCTTGTTTTGATCCTCTACCCGGATCTGGGACACCTTGTAGGTAAGTAGCAATACATTGTGGAAACTGTGTGGGATATACCGATATGGTCTAATCAATAGCTACATTAGTGTGACACATTTTTTGGTACCGGTAGCCCTTGAGTAGTCAAGGAGAATACGGGGCCGCTGTGTGGTGTCATAAAGCACTAACTGACTTTAGAACATTTACTTGACCAACTTGGCCATTAGGAAGTAGTGAGATACCAAGCTTTGGTGCATTCCAAAGTTGGTTGACACTCGATGCTACGCTCATTGTGATCGGGCTTCTCGGGATATTTCGGTCACCATTAAAGAGGCTTGTGCTAAAACAATGATCGATGAAGAAAGATCAGTGATATTGAGATTCACTAGAACCCAGTTACTACTTCTAGGACAGGTTTGAGCCAACTAAACTTCAAGAGGGTACTTACCTATAAGACTCCATACAAGCCTAAAACTTAAGGACTTGTCTTTTTTGTATGTATATGCATACTTGTACATAACATCATGACATCATACCATTGCATGTTTTTTGCACTAACCATTTCAAGGATTTTTGGGATTTATCTTTGTTCTATTTTGTACGACATGGATTCCACCCGCAAGAATACTATCCAAGTCAATATTGTAAGGATTCCTTCTCAACTCAAAGAATTAGCATCAAGGGTTCCTTAGATTTCTTCATTCACCGAAAGACATGGTCGCCTCCTCAACTTGGTTACCTCGAGCATCGATGAAGACATGATGAAAGTGTTTTTCCAGTTCTTCGACCCTTTGCACCATTGCTTTACCTTTCCCGATTACCAACTCATACCTACTATGGAAGAATTCTCTCAACTCTTGAGGATTCCTATTCTTAATCAACTAACTTTCAACGGTACTGAAAAAGAACCAAGCCCATAAAAGATTGCCCGAGCATTACACTTGCAACAATCCGATGTCACAACTAATTGGGAAACAAGAAGTGGTGTTAGAGGGTTTCTAGCTAAATTTCTGTTGGAAAAAGCTCAAGATTGTTGGAACACTCTGGATTTACAAGATTTTGAAGAAATCTTGGCCCTTCTCATCTATGGGATGGTTTTATTTCCAAACCCTGACCAACTTATAGATGTAAATGCTATCAAAATCTTCATGTCTCGCAATCTGGTGCCTACTTTGTTGGGAGACATCTTACATTCTCTCCACTCTCGCACTACGAGGAAAAGAGGAACCTCGTGTGTTGAACTCTTATATTGGCTAGGTGGTTTGTCTTGCATCTCCCTCGATTCGTGTTGAATAACGAGTAAGGTTTGAGATGGTCCAATAGGTTGATGTCACTCAGACATTCAAAAATTCACTGGTGTTCTCGGTCCTTAGAGAACATTACTATCATTGACCGCTATGGGGAATTCCCTAATGTCTCTTTGCTTGGAATTAGGGGAGGTATCATTTACAACCCTTGTCTAGCTTTGCGATAGTTTGGGTATGCCCGAAGAGATGGTCCTTATGATATGCTCATCCTAGGAGTGGTGTTCGACTATGAGAGCGACAATCAAGGTTATCGCCAGAGGTTTGTGAGAGCTTGTAGGATGATAAACAAAGTGGATAGTAAAACACTTGGACACAAGAATTCTATTCCCCTTGAGCCTTACCTTAGGTGGGTACGATCTCATGCTCAGAAGCTCGTGATGCCTTACCCCTCCATCCTACCAGTTATCGTGGAGCCTGTGGCTGAAGAAGATGTCCCGTACACTGTCCTCTATCCCGACATGCCTAATTCTCTTTAAGACTTACAAAAGGGTTGGATTTAGTTAAAGTAAGAACGATACACCTTCGAAGCTCAATTCTACACTAGCGAGAAAAGGGTTTTGGAGCTTACAAAGCAACTACATGAAGAACAAAGCTTGAACGCCTACCTTGCACCAAAAAGGATGCGTTCAACCTTTTTATCTTAGAGATTTTATTTTGTAAAGACCAAGAGGTACATTGTAACAATTTTGAACTAATTAATGAAAATTGACGTTTGTTCATTCTTTGTCTAGACAAATTTAAATTTCATAAATCCTTGAAATCATTTGCACGCACATCTTCCATATATCATAACATAACATGTTTTCCACAACAGGTTTCCTTATCTCTCTGCTGTTTATTTCAGTAAGATGGATATCGAGAAAACAATGAAGGACCTACAAGCACAAAACTCCCAGTTTCAAGAGACTCTGCTGACCCTGGCCAAGGGGCAACAAGATTTGATGACATTGCTGGCATCCAAAAAGAAACCAAGGAGGAAAGCCCTATTCAACACAAGTAAAAGATTCAGAGAGCCAATCCGTCAGATACCGGTAGTGGAAGACCCGTCTGAGGAAGATGAAAATCAAATTGGAGAAGCAAGGAGTACCCAGGCTGGGTGTATCAATGACCAAGTGTCCGATGATGAAGACTATTTTGACGAGCAGTATCCTCTTGCCGATGTTAAGTACAAGCAGCTAGAGGATAGATTGAAGGCCGTGGAAATTCAAGCCATCCCTGGTTTGGATTTTGATGATTTGGGTTTAATATCTAGGGTTGTCATTCCCCACAAATTCAAGATACCGGTCTTCATTAAATATGACGGGGTTTCCTACCCAAAGCTTCACCTGAAGTCTTATGTGCACAAAATACAATCGCACTCCACTGACAAGAAACTTTGGGTTCACTTCTTTCAAGAAAGCTTGGCTGGGACTCAATTAGAGTAGTTTTACCAATTGGAGGGTTCCCGTATCCATACATGGGAAGACTTGGCCACCCTTTCTATCACCAATACCAGTATAATGTCTACCTGGAACCGACTAGGGTTCAACTACAAGACATGGCAATGGGTAAAAACGAAGGGTTTAAAGAGTATGCCCAAAAGTGGAGGGATCTTTCCAGTAGGGTTCAACCACCATTAACTGATAGGGAACATATTGATATGTTTATGGGCACTTTATCTGGTCCATTTTTTAACTTATTGGTTGGTTATTCTTCATCCAGTTTCACCAAGCTGATCTTAACCGGTGAAAGAGTTGAAAGTGGTATCAAGAGTGGGAAGATTCCCATAGCATATGCTTCCACCTCCAATCCCGTAAAGAAACCCTTCATTGGGAAGAAATAAATGAATGATGTGTATGGGGAAAGGGCCCGTACCAAGAAGGATGATTGTCTGTCTGTTAATGCTGTTCGAATTTCCAACCCAACTCCTGTTCAAAGACAATCTTCCAATCATCAACGATTTGAGACTCCACGAAGACAATACACAAGGATAGGCACGTTGCTATCCCAAGCCTTACAACACCTGTTAAAGGCTAATTTGGTGACACTGCACGATCCTCCGGCCAATCCAGATACCTCTTCAGCTAAATACAATCGGAATACTAAGTGTGCATATCACTCGAATAATCCCGGGCATGAGACTGACCAATGCTGGGCAATGAAGAATAAAATCCAAGACTTAATAGACAACAAGACCATCGAATTTGATCCACCTCCAATTCCTAATGTGATAACGGCACCAATGTCAAACCATGGCAAGGGTGTCAATGCTGTTGAAGACACCATTTTTGTTTCCTCCGTCGAAGACTTGACCACTCCGTTAACCATTATCAAAGAGAATCTGCTGAAAGCTGGGATCTTCCCTGGATGTTTGAAAGACTGTGATTGCTGCGCCAAACAACTCAATGGATTCAAATGGCTGAAGGAAGGCATTCAACGCCTGATAAATAGCCATGAGATCCTATTTGAGAAGACTCCGTCCGCCAAAAGTTTGACCAATAAGATTGAAGACCTCTCCATCATAAAAATTTCAAATAAGCCTCTTAGGATCTCCTCCAAGGGTCCTATCAGGATTTCAAATGAACCGACTGTTCCTCCTCTGATAATTACCTCCCCCGGGCCAATTCCGTACTCTTCCAACAACATAGTGCCATTGAACTATGGTGCTGAGGTGTTTTACCATGGAATAAAGCAAGATGCTTGGATTGAAGAAAGCAAAGATGATGAAATTGGTAACATTACTGGCTCTAGTAAAGTGACCAGAACTGGGAGAATCTTTTCACCCAACATCTCACCACCAACTACTACAAAGGCACCTGTCTGCATCACCACTGCTAAGCCTAATGCTGACACAAGGGGAAAGGAGAAAGTAGTTGAGCCTGCTGAGACAGAAATACCCACAAAAGACATTGCTGCTGAAGAACCTTGTGTTCGAGAAATGGATGAGATCTTGAAAATTATAAGAAGGAGTAATTTCAAGATAGTGTAACAGTTGGGGCAAAACCTTTCCAAGATTTCCATGTTATCTTTCTTACTTTGTTCCGATGCTCATGCTCAGGCGTTAATAAAATTCTTGAAGAAGGCTCATGTCCCTCATGAGACTACAACTGACCAGTTTGAAAATTGTGTGGCAAGCTTGACGGCCAACAATGGTTTGGGGTTCTCGGATGCTGATCTGACACCACTTGGAAAGAAACATAACAAAGCTCTGCATGTTTCTATTGAATGTAAGGGGACTACCCTAGCACATGTTCTGGTTGACACTGGCTCTTCCTTAAACATACTACCCAAGGGCGCTTTGGACCGGTTAGACTGCGAATGACTGGTGTTGAAGCCGAGTGATATTATTGTGAGGGCTTTCGATGGGTCTAAAAGGACGGTTCATAGAGAGGTGGATCTCCCGATCAAGGTGGGCTCACATATTTTCAACTCTACTTTCTACATCATGGATATTCGTCCTGCTTACTCCTGTTTGCTGGGTCGCCCTTGGATCTACAGAGCAGGGGCAATAACGTCAACCCTTCACCAAAAACTCAAATACCCAGTCAAGGGAAGGATCACCACTGTTTGTGGTGAGGAGGAGTTCATGGTAAGCCACCTCAATTCTTTCAAATATATGGAGATGGATGGAGAATTTATAGAAACCCTGTGTCAGGCTTTTAAAGTTGTTCTGCCTATGATATCTACTGCCAAAATCTCCTCTGACCTGCCCAAAGATGATAGATTGGTTCCAAGGATGGCATCATTTAAAGATGCTCGTGCCGCAGTCGAAGAAGGAACATGTGATACTTGGGAGCAACTCCCCGAGATCCCATTCAAAGCAGACAAATATGGTTTGGGTTTCACTATCAACGCTCAGAAAGAAGTGAGGCACACTCGTGCAGGAAAGCCCCCTCTCCGTATTGGAAGTCACAAAGTAAACGCCATGGAGGATTCTGATGATGAATGTGCATACCCTACTACAACATAGCTCAACAATTGGCACGCAAAGGACTTCATTCCCATATCCTTCATTGAGGAGTAATTACTTGTTTATTGCTTTCTATCAATTCAAGAACCTTTTATCTATAATTAAACAATGACTTTTAAGACATATGCCTGGCCCGGGCACTATGGCCCATTTGTCAAGGGTTTTATTTATGTTCATATGATCATTCAATATAAATCATTGGAATTTTGCATTCAAATCTTTGTGCTCATTGTCTTTCTTTTTCTTCAAATGCGTTTTTCAAAATAGCCATGTATCTTACATGCACACACACACACACACACACACACACACACACACACACACACACACACACACACACACATACACACACACTTGTAGGTCCTCATCCACTCTGGATCTCATTGCCAATGACTCTACTATTGCCAATCATGATTTCAAACGTCCAGTTAACCAAGCCAAAGACGAAGGTGAGGAAGATTGTGAAATACCGGGAGAGCTAGCCAGACTTCTATTGCAAGAGGAAAAAGCTATTCAACCACATGAAGATTCAGTTGAAGTCATCAATCTGGGTACTGAAACAGACAAGAAAGAGGTCAAGATCGGTGCTAACCTAGGAAACAGTGTCAAGAGCAGATTGGTTCATATGTTGCATGACTATGTGGAAGTGTTTGCTTGGTCGTATGAAGATATACCAAGGTTGGATACCGACATTGTAGTTCATCGTCTTCCGACAAAGGAAGATTGTCCTCCTGTCAAACAAAAAGTTCGTCACATGAGGCCTGACATGTCTGAAAAGATAAAAGCTGAAGTGGTGAAACAATTTGATGCCGGATTCTTAGCTATGACATATTACCCCCAATGGGTTGCCAATGTGGTACCAGTGCCAAAGAAAGACAGAAAAGTTCGTATGTGCGTAGATTACATGGATCTGAATAGGTCAAGCCCCAAGGATGACTTCCCTCTACCTCATATTGATGTCTTGGTCAATAACACTGCTCAGCCTAAAGTCTTCTCTTTCATGGATAGTTTCTCCGGCTATAATCAAATTAAGATGGCTCCCAAAGACATTGAGAATACCACCTTTGTTACGCAATGGGGCACCTTTTACTACAAGGTAATGCCATTAGGATTAAAGAATGCATGGGCAACATATCAAATGGCTATGATGGCTTTGTTTCATGATATGATCCATCATGAAATAGAGGTATATGTGGATGATATGATTTCAAGGTCACAAACTGAAGAAGAGCACCTCAATCACCTATCTAAGCTATTCGAGAGGATGAAAAAGTACAAGTTGAGGTTAAACCCTAATAAGTGCACATTCAGAGTGCGATCTAGAGAACTTATGGGTTTTGTCGTCAGTGGTAAAGGCATCAAAGTCGATCCCGTCAAGGTAAAGGCCATCCAAGAAATGCCAGTCCCCCACTCTGAAAAGGAGGTTAGAGGATTCTTGGGTCGTCTTAACTACATCGCCCGCTTCATATCTCACTTAACTGCTACTTGTGAGCCAATCTTCAAACTCTTGAAGAAAGATCAAGTAGTCGAATGGAATGAGGAATGCCAAGCTGCCTTCAACAAAATCAAGGAATATCTACAAGAACCTCCTATTCTCATGCCTCCAGTTGAAGGAAGACCCTCGATCATGTACTTTACAGTGCTAGAGAATTCTATGGGGTGTATATTGGGCTAACATGACGAGTCTGGTCGAAAAGAGCATGCTATTTACTACCTGAACAAAAAGTTTACTGACTGTGAAACCAAATATTTACTGCTCGAGAAAACTTGCTGCGCTCTGGCATGGGCTGCTCGCCGGCTAAGACAATATATGTTGACTCATACCACTTTACTGATTTCTAAGATGGACCCTATCAAGTACATCTTCAAGAAACCCGCTCTTTCCAGACAGATAGCTAGATTGTAGATGATTTTGAATGAGTACGATATTCAATACACAATGCAAAAGGACACCAAAGGAAGTGTATTATCATATCATTTGGCTCATCAAGCTGTTGATGATTATCAGTCTATGAACTTTGACTTCCCGGATGAGAATATCAAGCTAGTGACCGACTGCACAAAACCTGGACTGTATGACAGACCTGAACAAGGATCCCGATGGACTATGGTCTTCGATGGGGCTTCCAATGCCTTGGGTAACGAAATTGGTGCTGTGATAATCTCCCCTGAAGGTTGCCACACTCCTTTCACTGCCATATTATGCTTCGATTGTATGAACAACATGACTGAGTATGAAGCATGCATTTTGGGTCTGAAGGCTGCCATTGATTTGAGGATCAAGCATTTGAATGTGTTTGGGGATTCCGCTCTAGTGATTAGCCAAGTAAAAGGAGATTGGGACACTAAACACCCTAATCTCATTCCTTACAAGGAGCTTGTGCTATCTCTGATTCCTTACTTTGAAGAGATCACCTTTGAACACTTCCCTAGGGAAGAAAATCAGTTTGCCGATGCTTTAGCCATAATGTCTTCTATGTTCAAGGTAAAATGGGACAACGAAGCTCCTATGATTACAATTGAGAGATTCGACGAACCTGCGCACTTTTATAAACTCGACACTGACACAGAAAAGCCATGGTACCATGAGGTGAAGAGATACCTTGAAGCACAAGAGTATCCCGAGGGAGTATCCATCAATGAAAAAAAGTTATTAAAAAGATTCTCAGCCAAATTCTTCCTAAGAAATGGAACCCTATACAAACGTAACCATGATTCTACTCTACTCCGATGTGTGGACAAGAAGGAGGCAGAGGAAATTATGGAAGATATGCATGATAGTCTCTTTGGGACTCACTCTAGCGGACATACTATGGCCAAGAAAATCTTGAGAGCTAGTTACTATTGGTCAACAATGGAGGCTGATTGCCATCACCACTCAAGAACTTGCCACAAATGCCAAGTCTATGCTGACAAGGTCCATGTGCCTCCTATTCCCATGAATTTCATGACCGCTCCGTGGCCATTTGCAATGTGGGGCATTGACATGATTGGAGAGATCAGACCTACTACTTCCAATGGACATCACTTCATTCTAGTCGCTATCGATTATTTCACCAAATGGGTCGAAGCCGCCTCATTTTCCCCAGTCACCAAGAACGTGGTAGCCATATTCATCAAACATAACCTCATCTGCCCCTATGGTATTCCCGAAAGGATCATCACTGACAACGAGACCAATCTCAACAATGCTATGATTACAAAACTTTGCACTCAGTTCAAAATCAAGCATCACAATTCTGTTTGATGATCATTGTATGATTCAAGAAAAACTTCCAACATGAAATTTGTAGATCTCCATGAAATCTACAACTTTGCTTTACACAACTCCTTCTAAAAATGTTTGGATCTCAAGTTATGATTTTATGAACATAGGGTCATGAAACTAGACACTTAGTGAAATTTTGCCCTAATTTAGCCAGGATTTTTACCTAACTTCATGACACTTTTTCACATAGTTCCAAGGGGAATCTTCAAAAGCAATTCAAATATGGATTGTAGAGAACATTTCAAGATTTCCAAAATATCTAATAACTACTTGAGATCATTCTTGAGGAGGGAGAATCGAAGAGATGAAATTAGGGTTTTGTCACTTGAATTATAAGTCATTTTTGATGAACACTTGAACCAAATCCATGCTAGGCTGCATAATCCTTGCTTTGCAGGCCTCAAACTTGTTTGACACTCCATAATTAAATATTTACACAGCTATTAGAGCTTTGATCCAAGCAATTGAGCTATTGTTCAAGTTGCATTTCCATTTATGGCACAAAGTTAACAATGCCTTTCTTGTAAAGCAAACTTTTTGCATAAAGTTCACATTGAGCCTCTAACTTGTTCCCTCTGATTATACTCCATCCACAAAGTTATAAGAAAGCTTGTTTAAAGCATAACCACTCTATCTTAGCAAGTACACAAGGCATGGAAACTTGTTTTGTCAAAAAATCACATGTTTAACTTAAACATGTAAATTTGAATTCTGATCAACTAGAGCACTCAAAGCTTGTTGCTTATAAATAGAGTCACTATTTGTGAGCTAGAACACGAGCTTGAACACCCTGAAATAAACCAAAACTCTCTCAAATCAGAAATTGCACAAAAACTCCATTGTTGCATAATTTCTGACCTTGAACATCAAACTCCAATTTCCCTCGTGCGTTTCTTGGCCTTTTAGTTTCTAAAGCTTCCATACATCAAATAAAACTCATCCCCATCCTTATTCCAGAACTGTAACACCATTTACCATAACTTCCATAACAAAAAAAAAGAGTCTGCAACTTGACTTCTCCAGACCATCTCAACCATCCATTGTTCAAGCTAACCATTGCATTAGCTTCCTAGGACCTCAAGGAAGCTAACCTGATCATCACCATCACATGAAACAAGCTCAAACTCAAAACACGATTTCCAGTTTTGAGGTAAGTTTTCTCAACTTGGAACTCTTTATACAGGCATCGTCAATAGTTTATTTGTGAATAAAACATGTAGATATCATTTCCCTGAAGCTAACCATGTCCTTAGTTTCTATTAATTTTGCTTGAGCTTAGACAATTTTGAAACTGAAATTTCTAAAATTTTTAGGGTTCAGATTAGGGCCATTAAAATTCATGCTTATCTTTGATCCATAGTTTTAATACTTTACATTTCTGGAATCGTGAGAAAATTTGCTACAAGTTTCATGTTTACAATTTTCATTTTTAATGAGAAATGAGCAAGTAACAGTAGGTCTGGCTGGAGGTTGAATATGAAGTCTTCAGGGGGCGTTTTGCCTTACATATTTATTATTTCATTTATATTAACGGATGTATATCCACCCCAGTGGTAGAAGCGCGCGCCTGTAACCTATGGGACATGGGTTCGAGCCCCAGTGATACCCTTTTGCATTTTTTCATGTTTTTTTGCAATTCAAATCTTTTTTTGTTTGGCAGGCGCTGGGCCCTTTGGGCCTGGTTCATTTTTGTTTTTGCTAGCTGATTCCCATACTGAATTTTGGCATACCTTGGCCCAAATTATTTTATTTATTCATTTATTTCATTTTTTTTCTTTTCTTAAAATATTTCCTAAATACTAAAAATCATAAAAGTACAAGAAAATGACATATGTTTATATTTTGACTTATTTTATTTTATTTTTCCATAAATAAAAATATTTTTATTTATTATACTTTATTTATTTTATTAAGTAAATCTTATAAACTTAATTAGTATTACTTTATTTATTTATTTTTCTTGACACCATTTAAAATACATTATTTTAATATAAAAAAGACTAAAATTATTTTATAATACTACAAATATTTTCAAGATAAAAAATACCAAAATACTTTTCTTGAATTTATTTTCTTTTGATTAATTAATAGAACTAGGTTTTCATTTAAAATCTTTTCTTAATAAATTCAAACTTAATTAATTATTTTCTTTATTTAATTAGGTTAAGGCAAAAATCTTTTTTTCATGAAAACCAAACAAAATTCCTTTTCTTTACATTTTGCATCCTTGTACATTTATTCATTTTTATACTTTGTATTTATTTATTTCCTTGTATATTCATACCAATTCAATATGGTTGTAATAGATTAATTAGGATTTAAGGTCTTGCAATCCCCATTCAACTTGTACACCCCCTCCCCACAAATGTTGTAATAGCGTAGTAACTTTAAATTTCACAATTTATCGCTTTTATATAACTTGCTAGTAATTAGGGTTTGTATGGAAAGACTAAAACCAATGATTAAAAAACCCTAATTCAAGACAAAAACAAGCATGAAAGTGATACACTTGCACACAAGTACCTCTAGGATTATTCCACTTGGTTGCCTTATACAAAATGGCCATATTACGCATGTGAGGTATCTTAGCAAAAACAAGAAAAAATACAAGATCATGGTCCCTCGATGACGCTATCTAAGTTGCCTTAAAAATGATCTTAGTCCCTCAAAAAGAATGCTAAGATACCTTACAACATTGCTAATCATGGTTATACGATGACCCACACCCGTCCCGTTTACATCCAAAGATAGGGTTGCTTACCAAATCAATGGTACGACAACAATGTCAAAGTAAAAGAAAATGAAAAAGAAAGACATTTGAGTAGGTAGATTGCTCCTAATTACTTGCTCCATTTCAAAACAAACATCCTTGATATTTTCAAAACAAACACATACACTTTCAAACATCTTACAAAATTGAAAACATTTTCAAAAGATCAAACATCTTTGTATACATTCTTACAAACAAGAATCATTACAAAGATTGCCTAAACAATGGCCTCTTTACAAAATACTTTCAAAAACCACATCAAGCACAATTTCAAACAAAAAAGCAAGTGATCTAGCAAGTAACTAAGAGCCCATGGAAAACCATGGATGAAGAGGGTACTAATGCCTTCCCTTTTCATAATCTACCCCTCGAACTCAAGAAATAATCTCAAAGGTCTTTCCTATGCTTTTTCACCTTTCCTTTTGGATAAAAGAAAAGTCGGTGGTGACTCTTGCTAACCACAACATTTGTGATCAAACGCAAAACCCTCAAGTCAGTTCTCCCACCATATCACAGAACTGGTGACTCTGCTGGGGAAAATTCTAAAAGTGGGGTTACCCTAGGGCTAGATCATATTTACTTGCTTACATTGTTTGATTCGTTTGCTTTACATTATGGTTCTTTATTTGGGTTTGAATCCTCTACCCGGATTTGGGATACATTATAGGTAAGTAGAAATATGTTGTGGAAACTATGCGAGGTATATCGACATGGTCTAAGAAATAGCTACATTAGTGCGGCATATTTGTGGGTACCGTTAGCCTTTGAGTTAATCAAAGAGAATACAGGGCCGCTGAGTGATGTCATAAAGCACTAATGAACTTCTAGAACCTTTACTTGACCAACTTGGCCTTTAGGATGTAGTGAGATGACCGACTTTGGTGCAGTCCGGAGTTGGTAGATACTCGATACCACATTCATTGAGGTTTGGTTTCTTGGGGTATTTTGGTCGCCATTAAAGAGGCTTGAGCTGAAACAATTACCAAGGAAACAATCCAGTGATATTGATCTCCTTATAACCCGATTACTATTACTAGGACAAGTTTAAGCCAACTAAACTTCAAGAGGGTACTTACCTATAAAACTCCATGCAAGCCTAAACCTAAGGAATTGTTTGCTTTGTTTGTATATACATATTTGTACATAACATCATGAACATTATAACATCATTCACATTTACTAAGCATTTCAAGGATTTTTTGGATTCATCTTTGTCTTGTTTTTGTAGGATATGGATTCACTTCGCAGGAAAACTATTCAAGTCAACCTTGTGAGGATCCCTCCACAACTTAAGGAGCTAGCTTCGAGGATTCATGAAAACTCTCCATTCACCGAGAGACAGGTCGCCTACTCAACTTGGTCACCTCCAACACTGATGAAGACATGATGAAGGTGCTCTTCCAGTTCTTTGATCCTCTACACAATTGCTTCACTTTTCCCGATTATCAACTTGTGCCTACTTTGGAAGAATTCTCCCGACTCTTGAGGATTCCAATTCTCAATCAAATACCTTTATATGGTACGGAAAGAGACCCAAAGCCAGAAGAGATTTCTCAAGCTCTACACTTGCACTCCTCTGATGTCACAACTCATTGGGAAACAAGAAGTGGTGTCAAAGGTTTCTTAGCAAAGTTCTTGTTCGAGAAAGCCCAAAACTGTTGGAATTCCTTGGATCTGCAAGATTTCGAGGAAATTGTAGCTCTCCTCATCTATGGGATGGTTTTGTTTCTAAATCCTGACCAACTCATAGATGTGAACACCGTCAAAATCTTCATATCTCGCAACCCGGTGCCTACATTACTAGGGGATATCCTACACTCTTTTCACACTCGCACAATTAGGAAAAGAGGTGTCCTTATGTGTTGCACTCCTCTCTTGGCAAGATGGTTTATTTCACATCTTTCCCGAAAAGCCAAATGTCATTTCTGCCCCTATGCCCAAACATGGCCATAATACCAACGCCATTGAGGAAGATATGTTTGTTACTTCAGTTGATGACCTTATGACTCCAATACGGACTATCAAAGAGAACTTACTAAATGCTAGTGTATTCCCAGGCTGTGATGAAAGCTGCCATTTCTATTTGTCCTCACCAACTAGCCGTCCTTTGTTGAAAGCAGGCGTTCAATGCCTAATAGATAACAAGGAAATTTTGTTTGAAAAGACTTTTGTTTCACCTGTTCCTTATAATGATGTTTCTATCATTACCATTTCTGCCGATTCTTCCAGGGTCTCCACCAAAAGACCCGTTAGAATTACATCAGTTCCAAAAGCAGCTCCTTTGATAATTACAATTCCTGGACCAGTCCCGTATTCGTCAGACAAAACCATACCATGGAATTATGGAGGGGATGTCTACTACCATGGTATCAAGCAAGATTGGCCAGTTGCTGAAGATTTAAGTTCTGAGAAAATTGGCTCCGATATCAGTAATATTTCAGGGACTAGCAAGATTACCCGAAGCGGAAGGATATTCTATCCAGAAATTGCTCCCCCAAAAGAAGTTTCTAGACCCGTAATCGTTCCTGTTGTTGTTGCTCCTCTGAAGGCTATTCCTAGTCCTACAATCATCTCCACCAATACTCCAACTGACAAAGCTGTTATAATCCCTGCTATCACTCCTACTGACATTCCTGCTGCCGAGTTAACTGAGACTCGAGGTAAAAGTATTCTGATTGAGCCCGTCCGGACGAAGGCACAATCATTGGCTATCTCTGAGACCTCCCGGAAAGAGATGGAGTAAATTCTAAAGATCATAAAAAGAAGCGACTACGATGTAGTTGAGCAACTGGGGAAAACTCCATCTAAAATCTCCATGCTAGCTTTACTACTATGTTCTGAGGCGCATGCAAAAGCCCTGGTAAAATTCCTGAAAACTGCCCATGTACCCCAAGAAACATCTGTCGATCAGTTCCAAGACTGCATAGCCAGCTTGACTGCAGATAATGGTCTAGGTTTTTCGGATGCTGATTTAACGCCAAGAGGAAGGGAGCATAATGAGGCATTGCATGTCTCAGTTGAATGTAAGGGCACAACCTTGGCTCATGTTTTGGTGAACACTGGCTCATCTCTGAATGTATTGCCTAAGAAGGCTCTTGATAGGCTTGATTGTGAGGGATTGACATTGAAACCAAGCAACATAGTAGTGAGGGCCTTTGACGGCTCAAAAAGGATGGTGCATGGGGAAGTGGATATCCCCATAAAGGTTGGAACCCAAACATTTGAATCAACTTTTTATGTAATAGATATCCTCCCCTCATATTCCTGCTTGCTAGGCAGACCGTGGATTCACAATGCTGGCGCTGTCACTTCTACGTTGCATCAAATGCTGAAGTATCCGATCCAAGGGAAGATTATCACCGTTCATGGAGAAAAGAGTATATGATAAGCCATCTCAATTCCTTCAGATATGTGGAGTTAGATGGTGAATTTATTGAAACTCCATTCCAACAATTTGAGGAAGTCCCACAAGATATGGTAGTAACCAGGGCTGTTCCCAAAATCACAAGGCCTCTGCTCAGAATGTCATCTTTGAAGGATGCAAAGACAATGATAGAAGAAGGTGGGTGCACTATATGGGGGAAACTCCCAGATATCCCATACAAGTCTGACAAATTTGGCCTGGGTTTCACTTCAAGTGCTCAAAAGGCTGTACGACGCGCTCGTGCTGGAGGACCACCCCTGAAGATCAGCAACCGTGAAGTCAACGCGGTAGAGGATGATGGAGATGGTTGCAACCTGGATGATTGGATCTTCCTAACTGTCAGTGGAGGGATCAGCAATTGGGAGGCTAGAGATTTTGTCCCGATCACTTTTATCCCACAGTAATTTGTCTTTACATTTTATTGGATCTGTAATATTATAACAATTCAAACTCTTAAAACCTCGTGTCTTACCCGAGGCGCAATGGTCCATTTGTAAGGGTTATCATCTCATTTCCATATGACATCAATGAATCATGAAAGTTTTGCATACAAACTTTGTGCTCATTATTTTTTTTTTCTTTTTACATTTTCATTTCTTTCGAAGATAGCTATACCCTTACACACACTCACACTCACAATGCAGGTCTACATCCATTTGGGATCCCATGGGTAACGTTTCTACTATGGCCTTCTGTGACTCTGAAAATCTAATCTACCAAGCCGAAGACGAAGGTGAGGAAGATTGTGAAGTACCAGGGGAACTTGCCAGATTACTACTACAAGAAGAGAAAACCATTCAGCCTCACGAGGAACCCGTGGATAGGATCAACCTAAGTACCGAGGAAGACAAAAGAAAAGTCAAGATGGGTGCCAATTTGGAACCCAGTGTCAAGGAGCGTCTGATTCAGTTGCTACACGAGTATGTTGAGGTCTTTTCCTGGTCATATGAAGACATCCCAGGACTTGATGCCGATATTGTGGTGCATCGTCTACCTACAAAAGAGGATTTCCCACCAGTAAAACAAAAGTTCCGTCACATGCGACCATATATGTCAGAGAAGATCAAAGATGAAGTCATGAAGCAATTCAATGCTGGATTCTTGGCCGTCACCTATTATCCGCAATGGGTTGCCAATGTTGTCCCCGTGCCCAAAAAGGACGGCAAGGTATAAATGTGCATGGACTACAGAGATTTGAATAGGGCAAGCCCTAAGGATGATTTCCCACTTCCCCACATTGACATCCTAGTTGACAATACTGCACAATACAAAGTGTTTTCCTTCATGGACGGTTTCTCAGGTTACAACCAAATCAAAATGGCGCCTGAGGACATGGAGAAGACAACCTTTGTCACATAACAGGGCACATTTTTCTACAAGGTGATGCCGTTCGAACTAAAGAATGTTGGGGCAACCTATCAGCGTGCCATGGTAGCTCTATTTCACGACATGATACATTACGAAATAGAGGTCTATGTGGACGACATGATAGCTAGATATCAAACAAAAGAAGAGCATCTTGATCATTTACAAAAACTGTTCCAGAGATTAAAAAAGTACAAGATGAGGTTGAACCCAAATAAATGCACGTTTGGAGTAAGGTCTGGTAAGCTCCTAGGCTTTGTCATCAGCAATAAGGGTATTGAAGTAGATCCTGTCAAAGTAAAAGCGATACAAGAGATGCCTGCTCCTCATACTGAAAAGGAAGTCAGAGGATTCTTGGTACGTTTGAACTACATTGCCAGATTCATTTCTCACCTGACAGCTACCCGTGAACCAATCTTCAAACTATTGAAGAAAGATCAAGTAGTCAAATGGAATGATGAATGCCAAACTGCTTTTGACAAGATCAAAGAGTACCTGTAAGAGCCTCCTGTTTTGATGCCACCAGTCGAGGGAAGACCGTTGATTATGTATATGTCCGTGTTGGAAAATTCAATGGGGTATGTGCTGGGGCAGCATGACGAGTCTGGCCAAAAAGAGCACGCTATTTATTACCTGAGCAAAAAGTTTACCGACTGTGAAACAAGATATTCACTGCTCGAGAAAACTTGCTGCACTCTGGCATGGGCTGCTCGCCGGCTAAGATAGTATATCCTGACTTATACTACCCTGTTGATATCTAAAATGGATCCAATAAAATACATCTTTGAGAAACCTGCTCTCTCTGGGAGAATAGCAAGATGGCAGATGATCCTAACAGAATATGACATACAGTATACTACCCAAAAAGCAATAAAGGGTAATATATTAGCTGATCACCTTGCTCACCAAGCTGTAGAAGACTACCAGTCCATGAAGTTCGAATTTCCAGATGAAGACATCATGATGGTAAACAACTGTGAAGAATTCGGGCCATATGACGGACCTGAACAAGGATCCCGATGGACCCTGGTTTTTGATGGGACATCTAACGCACTCGACAATGGTATTGGTGCTGTACTCATATCTCCTGAAGGATGTCATACTCCTTTTACGGCAAGACTCTACTTCAATTGTACAAATAGCATGGAGGAATACGAAGCATGCATCTTTGGTCTCAAAGCTGCCATAAACTTGGGGATCAAATCTTTGAATGTATTCAGAGATTCAACTTTGGTTATCAGCCAAATCAAAGGGGAATGGGACACCAAACACCCTAACCTTATCCCTTACAAAGAACATGTTTTGACATTGCTCCCACATTTTGAGAAGATTACCTTCGAGCATTTCCCGCGAGAAGAAAATCAGCTAGCAGACGCACTAGCCACAATGTCATCTATGTTAAAACTTAAATGGGATAATGAGGCTCCCCAAATCACCATTGAACGAAGGGATGAACCAACACACTGTCATGAGATTAATACTGAAGAAGTAGTGGACCAGCCTTGGTTTCACGAAGTCAAGAGGTATCTCGAGGCTCAAGAATACCCAAAAGGAGCTTCATTCAATGATAAGAAGTTCTTAAGGAGATTCTCTGCTAAATTCTTCATTAGTAATGGAATTCTTTACAAACGCAACCATGAATCCGTATTACTTTGGTGCGTAGACAAGGATGAAGTTTAAATGATCATGGCTGAATTACATGAAGGCACTTTTGGCACCCATTCTAGTGGGCATACGATGGCAAAGAAAATCCTACAGGTAGGCTATTACTGGTCTACCATGGAAGCAAATTGCTATCAACACTCTCAAACTTGCCATAAGTGTCAGATCTATGATGACAAGGTGCACGTACCTCTGGTTCCTCTGAATGTCTTGACGGCTCCTTGGCCCTTTGCTATGTGGGGGATTGATATGATTGGGGAAATCAAGCCAACATCCTCTAATGGAAACCGCTTCATCTTAGTGGCCATTGATTATTTTACAAAGTGGGTGGAGGCCGCTTCCTTCGCTTCCGTTACCAAGAACGTTGTCGCCCGGTTCATCAAGCAGAATCTCAATTGTCGTTACGGTATCCCGGAGAAGATCATTATATACAATGGTACAAACTTGAATAATACTATGATCACCTCCCTGTGTGAGCAATTCAAGATCCAGCATCACAATTCTTCCCCTTACCGGCTGAAGATAAATGGTGCTGTCGAAGCCGCGAATAAGAATATTAAAAAGATCATACAGAAGATGACGGTCACATACAAAGACTGGCATGAGATGCTACCATTCGCTCTCCACGGGTATCGTACCATAACTCGCACGTCAGCCGGGGCGACACCCTATTCTCTGGTGTACGGCATGGAGGCTGTCTTGCCTATTGAGGTCCAGATCCCCTCTCTGAGAATTATGAAGGATGCATGGCTGAATGAATACGATTGGATCCAGACTCGACTTGATCAACTAAACTTGATTAATGAGAAAAGGCTTACTGCTGTATGTTATGGTCAAATGTATCAAAAACAGATGATCAAGGCTTTCAACAAAAAGGTCAGACGCTAAGTGTATCAAGTTGGGGATCTGGTAATCAAATGTATCATATTGCCGCAAGGTGACCCCAGGGGAAAATGGACTCCTACATACGAAGGACCATTTATAATCAAAAACATTTTCTCTGGTGGAGCAATGATCTTGACCACCATGGATGGTGACGACCTGCCACACCCTGCGAACACAAACATAGTCAAAAGATACTAAGCATAAGAGACCCGCTAGGTTGACACACCTGGGCAAAACAAGGGCATCCCAGCGAACCAAAAGGTTCGGGAAAAAATTAAGGATAAAACAAAAAAATCTGTACACCCGACAAGTTGAAAACCCGAAAGGGCGACTTGGGCAAAAAAGGGTTTCCCGGTGGACTGAAAACCCGAAAGGGAGGTCCAGGAAAAAGTTAGGGAATTAAAGCGTATGACTATGTCCCGTAAGATCACCTTACGGACAACCTTTGGCTTCAACTGGAAAACTCAGAGTTTCTGATCAATTCAATCATCTTTAGACGAGGCAACAAATAGACAAGATGCTCAGAGATATGAAGGCTATAGTAGAATGGGAACACCGTGGGATTATTGCACATAGATATCTTTTCTTTGTATCAAAATTTTCATTTTTTACGACGACATTCTCTTACTATAATGTTTATCTCATTGTACAAAAATACTTACTCAAAGTCAATACAAAGATATCCCTTTGAAAGTGCAAAAACTATCTGTTTTTCTTTACGCTTGTGTTTTGTTTACAAAAACATCCAACGATTCATTTTTGAACATATGCATTTGAATATAATTACTGTTTACAAATAAACAAAATAGAAATACAATAAATGATGGCTTTAAGAGGTAGGGAAATCTCTCTATGCTATTTCCATAATCCCCCGCAGTGTGCAGTTCAATCCCCAGCAGAACAGAGCTCCTAGTTATCAAATCCCCAGTAGAAGTCGTCAAATTTCTCCCAATTCCCCAGACAGGATTTTTTCAAGCAGTACACAACATTCCCTTTACAACAGAGTTTATCTCTCCAAGCATAAGTTCATCAACGTTTAAACTTCACAACATGAAGACTTATACTCCGTATCCTCAGCAACAGTCAGGGATTTATTTTCCCCAATCCAACAAGCAGTGCAGCAAATTAGCTCACATACGCATACATCGCATCCATATATCATAAACATCGATAACACGAATGCATTATACCTTGCATTTCATACAACATAACATTGCATTTTAGCTAACATTTTACCTTTTTCAGAATAAGATTAATCAACAGCTACCATTAACAATGTTCAAAGTCTTAAGATATAGTTCAGATACGCTCCAAACACGGATGCCATTCTGATATTCATTCAGATTCTTTTCAGATACAGTTCATATACGCTCCAGACACGGATGCCATTCTGATGCTCATTCAAATTCAGCTCTCAGATACAGTTCATATACGCTCTAGACACGGATGCCATTCTGATATTCATTCAAATTCTTTTTCAGATACAGTTTAGATACGCTCCAAACACGGATGCCATTCTGATACTCATTCAAATTCAGCTCTCAGATATAGTACATATACGCTTCAGACACGGACGCCATTCTGATACTCATTCAAAGTCTCTTTCAGATACAGTACAGATACACTCCAGACACGGACGCCATTCTGATACTCATTCAAAGTCTCTTTCAGATACAATTCAGATACGCTCCAGGCGCGGACGCCATTCTAATATTCACAAGATACAGTACAAATACGCTCTAGACACGGACACCATTCTGATACTCATTCTTCCAGCTTACAAATTACAATTCAACAAACACTCTTGGATGGCATCTACAATCCCATCTCCAACAACTTTCTATGATCTCTCCAAATGGCATCTTAAGCCCATTCCCTATGCCATCACATCGCCTAGTGCAAATTTCTGGGCACTCTAGTGTTCAATCATCTTCCACCTTCGAGTCACGAATAGAAAAACATGCCAATCTAACTCTTTAGGATTAAGAAGATTGAACAGGGGAAGCTGTTGTACCCCAAAATTTTCCCTCTCGCTTATCAAGAATTTGCTCACAAAATCTCCCTTGACTCAAGACTGCACTAAGTTTGATCAGCTCAAGACATCTCCTTAAGCACTGATGACCAAAATTAGGGTTTGAGATTGCACAAGTATTTTTGGACTTCCAATACCCCATATTATTTTCATGGATCATTATGGACCCCCAAGACTACTTATGTCAAGTTTCAAGCCTTGGATCACACTTTTGATCATTCAATTGAGCAGTTGACCTAAAAATCAACTGTATTGGGGAAAAAGTCAACTATGGCCAATTCACAGTCAAACTTCATAACTTTTGGTCCACATCAACATTTTAAACTCATGTGTATCATTTGATCATGTTTGGACCACAACTCCTCAAGAAATTTGATCAAATCTCCAAAAGGGCAAAATGGTCAAAATTAGGGTTTTAACTAAGAAAGGGCAATTTCTGATTTTTGACCTAGAAAATGGTCAATTGGTTTAAGGCATGATATCAAGAGTACAATTGCATCATTTTAACCTAATGACATGGTTCAAAACATTGCAAGTCCATTGGATTGACAGATGAATTTTGTAGTCAACTGATAAAAAGTCAACTGTATACTAAAAAGTCAAACTTTGACTTTTTGGTCAAATTCAAGTGCCAAAGATCATAATTCATCAAAAAATGTCAAAATATGAAAATTATTCATCAAGAAATTAAAAAGTCAAGATTTCATTTTGAAAAGTCAAAATTTCTAAACTTAGAAATTTTTCTAAGTGTTGGAAATTTCATGTTTTTTCATAACTTTGAGCCAAATTTTCACCATGATGCAAGATGATTCAAGAAAAACTTCCAACATGAAAGTTGTAGATCTCCATGAAATATATAACTATTCTTTACACAACTACTTCTAAAAATTCTTGGATCTCAAGTTATGATTTTATGAACATAGGGTCATGAAACTAAACACTTTAGTGAAATTTTGCCCTAATTTAGCCAGGATTTTGACCTAACTTCATGACACTTTTTCACATAGTTCCAAGGGGAATATTCAAAATCAATTCAAAGATGGGTTGTAGAGCACATTTAAATCTTTCCAAAATGTCAAATAACTCCTTGATATCATTCTTGAGGAGGGAGAATCGAAGAGATGAAATTAGGGTTTTGTCACTTGAATTACAAGTAATTTTTTATGAACACTTGAACCAAATCCATGCTAGGCTGCATAATACTTGATTTGCAGGCCTCAAACTTGTTTTTCACTCCATAATTAAATGTTTACACAACTGTTAGAGCTTTGATCCAAGCAATTGAGCTATTGTCCAAGTTGCATTTCCATTTATGGCACAAAGTTAACAATGCCATTCTTGTAAAGCAAGCTTTTTGCATAAAGTTCACATTGAGCCTATAAATTGTTCCCTCTGACCACGCTCCATCCACAAAGTCATAAGAAAGCTTGTTTAAAGCATAACCACTCTATCTTAGCAAGTACACAAGGCATGGAAACTTGTTTTGTCAAAAAATCACATGTTTAACTTAAACATGTAAATTTGAATTCTGATCAACTAGAGCACTAAAAACTTGTTGCTTATATATAGTCACTATTTGTGAGCTAGAACACGAGCTTGAACACCCTGAAATACACCAAAACTCTCTCAAATCAGAAATTGCACAAAAACTCCATTGTTGCACAGTTTCTGACCTTGAACATTAAACTCCTATTTCCCTCGTGCGTTTCTTGGCCTTTTAGTTTCTAAAGCTTCCATACATCAAATACAACTCATCCCCATCCTTATTCCAGAACTGTAACACCATTTATCATAACTTCCATAAAAAAAAAACAGAGTCTGCAACTTGACTTCTCCAGGCCATCTCAACCATCCATTGTTCAAGATAACCATTGCATTAGCTTCCTAGGACCTCAAGGAAGCTAACATGATCATCACCATCACTTGAAACAAGCTCAAACTCAAAACACGATTTCCAGTTTTGAGGTAAGTTTTCTCAACTTGGAACTCTTCAAACAGGCATCATCGATAGTTTATTTGTGAATAAAACATGTAGATATCATTGCCCTGAAGCTAACCATGTCCTTAGTTTCCATTAATTTTGCTTGAGCTTAGAGAATTTTGAAACTGAAATTTCTGAAATTTTTAGGGTTCAGATTAGGGCCATTAAAATTATTGCTTATCTTTGATCCATAGTTTTAATACTTTACATTTCTGGAATTGTGAGAAAATTTGCTACAAGTTTCATGTTTACAGTTTTCATTTCTAATGAGAAATGAGCAAGTTATAGTAGGTCTGGCTGGAGGTTGAAGATGAAGTCTTCAGGGGGCGTTTTGCCTTACATATTTATTGTTTCATTTGTATTAATGGATGTATAGCCACCCCAGTGGTAGAAGCGCGCGCCTGTAACATATGGGACCTGGGTTCGAGCCCCAGTGGCACCCTTTTGCATTTTTTCATGTTTTTTTTTGCAATTCTGACCTTTTTTTGTTTGGCAGATGTTGGGCCCTTTGGGCCTGGTTCATTTTTGTTTTTGCTAGCTGACTCCCATATTGACTTTTGGCACCCCCTGACCCAAATTATTTTATTTATTCATTTATTTCATTTATTTTTGTTTTTTATTTCTTAAAAATATTTCCTAAATGCTAAAAATCATAAAAGTACAAGAAAATGACATATGTTTATATTTTGACTTATTTTATTTTATTTTTCCATAAATAAAAATATTTTTATTTATTATACTTTATTTATTTTATTAAGTAAATCTTATAAACTTAATTAGTATTTATTTATTTATTTATTTTTCTTCACACCATTTAAAATATATTATTTTAATATAAAAAAGACTAAAAATATTTTATAATACTATAAATATTTTCAAGATAAAAAATACCAAAATACTTTTCTTGAATTTATTTTCTTTTGATTAATTAATAGAACTAGGTTTTCATTTAAAACCTTTTCTTAATAAATTTAAACTTAATTAATTATTTTCTTTATTTAATTAGGTTAAGGCAAAAATCTTTTTTTTCATGAAAACCAAACAAAATTCCTTTTCTTTACATTTTGCATCCTTGTACATTTATTCATTTTTATACTTTGTATTTATTTATTTCCTTGTATATTCATACCAATTCAATATGGTTGTAATAGATTAATTAGGGTTTAAATTCTTACAATCCCCATTCAACTTGTACACCCCTCCCCACAAATGTTGTAATAGCATAGTAACTTTAAATTTCGCTATTTATCGCTTTTATATAACACTCTAGTAATTAGGGTTTGTATGGAAAGACTAAAACCAATGATTAGAAAACCCTAATTCAAGACAAAAACAAGCATGAAAATGATACACTTGTACACAAGCACCTCTAGGGTTATTCCACTTGGTTGCCTTATACAAAATAGCCATATTACGCATGTGAGGTATCTTAGCAAAAACAAGCAAAAATATAAGATCATGGTCCCTCGATGAAGCTATCTAAGTTGCCTTACAAATGATCTTAGTCCCTCAAAAAGAATGCTAAGATACCTTGCAATATTGCTAATCATGGTTATACGATGACCCACGCCCGTCCCGTTTACATCCAAAGATAGGGTTGCTTACCAAATCAATGGTACGACAACAATGTCAAAGGAAAAGAAAATGAACAAGAAAGACATTTGAGTAGGTAGATTGCTCCTAATTACTTGCTGCATTTCAAAACAAACATCCTTGCTATTTAAAAAAAAACACATACACTGTCAAACATCTTACAAAATTGAAAACATTTTTAAAAGATCAAACATCTTTGTATACATTCTTACAAACAAGAATCATTACAAAGATTGCCTAAACAATGACCTCTTTACAAAATACTTTCAAAAACCACATCAAGCACAATTTCAAACAAAAAAGCAAGTGATCTAGCAAGTAACTAAGAGCCCATGGAAAACCATGGATGAAGAGGGTGCTAATACCTTCCCTTTTCATAATCTACCCCCCGAACTCAAGAAATAATCTCAAAGGTCTTTTCTGTGCTTTTTCACCTTTCCTTTTGGATAAAAGAAAAGTTGGTGGCAACTCTTGCTAACTGCAACATTTGCAATCAAATACAAAACTCTTAAGTCAGTTCTCCCACCGTATCACACTACCATTTTCTCTTCATGGATACCGTACTTTAGCTCGGACATCAACTGGGGAAACTCCCTTTTCTTTAGTCTATGGCATGGAAGCTGTCCTACCAATGGAAGTTCAGATTCCCTCACCGAGGATTATGAATGAAGCAGGCTTAGGCGATGATGAATGGATTCAGACAAGATTGGATCAGTTAAACTTGATCGATGAAAAAAGACTGGCTGCTGTTTGTCATGGTCAGATGTACCAAAAATGTATGATCAAGGCTTTCAACAAAAAGACCAGGCCTCAAGTATATCAAGCTGGTGACTTGGTGATAAAGCGCATCATTTTTCCACAAGGCGACCCCAGGGGAAAATGGACTCCCACTTACGTAGGGCCATTTATTATCAAGAAAGTTTTCTCTGGTGGTGCCATGATGCTGACTACCATGGACGGTGAAGACTTCCCACATCATGTGAGCGCAAACATAGTTAAAAAATATTACGGATAAAAGACCCAATAGGTTGACACACCTAGACAAGATAAGGGCATCCCGGCAAACCAAAATGTTTGGGCAAAAATTAGGGATATATGCAAAAGATCGTACACCTGACAAGATGAAAACCCGAAAGGGCGACTTGGGAAAAAATGGGTATCCTGGTGGGCTGAAAACCCGAAAGGGCGATCTAGGAAAAAGTTAAGGATTGAAAGCGTATGAATATGTCCCGTGGAATCACCACAATCGACTTTATTACCAAGGTCTGAGTTCAAACGGTCCAAGATCAATCTAATCAACTTCCATCAATGGCAAGGGACGTTTGAAGACATTGGGGCAATAATAGAGCTGGAATGCAATGAGATCACTTCCACATGGCTACTATTTTTGTTTTAAATTTTTGTTTTCAATTTTTGTTTCCCTTTCGACAATTTCCTCTTACTAGGATCTCTGTCCCTTTGTACAAAAAACACCTATTTACGGGAAAAATATCAATACAAATATACTTTGAGGTGCAAACTTTCTGTTTTGAATGCAAAGATGTCCAATGACTAAAATTGAATGAACATATACATATGAACATAATTAAAACTATTTAGCACATGTGTCCTACCAGGCCGTATCAAGCATCTATTTAATGCAGGTGAGATATCCCCACATAGTTATCTCATTAGCATTATACCCGCAGGGCCGACTACAATAAACCTTTCCCCAATAGAGTTGCCCACAAAGTCCCTTTGCATAGGTTGGTCCCCAGCCATAGTCTCAATCTCTTAACATCATTCTCCCTAGCTGAGTTGGTCCTAAAAGAAGAAGTCTCGTGGATCTCTTCCTAAAAGAAGTCACATTGTCAATAGTTCGTCAAGTATTCCTCAACATGGTTTATTTCCCCAGCTAAGTCTACTTTCCCCGGTTAAGTCTATCATCCCCAGCTTGAGTTTGCCTCTCAGACTATTACAAATCAGAGGACCATGACCTCTTTTCCCCAGTGAAGTCGCCAACAAATTCATTACTATCTCCAAAAGCCACTGTGAAACCTGGACCCGACCAGATAGTAGTTTATCTCCGAAAATAATATGAAGCCTGGACCCGACCAGATAATAGTGTAACTTTTCAAATACTATGAAGCCTGGACCCGACCAGATAGTAGTACCACTTTCAGTCACTATGAAGCCTGGACCCGACCAGATAATAGTATAACTTTTCAAATACTATGAAGCCTGGACCCGACCAGATAGTAGTACCAATTTCAGTCACCATGAAGCCTGGACCCGACCAGATAATAGTGTAACTTTTACAATACTATGAAGCCTGGACCCGACCAGATAGTAGTACCACTTTCAGTCACTATGAAGCCTAGACCCGACCAGATAATAGTGTAACTTTTAAAATACTATGAAGCCTGGACCTGACCAGATAGTAGTACCACTTTCAGTCATTATGAAGCCTAGACCCGACCAGATGATAGTGTAACTTTTCAAATACTATGAAGCTTGGACCCGACCAGATAGTAGTACCACTTTCAGTCACTATGAAGCCTGGACCCAACTAGATAATAATGTAACTTTTCAAATACTATGAAGTTTGGACCCGACCAGATAGTAGTACCACTTTCAGTCACTATGAAGCCTGGACCTGACCAAATATTAGTTAACTTCTCAAGACACTATGAAGCCTGGACCCGACCAGATAATAGTTTAACTCTTTGAGATATTGAAAAACCTGGACTCAACCAGACAAGGGTTTAACTTCTTTTCCCCAGTAGAGTTTGCCTCTACCCCAGCAAGTTAATGTGAAGCCTGGACCCGACCAAATATCAGTTCAACTTTATATTTTCAAAGTGATTTATTGTGAAGCCCGGAGTCTGACCAAATAACAATTAACTTTTTCTTCCTCAGAAATTTTTTGTGAAGCCTGGAATCCGACCAGATAACAATTAATTTGAAGAAAGTTACTGTGAAGCTTGGACCCGACCAGATATCAGTTCAACTTTTATCTTTTCAAGCATGTTATTGTGAAGCCTGGATTCCAACCAGATAGCAATTAACTTCATCCTCCCAAGAAATTTTCTACGAAGCCTGGAATCTGACCAGATATCAATTAATTTAATTTTCCCCAGTAAGTCACTGTGAAACCTGGAACCCGACCAAATAACAGTTCAACTTCAAGCAATTTTCTGTGAAGCCTGGATTCTGACTAGATAACAGTTAATTCAGATCTTACCCTGAAAGTCATTATGAAGCCTGGAATATGACCAGATAGCAGTCAACTTCATTATTCCCAACAAATTGCTGCCAAGCGTGGATTTTGACCAGATAACAACCAATTTTCGATGCTCTCCATGTCAGGATTAATTCCCCAGTAGAGCACTGAATAATCAAAATTCCTAAGTTCTTTTCCCCAAGAAGAGATCAACACTCTTCACAGAGTTTTCTTAAATAAACCAACGTTCCCTAATGGAGTTTCTCCTCAAACAACAAAACAGGAATTCCCAGCGGAAACATCTTAAACCAAGTTGAAGATGCACCTACTCTCCAACAACGGTTCAGGATTCAGCCTCCCAAGGCTCCCCAACATGTTGTCAAAGATTTATTTTCCTAGACAAAGACACACTGCAATAAATGCATCACATTCATAAACCATAACATATACATGACAAATACATATAACATAATCTCATTTATTTTGAGAACATCATTATGTCATGCATACATCTGCATGTAACTAATCCTTTCATTGCAGGAAAATCAACAGACAAAGACATCTAGTTCAAATTAACTAAAGGATTTATCCTGATACTTTTCTAAGTCACTCTGAATCGCATCTCTAAGCCCATTACCTACACAGTCAACTAACACATCATCAAGTGCAAATTTCTGGGAACTTTAGTTTTCAATCATCTTCCACCTTCAAGTCACGAATGGTGGACTCGCCAATCTAACTCTTCAGGTTTAAGAAGATTGAACAGGGGCAGCTGTTGTACCCCAAACTTTGCCCTTTCATTTCCCAAGGATTCTCTCACAAGATCTTCCATGCCATCAAGTTTGCAACACTGATACATCAACTTATGTTTGGAATTAGTACAAAGGCAAAATGGTCAGTTACACACTAAAAAGTCAAACTTTGACTTTTGGGTCCAAATCAAGTTTCAAGAATCATATTCCATCAAGACATGTTAGAATATGAAGTTTTGTTTCATTAAGAAAGTCAAAATTCAAATTTGCTTTGAAAAAGTCAAAATTCCAAACACTTAGAAATTTTTCTAAGTGTTAAGAAAATATGATAAGTTCAGAACTTCTGGCCAAATTTTCACCATGATGCAAGATGATTCTAAAAGAATGTATGACACAAGAGTTGTAGATTTCAATGAGATCTAAAACATTGCAGAACATAACTTCTTCTATAAATGCTGGGATTTCAAGTTATAAATCCTCAAAGACACGTCCATGAAACTGAAGCACTCAGTAAATTCTATACATTTCCAAGACAGAATTTGGTTAGAACTTCTGGGCCAATTTTCACGTAGGTTAATTCAGAATTTGCAAGAATAATTCAAAGAGGGTCTGCAAAATATGTTACAAGATTTCTGAAAAGTCCGAGAACTCCTTCAGAACGTGCTAGAGCAGAGAGATTCAAAGATCAGAAGTTGGATGTTCATTCTAAGTTACGCTGATGCTGAACTTCTGATCCAGAATAAGCTATGATACATAATCTCATATTGCAGGATTTATGGTTTGATAAATCTCATCATCATTTAATGCTCACACCCACTTTTGAGTCTTTATCCAAAGGATTTCCCCACGTGTGGCATAGAAGTACCATTGCTGTCCCTGAAAAGCAAACTTTTGTACAAAGTTTATGCTGGGCCCATGCTTTACTTTTTATTCTGAGGGTACTTTTCCATAATTCATGCTTCCAGTTCAGATTAGGCACGACTAAAAGCTTCTAACCACCGTACTTTGTGCCTTGAACCATACTTGTTTAAACTTGCTTCAAGAACAAGTCAGTGCCCTAGCATATGATGGCTGTACTCTTGGCTTCTCCAAGTTCCTAAATCCTTTCCTATAAATTGAACTTCATTTACAATTGTAAAGAGGTCGAAGATTTGAGAAAAAGCCTTGAAACCTTGTTGAATTCTCAAAGAACTTGAAACTGCAATCATAAACACAAAAACTTGCTAATTTATGGTTTTTGCATCCAAGCTCTAATTTACCTTGTGCATTTCCCAATCAAATCACCCACACAACTTCTGATATGCACTTAGGAGCCATCCCAACTTCTATTTTCAGACTGTAAAACGATCTTCATCAATCTCCACTTCAAAAATCAGAACTTTGCTTCTTGGCTGTTCCAAAATTTTCCAGCCATTAATAGCTCAAGTTAAAGGTTGTTCCAGCCTTCTGAGCACGTGAGAAAGATGACCAGAACATCACAACAGCCTGAACCAGACTCTAATTCAGAATAATCTCCAGAAGCAAGGTAAGTTCCTTCTGACTGTTATCTCATTACTTAGACATTGATAGACTTGCATGTCCAAAAATACAATGTAGACATCCTGACTCTGATTTTGTACAAATTCATATATTTCATGTATTTTTGCCTAAGTAGAGAGAATTTCAGTTCATAACTTCTTGAGGAAATTAGGATTCAGAGTTAGGATTAACGAAATTCATGCTTGCTTCTGATTTATAGTTCTGATACTTTATATTTCTGAAAACATGATGAAACCTTCCATAACTGCTATGTTTGCATTTACCATTTTTGTTGAGAAGTGACTAAGTTGCAGATACTCTGAATGGCATGGAGAAGGAGATAAAATTCATCATCAGAACTTACTTTGTGTTATATGTTTATGTTTTTGCTTCTAATACCGGATGTATAGCCACCCCAGTGGTAGAGAGCGTGTGCATAAGACATTAATGTTAAGGGTCGTGAGTTCTAGCCCCAGAAACACCCTTTTTATGTTTATTTCCTGACATTTTTATCCCATTAGTTGGACCAGAACTTCTAGATCAACCCCCTTCATTTGCTCGTCAAGACAGTGACTCTGGACTAGAACTTCTTGATATCCCCATCCAACAGCATTGACACCTCACATAATCATTATCAGAACTTCTAGCTTGCCAGTGACACTAGAACTTTTAGGCTTCCAGTTGCATCAGAACTTCTAGGATTTCCCTTGTTCCCAGCAACCCCAAAATTTTAGTGTACCCGGACCCATAACTTCTGGCCTTCCCCTTTTCTGCTAACTTTTTCTTTCTTGCAGCGTATCAGAGTCAGAGTTTCTGCTCCTTACTTCTGTTCTCTCTTATTTCAGCAATGTGCTGATTTTGATTCTTTTCTCTTATTATTTTTAATATCACTTTTATTTTCATTAGTCAAAAACACCAAAAATATTTTTATATTCACATACTTTATTTTATTTCTTTTGAAACAAAAAGACTAAAAATATTTTCTTAAGCTAATTCATTTCTTCTCTTAACAAAAACAAAACAAGTCCATTTTACATTTCTTGTACATTATTTCAATATGGTTGTAATAGATAATTAGGATTTTAATTTCTTGCAATCCCCATTTGTAAATTTGTGCACCTCATCCCCCTAATTATTGTAATAGTGTAGAATATTTACCTTCCGCAATTTATCGCTTTCATATAAATGCTAGTAAAGT
Organism: Vicia faba; assembly: GCA_948472305.1. Lineage (NCBI taxonomy): Eukaryota > Viridiplantae > Streptophyta > Magnoliopsida > Fabales > Fabaceae > Vicia > Vicia faba. Next base: position 933,210,695 of record OX451737.1, read on the forward strand.
AGGGTTTATATGGGAAGATAAAATCAACAAGTAGACAACCCTTAATCAAAGACTAATTGCATGCAAATCAAACACACTATTCACACATGCACCCCTAGGGTAATTCCACTTGTTGCCTTATAAAAATGTTCATGTTATGCATGTGATATGTCTTAGTAAAAACAATCAAAATACGAGATGATAGTCCCTCGATGACGCTTAGAATGTTGCCTTACAAATGATCGTAGTCCCTCAAGAGAAATGCTAAGATATCTTACAACATTGCTATCATGACAATACGATGACCCACGCCCGTCCCTTTACATCCAAAGATAAAGCTTCTTATCAATCAATAGTAAGATAGTAACATCTAAGGGAGGAGGAGAAGAACAAAGACTTTTGAGTAGGTAGAGACGTTCTTAGTTGCTTGCTTATTTTCAAAACAAACATCCTTTCAAACACACACCAAACACTTTCAAAACATGAAATATTTTCAAAAGTCTAACACTTTGTATACGTTCTTATAGAGACGAGAACCATTACAAAGTTTGCCTAAACGAAGGCGCTTTTTAAAAATACTTTCAAAAACCACACCACAAAGCACACTTTTAAACAAAGCAAGTGATCTAGCACAAAGCACACCTTCCCTTTTCATAATCTACACCCCGAACTCAAGAAATAATCTCAAAGGTATTTCCTATTCTTTTCACCCTTTCCTTTATTGGATAAAAGAAAGTTGGCGGCGACTCTTTCTAACCGCAACAATTTCGATCAAATGTAAAACATCCCAAGTCAGTTCTCCCACCGTATTACACATTACAAAAAAACTTTTTCCGTCGTCATCTTACACAAGAGATGACAACACATAGGAAATCATACACAATACTATACGAGAACAAAAAAAAAATTACAATGCAATTCTCAATGCATGCACTTCATTTGACAAATGAATGCGCTTCTTAGAAACGAGACACCTTATAACAAGTGTTTATGATAAGGCGTGTATTGATTTAACACAATATGGTTTCTCGAAAACATTCTTTCTATTTCGGAGTAAGACACCTCAAAATCCATCCGAACGCATCATGTGTATTGGTTGACTATGAAACAAACAACATTTTGTTCAGGTTTATTTGAAATCAAGATGTCCTATACCAAAGACATCACCAGAGTGGACGACATATTTCGCACAAGATGTTGAAACTTGGCCGAATCACTTTTGAAAAGGATGGAAGAGCTCGCCAATTGAGCAGCATTGAAAGAGAAAAAAATAAGGAAAGATCAAAGAAGGAACCACCAATAGATTTAGGTAGTGATACATGTTTTGATCCATTTTAGTTTTACTGTAACAATGCAACTCGTTTTTTTTTTGCATGTAATGCACTACAAATTTTTTTGTCCGTCCTCATCTTACAAAAGAGATGACAATAAATAGGAAATCATACATAATACTATACGAGAACAAAAAAAAATTACAATGCAATTATCAATGCACGCGCTTTATTTGAAAAATGAATGTGCTTCTTAGAAACAAGACACCTTATAACAAGTGTTTATGATAAGGCTTGTATTGACTTAACACGATATGTTTTCTTGAAAACATTCTTTCCACTTCAGAGTAAGCCACTTCAAAATCCACCCGAACACATCACATGTATTTGTATTGGTTGATTATCAAACAAACAAAATTTTGTTCATCTTTATTTGAAATCAGGATGTCCTATACCAAAGACATCACCGTGGTGGATGACATATTTCACACAAGATGTTGAAACTTGGCCGAATCACTTTTGAAAAGGATGGAAAAGCTCACCAAGTTTAGCAACATTGAAAGAGAAACAAATAAGGAAACACCAAAGAAGAAACCACCAATAGATTTAGGCAGTGATACATGTTTTGATCTATTTTAGTTTTACTGTAACAATGCAACTCATTTTTTTGTATGTAATGCACTACATCATGTTATAAAATTTGGTGGTAATTTTTGGACAATTTTATTGTGCACAAGTGTGATTTGGAAGTCCCACATTATTTGGAAAAATGGAGGTTGAGCACTTTATAAGTGAGATGACGCATACACCTATTACCTTAAGGTTTTGGGTAAATATGTGGTGTCTCTCTCACTTTGTGTGTTTCTCTTAACCCAATTTAGATGCTCATCATGATGACCCAATAAGTGGTATATAGAGCCGTGGTTTGATTTGTGTAATGATGGAGACGAACACATCTAGAATGGTGAGTTTGAATAGTTTCAATTATAATGTTTGGAAAGGAAAATGGAATATTTGTTTCATGTGAAAGGCTTTTACATGCCGGTTTTCTCTAATGAAAAACCCGATGAAAAAAGTGATGAAGAATGGACTTTGTTGCATAGATAAGTTTGTGATTATATTCGTCAATGGGTGAATGATAATTTTTTGAATCATGTGAGCTTGGTGACTCATGATCGCTCTCTTTGGACTAAATTTGAGGAGTTGTTTGCAAGAAAGATGAGGAGTAATATGTTGTTCTCGTTCAATCAATTGATGTTATTCAGGTATAGTGATGGTTCACCAATGACCGATCACTTGAACACTTTACAAGGGATTCTAAATCAATTGTCGGTGATGAATTTTACTTTTGAGGTTGAAATTAAAGGTTTGTGGCTTCTTGGTACTTTGCCTAATTCTTGGGAGACTTTTATAACATCCTTGTCTAACTTTGCTCTGAATGGTATCATCCTGGTGAACTTGGCTAAAAGTAGTGTGTTGAATAAGGAGTTGAGGCGTAAGGCACAAGGTTCTTCTTTACATTCCGAGGTGTTGGTTACCTAATCAAGGGGGAGACATTAAAGTAGGGGTTTAAGTAATCGCAAAACTTCATGTGGTAAATCACAAGGAAGCTCTAATAATTTCTCTCATTTGAGTGTCATCATTGTAGGGGAAAATGACACATAAAGAGGTATTGTCGTAAGTTGAAAAGGGAAAACAAGAAAAAGAGATACAACAACGAAAAAAAGGAAGGTAACAATAATAAAGATGTTTATATTGTTGATGATTTCTTTAATCTATCATATGATGAGAAGGATTGAGTGGTTGATAGTGGTGCTTCTACTCATGCAATCTCGAGACATGATATTTTTTCAACTTACGAGACCGATGATGTTGAAGTGGTTCGTATGGTAAATAATGGGCCATCTAATGTCTTTGAAACATGATATATTTGTGTCAAAACTAGCAATGGGACTACTCTAGTTCTCAAAAGCGTGAAACATGTTCTGGAACTTCAATTCAATCTTTTATTAGTTGGAAAGTTAGATAATGTAAGATATGATAATTCTTTTTCAAAAAATGAATGTGAGTTAAAGAAAGGTTCAATGGTGGTTACTAAAAGAAAAAGGAATTCAAATTTGTATATCGTCTAACTTGGGGTTTTGAAGTGCTACATCAACACTTGTGACAATGATAACTCATACGAATTATAGCACAAGCATTTGGGTCATATATGAGTGAAAAAGGTTTGGGCATTTTGGAAAAGAAGAATGTGTTGTATGGTGTCTCCGATGCAAAGTTGAGAAATTATTCACATTGTTTGGCGGGTAAGCAAATGTGAGTTTCCTTTATGTCATCCAAACCAAAGAGGAAATCAGAAGTGTTGGATTTAGTATATTTCGATGTGTGTGGTCCAATGAAGACACGATCACTTGGTGGTGTATATTACTTTGTGAACTTCATTGATGATTGTTCTCAGAAAACATGGGCTTATACCTTGAAGTCGAAAGATCAAGTGTTAGATACCTTCAAGTAGTTTCAAGTGCCGATTAAAAGGGAAATGGGGAAAAATATCAAGAGTATCCAAATTGATAACGGGGGAGAGTATGTTGGACCTTTCGACAAGTATTTCCAAGATCAAGGTATACGTCATTAAAAGTCTCCTCCAAAGACACCATAATTGAGTGGATTAAACGAAAGAATAAATAGAACTTTGGTGGAAAAGGTGAGATGTTTACTTTCTCAATCAAAGTTGTCGAGATACTTTTGGGGAGAAGAACTAAGCATGTTTGTACATCTTTTAAACCCCACCCCATGTGTTTTGTTGAAGTTTGATGTTCAAAATCATATTTGGAGTGGTAAAGATGTTTCCTACGACCATATTCAGGTGTTTGGGTGCATGGCTTATGTGCATATTTCGAAGGGATGAGAGATCGAAATTAGATGAGAAGTCGAAGAAATGTGTGTTTGTTAGGTATGAACTTGATGAGTTTGGGTATCAATTCTTTGATCCAGTTTAACGGAAGCTTATTCATAGTCGTGATTTCGTATTCATGGAGGATTATACCATTAAGGACATCGACAAAGTTGAGAATAAAGAAGATCTGACTTTTAAAGATGAAGAAATGGCTGAATTGGGCTCAACTACTATTGCTCCTACCACTATCACTTTTGAAGATTTTCCAATTGAAAATCAAGGTATAAATTCAAATGTTGATAATTTTCAAATCCTAATGATATTGCTGATGTAGGTGCTATGGAAGACGTTGTTGAAAATGAGGTTGATCAAGATGTTGAAAGTGTTGAGCAACTGATTGCTTCTAATTAGGCATGGAAACGAGGCAGTTTAGGGACAATTTTTACCTTCCCCAAATCCAAACCAGAATTCTCAAACAATCCCCGTTCCCTGCCCCAAACCCAAACGAGAATGAAGAAATAAAACCCAAACCCATCCCTAACAGGTTCAGGTATCCTCACCCCGCCACCATCCATTTAGTAAAATCAATTTTTTAATAAAAATATTTATTTTTTCCTAAATCAAGTTACATTATAACTAATAAAATAAAACAATCTCAAAAAGTTTCATACATTTCAAATATTTTAAATAATAAATACAAATCAAATTATCAAAACTTTGCCCACATATTTAATATTCTAAAGTATAAAAAATAAAAAATAATAATATACATAATGAAATAAACGGGGAGGGTTTAGGGTGGGGACTAGTGTCCCCATTACTCGACCCGTCCCTATATTTTGTAATTGGGGAAAACTCAAACTCGAACCCAAACCCAGTTAAAACGGGTTTTCCTCGTCAACTTTGGGGCGAGTTCGGGTGGGTACCCGTAGGTGTAGGTTTTGTTGCATGCCTACTTCTATTGATTTGAGGTGGTATACTCGTGATAAAGGACATTCATTTGATACCCCTTGAATGAGTATGTTTTTCTTACTGATGGTGGAGAACTCGAAAACTTTAAAGAAGTTTTGGAGGATGAGAATAAAAAGGAGTGGATGGATGCCATGGAGAATAAAATTCAATCACTTCGTGAGAATAATACCTTTGAGTTAGTAAAGTTTCCAAAGGGTAATAAATCATTTAAGAATATATTGGTTTATCAAATTAAGCAAGACGAGTGTACTTCTCAAAGAAGATACAAGGCTCCCTTGGTGGTATAAGTTTTTAAACAACGGGAAGGCGTTGACTTTGGCAAATTTCCCCTCGGTTGTGAAGATACAGTCTAATCAAGTGGTTCTTGTTATATCCAGTAGTATTGATTTGGAAGTAGATAAAATGGACGTGAAGACGACTTTCCTTCATGGTGATCTACATGAATAAACTTACATGGAGCAACCAGATGGATTTCTAGAGAAGGGAAAAGAAGGCTATGTTTGCAAATTGTTAAAAAGTATTTACGGTTTTAATTAAGCACCTCACTAATGGTATCAAAAGTTCAACTAGATGATGGTTAAACATGGGTACAAGATGACCAAGGTTGATCATTGTGTGTTTCTACGAAATTTCTCAGAAGGTGATTTCATTATTCTCTTGCTTTATGTGGATGATATGATAATTGTTGGAAATGATATTTCAATAATTAAAGAGTCGAAGAAAACTTTGAGTGAATCTTTGGCTATGAAGGATTTAGGAAAGGCTAAAAAAGTTATTGGTATTGAAATTGTTCGAGATCGAAATGAGAAGAAGTTGTACTTATCACAAGAAATTTATATGGAGAAAGTTAATCGATGTTTTAGTATGGATAAGGCTAAAGTGGTGAGCATTCCACCTACTTCTCATTTCAAGCTTAGTTATAAACTATGTCCATCTACGTATGAATAAAAGTTGAGTATGAAACACATTTCAAACTTGTCGACCGTTGGTAGTTTTATGTATGCTATGGTTTGTACAAGACACGATATTTATCATGTCATGGGAGTGATGAATGACTATCTCTCAAATATGGGAAAAGATCATTGGGAGGCCATGAAGTGGCTGATGAGATATTTGCGTGGCTCGTCGAATTTGAAGCTAACCTTGGGATGCAAGAAGCATATGTTAGTTGGGTATACAAATTTGGATCTAGCCAGAAGCTTAGATGATTGAAAATCCACTTCAAAGTATATGGTGACTTTTGCAAGAGGAGTTATGGCTTAGCAACAAAGTTGAAAAAGTGTGTTGCACTCTCTACTACTGAAGCCGAGTTTATAGCCATCATGGAGGTGTCAAAAGAGTTGTCATGGTTGAGGAAATTTGCAATGGAACTTGGTGTGAAACAATAAAAGTATATCTTGTTTTGTGATAATAAAAGTCCCATTCACTTATCAAAGAATTCCTCCTTTCACCCGAGGTCAAAGCATATTGATGTTAATTATCATTGAATTCGTGATTCATTAGATTCCAAGTTGATGGAGCTTGTGAAGATTCACACAGATGACAATAATTTAGATATGTTGACGAAGGTGTTGTCTAGGGGAAAGTTTGAGTTTTTTTCCCTCATGGATGCCTAATTGGTATTGCCTCCAACTAGTCGATCAGGGGAGTTTGTTAGACTATCCCTCCTATTTAGAGTGGCCTAACTGAATGTGGGTTAATGGCCCATGTGTGTGTAAGCCTTTGTTATTATCCAACAAAGAGAATTAAGTCATTTATTCATTGTGTGAGAAACAAAAAAATAAAAGTAGAGAGAAGAGTGAAAATCCCGGAGCCCCATTTCAACACAGATCAATCCTACAAAACCAAAGCTTGTGCATAATCCAATGGTCGGATCATCTTGAAGTTTTGTCACAATGTTCATGACTCATAGGTGTACATTCTAAGTCTGTCTACTGAGTCCATCTGAGATGCAAATTTCTTGATGTTTTTGGGTTGTTTGTCTCCCTTGATTCTTGTCTTATTACAAGATTGATTGTAGATTTTGATGATGTTTATGTATGCCTCTAACTAGTGTTAGAGAGAACCTTACTTGTATCCATAGTTGATTATAATGGATATATTAAGTGGTCTACGGGTCCCATGGGTTTTTACTCCAGAGGTTTTTCCATGCTAAAATTGTGTTGTGTTGTTTGGTGTGTTTTGTTGATCGTCTCTAAGTTGCATTTGATATTTGTGAGAGTTTGTGTTGTTGAATTATTCCATTGCATTATAGGTTTTCTCATAGAAAGTGGTATTAGAGCGGATGGTTCAATAAAGGGACCGACTCCTTGTATCAAAAGTCTTTCTGGCATGGTTGTGGTTAGACGACGTGTCCTGTTTTAGTGCCTGCAACGATAGTACAAGTGTATATGAGTGAAAGAGCTTCCATTTGAGGGGGATCATAGTGGATGGACTTACACTCGAGGGGGAGATTGTTGTGCACAAGTGTGAGCTGGAAATCCCACATTTCTTGGAAAAGTGGAGGTTGAACACTTTATAAGTGAGAGGATTCATACACATATCACCTTAAGGTTTTGGGTGAAAATATTGCGTATCTCTCTCTTTAAGTGTTTCTGTGAACCCATTGCAGATGCTCCTCATGATGACCCAACATAATAGGAGGGATAGTCCAAAAAAATTTTGTGCTTCTAATTTCTATGTTGCATAAAACAATTTTTGTGCTTCTAATTTTTGCATGGCATTAGGATTTGTAAGGTCCTTATTGATCTACATTTTATATAAATAAGGTCTCTCTCATTTTATTTTATTTACAAAAAACCAGAATGAATACATATCCCCATATTGCATTTGTTTATTTCAATGGCGCGAGTTCCCCACTTCAGTTCAAGGTCTGCAAGGACATACTTCTTATATATCTGAAATCCAAACTGAATACTCATCTGTGTGTAGTGGTGAAAAGTTGAGATTAATCTATTGATTAACTTAACTCATAAAGTGAAAGTCTCCACCTCATTTTATTGTTTCCAAAGTAATGGAAAAGAGTGAATAAAACCCACAGAAGTTTTTAAAGTAAAACTAATAAAATTGAGATCTAGGTACGGGGGTTGGTTATGTAAAGGGAAGATGTTAGCACCCTAAACATCTATGGTACTCCGCAGGAACCTCTTTGAAAATCTGTGTATTTGGATAAAAAGAGTTGTTTGTAAAAAGTTTGTAGAGATGATAAAATAAATCTTTTTTTAAGGTTTTTGATCCGGCAAGACTTCAAGAGTCTCGTGCCTACGTACCACCAAAGCGCAATGATGAAATCAGAACCACATAGTTCTTCTTAAAAAGAAAAAAATTTGTTTGTTGGTTGATTTTAAGAGAGGATACATTTTTTCATATTAGGGAGAATACTCAACCAAATATCCATAAACATACGAACGATGGACCTTGCATCACAAGTGAAAGGCGGGCTCCAACCTGGATAATTCAACAGGTATGCCACCAACCCTTTCAAGTGGAAAATATTCAACACCATATCAATCAAGGTTATGGACATGGGAGAATCATATCTCAACCATAGAGATGACTCATGTATAATCTTTGAGAAAAGGTTTAAAACAAAAGGCAAAAGTGGCAAACAAATTTGAAGTGAAGTTTTGTGTTTTTTAGTCTTAGAAGAAAAATGTTCAAATTTTATTACATGGATTAAAGTTTAATTAATAAAAATATTTGTAAATGAACTTGACAAAGTCAATGTTTTTATTGAAAGTGGTTTAATTTTGAAAACAAAGAAGGTTTTAAAAAATAGGAAGAAGATTTTAAAATTGAAGAAGATGGGCAAGAAATGAATGGACTATCCTAAAGCACAAAGTAAAATCTAAGGTAGGAAAGGACTAACCAAAAAAGAATCCAACACTTGACATAATGAACTTGACAAAGTCAATGTTTTTATTGAAAGTGGTTTAATTTTGAAAACAAAGAAGGTTTTAAAAAATAGGAAGAAGATTTTAAAATTGAAGAAGATGGGCAAGAAATGAATGGACTATCCTAAAGCACAAAGTAAAATCTAAGGTAGGAAAGGTCTAACCAAAAAAGAATCCAACACTTGACATAATGAAGTCAATATAGCATTCCAATCCTTTGGATTAAAGCCACACAATAAAGTAATAAGCATCAGATGAATAATAGTGCCTCAGGTGATAGCTTGCATCAGATGAATCCAAAAAGGTACATATGACTTGGAATGTATCAAACGAACTTTGTGTCTCAAATGAATTATTTTTGCATCAGATGAATTTCAAAGTAACACTTGCACACAAAAAAGTTCCTAATACACAGACAAAATAACAACAGGGCCTCAAGGTCCAAAGATCTCAAAGGTATCAAAGTCCTATCCTAAGTCCAAAGGTCCAAATACTCCAATACATAATGGGATAGTAACCATAGTCCAAAGAGAGCCTTAAATATTTTACGGTTCAAGTATTTATTAATATTTTAAGAACAAAATAAAAGTCCAAGTGGACAAAAGAAAAAGTGCATATTCATAAAACATATGTCCAAGTGGACAAAAGGAAAATGGCATAAGCATAAACATATGTCCAAGTGGACAAAGGAAAAATGACATAAAATAAAAGTTCAAGTGGACAAAGAGAAAAATAACACAAACATAAACAAGATAATATAAAATGTAATGTTTGCATAAAATAAAAGTGCATAAAGTAAAGTTAGCACAATATTAAAAGTTAGTGTTAATTGTTAGTTTTCCAATTCAGGACAAATTTAGCACTATGTTAAGCAATCACAGACATACTTATGTAGAAGTCAACACTATACGAGGCCACTCAATAACAATGTATGTACCATACATATTAGAGATATGGTAGAAACCATACTCCTAAAATATGTAGCACAAGTAAAAACAAAGGCGGATCAAGACCTAAGTCAAGGAGATGAGATCAATACATCAATCAAATCCTTCATGATAACTTAGAACAAACTTATCATCAATCCAAAGTACCTTGAGTGATCAATTGATCACTTAGAGGTAGATTTGAAATGATGAAAGTTCATCAAGTAGCAATCCAAATTCAAGTAAACAAAGATGAATCAACCATCATCCAATTGATTGAAAAAAGAAAAAGAAAAAGAAAGAGATGAAGCAGAGGTAAAATGAAACAAACAAAATGGAAATCCAAATTGGATCAAGGTATTGATCAAGTTATCATTAACATCATTCATCCATTTTGGTAGATCAGGGTTTTCACCCCATCAAAACCCAATATTTAATGAGATTGATGAAACTTGGGATCAAAGAGCCCATGAACCAAGGCCAACCAGTCAACAAAGTCAAACAATATTAAAATACAATTAAACAATTAATAAATGAATTTTAAAATTGATTTTAAATGATAATAAAAGGGAAAATATCAAAGCCTAATCAAAACATAAAATAAAAATGAAGTGAGACCATGGAAAAACAAGAAATGACCTATAATATTTTTAGAAAATAGTTTCATCATTTTTGAAAATCAGAAACTAATTTAAACCATTAAAAATCAAGAAAATAGATCTAAAAAGGTAAAAAATAGTAGTACTAAAAATAAAAACCAAATTAAATCACCAGAGGTCAGAAACAATCATAAGATCATATAATAAATTTTTTAGAATTTAAAAAGTAATAAAAACATTTTTAAAGCAAAACAAACATTCAAAATTTCATGAAAATTAGTAAAATAAAAAAAAAGGACTAGAAGAAGAAAAAGAGGAGAAAATTTTAGGAATAATTTGGGTATTTTTTTGGAATTAAAATGAGAGAGTTATTGGTTTTTAAAGTTAAAAACCAATAACATAAGAAAATAGAAAAAGAAATTAAATCTGGAAAAACCTGGAGCGTCAGATCTGCACTCATTAATTGAGCTTGCAGATCTGATGGTGTTCAAACCATGATCTATGGTGAGGATGAGCCAAAAGTGCATGTGGGATAAAAAAAGGCCAAACCAACAGAATTAAAACAATTGTCATGCTATCATTGGTTGAGGATGACATGTTGGTCATCTTCAACCTCCAGGTTCAAAAAATTTCAGAAATCTAGGGCAATTTCGTGTTTCTACAAGAGGTAACTATTGCTCATGGGACTGGTATCATTTAAAGCGTCTCAATGAGACGATCTCAACCATATCCTCACGAAAAATTTATTTTAACCATCACATAGTCAATTTGAAAAAAACCAGAAAGAGTTTCAAATGAAAAATTCAAAAACAAACATAGTTAATGGATCAAACAATGAAAATTAATGATGTAGTGAGCATTACTGAACATCAAGGACCATCACAATAATTTGAGTTGAGAGGTTTTAAGCCTATAACTACCTGAATAAAGTATGCTCAAAACCTTCTAAAACTTGACTTGGAGAGCTCACTATGATGCACGATTTTGTTAGACGGTGTGGCAAGTGATCGAGAGGGGGGGGGGGGGGGGTGAATAGACCACCTCTTACTTTTTAAATGATTTAAAATTATTTTATCAAGCGTGTTGAAAGCAGCGGGAAATTAATATCCTGAATCAATTCCGTCTACTTTGAACCGACTACTAGAAAACCGAACATGTGAAAAACTTGCTGGATTTTATTAGATGAAATTGATGAATATACAACTTAGATTTCTTAAGTTTCAATGCACTTATCATTAAAGCAGTATTTCCAATGAATTAAGAAATTTGTTAGGAATTTTTTCAAACACTTGGCATATGCTTGTTTAATGATTTAATAGTGGTGGTTTGATGAAAGTATTTGAACCACTATTTTTATCATTAGATAGAAAAACTCAGCAAGCCAATTGAATTACAAAATTATAGAATATGTAAAAAGATAAAGAGAAAGAAAGAAAGAACGATATGCAGGTAGTTTGGTAAGGAAGTTCCCCACTTTCGTCCTCGCGTGTGGGTATGTCTCCCTCTCAATTTCACAATTGAAACTGAGAAATTTTATAACAATATGCTGAATTTTTGATAACAAGGTTACACTACACAGACATATAGAAATCCATATGATCTCATTCTTCTTGTAAGAACCACCACTTGATATGAGCTGTATCAAGATTCCCTGTAAGATCCACAATCGATCCTCCACTTCCACGAACTGTTTGCAAAAATCCCTCTGATTTCCAAACCCCTCGCTACGGCTGAATCCGACTTGTGCGACCGTGACTAACAAACCCTCAAGAACACACCCGTTCTTGAAGGACAAACCCCTTGGTTTATTTCTTTAAGCCTCCTTTACAATCTTCAACTCAGCTGAGATTCTTTCAATACACAACTGAACGTTATCTCTGACCTCTTGATCCAATTCAACAAGGATGTTTAATTTTCGTTGTTGTTGTTGAATGAATATGATTGAGAAGGTGATGAAGGTGAAGTTTCTTTAGGCTTCTGGATGCTAAAAATGTTTGCACACAATTCTAATATGTTGCAATTTTGCTACTGAGAAAAATACTTGCTTATATATGTAACAGAAAACGGTTAGGCAAAAGAAAATATAATGAGTCGATGCATGTTGGTCATGAGTCGACTCATGTTAGTTATGAGTTACGGGATGGGTCGACACATGTTGTTTTGAGTCGATGCAAGATCATATCATAACATTTTCCAGAACCAACAATTTTATATCCGTCGATGCATAACACGTATGTGTCGATGCATACTGATTATAATATTAATTTTTGAACATAAAACGTGGTATGAGTCGACACATGATATTATGTATTGATGCATATAAATTCAAAAATGTTTTCCAGGAGCATCATAATGTCATGTGTCGATGCATGAGGTTTTGTGTCGATGCATACAAGTTTAAGTTTGCATTACAGGGGCATCAAAGTGTTATGTGTCGATGCATAAGATTTTGTATCGATGCATACAAGTTTAAGTTTGCATTACATGGGCATCAAAGTGTTATGTGTCGATGCATAAGATTTTGTATCGATGCATAATAGTTTGAGATAGTATTCCAGGGACTTCAGTATGTTATGGATCGATGCAAAACCTATTGTGTCGACTCATAATGATGCATTATGAGTAAAACACATTTTTAACTTATTTTAAACATGTTATATTATATTTTTGTAATGCACACATGTATTTATTATTTCACACATATTTGCAATCATTCAAAACCAATTATGAAGGGGTTGCTCACAGATTTAGCTTGATTTTGACTTATTAGCTTCAATGAAGTTTAAGGAAGCTTAATGAACAATAATTTTGGCTGGTGAAAGGGTGTGGGTTAAAAATGCAACTTACAAATTCAGAGTTCGAATGAGATCTGAACATGGTTTAATTGGCTATCAAAAGCTTGAAAAATGATGTGAATAAGGTCTATATTTATATGAGAAGAGATTAGAGTGCTGAGGGAGGGTGGATGATGTAACTTTGAGAGAATTCGTGCACACCCTAATCATGGTAAAAGTGTGACTTGCAAAGCTATCAAAACTCACTTCTCTCTTGCGTTTTGAGTGCTAAATGTATTCTGGAAGGTTCATAAACATGTTTAGACACACAAATGAACCTTAATGTGGCTTGTAATTGAGAATTAAGTGAGTTGCAAAACTAATCATCGAGCAAGATTTTCATTCCAAGCGAGCTTATTAAAAATACAGGGTAGACAATCCAAGAGGCTTTATGACATGATTCTTTTTGTGATTGAAAGGCCTTCCCACAAGATTTACAATATGGAAATAAAATTTCCATTTGGAAATTTGAGTCAAAAGTTATGCAACTTTGAAAATGGCAAAAACAATATGCATTTGTACTTAGAAAAATTTCACTTCATGAGGACTGAAAATGACCTATAATGTTCCTTTCAATTCAATGACCTCCCAAGTACTTTTAGGTCTTGCTTTTTGAATCAAACTTGTAGAAAACATCCTCAAGATTAGGGTAGAAAAATAATGAGCTTAAAATGATGAAAATTGATCAAGTTATGATCCTTGAAAGTTGGCAATAGTCACTTTGAAACTTGTGAAAATTTCACTAAGTCCACAGATGACCTATAATGTAATCAAAATTTTGATGACCCTTCAAGCATATTTGGCTCTTGTCATGTAAAGAGAAGTTGTTGGGGATGATGAAAAGAGTCCATCAAAAAAAGAATCACTTCAAAATGTTAAAAATGGAGAGAGTTATGTACTTGTGACCATATAATCAAGAACTTGCCAAATTAGGTCAAACAATTTGAATCAACTTTGAATCTTTTGAACTTTGCTTGCAAACTAAGGCATTATGAAGCACATAAGACCTTGAAATGATGTTATCTTGAAGCACAAATGACGATGAGGCTCATAGATTGATGGAACTTGTTAAAGAAGACATGGAAATAAATACATGAACCAATGAAGTTTCTTGATGAATCAAACCACAATACCTTGGGATAAACTTGACCACATGAAGTTGAGAGATGCTCAAGACATAAAACTTTGATGATAAAGGCATAGCTTTAAAGTTCAAGCCTTTGAGGTTCAATGAATGATCAATTGACTGAGGATTGATTCTCAAAACCCTAGCCTAGGAGGTGAGATATATGCACTTGGCTCAACTCCTACGATGTATAAAACACAAAAGAGAAACAAAATATCTTTTTGGGTTTTGGGTTAAATATTAGTAAACATAAAGCAATAAACAAAGTGGTGCTTAGTGATCCATCAAAGGCAAACTTAAGGAATATATATATATATATATATATATATATATATATATATATATATATATATATATATATATATATATATATATATATATATATATATATATATATATATATATATATATATATAGAGAGAGAGAGAGAGAGAGAGAGAGAGAGAGAGAGAGAGAGAGAGAGAGAGAGAGAGAGAGAGAGAGAGAGAGCAAAAGTGAGATGCCACCTAAGATTGTGATCTTGATGTGATCAATGATGCAAAATGATGGAGGATCTTAGGGGTAAAAATTAGGGTATAACACTGTGATATCTAAAAATGAAGGAAATACAATTCACCTTGCTTAAAATGAAGACGGGTGATGATTTAAAAGAGACAAATACAATCTTTGGTGAAGATATTGATATTTAAAAATGTATTTGAAATTGTAAATGAAAATCTTCTAGCATCTACTACTAGAAGGGTAACTAAGGCGCTAATAATTCTCAATCCACTAATCAAATTAGGTTTAACAGTTTTCTTTATCTAATTAATTTGAAAATTAGTTACAAATATTTTTGTGATGAATAGGTGTGCATAAAAGATAAAGTGAAAGTGTAATATATATATATATATATATATATATATATATATATATATATATATATATATATATATATATATATATATATATACATGCTCAACAAACTGACTCTTTTAAAATAAAACATAAAATAGCAGCGGAACTCAACTTCAAACATACTTTAAAATTATCTCGATGAAATAAAATATTTGATTAAATAAATAATCCAAAACAACAACATCATAACAATAATTAAAATATCTCAATCCCAGTGTTACAGATCAGAGCACCATCTACAACTAAATAACACGGAAAAAGAAGTAAATAAATTAAGAGGCATCAACGTCATCCTCCAGCTCAACATCATCTACTCCCTTACCTGATTATTTATACTCCAAAAGAGTACATAACACTACAAATAAACAAACAAACATGGGTGAGAATAACTTCACGGATGTTAATGGATTATTAAACAACAAGGATAGTTTTCAAATAACAATAACATTAATTCTCATTCTCACACAATAATTTACAACAACAATAACAATCACAATGCAAATGTATAATACAATACACTTCTTCTCCAAGATGCACGTGGTACCAAGTTTTAAAATTTCAAAGTTATGTTAGTGAATTATCCATGTCTCCAATTCTTCTATGATTCGTGTTCCTCTCTGAACATGATACTATCATTAGTTCCTCTCTCAATCATGACCTCGTTTAACTATCTCTAATATACATGAATGCATGAATATAAAAATAACTTTTGCAACTCATATTCAAACAACAATTAACATCTCCTCTCATACTCAATAATAAATAGTACTCTTATCTCATACTCAACAAGGTTCCTCTCTGAACCCACCATTTTTGCCAATGTATGGTTAGCTCAGTAATTCCTTTCTAAATTATTCAACTCAACACATTATATAATTATAACTCAATAATTATATTATTATTCACAAAACCCGTCAACAAAGAAAAATTATATTATTATTCATTTCAGTCCAACAACATGGTAATAAAATAATTACTCACAGACATATCAACATAACTCTAAACTTATCAGAGTTACTCAACTTTAACCCTAAAAACTCATAAAATCTTACTCTACAAATTCAACAACTCAAAATAACTCTATTGGCTGGCGGCCTTACTCAAATAATAATATAACTCGAAAAAACTCTAAAAAGAGTCAAATATCTCAATGTTAACTCTAAAGCTCATCAGATTTAACTCTAAACAACTCGAAAACAACTTTAACAACTCTATTGGAAACTCTAACAACTCTATTGGCAACTATATTTCAACTTTGGCACGATAAGAAAATCACTTAAATTAGCGAAATAACTCTAAATAATAAATATCTCCAATTCAACTCTAAAATAACAAATACCTTCGACTCTAACTCTAAACATATAAAACTCAACTCCCTTAATTTAAAACAACTCTTAAACATATCAACTAACTCAAATTAAATTTATTTATAAATATATTTAATTCCTTAAATTGCTAAAAGGTTTCTCAAAACTCTGAACTTAACTCTAAAATTGTCTGAAAATAGCACCAAATATTATAGACTTATAATAAAATTATGAAATTCTCAAGTTTAAAAGCTCTTTAAACCCTCTTTCAAATGAAATTTATTATATCTCGATCAAAATATTTTAACTGTAGTTCAATTCTTTTCATTTCAGTCCTATCACAATATTTCTGCATAAACACTAAAACAAAATGTTTGACTTCAAAATAGCACAAAAAATTATATACTTATGATAAAATTATGAAACTCTAGTGTAAATGATTGTTGAACCATTTTTCTAACGCAACTGACCTCACCTCGAAGGACTTAAGAAACTCAAGTTATGCGTAAAACAAGATGATCACCACAAGACTAAAATGGACTACACCTATGGTATAAAAAACTAGAGAACTACTATTGTTGTAGTGCTCCTAGACCAAAATTTCCAACTTCAAAAGAAAGATTATTGTGTTAGCTTTCTAACGCAACTTACGACACCTCAAACAAACTTACAAAACTCAAGTTACACATGAAACAAGACGACCAATCCCCTTTCTATGTCTATCTGTGATTTTTTTTGTGTTTTTTCTCCCTATTGAACAAATTAAAAAATTTCCCTATTTCACCTATTCGAGTTATAACCACCCCAATACATTTTGATAAACATAAATATGTCTCAAACATCACAAATTCAACTCTTGCCTTTATTGGAACAAGTTTGGTTCTAGAATTATCTTTGAGTTTTGATGATAACAAAGGTTGATATGCATAAAGAAAATTTTGTACTCTAATTATGTTGTTAAATGCACATATAAAAATAAATCAAATTATGACTATGGAGAAGTCAAGTATGGACGAACCAAACTCTTAACAAAGCACACATGAAGCCAGATCTATGCAAACTCCTAAGATTGGCCGAATCTAAAGATTGGTAGAATTTGAAGCAAGCAGACTCTGAACTGAAGATGTACTCTGAACCAAAAGGAACAAACAAGGCGTGTTTATATAGAAGCCAAATATATAGATTATCAAGTCTGTATATCTGCAAGAATTTGTATAACTCTGAGAAAGACTCTGATATTTCAAGCCTCTGAAGCCTTAGGACTCTGAACTATATAGACTTTGTAGTCTCATTTCACCAAGTTCTGAAGACAAGCTCTGAACACTACTCAAGCTTTAACAGACATTTATTTGAAGACTCTGACTAGAAGATAATAATAATAAGAAGAATACATGACAAGAATAAAACTAGTACAAGATAAAATACTCTTCCCATTATAATGAAAATATATAAAAGGATAATACTATTCTACCAACAAATATTTCCTCATTTCATCCTCTCATCCATTACCTACTGCGTGATACTCCAATATGGTAATATCAAGCACCTCCAACAACTATACTTTTAGAGGATATTCCAACTTCATCCTCCAATGGATCTATTTCATTTCCTACATATAAAGGATTTGGAAGCTTGGAAATGAAGATGAATTGCAAGAGAAACCACAACAAATTGACACTTTTTAAATAGAAAAATAAAAATATTATCACAACAAGAAGAAAAGATCAAAATTTTGAGAGAACTTCAAGAAAAACAAAGAGAGAAAAACTTAGAGAATTATATTTAAAATCATTTAAGTGTAATCTTTTGATCTTTATTTTGTATAATCAGCTTATTATAGAAGCAAATTTGTAAACACATAATCCTTGTATTTAGTTTTTTGGTTAATTTCCTTGAGTAACTAAGTGTTAGTTAGATTACTCGAGAAGTCATTGAAGGTTAGTCTTGAAGTTGTAGTTATTTGAGAGACTCGCGGTGAAAAATCAGAGAGACCAAGCTATTGAGAAACTTGACTCACAAAATTTTAAGAAGTCACAAACCGAACTTTATTGTTTCCAAGGAAAAGGAAAAAGATCAAAACCCTATATTTAAACATGCAATGCAAGAATTAACAACTAAAAACAAAGCACGGAGAAGCGATCGAAGGTACGGGGGTTAGTTTATAGAAAGGGAAGGTATTAACACTCTATGTATCTGTAGTACTCTATAGGAACCTTTTGTAATATCTGTTTTTTGGTTAAAATTTGCTTGCTTGTAAAATGATTTTAGTATTGATAAAAGAAATATATTTTAGGATATTTTTGTTTGGAAAGAAAAAGTATTATACCTACGTACCAATAAAGGATCAAAGCCTCGTAGTTCATGATAAAAAACAAAAGAGTTTGTTGTGGTTGATTTTAGGAGAAGAGATATTTCATAATCTTAAGGAGAATGCTCAACTAATACCACCACAAGTATGAGAAGTTGGATATTTCATCATCATAAAAGAAGGGCTACTAACTTGGATATAAGATCAATAAGTCACCACTAATTTCCTTATATGGAAATAATCAACATTTACTTCAATCATTACTATGGGGATATATGAACCATATCTCAACTAGGAAGAGGATTTATATCTAATCTCTTTGAGAAAATATTTTAAATTTAAAAGCCAAGTGACAAAAATATTTGAGTGAGATTGAATCACTTTTAGTCTTTTGAAATTGTTTAATATGCTTAAATGTATTGAAGTATTTATTAAAGATTTTTTTTTTAAATACAATGACTCAAAGTCAAGTCTTGTATATGAAAGTGGTTCAAGTTTGTAAAATGAGTTTTTAAGGTTAAAATACTTTAGAGCACATAAGAATACATAGGGTAAACATATAAGGGGTATACCTAAGGTAATGCATACGCACATCACTTATAAAGTCAACAAAATTATCCTTTTTCCTTGGATTTTGACAAACATTAACACAACAAAGTATAAACATTAATCACACACATCACAAAAGGTGAGAACAAAAATCACAAAGGAGGATGGTTTTTAAAAGGGTCTAAAAGTTCACAAAAATGTTAAAAGAAAATACTAAGATCTAATCAAACTAAAACAAACTATTTTTTTTTTGGATTTATCAATACTTAAACAAAATAAAATGAAGACATGATTAATATAAGTAATAAAATATATGTGATTTTTTTTAATGCTATTTGGCATAAATAAATCAAGAAAGGAAAAAAAAAGATCAGCAAAAAAAAAGAAAAGAATATAAGCAAGAAAACAAAAATTGGCTAAGAAAATTTATTTCCCAGAGTGGGGTAATCAATTTCCCATTTTTCACAGACCAAAAATAGAGGCGCTAGAAAAAAACTCAGCTATGGAAATCAATTACCTGTACGAAAATTTCGAATTTCAGGTTTTTAAATTACATGATCTTCAACCTCAAGTTTCAAAAATGGTAACTTTCACATTTCTCAACCAAATGCAAAAATATAAACATCAACGTTGCTCAGTTTTTCACAAGGATTTCGAAAATATAAACATCATAAATTAATATTGACTGTAGCTCATGAACTTTTTGATAAAACCAGAAAACCTAACATTTTTCAAAGTTAAATTAAATTCCATATAAGCTCAAGCAATGCTTGTTTTACTAGGGCTTCAGATCACACCAATTATATGAACATAAATGTATCAAGAATGAGTGAAAATGATAGCTTAAACTATGAGTTCAAAGTTAAGAAATTTTACCAAATGAATTGAGTCTATAGCCTCTTTAAATGATGTTCCAGTAGAAAATAAATGATCCTACTAGCTCCCTTGAACCTCTCTGGAGCTAGTGATGTGCTTCTTTACTTTGAACCAAACCCAATCGCTCTAACCAACTCAGTGTGCAAACTCAAAAAGTGAGAAATGAGGGGTATTGATTGGATGGTTATAGAAGCAAACTCAAGGTTATAACAATTTCTATATGATGTACGCAAGGTGTTTGGATGGTTTGTTTGCAAAGAACTTGCAAGGGTTGAGAGTTTGGTGTTTATGGTATGAAAACTTGCAACAATGGAGTTTTGTGAAAATTTTGGTATGAATGTCTGTGTTGAGACCTAAGTCTTCGACCTCTATTTATGGTGGATGTAATGAGCTTATGGAGAAGCTTTGGACCAGTACAAACAATTAAGTTCTTGTTTTAGTTCAAATTCAAACAAAAGTGTCAAAAAATGCATTATAACTTGTGTGTAAAGGAACAAAAAAGGCATGACCCTATTGGATGCTCTTTGATGAAGTGTTTGAGATGATTTAGGTGGGGTATGAGCAATATAAATTTAGTTTTCAAGGCTCAAGAACAAAAGTAATATTTTGAAGATTTTTGGATATTTACTTTATGCTTTTAATCTTCTTATGGTGTGGGATTTGGACAATGCATGGACTCCTTGAATAATTGAGTGTTAAAGTATTTAACACATTAGAAACTTTGAGGTTTAGAGGTCTGAATACAATATTTGGTGGATAATGAGGTTGGGTACAAAATTATGTATGAACTTGAGCATAGAAATGGGCTTCCAAATCTCTCTACCATGGCTACTTTATGGCTTAGAAACTCCTAGCTCAAGCATCATATTTTCATGCTCTTAGACATTTTAGAAAGCTTGAAATATCCTCTACAATGTTCATGTTTAACAATTTCCTTAAATCAATTGGTATCGTAGAAAAAATGCCCATAAAGTCAGCTACTTGACATGGATAGGATGCTAGAAAATTTTCTCTAAGTGTGGGCTAATGAAGTCATGACTTTGTGAGCTCATATATTCTTATCCATGCATATTTTGGAAATCATCCCCTTTGACAAAGTTTTAGTATGAAATTTTATCTTTAATTTGATCTTTGGAGCAAGAAAAATGGGGGCTTAATGAAGAAGTTACAAGCTTGCAAAGTAGCGCATTAGAACATGAGAATTTAGGGACTTAATGAAATTTTCAATACCCCAATTTTTCATATTTGATTCTTTTTCTTGATTTCTTGATTTAAACTTGACCAAAAAACTTCATCAATCATATCTTCTTGATCTTTGGCTTAAGAAGTCAAAGGTTGACAAAAAATTCCAAAAGTCAAAGTTTGACTTTGTAGTTGACTTTTCACCAGATGAATTCAGACCCTTTACAACCAATTTCAAAGGAATCTTATAATCATGATGCAATCCTTAGCATTCCAATATATCCTTGAAGTCCATGATATGATGACTCCTTGAGTGATACATGATTGAAAACCTCTTGCTCCAACACACCTATCTTGTACAAGAAACAAACACAACAAGACAGAACCTTTGAATTTTTTATGAGGTTAGTGATGCATGGATGGATGATATGATTTCTAAATGATGCAAAAGGATGTGGGATCTTAGGTAAAAAATTAGGGTACAACAGACGCCCCTATTTAAGTTTCTTCTATCCGAAGATATTAAGATAGGAATCTTCGTCTCGACGTGATGGGAGATACTTAAATACAAAATGCACAAATTTTTGGCCCTAAGATGCCACGGGGATGTTTTATGACATGATATGAATGCAAGATTCTGTCTTCTTTGGGGGATAACAACAAAGGGATATCCAATTCTACTTAGGGAGAGTAATCTAACTCCACTGGGAAAAATTAACTTAACTCTACTGGAGAAAAGAGAACTCAACTCTACTGGGGAAAAGCCCAAAGAGGAGAAAGAGAAAACAAGATAACACCATCTCAATATGTGAGAGGGATAACACTGACTTACAGATGACGTAAACTACCAACTTAAAGGATGAAAGTAAGATAAGAAAGAGATAGACCGGCTCAATAGATGATAGTAAACTAACAACTCATAAATGAAGGTAGGAAAATTAAGAGAAATACCGACTCACCGATAATGGTAAACTACCAACTCACGGATAAAGGTAGGAAATTAAGAGAACTATCGACTCATAGATGATAGTAAACTACCAATTCTCATATGAAGGTAGGAAAATTTAGAGAAATACCGACTCACAAATGACGGTAAACTACCAACTCACAAATGAAGGTAGGAAAATTAAGAGAAATATCGACTCACAGATGACGGTAAACTACCAACTCACAAATGAAGGTAGGAAAATTAAGAGAAATATCTACTCATAGATGACAATAAACTACTAACTTACAGGTGAAGGTAGGAAAATTAAGAGAACTACCGACTCACAGATGACGGTAAACTACCAACTTAATAGGCGAAGATAGAAAAACAAGGAATATACTGAATCAACAGATGACGGTAAACTACCAACTCAATAGACGAAGGTATAAAAACAATGAATATACCGACTCAATAGATGACAGTAAACTACCAACTCAATAGATGAAGGTAGGAAAATTAAGAGAAATACCGACTCAACAGATGTTAGTAAATTACCAGCTCAATTGACGAAGGTAGGATAATTAAGAAATATATTGACTCAATAGATGACGGTAAAATACCAACTCAATATATGAAGGTAGAATAATCTTCCAAAATGGATTTCAGCTTCTTCTTTAATCAAGTCTTCCACTTGAAAAGGGTAACCACAAACCTCCCCACGATCTTGGTTATAAGCCACGAACTGGTCTCAGTTTCTTCTTTAATCAATTCATCCACTCGAAAAGGGTGACCACATAAAGACTTCACAACGAACTATATATGTCATACCAAAGAGATTAACAATCCATTGGAGTCGATAAAAATTCACAATGAACTATATCTATCATATCGAAGAGATTAACCATCCATTGGAGAAGATAAAAATTTCACAACGAACTATCTCTATCATATTAAAGAGATCAACCATCGATTGGGGTAGATAAAAATTCACAATGAACTATATCTGTCATATTTAAGAAATTACCCATCCACTGGAGAAGATAAAAATTCAACGAACTATCTCTATCACATCGAAGAGATTAACCATCCATTGGAGAAGATAAAAAATTCACAACGAACTATCTCTGTCATACCGAAGAGATTAACCATACATTGGAGAAGATAAGGCTTTACAACAAACTACCTCTATCTTATAGAAGAGATTAACCATCCATTGGAGAAGATAAAATTTCACAACGAACTATCACTATCATATCGAAGAGATTAACCATTCATTAGAGAAGATAAAATTCACAACAAACTATCTCTATCACATCGAAGAGATTAACCATCCATTGGAGAAGATAAAAATTCACAACAAACTATCTCTATCATATCGAAGAGATCAACAATCCTTTGGAGAAGATAAAAATTCACAACGAACTATCTCTGTCAAACCGAAGAGATTAACCATCCATTAGAGTAGACAAGGCTTCACAATGAACTATCTCTATCATATTGAAGAGGTTAACCATCCATTGGAGAAGATAAAAATTCACAATGAACTATCTCTATCATATCGAAGAGATTAACCATCCATTGTAGAAAATAAAAATTCACAATGAACTATCTCTATCATATCGAAGATATTAATCATCCATTGGAGAAGATAAAAATTCACAATGAAATATCTCTATCATATCGAAGAGATCAACCATCCATTAAAGTAAACAAAATTTTTCAACGAACTATCTCTATCATATCGAAGAGATCAACCATCCATTGGAGTAAATAAAATTGATATTTGGGGACAACTTCTCAAGGAATTAACAGACTACTCAAAAGAGACTGCCATTTTCCGTCAAAAAGAAATCTGGGGACACACAAGCTTTTCAAATAAAGAGACCACTACTTGTTGTCGGGTAATAATTCTGAGAGTATTGCAATAATGCTGCTGGGAAACGAGCTTAACTCCCTAGGGAATTGCAAACAAATTTCTGTTAAGGAGATAAAGTATTCAATGGGGATCTCTGAAAAAAGTGCAAGTCATTCATCTCGTGGAATAAATTTCTTCAAATAAAGAGAAAGTCTTCAAATATGCAAAATAAATGCATTCTTAATCTAGGGTTTACTACCTAGAGAGGTCCAAACAAACTATTTATCAGAGACAAGGTTTAATCCAGGGAAAAACTAGAGAGAGACAATCTGTTGTACCCCAAAATTTGCCCTCCCATATTCTCCAAGATTTATCAAGAATCATCTCCAAATGGTTCAAAATTTCTCAAAGGTTGCACAGTCCAAATGCCTTCTAAGCCAGTCAAAATTAGGGTTTTCGTTCTCTCAAGGAATTTGAGGTTTTCAAGGGCTCAATCAAGTCCCATAGGCCTATATACATTGTCAAGCATCTACATGCCAAATCTCAAGACTCACAGTGTCAAATTGCACAGTCAAAAGCTCCATTTGCTTCACAATCAACTGTAGGGGTAAAATGGTCATTTTACAGTCAAAAGTCAGAATTTTTGGTCAACATCTTATTTTGAGCTCCCAATCATCATTTGATCAAGTATTGATCATGATTCCACAAGAATGGCTAAAAAATCATCAAAGATGCAAAACTTACTATTTTGGGACAGTAGAAAAGTCAACTGTATCTTGACCAAGGCATAACTTTTTCATGGTTCATCAGAAAAATCCCATCCAATGCTCATTTTTAAGGGGATGACATTTCTTACAACTCATATTCACATTCCAAGTCCAAGAAATGCTCTCACAAAAAGTTATCAATTTCTATATTATAGGTCAATTTCAAAAGTCAACAAAAATGCACTTTAAGTCAAAGACCATAACTTGAGATTGGTAAATCCAAATGACATGGGACCAAAGGTATTGGTTAGAGGACTTCAATACCTTTCCAAAATGTCCAAGAACATGTTCATATGATCAAGATTGAGCAAGATATGCATTGGAGAAGTTGGGAAATTTTTGTGAATTTGCAAAAGTCAACTTTGCTCAAAATACTTTGTTTTTGCTAATGGGCCTCAAATTTCTTCTTGAAACTTTATCCAAGGCTTATGCACGACCCATTGAGATTAAATTGAATTATTTTATTATTTTTTTATTAATTAATTGAATTTTTAATCAATATTAATTCATTTAATTCATTTAAATGTAGGAAAATTCAAAGATATGTTTTTTTCAATCTTTTGTGAAGCAAACAAGCTGGCAAATTCGTGTGCACATCAAGGAGACAAGAATCTCCATGTTTGGCAAGTTTTTCAAATCAAAAAGATTGAAAAATATTTGATTTTCAATCAAATATTGAAACATCAATGCAATGGATTTCTTGGCCAAGATTTAACCTAATTCCATTCTACTATATATGCACAAGCTAAACCTAATGCCATGGACGTGAAAATTGCTGCAGAAAAGCCATAAGCATATTGGAAAAAATCAAAGAAAACTCAAAACTGTTTTCTGTGTTCTAGGGCAAATTAAGGACTTTTGTGGATCCAAATACATTGCTGGAGGTTCCCAGGACGATTTGCAATCAGTTTCCAGCTTCATAGCTCAAAGAATTGCTAGTTTCAGAACCACAGTTTGCTTATTCTTTCCATAATCGAACCTCATGATTTGTGCATCATTAACATGATTTCTTGTATGTTTTGTGTTGCTTGAATCCACAGGAAGCTTTTGGCATAGGTTAATTGCATTGAAACGCCCTAAATCCAAAGTTACCATTGGCAAATATTAGGGTTCCGAAGCTCTGATTTTGGGGCTTTCCACATCCAGTAAAATTGGAACCCCTAATGCACATGGTTGAACTCGTTGCATTCAGACGAACCTAATGGAACCCTCGCGCCATATTTATATAGCCTAGGGAGCTAATCGCTATTTTTCCATGTCACACTTTGTGGGGGTTAAAAACCCCCGCTATCCGTTTGTTATTTTGCAGATATTCAGCGAAGAAGACAATACGTGTTAGCATATGGTTGGTCCATTCAAAAAATATGCGCGCTTGTTTTGTTTGTACAACATATGGTTTGTTTTTATATATTATTTTCAATGGCCATTATACTAACAAATACAGGCGCATGGCTCAGTGGTTGGTGATCTGGCTGGTTATCATTGGGACCTGGGTTCGATTCCCAGGTCCACCCAAATTCTCATAATATTTTTCATAACGTATTCTCATGCAGCGCTTTAGGAGGTGTCCACCATATACCTCAATTGTCCATACGCCAGGTGTCTACCAGCACAAATCCAGTGGTCATAAGATGATCCTCACCATGTTCCCAGTCAAAGCCAGCGTGGACAATTCCAGAAAGTCAACAAGGCTTGATGTTAGTGGGCCACCAATTTCCAGAACAAGCCTCCTCTTTGGGCCAACACCCCCCTGGTTTCTCTATTCTTCTTTCTTTTTTATTTTCTTTTACTAATTATTATTTTTAATTATTATTATTATTAGTATTTAATTAACAAACTATTATTTTCATAACAAATTCAGAAAATTAAAATGTAAATATTTTTATTGTTATTATTATGTATTAATTTCACTTTTAATTATTTTTGTAAATAAATTCTAATTAATTAGTTTAGTTGTTTTAATTAGGTAATTTTGACCTTTTTTACAATAAATAAAACACAATTTAGAATTAGGGTTTTCTGGACAACTTTTAATTTCTTTTTATTTTATTTTCATTAAAGACCTAAAAAGCTAAAAAATATTTTTTTCTTTTAATTTATTAAATTAATTAGTATTAGGTTTAATATTTAATTTAATTGCAAAAAAAAAGACCAAATTTCTTTCTTTTCTCAAAAAAGGGTCAAAACCCTAAGGACGTCCGATTCAATTCTTTCGCGCGCATATTTATTTTTAATTCATTATTTTGATTATATTTATGTATCTGCTCCGAGAATGTAATAGATAATTAGGGCTTTTATCGCTTTCTTTTATTTTCCTGCATTTATTTTCCAAAGGGTTATGTTTTTGGCGATGTAAATACCCGACGCCTTGTAATAGCGTAGATTTACCTTCCGCAATTTATTTCCCGCAAATTATTAACTGTTAATTATGCATGCAAGACTTACCTGAAAAATAAAATCAAAACGTAGCTCACCAATAACATGTACAAGATAATTTAACATGAACCTGACACACATGCACATGCCACTCCTAGAGTACGCCTCACTTGGTTGCCTCGACGTGGTCGTCAAGTATAGGGTGTTTTAGAGATCGCCCTCTTGTCTAAAGATCCAGTTGCCTCGAAACGGTTGCCTCGGATAAAAAGGATCTAGGACATTAGGGTTACTACTAAGGCGTCCTACTATTGCTTTGGTGACCACACATGTCCCTATAATCGAATTGACCCAAATAACTCCAACGACGGTGCTACCTACTTCTCAATAGTGGGATAGTACTGTCTAAAGGACTCTTACACAGCTTAATTCCTTAGAGTAGGTAGATTTCTCCTGGGTACTTGCTCTTTCAAAAAAAAAAACTTTTCGCACCTACACTTTCAAAAAGTTTTCAAACAAACACTTCATACACTCTTGAGGACTGATACAAGAGTTACCTAGAAGTTTTCAAAACGAAACTTTTCAAAACCCACAAACACAAGAAAAGCAAACATTTTTGAAAACATAGTGAGCAAGTACCTAAGAGCCCGTGGATAACCACGGATAGAAAGGGTGATAACACCTTCCCTTTCTATAAATCTACCTCCCGAACTGAGAGACATCTCGAAAAGGAATTTTGTTGTGCTTTTGTCCTTTCCTTGTTGGATAAAATAAAAGACGATGGCGACTCTTGCTTACCACGACATTTCGCGAACCAGCATTTCAAAACAGTCAGTTCTATTTCCACCGATCACACAATCATACAAGACTCTTCTCAATGAGGAATAAACTCAAATAGGGTTTTATTCTATCCAGATATGGATGGGAAAGTTGAAGTAAAACTTTTCCACGAGGAACATACTCAGTGGGGAATCAAAGGGAATACACACCTTTCTGCCTATACCTGTCACTCTATTGGAAGAAGTAAAGATATCATTAGGGAAGCGAACTACACTACTTGGGGATAAACACAATTGATAGTAAGTGGACTCGAGAACATCGATAAATGCAAATGCATATCAATGATGTAAGTATGAATGAGTGAATGTCATGTATATGCTGACAAAACAAACAAAACATATAAATAGATGATAACATCGAGGATGACAAAACAACACCAAGGTATACACCAAACACTCGACCAATCTCAATAAGATGGAATTATCATTAGAGATAAAACAAAGGCCACTTGACGGAGCAAAGTCCTACTATAAGGCTTAAATCTCTTTTAGGAGAGAAGGATACTTCTTGGGAAGAAAACCCAAAATACAACCTTCTAATCATCGATAGTTCATTAAAAGGATGACAACATGAACACCACTTCTGCTGGGGAAATCTATCTCCCATGAACACTTAAATCAAGGCTTAGCTTGGATTACTGGGGAAACACCTCCATCTGATAACACTTGCAAGGAAAATCACATATTTTGACAAATCTAGATTGTCCTTGGAACTAATTTTGGGTGCCCCATGTTTATTGTTGATAAACCGTATGATGCACGTCATAAATAGACAACTGCTTTTATGAATAAACCTCAATTCTTAAATTCTCCAAGTTTCATGGTGTATGGGAAGAAATCATCTCAAGAGGATTTTACAGGAAACTTGGAATCCAAAATGTCCCAGTGTATTCAAACTCTTGGAGAGAATCATTGAATCTTGACGTGACTGCCCTAGATTGACTGTATTTGGCATAACAGAGTCTTAGAATTTGGCCCTAGACTACATGGTTAATGGAAGAATTTATTTTAAGATGAGACTTTACACCATAAGGACTTGAAATAATCTGCCCTAGGATTTTCAAACTTTTTGAGATATTTGTCGAATCTTGGCGTAATGGCCCCAAATAAACTGTACTTGGCATAATGGAGTCCTCAAACTTTTCCCCATAAGGGTAAACAAGCTGTGAAAGCATCAATTGGGAAAGCAACCTGCCCATGCTTAAGGTCTTCTGGTAACATGCCCTGTGTGATCGGTGGATCTGGAACTGACTGTTTAACGCTGGTTCGCGAAATGTCGCGGAAGCAAGAGTCGCCACCGTCTTTTATTTTCTCCAAGTGGAAAGGACAAAAGCACAGAAAAATTCCTTAAAGAGATTGCTCTCGGTTTGGGAGGTAGGTTATAGAAAGGGAAGGTGTTAGCACCCTTTCTATCCATGGTTATCCATGGGCTCTTAGATACTTGCTCAATGTGTTTTCAAAAATGTTTGCTTGCTTTTCAATTGTGGGTTTAAAACGTTTCTTTGAAAGTTTCAGACCGACTCTTGTGTCAGAGTGTTTGAAAAATTGCTTGAAAGCTCTTGAAAAGTGTCGGTGTGAAAAGATTGTTTGTTTGTTTTGAAGAGAGCAAGTATCTACGAGAACCTACCTACTCTAAGGAATTCGTCTGTGTAAATGTCCTTTAAAGTAATGCCATCCCACCATTGAAAGGTAGGTAGCACCACTATTGGAGTTGTTCGGGTCAATTCGAGTTTGTAGGGACATGGTGATCACCAGAGCAATGGGAAGACACCTTAGAAGCTACCCTCATGCCAGGTTCCCGGATCATGAGGACTTACTAAGACATCCTCTACTCGACGATCACCTTTCGAGGCAAGGCAACAGTGAGGCGTACCCTAGGGGTGGTGTGTGCGATTCGTGTTTCGTTTTCAGATATATTTGTCTCGTCATGTTCATTGTGATCTACGCTTGATTTTATTATGGCCATTCATTCTTGCATGCTTATTTGTTAACAGTTAAAAATATTTGCGGAAAAAGTAAATTCTAAGCTATTACAAATGGCGCGGGTCCACATCGCCAAAATTAAACCGGACCCGATTTGACAGAAAAAATAAATAAAGCAAATAAAAGTGCGAAAAGTAAATGTTACAATGCTTTGGGAGAGATACATAATTATTTAAGCGAAATAAAATAAACATGCGAAATTAAATAAATTTAAGAACATGGGCGTTGGACCCTTTTGCAAAATTAAATTAAAGTTAAAAATTAAAAGAGAATGTTTTTTTTTTGTATTTTTAGGTTTTTTAAGATTTAATAGAAAAAGAATTAATTAAAACTAAATACTAAACCTAATTCTAATTATTTTTAAGTTATTAAGAAAATATTGACCTTTAATCTAATTTAACCCTAAGTTAATTTACATGCAAATTTGATTATAAAAATAAATAAATGAATATTATTATGAGAAAGAAAAATTAAAAGAATAAAAATTAACTAAACCTAATTCTATTTTTTTGTATTTTTATTATTAAAAGAATTAACATTAAAACTCTAATTTGAATTTAATTCATGTACATGCAATTTATTTATGAAAATATTAGAATAAAATATTTATTAGGCTTTTCTTGTCTTTTCTGATTTTTTTTAGGCCTTTTTTATATTTTGTAAAAATATTTAATTAAATTAACAAGAAAGCAAATAAAATAATAATTAAAATAAAACATAAGAATAAAATAGAACTTGCAAACCAGGGGGGTGGAAATCCCAATATGGAGGTATACTTTGAATAACCTGGCCCAAAAAGCATGGCTTTTGTTGATTTTGCATGACACGTATACACGCGCTGACTCGTCCTCATGGTGTCCATCAATCCTCAGCCCTTGATCTGATCTCCAGAGGCACGTGTATGTTGGATCCTGGAAGGCGTATGGTGGGCTTGAACGTGGTTACTGCATGTGAACGTCATGGGAAAAATATTATTGAGAATAATACAGACCTGGGGTTCGAACCCAGGTCTCGCACCTCACCAGCCAACACGTATTGCCACTAAGCCATTTGGATTTCATTTAATATATAATAGCATTTAAATAATATAAAAAGAAACGAAGGAGTTAGTGGGTAGCGCGCGAAATTTCAAACCGGCCTATCACGTTCTGACAACGAGGTCGTCTTCCTCATGTTCCTGAAAATAAAAACATTGGGCAACGGTTTATGATGCGTTTCCTTAGGATGGTTTACAAAAAATAGCGATTAAGTCTCAGGTGTCCATAAATTTGGCGCGATGGATGCTTCTTGTTCGTCCAAGCGCGGTGTGATCGGTGGATCTGGAACTGACTGTTTAACGCTGGTTCGCGAAATGTCGCGGAAGCAAGAGTCGCCACCGTCTTTTATTTTCTCCAAATGGAAAGGACAAAAGCACAGAAAAATTCCTTAAAGAGATTGCTCTCGGTTCGGGAGGTAGGTTATAGAAAGGGAAGGTGTTAGCACCCTTTCTATCCATGGTTATCCATGGGCTCTTAGATACTTGCTCATTTGTGTTTTCAAAATTGTTTGTTTGCTTTTCAATTGTGGGTTTAAAAAAGTTTCTTTGAAAATTCCAGTTTGACTCTTGTGTCAGAGTGTTTGAAAAATTGCTTTGAAAGCTTTTGAAAATGTGTTGGTGAAAAGATGTTTTGATTTGTTTGAAATTAGAGCAAGTATCCTTGAGAACCTACCTACCCTAAGGAATTCGTCTGTGTAAGAGTCCTTAAAAGTAATGCCATCCCACCATTGAGAGGTAGGTAGCACCACCGTTGGAGGTGTTCGGGTCAATTCGATGTTCGGGACGTGGTGATCACCGGAGCAATGGGAAGACACCTTAGAAGCTACCCTCATGCCAGGTTCCCGGATCATGAGGACTTACTAAGACGTCCTCTACTCGACGACCACCTTTCGAAAGGCAACAGTGAGGCGTACCCTAGGGGTGGTGTGTGCGAATTGTGTGTCATGTTTCAGTTGTTTGCCTTGTCATGTTTGTTGTGTTCTACGCTTGATTTTATTTAAGACATTCATTCTTGCATGCTTTTTAACAGTTATAAAGTATTTGCGGGAAAAATAAATCTAAAGCTATTACAAAGGCGCGGGTCCACATCGCCAAAATTAAACCGGACCCGATTTGACTGAAAAATAAATAAAGCGAATAAATAAAAGTGCGAGAAATTTAAATTACAAGGCTTTGGGAGAGATACAAAATTATAATAAGCAATATAAAATAAATGCGCAAATTAAATAATTAAAAACAATGGGCGTTGGACCCTTTTGCAAAATATTTAAAGTTAATGAGAATTAAAATTAAAAATTAAATGTTTTTTTTTGGTATTTTGTGTTTTTTAAGATTTAAGGGAAAAAAGAATTTATTGAAATTAAAAATAAAATGCTAAACCCTAGTTCTAATGTTTTTTTAAGTTTATTATGAAAAATATGGAAATTTAACCTAATTTAAATCTAATTTATTTATATACATTTAATTATAAAAATAAAATAAATAAATAAATAATATTGTGATAAAAAAGGGAAAATTAAAAGGTATAAAAATTATTAATTAACCTAATTCTATATTTTGGATTTTTATTAAAAAGGAATTAAAGTTAAAAACCTAATTAAACTAAATAATTACATGTAATTTATTTTACAAAAGTAATTAAAATAAAAATTATATTTTTTCTGCCTTTTTCTGATTTTTATGATATTTTTGCATTTTTTGTAAAAAAAATTAATTAATTAAATTGAGATGACAAATTAAATAAAATTGCAATTAAAAAAATAAGATATAAACATAAATAAGAAAATGCAAACCAGGGGGGGGGGTAGCCCCAAATTGGAGGTGAGGCTTAGCAAATCTGGCCCAATTGTATTGAATTTTGTTGACCTTTTTTTGGATCATGTGTCAGCGTTTTGACCTGGTGTATGATGTGCCTTGAATCTTGGCCATGGATCTGATGCCCTTTGGACGCGTGGGGGTTGATTACTGAGCGCGTATGATGATCCTGACTATTATGCCTGCATACAATCATTAAAGGAAAAATAACATGAAATTATTCAGACCTGGGGTTCGAACCCAGGTCTTATGCCTTGCCAATGCCTTCCCTGACCACTACGCCATGTGAATTCTATTTAATATATAATATCCAATAAATAATATAAAGGCAAATGCGTTAATGGCCTGGAAAAGCGCGCGCGTTTTTAAACGCACCAACCATCAGGTGACACGGCTTCATCTTCCTCCCTGTCCCTGTAAACAAAACAAAATAGGCAACGGTTTTGCAACCGTGGTGTTAGATGGCTTTTAGAAAAATAGCGAATAGCTCAATTCTAAACATAAATTAGGCGCGACTGTATCAACTTCTTCGTCCAGGTGCGTTGAGTGTAATGGTGTAGGTCTGGAACCCTAATTTTACTTCGTTTGAGAAGCCCTAATTTTGAATCCTGAAAACCCTAATATTTAACAATGGCAAAAACGCATATATGGCACAAAAACATAATTGAATATGTTGGTCAGCTTAGAAACACCATTATGAGCAAGAATCCATAAAGAAAAATGCAAAAGGATGCTTGAATTATGCTATGCGATTTCAAGAATTTTGCTTCACAGTTTGACTTATGGGTACCAATTCAGGGCGTTTTGGTTGATGTTAGTGATTGAGAATCGTTCAATGATGTCTCAGGATGATGATAGAACAAGAATTGGAGCTTAAAACCCCCTCCAAGGTTGATTTCAGATTTAAGTTTTTATGGAAAAATTTCAATGTGCAATAGCTTGTTTGGGCGCAGCTTTGTGTGTAAAGGCATTAGGTCTTTGCTTCTGATCATATAGTGAACATATTAGGTCAATAAAACTTGAGAAAATCCAAGGCATTCAATGATTTCAATCTTTGATTTTGTAAGATCTTTTTTGAATCTTTTTTCATGTATATTTGGTTCAATCATGCTCCAATCAGCTTCAAATCTTTCCCTTTTAGTATTTACACGAAATATTGAGTCCAAACCTACATAAAAAGATTTGTTTTCATTAGGTTTGTATTTTTTGTGCATTTTATTTAATTAAATGAATTATAAATGATAAATAATCCCAATAAATAAATAAAAATGGAGAAAAACTTCCTTTTGGGCCTAATGGTCGTGCATAGGCTTGGCATGAAGAAACTTGGAAGAAAAATGGGCCCATTAGCAATTTTGGATCATTTGAAGTAAAGTTGACTTTCAAAAAATTCCAAACATTTCCCAACTTCCACAAGGCATAACTTGCTCAATTTTTAATCTTTTCACATGTTCTTGGACATTTTGGAAAGGTCTTTGAGTCCTTTAACCAATGCCTTTGGTCCCATGTCATTTTGATTTACCAATCTCAAGTTATGGCCTTTGACTTAAAGTCCCTTTTTGTTGACTTTTGAAAATGACCTATAATGTTGAAATTGATAACTTTTTGTGAGAGCATTTCTTGGACTTGGAATATGAAGATGAGTTGTAGGAAATGTCTTTCTCTTCAAAATGAGCTTTGGATGGAATTTTTCTGATAATCCATGTGAAAGTTATGCCCTGGTCAATTTCAGTTGACTTTTTCAGCTGTCCAAATATAGCAACTTTTGCATCTTTGATGATTTCTGAGCCAAATTTTGAGAATCATGATCAAGCATTGATCAAATGATGTTTGTGGCTTCAAAATGATATGTTGACCAAAAATTTGAACTTTTGACTGTCAAATGACCATTTTGCCCCTACAGTTGACTGTAGTGCAATCTAGGGTTTTGACTGTGCAATTTTGAGCTGAATGTCTTGAAACTTGACATGAGGATACTTGACCATCTTTGTAGGCATATGAGACTTGATTGGGCCTTGGAAAACTTTCAATTCTTGATCAGAACACAAACCCTAGTTTTGATTGTATGAGAGACTGTTGCACTGCACAACCCTTGGGGAATTTTGTGACCTTGACTTGACAAATCTTGGAGAATATGGGAGGGCAAATTTTGGGGTACAACAGTTGCCCCTGTTCAATCTTCTTAGACCTGAGGATGCAGATTGGCTGACGTGCCTTTCGTAATCCGATGGTAAAAGATGATTGGACACTAGAGTGCCCAGAAATTTGCGCTCACATAGTGACGGTGATGGTGGAATGGGCTTATAGATGCCATTTGGAGATCGCTGGATAGGACGATGGGCTTATAGATGCCATCTGGATGTTGATCGGGTAAGAGATTCTTTAGCTAGAACCTGCATACCTGCAAAAGAAAAATGAGTACCTGACACGTTGCAGGAGCTGACTTTAGATGCTTGGTATAGATGTGTCCTGACTGGATACATGAGCTGAGTCTGGAGCTTCAAACGCTGATGAATGAACCAGGGATGGTTACTGCCTTAGCATGAATGGTAAGAGAACCTTGGGCGACTTTAACTTCAACAACGCTCGTTGAGAAAAATCTTGGGTATCTTTAACTTCAACAACACTTGTTGAGAAAAAATCTTGAGTGTCTTCTACTGGAATAAGAATCAGGGAGATCTTAGGGTCGATCTGACTGAACCAGAGAGGCCTTTGACTGGGTAGGAATCAGGAAAATCTTAGGGTCGATTTAACTGAACCGGACAAGGTCTTGGAATATCTTCAACTGGATAAGCATCAGGGAGATCTTAGGGTCGATCTGACTGAACCAAGAGAAGGCCTTTGACTGGATAAGCATCAGGAAAATCTTAGGGTCGATTTAACTGAACCGGTCTAGGTCTTGAAATATCTTCAACTGGATAAGCATCAGGGAGATCTTAGGGTCGATCTGACTGAACCAAGAGAAGGCCTTTGACTGGATAAGCATCAGGAAAATCTTAGGGTCGATTTAACTGAACCGGTCTAGGTCTTGAAATATGATTGAGAATTTCAACTGCATCTTTCCTGAAAGGTAAAGGTCAGTCATATGCAATGCATGATGTGGATCAAGCAATGATGTTCTCAACATAAATGAGATTCGTATGATATGATGCAGTGCGTTATGCATGCTATGATGATGTATGTGAAGTTTTATGTGTGTTTTCGTCTAGGAAAGTGAATCCTTGACGGGTGCCGGGAAGTTGTATCCTGGGCTGACGTTGAAGAATAGATTTTGCTTCCGCTGGGGATGATAACTGCAAGAATACCGGTAGGAGAAGATAACTCCGTTGAGGAATAAACTTGGCAAATGAAAAGTCTGCGGGGAGAAAAGATACTCTTGTGACCATGCTGGGAGGCAATACTCTGTGGGGATAGAGATGCTTTGCTGAATGTTGATAGTAACTTGCTGAGGATGTCTTGTTGTCGGAAGTGTTAATGGACTTCGCTGGGGGTAGGAAGAACTGTGTCGACGACGATCTTTCCGTGGCTTTTGGCTGAGGATAACCCAGTTATATCCTGTTAAGGAAATAACTCTTTGAATAAAGCCGGGAGACGCGTTCGTGCTCTGCGAGGAGATAAGCTTCCAGAATTTACTGGGGATAAGCTTACTGCTTGGGGATATGAATTCCAACTTTGCTGGTGACGCTGGATTGGACTCTTCTGGGGAGTTTTGATATGCTGGGGAGGTGACTCCTTTGAATGTTGATACCGCCGGGGAACAATCTTTAGACCAAGACTGCCGGGGGTGCTTGTTAAGGATATATGTATATGCTGCTGGGGAAGTATTGAGATCTACGGGAGAATACTCAATTTCCTTGGGATTTGATAGCTGCTTGGAGGAGAATGTATTGTTTTACTGAACCACTCTCTGGGGAGTTAAGATACGCTTGGCCGTGTTCTTTAGCTGAACCTACCTTGGTACCTTGGAGGACAGAACAATTAGACTGCTCAGACAACTCTTTATTGCCCCTGTTTCTAATGTCACCTGCAATTAATTCCTTTGTTTCGTATGCAAATATTCATGAGTTAGCAAATTATTGTCAATGCATACATCACAAATTGAACCTTGGACGTTCTTCGCAAAACAAAACAGAAAAAAGAAAAACACTTGGCACGTTTAACTGAAAAATATATTTGTATTGATTTTGAATGGCCTGAATAGGCGTTTTGTGTACAAGAGGCTGACGTCCTAGTAAGAGGTACGCCGCCGATCAAAAGAGTTTATACAAGTTTTGTACAAAAGAAAATAAAACAGCTGTGTGAAATATGAATGATCCACTGGGTTTCAACTCTGCTATTGTCTTTATAACTCCGAGCGTCTCATCACTTGATGACCTTGGTTGAGGGTGAAGCTGACTGATCGATGCCGTCTGAACTTGCTGCAGATACTGGATTCTGGATGCAAAGTGATCCAATGAGACATAGTATTACGCTTTTATCCCTAATTTTTGCCTGGACCGCCCTTTCGGGTTTTCAGTCCACCGGGATACCCATTTTTGCCCAAGCCGCCTTTTCAGGTTTTCGACTTGCCGGGTGTACAGATTTTTTTGTTTTCATCCCTTCATTTTGCCCGAACCCTTTTGGTTCGACGGGAAGCCCTAATTTTTGCCTAGGCATGTCAGCCTAGCGGGTCTTTTTCATGCGTAGTATTTTTTAACTATGTCTGCATTGGCGGGGTGAGGAAGGTCGTCACCATCCATGTTGGTTAATATCATTGCTCCTCCTGAGAACACATGCTTAACCACAAATGGCCCTTCGTATGTAGGGGTCCATTTGCCCCTTGGATCACTCTGAGGAAGGATGATTCTCTTGATTACCAGATCTCCAACTTGATATTCCTGTGGTCTGACCTTCTTGTTAAATGCCCTGATCATCCGTTTCTGATACGTCTGACCATGACAGATAGCAGCAAGTCTCTTTTCGTCAATGAGGTTGAGTTGATCAAGTCGAGTCTGGATCCAATCATCTTCATTCAGATTTGCATCCTTCATTATCCGGAGAGAGGGTATTTGCACTTCAATCGGCAAGACTGCCTCCATGCCATAAACCAGAGAAAACGGAGTTGCCCCGGTTGACGTTCTAGCTGAGGTACGGTACCCATGCAGAGCGAACGGTAACATCTCGTGCCAATCTTTGTAAGTTACTGTCATCTTCTGCACGATTTTCTTGATGTTCTTATTTGCTGCTTCTACAGCCCCATTCATCTTCAGTCTGTAAGGAGAAGAATTGTGATGCTGTATCTTGAATTGTTCGCAAAGCTCAGCGATCATCTTATTGTTCAGATTGGTACCGTTGTCTGTAATAATCCGCTCAGGGACGCCGTACCGACAGATCAGATTGTGTCGAATAAACCGTGCCACAACAGTCTTGGTTACCGTAGCATAGGATGCTGCCTCAACCCACTTCGTGAAATAGTCGATCGCTACTAGGATGAAGCGATGTCCATTGGATGCCGTAGGTTTTATCTCGCCGATCATGTCTATACCCCACATTGCAAACGGCCAAGGCGCAGTCAGAACATTCAGGGGAACCGGAGGAACATGCACCTTATCTGCATAAATCTGGCACTTGTGGCATGTCCTGGAGTGTTGGTAGCAGTCAGCTTACATTGTGGACCAATAATATCCTGCCCGTAGGATTTTCTTAGCCATAGTGTGTCCACTGGAATGCGTACCAAAGGTCCCTTCATGTAGCTCTTCCATGATTCTTTCTGCTTCAATCTTGTCCACACAACGCAGTAAGGTTGAATCATGGTTTCGCTTGTACAAGATGCCGTTGCTAAGGAAGAACTTGGCTGCAAATCTCCTCAGGAATTTCTTATCGTTGATAGAGGCACCTTCAGGGTATTCCTGAGCTTCCAGATATCTCTTCACTTCGTGGTACCAAGGCTTCTCAGTTACCAATTCAGTTTCGAGATCACAACAGTATGCCGGTTCGTCCAATTTCCAGATGATGATCCGGGGAGCCTCATTATCCCATTTGACCTTGAACATTGAAGACATTGTAGCTAACGCGTCCGCTAACTGATTCTCTTCTCTTGGAAAGTGCTCAAAGGTTATCTCTGTGAAGTGGGGAATCAGGGTCAACACACATTCTCTATAAGGAATCAAGTTTGGATGTTTCGTATCCCACTCTCCTTTGATCTGATTGATCACAAGAGCGGAATCTCCGAAAACACTTAGGAATTTGATCCTTAGGTCAATCGCAGCTTGAAGACCCATGATACACGCCTCATACTCCGCCATGTTGTTGGTACAGTTGAAACATAGCCGGGCAGTGAGTGGAGTATGAGTACCTTGTGGAGATATGATTATGGCACCAATACCATTTCCCAAAGCATTGGAAGCTCCGTCAAAGTGCATAGACCATCGGGATCCTGGTTCAGGTCCTTCATCCGGTCCAGGTACTTCACAATCAGTTACAATCATGATGCTTTCATCCGGAAACTCGAAGTTCATTGATTGGTAGTCATCTACAGCTTGATGAGCTAAGTGGTCTGCCAATACACTCCCTTTGATGGCTTTCTGGGTTGTGTACTGAATGTCGTATTCCGTCAAGATCATTTGCCATCTTGCAATTCTCCCAGACAGAGCAGGCTTTTCGAATATGTACTTTATAGGATCCATTTTTGAGATCAACAAGGTAGTGTGAGTCAGCATATACTGTCTCAGCCGGCGAGCAGCCCATACCAAAGCGCAGCAAGTTTTCTCAAGCAGTGAGTATCGGGTCTCACAGTCGGTAAACTTTTTGCTAAGGTAATAAATGGCATGCTCTTTTCGGCCAGACTCGTCATGCTGCCCCAGCACGCACCCCATTGAGTTGTCCAGCACTGTCAGGTATAGGATCAGAGGTCTCCCTTCAACCGGTGGCATAAGGATGGGTGGTTCTTGGAGATACTCTTTGATTTTGTCGAAGGCGGCCTGACATTCATCGTTCCAACGTACTACCTGATCTTTCTTCAACAGCTTGAAGATTGGCTCACAGGTAGCGGTCAGATGTGAGATGAATCGAGCGATGTAATTCAGGCGTCCTAAGAAGCCTCTGACTTCCTTCTCTGTCTTAGGAACTGGCATCTCTTGAATAGCTTTGACCTTAGCAGGGTCCACTTGAATACCTTTATCACTGACCACGAAGCCTAGCAGTTTTCCCGATCTTACCCCGAAGGTGCACTTGTTCGGGTTCAATCTCAGCTTGTACAGTTTCAATCGGTCAAACAATTTCTGTAGATGATCTAGATGCTCTTCCTCAGTCTGGGACCTAGCGATCATGTCGTCCACATACACTTCTATCTCGTGATGTATCATGTCATGAAATAAGGCAACCATGGCACGTTGGTAGGTTGCCCCAGCATTCTTTAATCCGAACGGCATGACCTTGTAACAGAAGGTGCCCCACTGAGTAACAAATGTAGTCTTTTCCATGTCTTCAGGTGCCATCTTGATCTGATTGTAGCCTGAAAAGCCATCCATGAAAGAGAATACCTTGTGCTGAGCTGTATTATCAACAAGGACATCAATGTGAGGTAAGGGGAAGTCATCCTTGGGGCTGGCCCTGTTCAGATCCCTATAGTCGACACACATTCTGACCTTACTGTCTTTTTTAGGTACCGGCACCACGTTGGCAACCCACTGAGGGTAAGAAGTTACTGCAAGAAACCCGGCATCAAACTGTTTCATGACCTCGGCTTTAATCTTCTCTGACATCTCTGGACGCATCCGACGAACCTTTTGTTTAACTGGAGGGCAGTCTTCCCTAGTCGGCAAATGATGGACGACAATATCGGTATCCAACCCGGGCATGTCTTCGTAGGACCAGGCAAAGATCTCCATATAGTCATGTAACATCTTGGTTAACCGTTGCTTCACGCTGAGCTCTAGGTTGGCACCAATCTTTACCTCTTTCCTGTCTGCCTCAGTACCCAGGTTTATGGTTTCCACTGGCTCTTCATGGGGTTGAATTGCCCTCTCCTCTTGAAGCAACAGTCTTGCAAGCTCGCCAGGCACTTCACAATCATCTTCACCTTCGTCTTCGGCTAAGTTGATCGGATTTTCGAAGTCATAACTGGCATTAGCAGAGTTGTTACCAGTGAGATCCAGAGTGGATTGGAACCTGTATGAGTGAGTGTGTGTGTAAATACAGCTGTTTTGAAAATTATGTAAAGGAAAGGAAAGATAGAAAAGGAACACAATATTTGCAATGCGAAAAACGTCCAAAATTTTCATTCATGATGTATAAAATGACAGTTTGTATGCCCTCACAAATAGAACCACGATGCCTCGGGTAAGACACCGGGCCATAGAGTTTATCATTGTTTATTACAAAATAACAAAACATAGGAATTCATTACTTAGTAAGAAAAGAAACAGGGAGATTGTCCTTCGCACTCCAATTGTTAAGTCCACCGTCAGTTGCTGGGTAGATCCAGCTATCGAACTCAGCTTCATCAACTTCCTCTTTGTCCCCAATAGCATTAACTCCATGAGCAGGCAGGGGAGCTGTCACCACGTTAGGCTTGTCAGATGCCTCAAACTGTACCTCCTTAGCGTCAATGAGATCCTGCAGCTTGTTCTTTAGTGCCCAACAGTCATCCGTAGAGTGCCCCGGGCTTTCTGAATGGTAAGCACAACGAGCATTCGGATTGTACTTGGGGGATGCAGTATTTGGAAACTTCGGCGCCTCCCTGACAGTCACTAAATTAGTTGCGAGCAACTGTGGCAGGATCTGTGATAAGGTCATGCCTAAGCGGGTGAATTCTCTCCGGGGTCTTTCCATCTTCTGAGTATTGTTTGGCCGGGGAGCGGCAGCAGGCTTAGCAATCATGACCGCACTGGCAGATTGGCGGTGCTCATGTCTTTCCGATCTTCTGGAACCGTACACGGCACTAGACTCCTTCTTGAAAGGTTTCTTTTCTGAACTAGATGAGGCACCCTTCGCAATCTTCCCAGATTTCAGCCCAGCTTCAATTCTCTCTCCAGTTAAGATCAAATC
Organism: Vicia faba; assembly: GCA_948472305.1. Lineage (NCBI taxonomy): Eukaryota > Viridiplantae > Streptophyta > Magnoliopsida > Fabales > Fabaceae > Vicia > Vicia faba. The sequence continues at coordinate 933,252,933 of OX451737.1, forward strand.
AGTGAAACCAGCAGAAGAATTCCCAATGAGGTGGTTGAAAAATGGCCCAGATAGGGTCCCCAAGAACATGTCAACCAGCTCCCGATCAGTCAATGGTGGCTGCACCCTGCCAGCCAGGTCTCTCCACTTCTGAGCGTACTCCTTAAAACCTTCGCTTGCACCTAACGCCATACCCTGGAGTTGGGTACGTGTGGGGGCAAGGTCGGCATTATACTGATACTGCTTGTAGAAAGCAGTAGCCAGCTCCTCCCAGTTACGAACTTTGGTCCCATCCAGCTGATAGAACCATTCGAGATGAGTCCCTGAAAGACTCTCCTGGAAGAAGTGGATCCATAGATTCTTGTCCGCAGAGTACGGCTGAATTTTCCGAACATAGGACCTTAAGTGCAGCTTGGGACAAGACGCCCCGTCATACTTCGAGAAGGATGGTGCTTTGAATTTGTGCGGAATAATCACACCAGTCGACAAACCCAGATCTCCGAAGTCTAGCCCAGGTGCCTGTTGCACCTCCATAGCCTTCAACCTGTCTTCCAGTTGTTTGTACCTGTCATCTGCAGGAGGGTATTGCTCCTCATCGAAATCTGTCTCGTTGTCGGAGACGACCGGACTAGGAACCTTTACTTCTGCCTGAGAAGGACTCTTGCCAACAGAAGAACCAGCCTCTTCATGCTGCAGAGTATTACCCAACCTTCGGCCCGAGTTGAACAGAACAGTTCTTCTCTTCTTCTTCTTCTCCTTCTTCAGGAGCATAGTCTTCAGTTCTTCTTGGCCTTTAGCTAGACCCATGATTAGTTCCTGAAACTGCGCATTCTGCGCCTGGAGAGCCTTGATTGATGTCTCTGTTGATTCAGATCTGGGATTCATGATGCTGAAATAAACAGCGAAGAACTGTAAGCAACCTGAAAAGGGGAAAAACCTGCTATGCACATGATGTATGAAATGCGTATGCAATGCATTCAAGGGTTCGAAAGTTCAAATTCGTTGTAGACAAGAAAAGAACACGCGTTATCATTAAAGGAAATCATTGTTTAATACATCAAGGCCTCAGGGGCAAAAAATACAAAAAATCAAGTCAATCCCAAAATACACTGCGCATCCTCTTCGGAGCTATGTAGGTGTTGAGGTTCCTCTCCTCATGCAGCAGGCGAGTGAGCTCCAGGACCTTCTTTTCACTGGCATGCAGGCTGGTCTCAAGAGAATTCCTTTCCTCCTTAAGCTGGATCCAGCTCTTTTGCATCTCTTCCCAGGATGTGGGCATATCAGGGTGCTGAATAACATGAGACACTTCCCCTTCCAAGACAGGTTCTTTGATTACCGGAAGCATGTGAGGATAAGGCATCACTAACTTCTGAGAGCGGGCGCGTACCCATTTGAGATAAGGCTCCAAAGGGATGGAGTTCCTGTGCCCCAGTGTTTTGCTGTCTATCCTACTGGGCATCCTCCAGGCTCTGATAAACCTCTGACGAAGTCCTTGAGTATCACTGTCGAAGTCAAAAACTATGTCAGGAATTAGCATGTCATGAGGACCGTCCCTCCGAGCATAACCAAACTGTCTCCAAGCCAGGCATGGGCTATAAGTAATACCTCCTCTGATTCCAAGTAAAGGAACATTAGGGTACTCCCCACAACGATCAATGATAGTGACATCTCCTCTGGACCTAGGACACCAATGTATATCTGCATGTGTAAGAGTCATCAACCGTTGTGACCATCTCAAACCCCGCTCATTCTTCAGGACTGATTGGGGAAGGTGCGAAATAAACCACCTTCCCAGGAGAGGAGTGCAACATATAAGGACACCTCTTTTTCTCATGGTTCGAGTGTAACATGAGTGAAGGATGTCCCCCAGCAACGTAGGTATAGGATTCCTGGACATAAAGATCTGAACGGCACTGATATCAATGAGCTGATCTGGGTTAGGGAACAACACCAAACCATAAACAAGGAGGGCCACAACCTCTTCAAAAGCTTGCAAGTCAAGGGAGTTCCAACATTCAAGGGCCTTTTCAAACAGAAACCTGGCTAAGAACCCTTTGATACCACTTCTGATTTCCCAATGTCCCTTGAGGTCAGATGACTGCAGGTGCAAGGCTTTAGCAATCTCTTCAAGCTTAGGTTCCTTTTCTGTACCGTTGAAGGGTAGCTGATCAAGGATAGGGATCTTCAGGAGCCGGGAGAACTCCTCCAATGTAGGTACCAACTGATAGTCCAAGAAGGTAAAACAGTGATGCAGGGGATCAAAGAACTGGAACAGGACCTTTATCATATCTTCCTCAATGTTGGTGTTGACCAAGCTGATGAGGCTTCCATGCCTTTCACTGAATGAAGAGTTCTCGGGAATCCTGGATATAAGCTCCTTAAGCTGAGGAGGGATCCTTACAAGATTGACTTGAATTGTCTTTCTACGAACAGTTTCCATGTCCTACAAAACAAGAACAAAGATGAAAATTCGAACCCCTGAAATGGTTAGTCAATGCATATGATGCTGGATGATGTCATGATGCTATGATTAAACACACCACAGATATTTACAAAGACAAACATGTAGGGCACACAAGGCACACAAGACAAGCCCTTAAGGTTTAAGGCCAGCATGAGGTCTGGGTAGTACCCTCTTGAAGTTGGTGGGTTCAACCTGTCCTAATCAAAGTAACCGGGTTCTAAGGTTCCCAATATCACGGGATTGCTTTCATTGTTCATCGTTTCGATTTAGCCACTGAACTGGCGACCGAAATATTCCAGGAAAGCAACCCTCAATTGAGTGTAGTATCGAGTATCAACCAACCTCGGACTGCACCAAAGTCAGTTATCTCACTACCCTAAAGAGGCCAAGATAGTTCAATTAAGGTTCCTAAGGTCTGTTGATGCTTCACGACACCACGCGGAGGCCCCGTACTCTCCTTGACTGAACTCAAGGGTTACCGGTACACACCAAAGTGCCACATCAACGTAGCAGACTGTTTCAACCGTGTCGGTATACCCCGCACAGTTCCCTCACAGCCTTGTTGCTACTTTCTAAGAAAGGTATCCCCCAGATCCGGGTTTAGGATCTATAGAACTCCCAAGCAACCCACAATTTAAAGCATACAAGGAAAACAATTGAAAACATAGTTATAAGCTAGCCCTAAGGTACACCTCACTTTAAGTTTAGTCCCCAGCAGAGTCGCCAGTTCTGTGATCGGTGGATCTGGAACTGACTGTTTAACGCTGGTTCGTGAAATGTCGCGGAAGCAAGAGTCGCCACCGTCTTTTATTTTCTCCAAATGGAAAGGACAAAAGCACAGAAAAATTCCTTAAAGAGATTGCTCTCGGTTCGGGAGGTAGGTTATAGAAAGGGAAGGTGTTAGCACCCTTTCTATCCATGGTTATCCATGGGCTCTTAGATACTTGCTCATTTGTGTTTTCAAAATTGTTTGTTTGCTTTTCAATTGTGGGTTTAAAAAAGTTTCTTTGAAAATTCCAGTTCGACTCTTGTGTCAGAGTGTTTGAAAAATTGCTTTGAAAGCTTTTGAAAATGTGTTGGTGAAAAGATGTTTTGATTTGTTTGAAATTAGAGCAAGTATCCTTGAGAACCTACCTACCCTAAGGAATTCGTCTGTGTAAGAGTCCTTAAAAGTAATGCCATCCCACCATTGAGAGGTAGGTAGCACCACCGTTGGAGGTGTTCGGGTCAATTCGATGTTCGGGACGTGGTGATCACCGGAGCAATGGGAAGACACCTTAGAAGCTACCCTCATGCCAGGTTCCCGGATCATGAGGACTTACTAAGACGTCCTCTACTCGACGACCACCTTTCGAAAGGCAACAGTGAGGCGTACCCTAGGGGTGGTGTGTGCGAATTGTGTGTCATGTTTCAGTTGTTTGCCTTGTCATGTTTGTTGTGTTCTACGCTTTATTTTATTTAAGACATTCATTCTTGCATGCTTTTTAATAGTTATAAAGTATTTGCGGGAAAAATAAATCTAAAGCTATTACAAAGGCGCGGGTCCACATCGCCAAAATTAAACCGGACCCGATTTGACTGGAAAATAAATAAAGCGAATAAATAAAAGTGCGAGAAATTTAAATTACAAGGCTTTGGGAGAGATACAAAATTATAATAAGCAATATAAAATAAATGCGCAAATTAAATAATTAAAAACAATGGGCGTTGGACCCTTTTGCAAAATATTTAAAGTTAATGAGAATTAAAATTAAAAATTAAATGTTTTTTTTTGGTATTTTGTGTTTTTTAAGATTTAAGGGAAAAAAGAATTTATTGAAATTAAAAATAAAATGCTAAACCCTAGTTCTAATGTTTTTTTAAGTTTATTATGAAAAATATGGAAATTTAACCTAATTTAAATCTAATTTATTTATATACATTTAATTATAAAAATAAAATAAATAAATAAATAATATTGTGATAAAAAAGGGAAAATTAAAAGGTATAAAAATTATTAATTAACCTAATTCTATATTTTGGATTTTTATTAAAAAGGAATTAAAGTTAAAAACCTAATTAAACTAAATAATTACATGTAATTTATTTTACAAAAGTAATTAAAATAAAAATTATATTTTTTCTGCCTTTTTCTGATTTTTATGATATTTTTGCATTTTTTGTAAAAAAAATTAATTAATTAAATTGAGATGACAAATTAAATAAAATTGCAATTAAAAAAATAAGATATAAACATAAATAAGAAAATGCAAACCAGGGGGGGGGGGGGTAGCCCCAAATTGGAGGTGAGGCTTAGCAAATCTGGCCCAATTGTATTGAATTTTGTTGACCTTTTTTTGGATCATGTGTCAGCGTTTTGACCTGGTGTATGATGTGCCTTGAATCTTGGCCATGGATCTGATGCCCTTTGGACGCGTGGGGGTTGATTACTGAGCGCGTATGATGATCCTGACTATTATGCCTGCATACAATCATTAAAGGAAAAATAACATGAAATTATTCAGACCTGGGGTTCGAACCCAGGTCTTATGCCTTGCCAATGCCTTCCCTGACCACTACGCCATGTGAATTCTATTTAATATATAATATCCAATAAATAATATAAAGGCAAATGCGTTAATGGCCTGGAAAAGCGCGCGCGTTTTTAAACGCACCAACCATCAGGTGACACGGCTTCATCTTCCTCCCTGTCCCTGTAAACAAAACAAAATAGGCAACGGTTTTGCAACTGTGGTGTTAGATGGCTTTTAGAAAAATAGCGAATAGCTCAATTCTAAACATAAATTAGGCGCGACTGTATCAACTTCTTCGTCCAGGTGCGTTGAGTGTAATGGTGTAGGTCTGGAACCCTAATTTTACTTCGTTTGAGAAGCCCTAATTTTGAATCCTGAAAACCCTAATATTTAACAATGGCAAAAACGCATATATGGCACAAAAACATAATTGAATATGTTGGTCAGCTTAGAAACACCATTATGAGCAAGAATCCATAAAGAAAAATGCAAAAGGATGCTTGAATTATGCTATGCGATTTCAAGAATTTTGCTTCACAGTTTGACTTATGGGTACCAATTCAGGGCGTTTTGGTTGATGTTAGTGATTGAGAATCGTTCAATGATGTCTCAGGATGATGATAGAACAAGAATTGGAGCTTAAAACCCCCTCCAAGGTTGATTTCAGATTTAAGTTTTTATGGAAAAATTTCAATGTGCAATAGCTTGTTTGGGCGCAGCTTTGTGTGTAAAGGCATTGGGTCTTTGCTTCTGATCATATAGTGAACATATTAGGTCAATAAAACTTGAGAAAATCCAAGGCATTCAATGATTTCAATCTTTCATTTTGTAAGATCTTTTTTGAATCTTTTTTCATGTATATTTGGTTCAATCATGCTCCAATCAGCTTCAAATCTTTCCCTTTTAGTATTTACACGAAATATTGAGTCCAAACCTACATAAAAAGATTTGTTTTCATTAGGTTTGTATTTTTTGTGCATTTTATTTAATTAAATGAATTATAAATGATAAATAATCCCAATAAATAAATAAAAATGGAGAAAAACTTCCTTTTGGGCCTAATGGTCGTGCATAGGCTTGGCATGAAGAAACTTGGAAGAAAAATGGGCCCATTAGCAATTTTGGATCATTTGAAGTAAAGTTGACTTTCAAAACATTCCAAACATTTCCCAACTTCCACAAGGCATAACTTGCTCAATTTTTAAGCTTTTCACATGTTCTTGGACATTTTGGAAAGGTCTTTGAGTCCTTTAACCAATGCCTTTGGTCCCATGTCATTTTGATTTACCAATCTCAAGTTATGGCCTTTGACTTAAAGTCCCTTTTTGTTGACTTTTGAAAATGACCTATAATGTTGAAATTGATAACTTTTTGTGAGAGCATTTCTTGGACTTGGAATATGAAGATGAGTTGTAGGAAATGTCTTTCTCTTCAAAATGAGCTTTGGATGGAATTTTTCTGATAATCCATGTGAAAGTTATGCCCTGGTCAATTTCAGTTGACTTTTTCAGCTGTCCAAATATAGCAACTTTTGCATCTTTGATGATTTCTGAGCCAAATTTTGAGAATCATGATCAAGCATTGATCAAATGATGTTTGTGGCTTCAAAATGATATGTTGACCAAAAATTTGAACTTTTGACTGTCAAATGACCATTTTGCCCCTACACTTGACTGTAGTGCAATCTAGGGTTTTGACTGTGCAATTTTGAGCTGAATGTCTTGAAACTTGACATGAGGATACTTGACCATCTTTGTAGGCATATGAGACTTGATTGGGCCTTGGAAAACTTTCAATTCTTGATCAGAACACAAACCCTAGTTTTGATTGTATGAGAGACTGTTGCACTGCACAACCCTTGGGGAATTTTGTGACCTTGACTTGACAAATCTTGGAGAATATGGGAGGGCAAATTTTGGGGTACAACACGCGGTGATTCGAATGGTGGTACTGTGTTGTTCCAATTTTGCTTTGTGTGGAAACCCCTAATTCAAGAACCTGCAAACCCTAAAAAGCAACAATGGTATCTTTGTACATAACACAGGAAAACGCAATTAAGTGTATTAGTTAGCTTCAGAATCAGATGAGGAATAAGAATCCATGAAGAAAATGTTATGAAAATGCCTAAATTTAAGAATACGATTGTGAGTTTTTCACGCCATATTTGGAATGCCGTATACCAATTCTTGGGGTTCGAATGAATGTTAGGGATTGGAATCGCTTCTGGGAATCTTGAGGAAGCCAATGGGATGAAAATCTTGGCTTGAAACCGCCTGCAAATTGATTTTCAGTATTGAGATTTTTGGCCAAAATTTCAAGCTTGTAGAGAGCTTTTCTGCGCAGCTTTCAGTCTCTTATGATTAGGTTTTGATTCATGCTTATGTATTGAGGCTATTAGGTTAACAAAAGTAGAACAAATCCATGGCATTGATAGTTTTCAATATTTGATTTTTCACCATTATGTTTCATATCTTTTTCACATGGTTTTTGTATCAATTAGGCTCAAATCAAACCAAATCTTTCCTAATTAGCCTATGCACGAAATCTTGATGGCAAAACATGCATGAAAAGATTTTTTAGGTCAAGTTTTATATTTTCTACATATTTAAATGTTTTAAATGAATTAATATAAATAATAATTCAAATAAATAAATAAAAAAATGAGAAAATACTTCCCTTTGGGCCAAGTGGTCGTGCATAGGCTTGGAATGATGAATCATGGAAGAAAAATGGGCCCATTAGCATTTTTAGACCATTTGAATCAAAGTTGACTTTTCAAAATATCCAAAAATTTCCCAACTTCCACAAGGCATAACTTGCTCAATTTTTAATCTTTTCTCATGTTCTTGGACATTTTGGAAAGGTCTTTGAGTCCTCTAACCAATGCCTTTTGTCCCATGTCATTTTGATTTACCAATCTCAAGTTATGGCCTTTGACTTAAAGTCCCTTTTTGTTGACTTTTGAAAATGACCTATAATGTTGAAATTGATAATTTTTTGTGAGAGCATTTCTTGGACTTGAAGTATGAAGATGAGTTGTAGGAAATGTCTTTCTCTTCAAAATGAGCTTTGGATGGAATTTTTCTGATAATCCATGTGAAAGTTATGCCCTGGTCAATTTCAGTTGACTTTTTCAGCTGTCCAAATAAGGAAACTTTTGCATCTTGATGATTTTCTGAGCCAAATTTTGAGAATCATGATCAAGCATTGATCAAATGATGTTTGTGGCTTCAAAATGATATGTTGACCAAAAATTTGAACTTTTGACTGTCAAATGACCATTTTGCCCCTACAGTTGACTGTAGTGCAATTAGGGTTTTGACTGTGCAATTTTGAGCTGAATGCCTTGGAACTTGATATGAGGATGCTTGACCATATTTGTAGGCATATGAGACTTGATTGGGCCTTTGAAAACTTCCTTTCTTGATCAGAACACAAAACCCTAATCTTGACTGTATAGGAGACTTTTGCACTGTGCAACCCTTGGGGAATTTTGCAGCTTGACTTGGCAATTTCTTGGAGAATATGGGAGGGCAAATTTTGGGGTACAACAGTTGCCCCTGTTCAATCTTCTTAGACCTGAGGATGCAGATTGGCTGGCGTGCCTTTCGTAATCCGAGGGTAGAAGATGATTGGACACTAGAGTGCCCAGAAATTTACGCTCACATGTTAGCAGTGTGATGGGGGAATGGGCTTATAGATGCCATTTAGAGATTGCTGGATAGGATGATGGGCTTATAGATGCCATCTGGATGTTGATCGCGTAGGAGATTCCTTAGCGAGAACCTGCATACCTGCAAAACAGAAAAATGAGTACCTGACACGTTGCAGGAGCTGATTTTAGATGCTTGGTATAGATGTGTCCTGACTGGTTACAGGAGCTGGATCTGGAGCTTCAAAAGATGATGAATGAACCAGGTATGGTTACTGCCTTAGCATGAATGGTAAGAGAACCTTGGGTGATTTCAACTTCAACAATGCTCGTTGAGAAAATCTTGATTGGAATTATTATCTTCGCAGTATTGGGAAGAGAACCATAGGCAATTATAATCTGAAAGGAATGATCACCTCACTCATCGTCGGAGAGGGAAACATCTGAAAAGGACTTACCACCTCACACACCGTCGGAGAGGGAACCATAAGAGACTATCACCTCGCACTCATCGTCGGAGAGGGAAACATCTGAAAAGGACTTACCACCTCACACACCGTCGGAGAGGGAAACATCTGAAAAGGACTTCTACTGAGTCTTCATCGGGAAAATCTGTTGGGAGTCGATTTAGCTGGACTGGACAAGGTCTTGAAATGTCTTCAACTGGAATAAGTGTCAGAACGTCGCCATATCTGGTTCATATCTGGACTATATCTGGAAGGAAATCTGGAAGCAGTATCAGAACGTCACCGTCTCTGGTTTACATCTGAAACTATATCTAGAAGGAATTCTGGAAGCAGCATCAGAACGTCACCATATCTGGATCATATCTGAAACTATATCTAGGAGGAAATCTGGAAGCAGCATCAGAACGTCACCATCTTTGGGTCATATCTGAAACTATATCTAGGAGGAACTCTGGAAGCAGCATCAGAACGTCACCATATCTGGGTCATATCTGAAACTATATCTAGAAGGAAATCTGGAAGCAGCATCAGAACGTCACCATATCTGGATCATCTGAAACTATATCTGGAAGGAAATCTGGAAGCAGCATCAGAACGTCACCATCTCTGGGTCATATCTGAAACTATATCTAGAAGGATATCTGGAAGCAGCATCAGAACGTCACCATATCTGGGTCATATCTGAAACTATATCTAGAAGGAAATCTGGAAGCAGTATCAGAACGTCACCATATCTGGATCATATCTGAAACTATATCTAGGAGGAAATCTGGAAGCAGCATCAGAACGTCACCATCTCTGGGTCATATCTGAAACTATATCTAGAAGGAAATCTGGAAGCAGTATCAGAACGTCACCATATCTGGGTCATATCTGAAACTATATCTAGAAGGAAATCTGGAAGCAGTATCAGAACGTCACCATCTCTGGGTCATATCTGAAGCTATATCTAGAAAGAATTGCGATAGTTGATAATAGTCATCTTTGTATTGACCTTTCCTGAAAGGTAAAACATAATTGTATGCAAAATCATGATGCATGAACTGTATGTCTTCAAAATTAATGAGATTCGTGTAGTATGATGCATATGCATGCTATAACGTATGAAGATGTGATGTTTATGAATGTATGTTTCCGTCTAGAAAAGTAAATCCTTGACGAGTGCCGGGAGGTCACTCCTGGGCTGATGTTGGAGAATTAGATCTTGCTCCTGCTGGGGATGATAACTGCAAGAATACCGGTAGGAGAAGATGACTCTGTTGCGGAATAAAGCTTGGCAAATGGAAGATTCTGCGGAGAGAAAAAACTCTAGCGACCATGCTGGGGAGTGATACTCTGTGGGAAGAGAGATACTTTTGTTGAATATTGATAGTAGTTTGCTGAGGATATCTTTGTTGTTGGAAGTATTGATGGACTTCGCTGGGGTAAGAAGACTGTGTCGACGACGATCTTTCTATGGCTTTTGGCTGAGGATAACCCAGTTATATCTTGTTAAGTAAATGACTCTTTGAATAAAGTCGGGCGACGCGTTCGTGCTCTGCGAGGGGGTAGGCTTCCAGAATCTACTGGGGATAAGCTTATTGCTTGGGGATATGAATTCCAACCTTCCTGGGGAAACTGGATTGGACTCTCCTGGGGAAGTATTGAACTGTATTGGTTATGTTCTTCAACGGACCCTACCTTGACACCTTAGAGGACAGAGCAATCAGATTGCTTAGACCACCCATTATTGCCCCTGTTTCCGATGTGGGAGCGGAAGATACCTGTGAGGCGCTGATAGCTGTTGATGGACAAACCTTCTTCTGGTAGGCAGGTGGCAAGATGACAGGACATAGTCGTATGCTTTGATCCCTAACTTTTGCCTGGACCGCCCTTTCGGGTTTTCAGTCCACCGGGATACCCATTTTTGTTCAAGCCGCCTTTTCAGGTTTTCGACTTGCCGGGTGTACAGGTTTTTTTCATTTATTCCCTTCATTTTGCCCGAACCCTTTTGGTTCGCCGGGAAGCCCTTATTTTTGCCTAGGTGTGTCAACCTAGCGGGTCTTTGATTATGCGTAGTATTTTTTCGACTATGTCCGTTCTCAGAAAGTCAGGAGTTGCCCCTGTTAGAAGTGTAGTGTTGCCATACTACCAGAAGATCTTTGTTTGATCGTCCAATGCCCCAAACGATCCAGATGGAGATTTGCCCCAGACTATTTGGCTTTTGCGAGATTCTCCGAATCTTGATTGGACTGCCCCAGATAATGGACCATGATCATGTCTGCCCCTGGATTGGAAGTACTTATGTTCATTAGGCATTCCTCGTGCGAATTTCCCTGCTGCTCAAACAAAAAGTCATATGCGAACAAAGTTATGTTAAAAATGCAAAGCCTATGTCTGTCTTGAAGATTTTAAAAATGCATTCTTTTTCATAAAACAAGTGAATGTTTGTAAAACGTGATGTCAACTCCGTATTTACCGTAGGCCTTAAGGAGTCAGGATACCTTTCGTAACAGTATGCTTTCGGACTAACCCATGCTTCAGCTAGGACTTTTAAGGGTTATAACGTGGCCTGGTTCACGGTTTAAGCAACAAAGGATAAAGGCTCAAATTTTATTTGTACCCACCCGCTCTTCGTGATGTTCTCCAAACCTAAACTCAGCTGATCGTACGTTAGACCTTGTTTGAGTCTTTGTCCTGATGTTCCAATGATGGTTCGGATATTGATGATTTATTTTGAATGGGCAGTCATTTCTTTTTTTGTTGAGGGTTTGTAAGACCTCTTTCTTTTTGATTTCGTTATCCCTATTTTTTTGCCTGAACTGTTTCCTTTTTTGGAATTACAGTCAGCGGGATGCCCCAGTTTTGTAAGTCTCCTTCATGGGTTTTGACTTAATGGGTTTTTCATTTTTGAGATATAATGACTGCCTATCTTTATGATTATTCGGAATCATCACTGTCTTTTGTTTTTGGAAAGACTCATTTTGTGCCATTCATTGTGCACTTGGATCAACTGAGAAGCCTACCCTGCCCCAGGTTATGATTAAGGGTTTTAATTTTCGAAAATAAAAACTCCTACTTCTTTGGCTCAGAGGGGTTGACGAGGGATTATCTTCCTTATAACTCCAGTGTTTAGGATTTGAAACAATGCCTGTACCTCATCAGCGGGGTCTATTCAAAAGCATACTGTAAAGATAGCGGTATCGTTTTCGTCATCCTCCCTCAAGAGGCTCAGAATTATTAACCAAGAGTTGATCATCAGAAAAAATATGAAAAGAATTTTGAATATAATGAAAACAATTGTATTAATTCCCGAAACAGACATATGCGATGCATTAATAGAATAAAAGAGTTTGCTATGACATTAATTGTTTATATAAGCAAAGAAAAACACAACTCAGAAATTCAAATAAACAAAAGGTCTTCAACGATTGGGTAACGGAGCAGTGATTATGTTTGGAGTCTCAGGCACTTCAAACTGAATCTCCCCGGCGTCGATCATGTCTTGAATTTTGTTCTTGAGAGGCCAGCAGTTGTCCGTAGTATGCCCCGGGCTATCAGAATGATATGTGCACCTATCGTTGGGATGATAGTTAGGAGCCGAAGTGTTCGGATTCCGAAGGGGAGCCCTTAAGGTGATCAGCCCTGCCTTCAACATTTGTTGTAGTGCTTGATCCAGCGACATGTTGAGTTTGGTATACTGTCGTTTCTCCTTGCGCTGCTGCCCCTGTCCTTGTTGAGCAGGTCCAGGATTGGAGATCTGGATTGCCCCTACCTCATGACGGCTCTTTTTACCGTGCACAGCATTGGATTCTTTCTTTCCATGATGAGGCTTTTTATCAGAAGGTGCAGCCTCTTGAATTTTCCCAGACCGGATGCCAGCTTCTATTCGCTCTCCAGTCAATATAAGATCTGTGAATCCAGCAGACGAATTCCCAATTAGGTGGTTGTAGAACGGACCAGACAGGGTCCCTAAGAACATATCGACAAGTTCCCGATCAGTCAGAGGTGGTTGTACCCTTCCAGCAAGATCCCTCCATTTCTGCGCATATTCTTTAAAACCTTCACTTGATCCTAACGACATACCCTGGAGTTGGGTACGCGTAGGGGCAAGGTCGGCATTATACTGATACTGCTTGTAGAAAGCAGTAGCCAACTCCTCCCAGTTACGAACCTTGGTCCCATCTAGCTGATAGAACCATTCGAGATGAGTCCCTGAAAGACTCTCCTGAAAGAAGTGGATCCACAAATTCTTGTCCACCGTATATGGTTGAATCTTCCGAACATAGGACCTGAGATGTAACTTGGGACAAGACGCCCCGTCATACTCGGTAAAGGATGGTGCTTTGAACTTCCGAGGAATAATCACACCAGTTGACAAACCCAGATCTCCAAAATCCAGCCCAGGTACCTGTTGGATCTCCATAGCATTCAACCTATCCTCCAACTGTTTGTACTTGTCTTCGGCATGAGGGTATTGTTCGTCGTTGAAATCTGTCTCGTTGTCGGAGACCACTGGACTGGGAACCCTTTCCCCCTGATGACTACCTTCCCTCACAGATGGAGTTGTCCTCTCAGTTTCAATCTGCGGTGCATTCCCAGATCTGCGTCTAGGGCTGAACAAAACAGTCCTCCTCTTCTTCTTTTCTTTCTTCAAGAGCAGAGCCTTCAGATCTTGTTGCCCCTGGGTCAAGTTCATGATCAACCCTTGGAACTGGGCGTTCTGAGCCTGGAGGGCCTTGATGGACTGCTCAGCTGATGATTCAGGATTCATGACGATCGGCTGAAATAAACAGCGAAGAAGGGTAAGCAAACTGTCAAAGAGATACCTGTAATGCAATGAGATGTATGACATGCATGTAATGTTTTCAAGGACCTCGCGGGGTAGACAAAAAATTTGTTAGCATTTGGATCCGGTAGCTTGATTGTAAGAACTTCATTTTGTTGAGAGTCCTTCGTCAAGGGTCAAAGGCTCACCATATCCAGTGGGTCATAGCCCCTGACAACCTTGGCTAGAGGAAAATAAATCCTCTTTGCCCCTTGCTAGATGTTTGATTTACCATGACCTGCATCACAAGCCCTTGAGATCCTTGAAATGGGTTAGGATGTATGCAATGGTATGATGTCATGCTATGCATGGGGTGATGTAGGTAAACCCTGTTATGAGTCCTTATCAAGGACTATAAACAAAACCTGCAAGAAATTCAGTATACTTTGTTATGAGTCCCAACTAAGGACTATAAACAAAACCTGCAAGAGACCTAGTATACCCTGTTATGAGTCCCTATTAAGGACTATAAACAAACCCTGCAAGAAATTCAGTATACTTTGTTATGAGTCCTAATTAAGGACTATAAACAAACCTGCAAGTAGCTTATGTGTTAGATAACACGCCTGCAATTAGTCAAGTACGAAGGCACACAAGTCACACAAGGGAAAGCCCTTAGAGTTTAGGCCAGCATGGGGTCTGGGTATTACCCTCTTGAAGTTGGTGGGTTCAACCTGTCCTATCAAAGTAACCAGGTTCTTAGAGGATCCCAATATCATTGACTACCCTCAATCGGTCATAACTCCAGCATCGCAATCTTTTCTTGCGGCCAGAACCATCACGAGAGTTTAGCCTCAATGGGCGTAGCATACTGCTACAATTCTAAAGGCCAAGTTGTGTCAATTAAGGTTCTAAGGTTGTTGGTGCTTAATGACTCCTTAGAAGACCCATATTCTCCTCGTTGCGACACAAGGGATATCGGTACAGACCAAGGTGCCACACCAACGTAGCCACTGTTTCACCCGTGTCGGTCTACGCCGGACAGGTCCCTCACAGCTTATGCTACCTAAACAGGGTATCCCCAGATCCGGGTTAGGATCTATGTATCTCCGATGCAACCCACAATAGTAAAGCAAGCAAATCAATACAAGTGAAAACATAGTTATGAACTAAGCCCTAAGGTACACCCCACTTTATAGTTTGGTCCCCAGCAGAGTCGCCAGTTCTGTGATCGGTGGATCTGGAACTGACTGTTTAACGCTGGTTCGTGAAATGTCGCGGAAGCAAGAGTCGCCACCGTCTTTTATTTTCTCCAAGTGGAAAGGACAAAAGCACAGAAAAATTCCTTAAAGAGATTGCTCTCGGTTCGGGAGGTAGGTTATAGAAAGGGAAGGTGTTAGCACCCTTTCTATCCATGGTTATCCATGGGCTCTTAGATACTTGCTCAATGTGTTTTCAAAAATGTTTGCTTGCTTTTCAATTGTGGGTTTAAAACGTTTCTTTGAAAGTTTCAGACCGACTCTTGTGTCAGAGTGTTTGAAAAATTGCTTGAAAGCTCTTGAAAAGTGTCGGTGTGAAAAGATTGTTTGTTTGTTTTGAAGAGAGCAAGTATCTACGAGAACCTACCTACTCTAAGGAATTCGTCTGTGTAAATGTCCTTTAAAGTAATGCCATCCCACCATTGAAAGGTAGGTAGCACCACTATTGGAGTTGTTCGGGTCAATTCGAGTTTGTAGGGACATGGTGATCACCAGAGCAATGGGAAGACACCTTAGAAGCTACCCTCATGCCAGGTTCCCGGATCATGAGGACTTACTAAGACATCCTCTACTCGACGATCACCTTTCGAGGCAAGGCAACAGTGAGGCATACCCTAGGGGTGGTGTGTGCGATTCGTGTTTCGTTTTCAGATATATTTGTCTTGTCATGTTCATTGTGATCTACGCTTGATTTTATTATGGCCATTCATTCTTGCATGCTTATTTGTTAACAGTTAAAAATATTTGCGGAAAAAGTAAATTCTAAGCTATTACAAATGGCGCGGGTCCACATCGCCAAAATTAAACCGGACCCGATTTGACAGAAAAAATAAATAAAGCAAATAAAAGTGCGAAAAGTAAATGTTACAATGCTTTGGGAGAGATACATAATTATTTAAGCGAAATAAAATAAACATGCGAAATTAAATAAATTTAAGAACATGGGCGTTGGACCCTTTTGCAAAATTAAATTAAAGTTAAAAATTAAAAGAGAATGTTTTTTTTTGTATTTTTAGGTTTTTTAAGATTTAATAGAAAAAGAATTAATTAAAACTAAATACTAAACCTAATTCTAATTATTTTTAAGTTATTAAGAAAATATTGACCTTTAATCTAATTTAACCCTAAGTTAATTTACATGCAAATTTGATTATAAAAATAAATAAATGAATATTATTATGAGAAAGAAAAATTAAAAGAATAAAAATTAACTAAACCTAATTCTATTTTTTTGTATTTTTATTATTAAAAGAATTAACATTAAAACTCTAATTTGAATTTAATTCATGTACATGCAATTTATTTATGAAAATATTAGAATAAAATATTTATTAGGCTTTTCTTGTCTTTTCTGATTTTCTTTAGGCCTTTTTTATATTTTGTAAAAATATTTAATTAAATTAACAAGAAAGCAAATAAAATAATAATTAAAATAAAACATAAGAATAAAATAGAACTTGCAAACCAGGGGGGGTGGAAATCCCAATATGGAGGTATACTTTGAATAACCTGGCCCAAAAAGCATGGCTTTTGTTGATTTTGCATGACACGTATACACGCGCTGACTCGTCCTCATGGTGTCCATCAATCCTCAGCCCTTGATCTGATCTCCAGAGGCACGTGTATGTTGGATCCTGGAAGGCGTATGGTGGGCTTGAACGTGGTTACTGGATGTGAACGTCATGGGAAAAATATTATTGAGAATAATACAGACCTGGGGTTCGAACCCAGGTCTCGCACCTCACCAGCCAACACGTATTGCCACTAAGCCATTTGGATTTCATTTAATATATAATAGCATTTAAATAATATAAAAAGAAACCAAGGAGTTAGTGGGTAGCGCGCGAAATTTCAAACCGGCCTATCACGTTCTGACAACGAGGTCGTCTTCCTCATGTTCCTGAAAATAAAAACATTGGGCAACGGTTTATGATGCGTTTCCTTAGGCTGGTTTACAGAAAATAGCGATTAAGTCTCAGGTGTCCATAAATTTGGCGCGATGGGTGCTTCTTGTTCGTCCAAGCGCGGTGATTCGAATGGTGGTACTGTGTTGTTCCAATTTTGCTTTGTGTGGAAACCCCTAATTCAAGAACCTGCAAACCCTAAAAAGCAACAATGGTATCTTTGTACATAACACAGGAAAACGCAATTAAGTGTATTAGTTAGCTTCAGAATCAGATGAGGAATAAGAATCCATGAAGAAAATGTTATGAAAATGCCTAAATTTAAGAATACGATTGTGAGTTTTTCACGCCATATTTGGAATGCCGTATACCAATTCTTGGGGTTCGAATGAATGTTAGGGATTGGAATCGCTTCTGGGAATCTTGAGGAAGCCAATGGGATGAAAATCTTGGCTTGAAACCGCCTGCAAATTGATTTTCAGTATTGAGATTTTTGGCCAAAATTTCAAGCTTGTAGAGAGCTTTTCTGCGCAGCTTTCAGTCTCTTATGATTAGGTTTTGATTCATGCTTATGTACTGAGGCTATTAGGTTAACAAAAGTAGAACAAATCCATGGCATTGATAGTTTTCAATATTTGATTTTTCACCATTATGTTTCATATCTTTTTCACATGGTTTTTGTATCAATTAGGCTCAAATCAAACCAAATCTTTCCTAATTAGCCTATGCACGAAATCTTGATGGCAAAACATGCATGAAAAGATTTTTTAGGTCAAGTTTTATATTTTCTACATATTTAAATGTTTTAAATGAATTAATATAAATAATAATTCAAATAAATAAATAAAAAATGAGAAAATACTTCCCTTTGGGCCAAGTGGTCGTGCATAGGCTTGGAATGATGAATCATGGAAGAAAAATGGGCCCATTAGCATTTTTAGACCATTTGAATCAAAGTTGACTTTTCAAAATATCCAAAAATTTCCCAACTTCCACAAGGCATAACTTGCTCAATTTTTAATCTTTTCTCATGTTCTTTGACATTTTGGAAAGGTCTTTGAGTCCTCTAACCAATGCCTTTGGTCCCATGTCATTTTGATTTACCAATCTCAAGTTATGGCCTTTGACTTAAAGTACCTTTTTGTTGACTTTTGAAAATGACCTATAATGTTGAAATTGATAATTTTTTGTGAGAGCATTTCTTGGACTTGAAGTATGAAGATGAGTTGTAGGAAATGTCTTTCTCTTCAAAATGAGCTTTGGATGGAATTTTTCTGATAATCCATGTGAAAGTTATGCCCTGGTCAATTTCAGTTGACTTTTTCAGCTGTCCAAATAAGGAAACTTTTGCATCTTGATGATTTTCTGAGCCAAATTTTGAGAATCATGATCAAGCATTGATCAAATGATGTTTGTGGCTTCAAAATGATATGTTGACCAAAAATTTGAACTTTTGACTGTCAAATGACCATTTTGCCCCTACAGTTGACTGTAGTGCAATTAGGGTTTTGACTGTGCAATTTTGAGCTGAATGCCTTGGAACTTGATATGAGGATGCTTGACCATATTTGTAGGCATATGAGACTTGATTGGGCCTTTGAAAACTTCCTTTCTTGATCAGAACACAAAACCCTAATCTTGACTGTATAGGAGACTTTTGCACTGTGCAACCCTTGGGGAATTTTGCAGCTTGACTTGGCAATTTCTTGGAGAATATGGGAGGGCAAATTTTGGGGTACAACACCCTGGATATGATTATTCTTTGAAATAATTTTCCAACTACCCAACAAAGTTTCTGGCCTCAAAATGATTTAGCTCATCACTGATGCTCATATGCAAGATTCTTTGATGTTAAGAAAATGTTTGCAAGCAGAAAAAGTTTATTCTAAGAATGAAAATTCTAATACAACAGTTATGTAAGTTTTGAATATTTTATTGAAAAGATATTGCAAAACCTTGTGAGTAAATCACTAGCTAGGACGTGACATTGACTTTTTTGATTGAAAGATAAAAAAAGCCATATGATACTAATGAAAATATTTAGCATAAGTCATGGGAGTTAGGAAAATCTATCTCGTTGAAGTATGATTTCGAAACAAACCCTACTTCAATTAGGACTTTTGAGGGTTGTAACGTTGCCTGGTTCACAGTTTTCAGAAAAAAGATTTTAAGGCTCAAAGTTTATTTGTGCCCATCCATTCTTTGTGGTATTCTCCAGTCCTATATTTAGTTAATTCAACATGAGTATTCATCTCTCTGGAAAGACTTTGTGATGGTTAAGGAACCAAAGCGGCTTTCGGAGTAGCAATCACCTTTTTGTCTTTGTGTTTGTAGTCACACAAGTTTGTTCTTTGATAAGGACTTTTATTTGTATTCCTTTCTTTGTAAACTCTTTGCTCTTCCTTTTCATTTTATTTTATCCCTAAATTTTGCCCCAATTAATTCTTTTGAATTAATAATCCAGCGGGATGCCCTAATTTTTTCCTAAGTCACTTTGACTTAGCGGGCTTTTTCTTTTTATTTTTTTACTTTTGATTTGAACAAATTATGTGACTTTGACTTTGTTTTGACTTTGTTGAAAAGGTGCTGACTGTCTTGTTCTTTGATAGATGATGGATAACCATTGTGATTTCATGTCTCTTCAAACTCTTGATGCATAAAGGATAACCATTTTGGTCTCTTCAGAAGTGCATTCCTTTTGAAATTTGAACACTCGGTCAAATTAACTGAAAAGTACCATGCCTCATGTTGTACCCTAAAATTTGCCCTCCCATATTCTTCAAGATTTGCCAAAATCAAGTTTCAAAATCTCTCAAGGGTTGCACAGTCCAATTGCCTCCTAACACAGTCAAAATTAGGGTTTTGGTTCTGGCAAAGAAATTGAGGTTTCCAAGGGTCCAATCAAGTCCCACATGCCTACATACATTGTCAAGCATCCACATGCCAAGTTTCAAGACTCACAACATCAAATTGCACAGTCAAAAACCCTGAATGCTTCACAGTCAACTGCAGGGGCAAAATGGTCATTTGACAGTCAAAAGTCAAAATTTTTGGTCAACATCTTATTTTGAAGCCACAAACATCATTTGATCAATTCTTGATCATGATTCTCAAGGCATGGCTCAAAAAGTCCCAAGATGCAAAAGTTTCTATTTTTGGACAACTGAAAAAGTCAACTGCAAATTGACCAAGGCATAACTTCTTCATGGTTTATCAGAAAAATTCCAGACAAAGCTCATTTTGAAGAGGATAACATTTTCTACAACTCATCTTCACACTTCAAGTCCAAGAAATGCTCTCACAAAAAGTTATCAATTTCAACATTATAGGTTATTTTCAAAAGTCAACAAAAAGGTACTTTAAGTCAAAGACCATAACTTGAGATTGGTATATCAAAATGACATGAGACCAAAGACATTGGTTAGAGGACTTCAATACCTTTCCAAAATGTCCAAGAACATGATCAAAGCTTAAAGATTGAGCAAGATATGCCTTGTAGAAGTTAGGAAATTTTTGGGAATTTTGAAAAGTCAACTTTGCACAAAAGGCTTCAAAAATGCTAATGGGCCTCAATTTCTTCCATGAATCATCACCCAAAGGCTATGCACGACCCATTGACCTCCAAGGGAGTTATTTTCTCATTTTTGATTAATTATTTGAATTTTTATTATTATTAATTCACTTAATTAAAATTAAATATGAAAAAATAGCAAATAATACCTTTCAAATCTTTTTGTGCAGAGATTTCACTCATTATGTAGTAAATATTTCGTGCATCACTCAAATAGGAAAGATTCTACATGATTGGCAATGATTGGCATAAAAAAGGATTGAAAAAGATTGAAATTGATCTCATTGAAAATCCAATCTCCAAATCATCAATGCATGGATTATATGCTGGTTTTTTTAACCTAATTCATTCATATACATATGCACAATTGAAACCTAAGGCATTTGGACACAGAAGCTGCGCAGGAATCAAAGAACCACATTGAATTTTTTTCACAAAAGATTGAAAACTGTTTTCATACCTAGGAGGCGTTTCAAAGCTTGAAAAGCATTCCAAAAGCTTGCCAAGACATCCAGGAACGTGTTACAATCAAGAGTTGATCTCCAAACCTCAAGAATTGGTAGAACAAAGTCATACTTTTCACAAAATTTTTCATAATCGTGTTTCATTTTCCATGCATTATTTGTGATTTTTAACCATTGATTTATACTAATATGAATGTTCTGAAGCTAATGGTATCCTTTGATTGAACTAACAAGGCTTGTATCGTGATCCACCATTAATGCATTTTAGGGTTTCAGAAACTTTGAAAGAGGGTTTTCCACATATGGCAAAATTGGACAACCAAATTGATACCATTGAAACCGTGACAACAAGACGAACTGAACTCACTACTCGCGCCCTTTTTATATTTTCCCAGGAGCTAATCGCTATTTTTTCTGTTTGAGTTTAGTGGGGGTTTAAAACCCTCGCTATCTGTTTGATAATTGCAGGAAAGATGAGGAAGAAGGTGGACGTGTCTCAGGATGACTGGAGCGTTTGAATAATGGCGCGTGTTTTTCGTTGTATATCACTAAGTTTCGTTTTGTATTATATTATTTACGTTCCATAATATTATCAAAGCGCGCAAACAGCACAACTGGCAAAGCACTCACTTGGTAAACGCAGGGACCTGGGTTCGATTCCTAGGTCCCCTTGTATATTTCATAGTTTTTTCCATAATATGCTTCTGTGTAGCGCCTCTCCCAGGGTCCATCATGCAACCCCACATCCAAGCCTGCCAAGTGTCCAGGAGCCTCAATCTTATGGCCATCATGTGAATTCCACCATGCACGCCAGTCAATGGATCCACACGCGAATTGGGAAGTCAACGCAGGCCTTGCATTCTTGGGCCAAAAATCACTCCAATACACCTCCAAAAAGGGCCAGACACCCCTCCTTGTTTGTATTTCTTCTTTTAATTTTCTTTTCTTTTATTCTTTTCAATTATTCTTTTTTAATTGTTTTCCTTAATTTCATAAATTATTTTTCTCACAGTATAAAGTTCAGAAAAATCAAAAATAAAAATATGCTTATTTAATATTTAATTCATTAATATTTTTGTAAATAAATTTTTAATAATCAATTTAGTAAAATTAGGTTTTAATTTTAATCTTTTCTTAATAACTAAAATATGTAGAAATTAGGTTTTTTTTTAGCATTTTTATCTTTTTTTAATAAATAATTTCTTCTTATTATTATTAATTATCAATTATTTTTGTAAATACCCATGCACATTAAATAATTAGTATAAATTAGGTTAAAACTTTAATCTTTTTCTTTAACAATTAAAAATAATTTAGAACTAGGGTTTCATTTAACTTCTAATTTTAATTAATTTCCTTTATTTTCATTAAATACAAAAAAACATAAAAAAACAATTTCTTTTCTTAATTTAATAATTAATTAACTTTTAATTTCAATTTAATCTTTAAAGGGTCCAACGCCCTCGAACACTCGATTCTAATTTCTTTTCGCGCGTTTGTTCTTATTTTTTCGTTTTAAATATTATGTAATTGCTCAAGCCTTGTAATAGTAATTAGGAATTTATTTATTTTCCGCATTTTTATTCAAAACGGGTCTTTGTTAATTTGGCGATATATAGACCCGCGCCTTGTAATAGCGTAGGACTTTACTTTCCGCACTTTAATTTCCGCACTTTTAAACTGCTAAACTTTGCATGAAAGAATGTATGACCTAAAATAAAAGCAATACGTAGCTCACCAAATGCATGACAAGATAAAACATAACTGAAAACAATACACAAATTCACGCACCACTCTTAGGGTACGCCTCACTGTTGCCTTGCCCCTCAAAACGTGGTCGTCGAGTATAAGACGTCTTAGTAAGTCCTTATGTCCATGACATGATCCAGTTGCCTCGAAACGGTTGCCTCGGAATTAAAAGGATCAATGGCATAAGGGTAGCTTCTAAGGTGTCCTACTGTTGCTCTGGTGACCACACTGTCCCTACAAACAAATTGACCCGAACACCTCCAACGGTGGTGCTACCTACCTCTCAATGGTGGGATGGCGCTACCTTAAGGACATTTACACAGCCTAATTCCTTAGGGTAGGTAGATGACTCATAGATACTTGCTCTCTTCAAAAACAAACAAAACTCTTTTCACACCGACACTTTTCAAAAAGCTTTCAAAATAATTTTTCAAACACTCTTGAGGACTGATACAAGAGTCGATCTGAAATCTTTAAACGAAACTTTTTCAAACCCACTCACACTTGAAAAGCAAACAAACATTTTGAAAACACAATGAGCAAGTATCTAAGAGCCCATGGATAACCATGGATAGAAAGGGTGCTAACACCTTCCCTTTCTGTAAATCTACCTCCCGAACTGAGAGATAATCTCATAAGGAATTTTGCTGTGCTTTTGTCCTTTCCATGTTGGAGAAAATAAAAGACGGTGGCGACTCTTACTTCCGCGACATTTCGCGAACCAGCGTTAAATAGTCAGTTCCAGATCCACCGATCACAGAACTGGCGACTCTGCTGAGGACTATTTTAAGTGAGGTGTACCTTAGGACTAAGATCACTTGTGTTTTCAATTATCTGAATTGCTTGCTTTATTATTGTGGGATTGTCTCGGGAGTTCTATAGATCCTAGCCCGGATCTGGGGGATACCTTCTTAGAAAGTAGCAACAAGGCTGTTAGGGAACTGTGCAGGGTATACCGACATGGTTGAAGCAGTCTGCTACGTTGATGTGGCACTTTGGTGTGTACCGGTAACCCTTGAGTTCAGTCAAGGAGAGTACGGGGCCTCCGCGTGGTGTCGTGAAGCATCAACTGACCTTAGGAACCTTAATTGAACCATCTTGGCCTCTTTAGGGTAGTGAGATAACTGACTTTGGTGCAGTCCGAGGTTGGTTGATACTCGATACTACACTCAATTGAGGGTTGTTTTCTTGGAATATTTCGGTTGCCAGTTCAGTGGCTAAATCGAAACGATGAACAATGAAAGCAATCCAATGATATTGGGACCCTTAGAACCCGGTTACTTCTGATAGGACAGGTTGAGCCCACCAACTTCAAGAGGGTAATACCCAGACCCCATGCTGGCCTAAACTCTAAGGGCTGTGGTGTGACTTGTGTGCCTTACCATGTTTGCCTTCTTGTGAATATTTGTGGTGTGTTTAAACATGGCATTATGACATCATACAGCATCATATGCATTGACTAACCATTTCAGGGGTTCGAATCTTCATCTTTGTTCTTGTTTTGTAGGACATGGAAACTGTTCGCAGAAAGACAATTCAGATCAGCCTTGTAAGGATCCCTCCTCAGCTTAAGGAACTTATATCCAGGATTCCCGAGAGCTCTTCTTTTAGTGAGAGGCATGGAAGACTCATCAGCTTGGTCAACACCAACATTGAGGAAGATATGATAAAGGTCCTGTTCCAGTTCTTTGACCCTCTGCACCACTGTTTTACTTTCCTGGATTATCAACTGGTGCCTACATTGGAAGAGTTCTCCCGGCTTCTGAAGATCCATATCCTTGATCAACTACCCTACAACGGTACGGAAAAGGAACCCAAACTTGAAGAGATTGCTAAGGCCTTACACCTACAACTATCTGACATCAAGGGACATTGGGAAGTTAGAAGTGGTGTCAAAGGGTTCTTAGCCAGGTTTCTGTTTGAGAAGGCCCAAGAATGTTGGAACTCCCTTGACCTACAAGCCTTTGAAGAAGTTGTGGCCCTCCTTGTCTATGGATTGGTTTTGTTCCCGAATCCCGATCAGCTTATAGATATCAGTACTGTCCAGATCTTCATGTCCAGGAATCCTATACCTACGTTGCTTGGGGATATCCTTCACTCATGTTACACTCGAACCATGAGAAAAAGAGGTGTTCTTATGTGCTGTACTCCTCTCCTGGGAAGGTGGTTTATTTCGCACCTTCCACAATCAGTTTTGAAGAACGAGCGGGGTTTGAGATGGTCACAACGATTAATGACTCTTACACATGCAGATATACATTGGTGCTCTCGGTCCAGGGAGGATGTCACTATCATTGATCGTTGCGGGGAGTACCCTAATATTCCTTTACTTGGAATCAGAGGAGGTATTACTTACAACCCGTGTCTGGCTTGGAGACAGTTTGGTTATGCTCGGAGGGACGGCCCTCATGACATGTTAATTCATGACATAGTTTTTGACTTCGACAACGATGCCCAAGGACTTCGCCAGAGATTTATCAGAGCTTGGAGGATGCCCAACAAGATAGACAGCAAGACACTGGGGCACAGGAACTCCATCCCATTGGAACCTTATCTCAAGTGGGTACGAGCCCGCTCCCAGAAGTTAGTAATGCCTTACCCTCATGTTCTCCCTGTGATCAAAGAGCCAGTATTGGAAGGAGAGGTGCCCTACACCATTCAACATCCTGACATGCCCACATCTTGGGAAGAAATGCAGAAGAGCTGGATCCAGCTTAAGGAAGAACGAAATTCTCTTGAGTCCAGTCTACATGCTAGTGAAAAGAAGGTCTTGGAGCTCACCCGCCTACTTCACGAGGAAAGGAATCTCAACACCTACATTGCTCCAAAGAGGATGCGCAGTGTCTTTTGGGATTGATTCACCTTTGTAATGTTTGGCCCATGAGGCTTTGATGTACTGAACAATTACTTTTTAATGATAACATGTTCCTTTTTGTCTACAACAAATTTGAACTTTCGAACCCTTGAATGCATTGCATAAACACATATCATTCATCATGTGCATCACAGGTACTCTTCTTTTCAGGTTGCTTAATGTTCTTCGCTGTTCATTTCAGCATCATGAACCCTGAATCATCTACCGAGCAGTCCATCAAGGCCCTTCAGGCTCAGAACGCACAATTCCAAGAGCTGATTATGAGTTTGGCCCAAGGTCAAGAGGAGCTGAAGGCTCTGCTGGTCAAGAAGAAGAAGAAGAGAACTGTTCTATTCAACACGGGCCGAAGGTTTGGTAACACACTGCATAATAAGGTTGATCAAGTTGGTTCTTCTGTGGGAAAAGGCAGTCCGGTGGTCTCTGACAATGAGACTGATTTTAACGAGGAGCAGTATCCTCCAACTGAAGACAGATACAAGTAGTTGGAAGACCGTCTGAATGCCATGGAAATTCAACAAGTGCCTGGTTTGGATTTCGGAGACTTGGGTTTTTCTTCTGGTGTGGTCATCCCACACAAGTTCAAAGCACCATCTTTCGCGAAGTATGACGGGGCGTCCTGCCCCAAGCTACATCTCAGATCTTATGTGCGGAAGATCCAGCCGTATACTGTGGATAAGAACTTGTGGATCCACTTCTTCCAGGAGAGTCTTTCAGGGACTCATCTTGAATGGTTCTATCAGCTGGATGGAACCAAGGTTCGTAACTGGGAGGAGTTGGCTACTGCTTTTTACAAGCAATATCAATATAATGCCGACCTCGCTCCTACACGTACCCAACTCCAGGGTATGTCGCTAGGATCGGGAGAAGGTTTTAAAGAGTATGCGCAGAAGTGGAGGGACTTGGCTGGAAGGGTGCAGCCACCATTAACCGACCGTGAGCTAGTGGATATGTTCTTGGGGACCCTATCTGGGCCATTCTTTAATCATCTCATTGGTAATTCGTCTGCAGGGTTTACTGATCTCATTCTGACTGGGGAAAGGATAGAGGCTGGTATGAAATCAGGAAAGATTCAGAAAGGTGCGTCCTCAAGTTCTGAGAAGAAACCTTTTAAGAAGGAGGCCAGTGCTGTGTATGGGCCTAGGAGGCAAGATAAACCAGAGCGCCGCCAAGCTGTCAACGCGGTGGTTATTGCTAAGCCTGCTGCCGCTCCTTGGCAACCTAACCAACCAAGGGCTGAGAGACCCAGAAGAGAATTCACCCGGCTGAGTATGACCTTGTCACAAATCTTGCCGCAGATGCTATCAACCAACTTGGTGACCATCAGAGAGGCTCCGAAGGTTGTGAATACTGCATCCCCTAAGTATAATCCAAATGCCCGTTGTTCTTATCACTCTGATAGCCCGGGGAATTCTACTGATGATTGTTGGGCCCTAAGGAATAAGGTTCAAGACCTTATTGATGCGAAAGAGGTACAATTTGAGGCACCTGAGAAACCCAATGTGGTGACAGCTCCCCTACCTGACCATGGGTTAAATGCTATCAGGGATGGTGACGAAGTGGATGAGTCTGAGTTCGACAGCTGGATCTGCCCGACGACCGACGGTGGACTGACCAATTGGACCGCAAAAGATCACATACCTGTTACTTTTGTTACGCAGTAATGAATTCCTTTGTTTTTTATTTGTAATAAACAATAAACTGAAACTTTATGGCCCGGTGTCTTACCCGGGGCACCGTTGGCTTCATTTGTGAGGGCTTATAACTGTCATTTCCATATATCATGAATAAAGACATTGGACGTTTTTCACATTTCAAATCTTGTGTTCCCTTTCTTTCTTTCTTTCTTTCTTTATATATTGCAAAACAGCTATATTTACACACACTCACCTATACAGGTTTCAATCCACTCTGGATCTCACGGGTAACGACTCTGCTACTGCCAGTTATGACTTCGAAAATCTGATCAACTTAGCCGAAGACGAAGGTGAAGATGATTACGAAGTGCCTGGCGAGCTTGCAAGACTGTTACTCCAGGAAGAGAGGGCCATTCAGCCACATGAAGAGCCAGTGGAAACGGTAAATCTGGGTACTGAGGCAGACCGAAAGGAAGTTAAGATTGGTGCCAATCTGGAGCTCAGCGTAAAACAACGGTTGACTCAGATGTTACATGATTATGTGGAGATCTTTGCCTGGTCCTACGAAGACATGCCTGGGTTGGATACCGACATTGTGGTCCATCATTTGCCTACCAAGGAAGACTGCCCTCCGGTTAAACAAAAGGTCCGCCGTATGCATCCGGAGATGTCCGAGAAGATCAAAGCTGAGGTTATGAAACAGTTTGATGCCGGGTTTCTAGCAGTGACTTCTTACCCTCAGTGGGTTGCCAATGTGGTGCCAGTGCCAAAGAAAGATGGTAAGGTCAGAATGTGTGTCGATTACAGGGATTTGAACAGGGCCAGCCCCAAGGATGACTTCCCCTACCTCACATTGACGTTCTGGTTGACAATACTGCTCAGCACAAGGTGTTCTCCTTCATGGATGGTTTTTCAGGTTATAATCAGATCAAGATGGCTCCTGAAGATATGGAAAAGACTACCTTTGTTACTCAGTGGGGCACCTTCTGCTACAAGGTCATGCCATTCGGGTTGAAGAATGCTGGGGCAACCTACCAACGTGCCATGGTTGCTTTATTTCATGACATGATCCATCATGAGATTGAAGTGTATGTCGATGATATGATTGCAAGGTCCCAAACTGAGGAGGAACACCTTGACCATCTACAGAAGTTGTTTGACCGTCTGAAGTTGTACAAGCTGAGATTGAACCCGAACAAGTGCACCTTTGGGGTAAGATCTGGAAAGTTGCTAGGCTTCATCGTGAGCGACAAAGGTATTCAAGTGGACCCTGCCAAGGTTAAAGCCATTCAAGAGATGCCAGTTCCCAAGACAGAGAAAGAGGTCAGAGGCTTTCTAGGACGTCTGAATTACATTGCCCGGTTCATCTCACACCTAACTGCTACTTGTGAACCAATCTTCAAGCTGCTGAAGAAAGATCAGGTGGTACGTTAGAATGATGAATGTCAAGCCGCTTTTGACAGAATCAAAGAGTATCTCCAAGAACCACCCATTCTTATGCCACCGGTTGAAGGGAGACCTCTAATACTATACTTGACAGTACTTGACAGCTCAATGGGATGTGTGCTGGGGCAGCATGACGAGTCTGGACGAAAAGAGCACGCCATTTATTACCTTAGCAAAAAGTTTACCGACTGTGAGACCCGATACTCACTGCTCGAGAAGACTTGTTGCGCTTTGGTATGGGCTGCTCGCCGGCTGAGACAGTATATGCTGACTCACACTACTCTGTTGATTTCAAAGATGGATCCAATAAAGTACATATTCGAAAAGCCTGCTCTGTCCGGGAGAATAGAAAGATGGCAAATGATCTTGACAGAATATGACATCCAGTACACGACTCAGAAAGCCATCAAAGGAAGTGTATTGGCAGACCACTTGGCACATCAGGCAGTGGACGACTATCAGTTAATGAACTTCGAGTTTCCAGACGAGAGCATCATGATTGTGACTGATTGTGAAGTACCTGGACCGGATGAAGGACCTGAGGAAGGATCCCGATGGTCTATGCACTTTGATGGAGCCTCCAACGCTTTGGGTAACGGTATCGGCGCTGTGATCATATCCCCTAAAGGCACTCATACTCCACTCACTGCCCAGCTATGTTTCAACTGCACCAACAACATGGCGGAGTATGAGGCATGCATCATGGGTCTCCAAGCTGCGATTGACTTAAGGATCAAGTTTCTGAGTGTCTTCGGAGATTCCGCTCTCGTGATCAATCAGATCAAAGGCGAGTGGGATACAAAACATCCGAATCTTATTCCTTACAGAGAATGTGTGTTGACATTGATCCCCCATTTCACAGAGATAACTTTTGAACACTTCCCAAGGGAGGAGAATCAGTTGGCGGACGCGTTAGCTACGATGTCTTCTATGTTCAAAGTCAAATGGGACAATGAGGCTCCCCGGATCATCATTTGGAAGCTGGATGAACCTGCATATTGTTGTGACCTTGAGGCTGAGGTAGTGACTGAGAAGCCCTGGTATCATGAGGTGAAGAGGTACTTGGAAGCTCAGGAATACCCTGAAGGTGCATCTGTCAATGACAAGAAGTTTCTGAGAAGGTTCGCAGCAAAGTTCTTCCTTAGCAACAACATTCTGTACAAACGAAACCATGATTCGACCTTACTGCGTTGTGTGGATAAAACTGAAGCAGAGAAGATCATGGCAGAGCTTCATGAAGGTACCTTCGGAACACATTCTAGTGGACATACCATGGCAAAGAAGATCCTTCGGGCAGGATATTTCTGGTCCACAATGGAAGCTGACTGTTACCAACACTCTCGGACATGTCATAAGTGCCAGATTTATGCAGATAAGGTGCATGTTCCTCCAGTTCCCCTGAATGTCTTGACAGCACCTTGGCCGTTTGCAATGTGGGGCATAGATATGATCGGCGAGATTAAACCTACGACATCCAACGGGCATCGCTTCATCCTGGTGGCGATTTATTACTTTACAAAGTGGGTTGAAGCAGCTTCCTACGCTACAGTAACCAAGAACGTCGTGGCACGGTTCATTCGGCATAACTTGATCTGTCGATACGGCGTCCCAGAAAGAATCATTACAGACAACGGTACCAATCTCAATAACAAGATGATCACTGAGCTCTGCGAGCAATTCAAGATACAGCACCATAACTCTTCTCCTTACCGACCGAAGATGAATGGGGCTGTAGAAGCAACTAATAAGAATATCAAGAAGATTGTGCAGAAGATGACAGTGACCTATAAAGATTGGCACGAGATGTTACCGTTTGCCCTCCATGGGTACCGTACCTCAGCAAGAACATCAACCGGGCAACTCCTTTTTCCTTGGTCTACGGCATGGAGGCAGTCTTGCCGATCAAAGTGAAGATACCCTCTCTCCGGATAATGAAGGATGCAGATCTGAGCGAAGATGATTGGATCCAGACACGACTTGATCAGTTAAATTTAATTGACGAAAAGAGACTTACTGCTATATGTCATGGTCAGACGTATCCAAAACGGATGATTAGGGCATTTAACAAGAATGTCAGACCACAAGAGTATCAAGTTGGGGATCTGGTAATAAAACGCATCATCCTTCCTCAGAGTGATCCCAGGGGAAAATGGACCCCCACATACGAAGGGCCATTTGTGGTTAAACATGTGTTCTCAAGAGGAGCCATGATCCTAACCACCATGGATGGTGACGACCTTCCTCACCCCGCCAATGCAGACATAGTAAAAAAATACTACGCATGATAAAAGACCCGCTAGGTTGACATACCTAGGCAAAAATTAGGGCTTCCCGGCGAACCAAAAGGGTTCGGGAAAAATGAGGGATGAAATGAAAAAATCTGTACACCCGGCAAGTCGAAAACCTAAAAAGGCGGCTTGGGCAAAAATGGGTATCCCGGTGGACTGAAAACCCGAAAGGGCAGTCCAGGCAAAAGTTAGGGATAAAGCGTAATACTATGTCTCATTGGATCACCTTGCATCCAGAATCCGATATCAACTATCAAGTTCAGACGGCATCGATCAATCAGCTTCATCTTCAACCGAGCAGCAAAGTGATGAGACGCTCGAGGATATAAAGGCGATAGCAGAGTTGGAACCCAGTGGGATTATTCTTTTCACATAGCTGTTTTGTTCTCTTTGTACAAATTGTATAAACTCTTTTGTTCGGCGGCGTTCTCTTACTAGGACGTCAGCCTCTTGTACATAAACGCCTATTTACAGGAAATTCAAAAATCAATATAAATTCACTTTTCAGACAAATTGCCATTTGTTTTTCCTTTTTCTATTTTGTTTTACGAAGAACGTCCAAGGTTCAATTTTTGATATATGCATTTGACATTAATTGCTAACTCATAAATAGTTGCATGCGAAACAGAGGATTAATTACAGGTAACACTAGAAACAGGGGCAATAATGAGTTGTCTAAAGCGATCTAATTGCTCTGTCCACCAAGGTACCAAGGTAAGTTCAGCTGAAGAACATAACCAATATATCTTAATTCCCCAGAGAGTGAGCCAGCAAATCAACGATACTCTCCCCAAGCAGAGTTATCCTGTCAGCCTTAAGGAAGTTGGGTATCCTCCAGCAGATCTCAACATTCCTCAGCGCAATATACAAACATTCTTAACAAGCATCCCCGACAGTCTTGACCTAAGATTATTCCCCGACAGTATACCAGACATTCAGTGGAGCCACTTCCCCAGCATATCTCAAAAATTTCCCCAGGAGAATCCAGTCCAATCTGAAAAGTCTCCCCAAGAGAGTGGAATCCATCTCCCCAGCAGGACTTAAAGCTTATCCCCAGTAGATTCTGGAAGCTTGTCACCCGCAGAGCACGAACGCGTCCCCCGACTTTATTTAGAAGGTTATTTCCCCACCAGGATATAACTGGGTTATCCTCAGCCAATAACCATGGAAAGATCGTCCCCGGCGAAGTCTTCCTATTCCCCAACGGAGTTCATCATATTCTTCAACATAACTTAACAACGGTATCCTCAGCGGAGTTATCAACAAAATCCCAGCAAAGTACCTCTCTTCCCACAGAGTATTGTTCCCCAGCAAGGTCGCTAGAGTAATCACTCCCCACAGAGTAATCTCCAAGTTTATTCCCCAACAGAGTCATCTTCTCCTACCGGTATTCTTACAACCATCACTCCCCAGTGGAAACAAATAATGCTATTCACATCAGCCCAGGATTTAAACTTCCTGGCATCCGTCAAGGATTTATTTCCCTAAGACGAAAACATACATTCATAAACATCGCATTTCCATACATTATAACATGCATATACGCATCATGAATATACAATCTCATCACGCATGTCATACATCATGACATCACATACAACTAACGTTTTGTCTTTTCAGGACAAAGGTTAATACAAAGATAATTGCTATCAACTGTCACAACTAAAGATCCGATTCCTGTATCTTGCCAGGGTGTATCTGTTGATGACCAACATTACCAGACCCGATTCCTGTATCTTGCCAGGGTGCGTCTGAAGAGTTCGAGGATCCGATTCCTGTATCTTGCCAGGGTGTATCTGTTGACGACTAACATTACCAGACCCGATTCATGTATCTTGCCAGGGTGCGCCTGAAGAGTTCGAGGATCCGATTCCTGTATCTTGCCAGGGTGTATCTGTTGATGACCAACATTACCAGACCCGATTCCTGTATCTTGCCAGGGGGCGTCTGAAGAGTTCGAGGATCCGATTCCTGTATCTTGCCAGGGTGTATCTGTTGACGACTAACATTACCAGACCCGATTCCTGTATCTTGCCAGGGTGCATCTGAAGAGTTCGAGGATCCGATTCCTGTATCTTGCCAGGGTGTATCTGTTGACGACTAACATTACCAGACTCGATTCCTGTATCTTGCCAGGGCACGTCTGAAGGGTTCGAAGATCCGATTCCTGTATCTCGCCAGGGTGTATCTGTTGACGACCAACATTACCAGACTCGATTCCTGTATCTTGCCAGGGCACGTCTGAAGAGTTCGAAGATCCGATTCCTGTATCTTGCCAGGGTGTATCTGTTGACGACTATATTCTCCGGACTCGATTCCTGTATCTCGCTAGGGCACGTCTGAAGAATTTGAAGATTCGATTCCTGTATCCAGCCAGGGCACATCTACACGAAGATTTTGAAGATCAATTCCTGTAACAGGCCAGGTAATTATCTTTCTTTCTCAGGTACGCAAGTTCTCGCTAAGGAATCTATTACGCGATCGACAACCTCCAAATGGCATCTATAAGCCCATTCCCGACAAAGTACTGTCATACTTCCAGATGGAATCTATAAGCCCATCCTCCTGTCCATCATCACTCCAACATGGCATCTGTAAGCCCATTCCCACCATCACGCTGCTGACATTCTACTATGTGAGTGCAAATTTCTGGGCACTCTAGTGTTCAATCATCTTCTACCCTCGGATTACGAAAGGCACGCCAGCCAATCTACATCCTCAGGTCTAAGAAGATTGAACAGGGGCAACTGTTGTACCCCAAAATTTGCCCTCCCATATTCTTCAAGATTTGCCAAAATCAAGTTTCAAAATCTCTCAAGGGTTGCACAGTCCAATTGCCTCCTAACACAGTCAAAATTAGGGTTTTGGTTCTGGCAAAGAAATTGAGGTTTCCAAGGGTCCAATCAAGTCCCACATGCCTACATACATTGTCAAGCATCCACATGCCAAGTTTCAAGACTCACAGCATCAAATTGCATAGTCAAAAACCCTGAATGCTTCACAGTCAACTGTAGGGGCAAAATGGTCATTTGACAGTCAAAAGTCAAAAATTTTGGTCAACATCTTATTTTGAAGCCACAAACATCATTTGATCAATTCTTGATCATGATCTCAAGGCATGGCTCAAAAAGTCCCAAGATGCAAAAGTTTCTATTTTTGGATAGTTGAAAAAGTCAACTGCAAATTGACCAAGGCATAACTTCTTCATGGTTTATCAGAAAAATTCCATCCAAAGCTCATTTTGAAGAGGATAACATTTCCTACAACTCATCTTCACACTTCAAGTCCAATAAATGCTCTCACAAAAAGTTATCAATTTCAACATTATAGGTCATTTTCAAAAGTCAACAAAAAGGCACTTTAAGTCAAAGACCATAACTTGAGATTGGTAAATCAAAATGACATGAGACAAAAGACATTGGTTACAGGACTTCAAGACCTTTCCAAAATGTCCTAGAACATGATCAAAGCTTAAATATTGAGCAAGATATGCCTTGTAGAAGTTGGGAAATTTTTGGGAATTTTGAAAAGTCAACTTTGTACAAAAGGCTTCAAAAATGCTAATGGGCCTCAATTTCTTCCATGAATCATCACCCAAAAGCTATGCACGACCCATTGACCTCCAAGGGAGTTATTTTCTCATTTTTGATTAATTATTTGAATTTTTATTATTATTAATTCACTTAATTAAAATTAAATATGAAAAAATAGCAAATAATACCTTTCAAATCTTTTTGTGTAGAGATTTCACTCATTATGTACTAAATATTTCGTGCATCACTCAAATAGGAAAGATTCTACATGATTGGCAATGATTGGCATAAAAAAGGATTGAAAAAGATTGAAATTGATCTCATTGAAAATTCAATCTCCAAATCATCAATGCATGGATTATATGCTGGTTTTTTTAACCTAATTCATTCATATACATATGCACAATTGAAACCTAAGGCATTTGGACACAGAAGCTGCGCAGGAATCAAAGAACTACATTGCATTTTTTTCACAAAAGATTGAAAACTGTTTTCATACCTAGGAGGCGTTTCAAAACTTGAAAAGCATTCCAAAAGCTTGCCAAGACATCCAGGAACGTGTTACAATCAAGAGTTGATCTCCAAACCTCAAGAATTGGTAGAACAAAGTCATACTTTTCACAAAAATTTTCATAATCGTGTTTCATTTTCCATGCATTATTTGTGATTTTTAACCATTGATTTATACTAATATGAATGTTCTGAAGCTAATGGTATCCTTTGATTGAACTAACAAGGCCTGTATCATGATCCACCATTAATTCATTTTAGGGTTTCAGAAACTTTGAAAGAGGGTTTTCCACATATGGAAAAATTGGACAACCAAATTGATACCATTGAAACCGTGACAACAAGACGAACTGAACTCACTACTCGCGCCCTTTTTATATTTGCCCAGGAGCTAATCGCTATTTTTTCTGTTTGAGTTTAGTGGGGGTTTAAAACCCCCGCTATCTATTTGATAATTGCAGGAAAGATGAGGAAGAAGGTGGACGTGTCTCAGGATGACTGGAGCGTTTGAATAATGGCGCGTATTTTTCGTTGTATATCACTAAGTTTCGTTTTATATTATATTATTTACGTTCCATAATATTATCAAAGCGCGCAAACAACACAACTGGAAAAGCACTCACTTGGTAAACGCAGGGACCTGGGTTCGATTCCCAGGTCCCCTTGTATATTTCATAGTTTTTCCCATAATATGCTTCTGTGTAGCGCCTCTCCCAGGGTCCATCATGCAACCCCATGTCCAAGCCTGCCAAGTGTCCAGGAGCCTCAATCTGATGGCCATCATGTGAATTCCACCTTGCACGCCAGTCAATGGATCTACACGTGAATTGGGAAGTCAACGCAGGCCCTGCATTCTTGGGCCAAAAATCACTCCAATACACCTCCAAAAAGGGCCAGACACCCCTCCTTGTTTGTATTTCTTCTTTTAATTTTCTTTTCTTTTATTCTTTTCAATTATTCTTTTTTAATTGTTTTCCTTAATTTCATAAATTATTTTTTTCACAGTATAAAGTTCAGAAAAATCAAAAATAAAAATATGCTTATTTAATATTTAATTCATTAATATTTTTGTAAATAAATTTTTAATAATCAATTTAGTAAAATTAGGTTTTAATTTTAATCTTTTCTTAATAACTAAAATATGTAGAAATTAGGTTTTTTTTAGCATTTTTATCTTTTTTTTAATAAATAATTTCTTCTTATTATTATTATTATTAATTATCAATTATTTTTGTAAATACCCATGCACATTAAATAATTAGTATAAATTAGGTTAAAACTTTAATCTTTTTCTTTAACAATTAAAAATAATTTAGAACTAGGGTTTCATTTAACTTCTAATTTTAATTAATTTCCTTTATTTTCATTAAATACAAAAAAACATAAAAAAAACAATTTCTTTTCTTAATTTAATAATTAATTAAATTTTAATTTCAATTTAATCTTTAAAGGGTCCAACGCCCTCGAACACTCGATTCTAATTTCTTTTCGCGCGTTTGTTCTATCTTTTTCGTTTTAAATATTATGTAATTGCTCAAGCCTTGTAATAGTAATTAGGAATTTATTTATTTTCCGCATTTTTATTCAAAACGGGTCTTTGTTAATTTGGCGATGTATAGACCCGCGCCTTGTAATAGCGTAGGACTTTACTTTCCGCACTTTAATTTCCGCACTTTTAAACTGCTAAACTTTGCATGAAAGAATGTATGGCCTAAAATAAAAGCAATACGTAGCTCACCAAATGCATGACAAGATAAAACATAACTGAAAACAATACACAAATTCACGCACCACTCTTAGGGTACGCCTCACTGTTGCCTTGCCCCTCGAAACGTGGTCGTCGAGTATAGGACGTCTTAGTAAGTCCTTATGTCCATGACATGATCCAGTTGCCTCGAAACGGTTGCCTCAGAATTAAAAGGATCAATGGCATAAGGGTAGCTTCTAAGGTGTCCTACTGTTGCTCTGGTGACCACACTGTCCCTACAAACAAATTGACCCGAACACCTCCAACGGTGGTGCTACCTACCTCTCAATGGTGGGATGGCGCTACCTTAAGGACATTTACACAACCTAATTCCTTAGGGTAGGTAGATGACTCATAGATACTTGCTCTCTTAAAAAACAAACAAAACTCTTTTCACACCGACACTTTTCAAAAAGCTTTCAAAACAATTTTTCAAACACTCTTGAGGACTGATACAAGAGTCGATCTGAAATCTTTAAACGGAACTTTTTCAAACCCACTCACACTTGAAAAGCAAACAAACATTTTGAAAACACAATGAGCAAGTATCTAAGAGCCTATGGATAACCATGGATAGAAAGGGTGCTAACACCTTCCCTTTCTACAAATCTACCTCCCGAACCGAGAGATAATCTCATAAGGAATTTTGCTGTGCTTTTGTCCTTTCCATGTTGGAGAAAATAAAAGACGGTGGCGACTCTTGCTTCCGCGACATTTCGCGAACCAGCGTTAAACAGCCAGTTCCAGATCCACCGATCACACCTCAGTTTAAATATGAGGGTTTTTTTCGTATAAAAAGAAACTCCTACTTCATGGCTCAAAATGGGTTAACAAGGGATTATCTTCCTTATATCTCCGATTTTTAGCGATTTGAAATAATACCTGTACATCATCAGTAGTGTTTTACTCAAAAGCATACGACTAGAAATTTTGTGTTTTCATATCATCATCTTCCCTCCAATTTCTTCCTGGGCAAGAAGATTGGTAGCAATTGGTATCATAATGCAAGAAAAAAAGAATTAAAATTAAAACAAATATGAGTGAAACAAATGGATTTCTTCAAGACAAACATACCCATTTCATTATCATTATCATTCAAATGTAAACATTGTATTATCAATCAAGAAAGAGTACGCATGACAAAACAGTAAATGAAACTAAAGACTGCCAATACCGAGCAAGGACTTCAGTCCCGTTCGTCTGGTGCAAACGTGATAACCTTTTAACTGATGAGGTCTTGGACCTTATGCTTTATAATACTACAATCCTCAGTTCAGTGTCCAAGTTTCCTAGAGCGATACTCATATATTCCATTCACGTTGTAATCTAGAGGAATAGATGATGAGGTAGGCCTAAGTTCCCTTAGTTGGACCAAAGAGTCTTTGAGCAACTGAGTGAGAAACTGACTATAAGTAATAGGTGTCAAGTCAAACCTTCTTAATAGCCTCCTTGGTCGTTGTTGTCGCTGCTTTTGTGGCTGATGAGCAGGAGATGTAGGAGTTGCAAGAACTGGATTAATCATAGGGATCACCGGTGCCACATGTTGGTACTGATAGTGATTATATCTTGTTTTGGTTTTCTTCCTCTGCCTCCCTGGTGGAATATCATTGAAAACCTGCATCTTGATCTTTGGAAGATCATTATCATAATTCTTGACGCCACTAACAAAACCACCATCCTTAGGTAAATGTTCATCTCGGGCACCCTTTTCCGTGAGTGTTACCTTTGTCATATTTTCTTCCTTCATGCAAGGATTAACTTGAGAGATAATCAAATCTTCAACCAGAGTAGTGAGGTTCTCCATACTAGCTTTAAAAGTGGTCACCTCTTTATGGAGTTTAAAGATCTCTTGCTTAATGTTTTCCATCTTCTCTTAGCACGAGTGTGGTACTGGTGAGACAACTTGACTATTGGAGATCAAGAGAAAATGATAAGACACCTAGAAGACTCTCGAAAGCAAGACAAAATGAAACATGATGTATGATATGCAAAAGTTAGTTTTCATTTGACTTTCAAGGAACTTAAGATATTAAATTATAAACATCAAAGCGTAAAGATAAGAAGTGAATCCTAAATTGGATCAAAGCATTGATCAAGTTCTCATAAAAATTAATCACCCATTTTGGTGGATTAGGGTTTTCACCCCGTCAACGCCCAAAATCCATTGAGTTTGATGAAAATTATGATGTTTACAAAGAAAGACCTCTAAGTTACTTGAAAACCAAATGAAAAAGAGTTTCATGGATGCATGAATGTATGGTTATGCAACAATCACAAACAAGGTTACAACAATATGGTTCAAAGGTTCAATGTCACGAGCATGGAGTCAAAGGTAAGAACCACCCACAAGGTATGTACTATGGGTTTATTTGTGCCTGTAGAATAATGTTCTAAAAGTTCTCAGAGTCATGATTCCTCTTTCAAATATTACAGATTTACACAACTACTTGTGAGTACCAATGACATCCTCAAGAAAAGCTCGCCTGGGTGTAGTATCGCATAACGACTAATTAAAGACTACTTTTGAATTTTCACCATACTACATCCTAAAGGCCAAGATGTGATAAGGGGTTCTGCGGTTCTCATCTTCATGGGCTCTCAGGTTGAAAGTGATAATGCTTAAACAACTGGCATGCTTTAACATTACCACCCCCAAATAGGCCTCCACTGAGTGGGGTTATCTTATGCTACTTATGTCAGGATTAGTCCAGTCATGTAACTTTTGATTATACCATCATCCTAAGTTTAAGTGTAACTTAGTCCGGGTGTAGGACTTGTCTTTTGCAAAAACCACCAATACCCAAGGAACCACAAAACATCACATAGAATAAACAAACAATAATAAAACAAATAAAATAATTTAGGTTTAACCCTCTTGATGATAACTCTCCAGTGAAGTCGCCATTTCTGTCGCGATGAAAAATCAGAGAGACCAAGCTATTGAAAAACTTGACTCACAAAATTTTAAGAAGTCACCACCGTACTTTATTGTTTCCAAGGAAAAGGGAAAAGATCGAAACCCTATATTTAAACATGAAATGCAAGAATTAACAACTAAAATCAAATCATGAAGAAGAGATCTAAGGTACGGGGGTTAGTTTATATAAAGGAAAGATATTAAAACCCTATGTATTTGTAGCACTCTACAAGAACCTTTTGAAATATCTATTTTTTGGTTAAAATTTGCTTGCTTGTAAAATTATTGTAGTGATGAGAAAATAAATATATTTTAGGATATTTTTGTTTGAAAAGACAAAGTCTTATACCTACGTGCTAATAAATGATCAAAACCTCGTAGTTCATGGTAAAAATAACAAAAGAGTTTGTTGTGGTTGATTTTAGGAGAAGAGATATTTCATCATCTTAAGGAGAATGCTCAACTAGTACTGTCACAAGTATAATAAGATGGATCTTGCATCATCATAAAGGAAGGACTACTAACTTGGATATAAGATCAATAAGTCGCCACTAATTTCCTTATATGGAAAGAATCAACATTTACTTCAATCATTACTATGTGATAGGAGAATCATATATCAACTATGAAGAGGATTTATATCTAACCTCTTTTAGGAAAAGGTTTTAAATTGAAAAGCCAAGTGGCAAAAATATTTGAGTGAGGTTGAATCACTTTTAGTCTTTTGAAATTGTTTAACATGCTTAAATATATTGAAGCATTTATTAAAGAAGAAAGTTTGAAAATGCAATCACACAAAATCAAGATTTTTATATGAAAGTGGTTCAAGTATGAAAAATGAGTTTTTAGGGTTAAAATATTTAGAGCATACAAGAATACATATGATAAACATATAAGGGGTACACCTAAGGAAATGCATATGTACATGACTTATAAAGTCAACAAAACTATCTATTTTTCTTAGATTTTGACAAACATTAACACAACAAAGTATAAACATTAATCACACACATCACAAAATGTGAGAACAAAAATCACAAAGGAGCATAGTTTTTAAAAGGGTCTAAAAGTTCACAAAATTTTTAAAAGAAAATACTAAGATTTAATCAAACTAAAACAAACTATTTTTTTTAGATTTTTCAATACTTAAACAAAATAAAATCAAGACATGATTATTATAAGTAATAAAATATATTTGATGTTTTTTGAATACTAATTGGCATAAATAAATCATGAAAGGAAAAATAAAATAAATAAAGATAAGCAAAAAAAGAAAAGAAAGTAAGCAAGAAAACAAAAATTGGCTCAGGAAATCCATATCCCAGAATGGGGTAATTGATTTTCCCTTGTGTATAGACCAAAAACAGAGGCGCTGGAAAACAAAAATCATTTGGGGAAATCGATTACCCCGGAATGGGAAATTGATTTCCTGTATGGAAGTTTCAAATTTCAGGTTTTTTAAATTACATAATCTTCAACCTCAAGTTTTCAAAAATGACAACTTTCTCATTTCTCAACCAAACGCAAAGGTGTAAACATCAAAGTTGCTCACTGTTTTCACAAGGATTTCAAAAATGTAAACATCATAAATTAATATTGACTGTAGCTCATGAGTGTTTTATAAAACCAGAAAACCTAACATTTTTCAAAGTTAAATTTGTAAGTGTTTGTTGGAAGCAATTTTGGTAAAACAATGACTTGATAATGTTTTGCTAAATGTATTAACATTTGAAGCAAACTGGTTTGAATGATGTCAAAGCAGATGTCTTGACATCTGCCTTCTGAACTGAACTCAGCCCAATATCAGTTCATGTTTTCTGTTTTCTGTTTTCTGTTTTCATGTGCGCCATAATTCAGGATTTGTGACTCATAGGCTGCGAATAATATGGAGGAATATTTTTCTATTTGAATTAGCTTTATGGATTATATCTTGGCATGTTTTCATGGAAATATTCAAAAGATTTGAATATTTTTTTGAGCCCAAGCCCACCGCTGCGCATATATATGGACCTGCTTCCTTATTCAGCAAATGACAACTTTTGAAGAAGAATACTTTCTTTTTGTTTTAGAAGTCCAAGTCTTTTAATTTTCAAACACTCTAGTATTGATTTAATACTTGTGTTGTTATTTGGGTTGTTAATTGTGTATAATTCATAAGCTTTTAAGTATTGAATGATTGAATTTTTTAAAACTTATTAATTTTGTTGTTTCTTCAATATAAGTGATTGAAGGGATTTGAGGAGGGCTTCATACCTAGAATGTCTTAGGTAGAAGTATAGCACGGGTAGTAATTAAGTGATTAGATCAGAAACTGGTTGTTTATTGAGGGTCTATGAATTGATACTATTTAGTGGGCTTGTCCCTGGCTTGGTAGCCCCCAGAGTAGGTGTTATTGTACACTGAACTGGGTTAACAATCCCTTGTGTTTTTACTGCTTTTATTATTATTGCACTTTACTTTGTCCTCGGATATTTGTGTCGTGACATCTCCTTCGACATCACATATCTGATATCAGAATTTCAATTGGTATTAGAGCAGGCATCCTGCTCTATATCTGGGTGAGATCCATGGAAAATACTTTCTTGTACTATGGACAAGGAAGGAGGATTTGTGAACAGAACACCCATTCTGAATGGAAGTAATTATGACTATTGGAAACCACGTATGGTTGCCTTCTTAAAGTCTTTGGATAGCAGAGCTTGGAAAGCTGTTTTAAAAGGATGGAAAAACCCTGTCATATTGGGAGAAAATGGAGAACCTATCTCTGAGTTAAAACTAGAAGAAGATTGGTCTAAAGAAGAAGATGAAACTGCTCTTGGAAATTCTAAAGCCTTGAATGCTATATTCGATGGAATTGACAAGAACATTTTCAGATTAATGAACACATGTGAAGTAGTTAAGGATGCATGGGGAATTCTTCAATCTACTCATGAAGGCACATCCAAAGTTAGGATGTCAAGACTTCAGTTGCTCACCACAAAATTTGAGAATTTGAGAATGAAGGATGATGAAAGTATTAATGACTTCCATATGAACATTCTTGAAATTGCTAATGCATCCAGTGCTTTAGGAGAGAAAATACCTGAAGACAAATTGGTGAGAAAGATGCCCAGGTCTCTTCCCAAGAGATTTGATATGAAAGTGAATGCTATAGAAGAAGCTCAAGACATTGATAAAATGAAAGTGGATGAACTTGTTGGATCACTTTTGACATTTGAATTAAGCATCAATGAAAGATCTGAAAAGAAGAACAAAAGCATAGCCTTTGTATCAAATACTGAAGATGAAGAGGAGGACTGTGATATGGATACAGATCGAGGAATATCAAATGCTTTAGTTATGCTTGGAAGACAGTTTAACAAAGTGATAAAAAGAATGGATAGGAACCAAAGTTCAAATGTCAAGAACATTTCATTTGACATCCATAAGTCAAATGAGTTTGGAAGAAAAAGGGCTGAAGAAAAATCCACTCAAGGGAAGGGAATACAATGTCATGAATGTGAAGGTTTTGGTCAAATTAGAGCTGAATGTCCTACATATCTTAAGAAATAGAAGAAGAATCTATCTGTTACTTAGTCTGAAGAGGACTCAGAAAGTGATCTTGAAGAATATGCTAAATATGTGAAAGCATTGAAAGGAAAATATGTATCTGATGAAGAGTCTAGTGATGGGGAACTAACATTTGATGAGTTAGCTACTTCATACAAAGAATTATGTCTCATAAGTGCAGAAGTGTGCCTAGAAGGGGAGAAACAAAAAGCCCTCATAACTCAGCTGAAGGCAGAAAGGGAAGAGCATCTAAAAACTATTTCCAATCTGGAAAGTGAAGTGACTTCTTTGAATTCAAACCTTGATAGAATGGTCAAATCTGTTAATATGTTGAATAATGGGTCTGACACATTAGATGAAATTCTTCAACCAGGAAGAGTGACTGGAGACAAGAGTGGTCTAGGGTTTAATGAGAAAAAGCAACAAAATTCAGAAGAACCTTCATTAGAGTCTAAGCCAAGGATGTCAAATCAAATGTCTAAACATCATGGTAAGAAAGGACATCATGGTAAACATCATGGCAAGAAAAAGTTTAATCACACCAGAGGGAATTCCCAGCCCTGGAGATGTCATCACTGTGGAAACCCTGGAGATCTTATTCCACCAGTTATGTGACTTTTGGTGATGGAGTAAAAGGAGAAATCAAAGGTGTTGGCAAGCTGGAATGTTCAGGAGTCCCTAAGCTTGATGATGTGTTACTTGTTAAAGGGTTAATAGCTAACCTGATAAGTATAAGCCAATTGTGTGATCAAGGATTCAAAGTTAACTTCACCAAGGAAGAATGTCTTATTTGTAATGAAAAGAATGAAGTTATTATGAAAGGAATCAGATCTAAAGACAACTGTTATTTATGGGTTCCTCAAGAGTTGAACTTCTCCTTAACATGTGTTTTAGACAAAGAGAATGGAGTTAAACTATGGCATCAAAAATTGGGGAACTTGCATCTGAAAGGTATGAAAAGAATTATATCTGAAGAAGCAGTGAGAGGGATTCCTAAGCTCAAGATAGAAGAAGGAAGAGTATATGGTGACTGCCAGATTGGAAATCAAACAAAGATGTCACATCAGAAGATCCAACATCTTACTACATCAAAAGTTTTGGAACTTCTTCACATGGACTTAATGGGACCTGTGCAGGTTGAAAGTCTTGGTGGAAAGAAGTATGCCTATGTTGTTGTAGATGACTTCTCTAGGTACACATGGATAAGCTTTATTAGAGAAAAATTAGAAACTTTTGAAGTGTTTAAAGATCTCTGTCAAAAACTTCAAAGGGAAAAAATAGTCATGTCATTAGAATC
The DNA here is from genome assembly GCA_948472305.1 of Vicia faba. Lineage (NCBI taxonomy): Eukaryota > Viridiplantae > Streptophyta > Magnoliopsida > Fabales > Fabaceae > Vicia > Vicia faba. Next base: position 933,297,498 of record OX451737.1, read on the forward strand.
AGAAGTGATCATGGAAAGGAATTTAAGAACAACAAATTTTCTAACTATTTCTTCTGAAGGAATCAGTCATGAACTCTCTTCTCCCATTACTCCTCAACAAAATGGGATTGTGGAACGCAAGAACAGAATCCTTCAAGAATCTGCCAGGGCTATGATTCATGCTAAGAAGTTACCCTACCACTTTTGGGCTGAAGCTATGAATACTGCATGCTATATCTGTAACAGAGTCACTCTAAGGAAAGGCACTTCAACAACCTTGTATGAAATATGGAGGGGAATAAAACCAACTGTTAAACACTTTCATGTTTTTGGAAGTAAATGTTACATCTTAGCTGTTCATGAAAAAAGGAGGAAGATGGATCCCAAGAGTGATGAAGGAATATTCCTGGGTTACTCTACAAATAGTAGAGCTTACATAGTTTTTAACTCCAGAGCCGAAGTTATGATGGAGTCAATAAATGTTATTATTGATGATAGAGGATGGAATGTTGAAGAAGATGTCTCAGAAGATGTGGGAACATCTTTGTCTGATATTCCAACAGAATCAAATGACATAAGTATTGATTCTAATCCATCTCTAGAAGATCCCGAGCCTAGTCATCTCAATAAAAGACCTTTAATTAGAACCCAGAGACATCATCCTAAGGAGCTCATCATATGAGCTCTAAATAAAGGAGTTACTACCAGATCAAGATAAGGGATATCAAACTCTTGCTTTGTGTCAAAAATTGAGCCTAAGAATGTCAAAGAGGCCCTAACTGATGAGTTCTGGGTTAATGCTATGCAAGAAGAGCTAGAATAATTCAGTAGAAATGAAGTTTGGGATCTAGTTCCAAGACCTGAAGGGACAAATGTGATTGGCACTAAATGGGTGTACAAGAATAAATCTGATGAAAAAGGGGTGGTCATTAGAAACAAGGAAAGGTCAGTTGCACAATGGTACACTCAAATTGAAGGAGTTGACTTTGATGAAACCTTTTCCCCTGTGGCTAAACTTGAATCAATCAGACTTCTCTTGGGAGTTGCATGCATACTGAAATTTAAATTGTTTTAAATGGATGTAAAGAGTTCCTTCTTAAATGGCTATCTGAATGAAGAAATCTATGTGGAACAACCAAAGGGGTTTGTTGATCCAAGTTTTCCTAAACATGTTTACAAACTGAAGAAAGCTCTGTATGGATTAAAGCAAGCTCCAAGAGCTTGGTATGATAGACTGATAGAATTTATTAGTGAGAATGGATACATGAAAGGTGGCATAGACAAAACCCTTTTTGTCAAGGAAGAAGAAGGGAAGATCATGATTGCACAAATTTATGTTGATGATATTGTGTTTGGTGGTATGTCAAATGAGATGGTTCAACATTTTGTCATGCAAATGCAGTCAGAATTTGAGATGAGCCTTGTTGGTGAATTAACCTATTTTCTTGGTCTGCAAGTTAAACAAATGGAAGATTCCATATTTTCTTCTCAGAGCAAGTATGCTAAGAATATAGTAAAGAAGTTTGGGATGGAAAATGCCAGTCACAAAAGAACTCCTGCTCCCACACATCTGAAGTTGTCTAAAGATGAAAAAGGAGGGTGTGTGCAAGATATTAAGCTGATCCTAAAGTTAGCCATGCCAACCATGTGAATAGAATTCTTAAATATGTGAATGGGACAAGTGACTATGGTATGCTATACTTTCATGGATCTAATTCTGCCTTAACTTGTTATTGTGATGCTGATTGGATAAGAAGTTCCGATGATAGAAAAAGTACATCAGGAGGATGTTTCTTTTTGGGAAATAATCTCATATCTTGGTTCAGTAAGAAGAAAAATTGTGTGTCTCTGTACACTGCAGAGGCTGAGTATATTGATGCAGGAAGCATTTGTTCTTAATTGGTTTGGATGAAACAAATGCTAACGGAATATAATGTCAAACAAGATGTCATGACATTATTCTGTGACAATCTAAGTGCTATAAACATTTCAAAAAAAATCCTATTCAACACAGCAGGACCAAACACATTGATATCCGCCATCACTTTATAAGAGAACTTGTTGAAGAAAAGACTTTTCCCTAGAACATGTATCCACTGAATTGCAACTGGCTGACGTTTTCACTAAGGCTTTGGATGCTAATCAGTTTGAGAACTTAAGAGGAAAATTAGATATTTTCTTATATGAGGGTTTGTAGCAATTAAAGGTGTGTGGGAATATCATTAAAGTGATATTTTATTATTTATGTTTTCAATAAATCAAATTTTGAAAACAATCATTACTAAACTGTCTCAAAGTGTTCCCCACACGCTACGAAATTGCATATTTCCACTTTCACAAACTCTTCATTCTCCTATACAAAAAAATAACCCTTGTCATTCTTCATCTCCTTTGCTAAAAAATCTTCAAAGATGTCTTAACATCATACATCGTCTTCCTCACAATCTGTCAACCTCCCTGAAAATCTCTCCCTTGATAGAGTACTTGATGCTACTCCTCTAACAACTATACCACCTCTTGAGAAGAAGGTCAAGAAACCCAGATCATCACCTGCAAAGAAATCCAATGATAATAAAGGTAACTCTTCTACTGCTACTGATAATAAGACATAAGAAGAGATTATTAATGTTGATCGAAGCATTAGAAGGCTAGTAGATAGAGTATTAAATGAAGGTTTTGCCGTGCCTGGGATTTCTACTCCTCTTGCTCGTATGCCTCCTCCGGTTGACAAAGGAAATGACCCTAAAAGTACTGCTGCTGAATCATCCACCTTCAAGAAAGATGCTGCTGAAAGCAAACTTGAGAAGCTTTCTTTCTCTGCTCTAAAGGAAGTGGAAGAAGAAAATGTTGAACAAGATATTGAAGAGAAATCTCCTACTAAGGAAGATGCTGCTGCCTCTAAGGTTGCAGAAGGTCAAAATGCTGAGAATGTGGTTAATGTAGATGAGCTGTCTGTCAATGAGCTCATTACTAATGTGGTGTCTGGAATTGCAAAAAGGCTCAAATCTAGGAAAGTGAAGGATGTAAATGTCACCCCCTGCCAAGATTTCCAAGAAGAAAATCATGTATGGTCCCCCAAATCCCGGAAGTAAATTGGTTCCTCCCTCTAGCAAAAGAAAAGCTAGACCTGATAGCTCCACTGAAGATGATGATGATGATGCTGAAAAAAGATCTAAAAGTAAAAAGAAAGTTGTGGTAGTTGAAGAAGCTGACTCAGACTATGATGTCGAGCAAGATGTCCAGGACATCTCTCCTATCAAAAAGTCTGAAAGCAAGAAGATTTCTGTTAGGGTTCCCGATGCTCCCCTTGACAACATTTCCTTCCATTCTGTTGGGAATGATGGAAAGTGGAAGTATGTTTTTCAAAGAAGAATTTCCCTTGAAAGAGAATTGGAAGCTGGTGCTCTGGAATGCAAAGAAATCTTGGAGCTAATATCTTATGCTGGATTGATGAAAACTGTCACCAGGTTTGCCAAATGCTATGAGACCCTTGTTAAGGAATTTATTGTTAATATTCCTGTTGACTTTGTTGATCATAAAAGTAAGGAGTATAGAAAGGTGTATGTTAGGGGTAACTGTGTAGAATTTTCCCCTGCTATCATAAACAGAATTCTGGATAGGTCTGAAGATAACTTTTGTGAGCTAGAAGTAACAGATAGTCAAGTGTGCAGAGCCATCACTTCCAATCAAGTAAGTGAGTGACCCTTAAAGAACAAACTTCCTGTTAGCAAGCTATGTGTGAAATATTCTATTTTGCATAGAATTGGAGCTGCTAATTGGGTTCCTACTAATCACACTTTAACCATCACCATTGGCTTAGGAATGTTTATTTATGCTGTTGGAAACAAGAAATTGTTTGATTATGGTACTTACATCTTTGATCAGACTATTAAGCATGTAGGAACTTGTGCCATTAAGATGCCCATTGCCTTTCCTTCCCTTATCCGTGGAATTATCCTTAATCAGCATCCTGGGATTCTAAGTGGTAATAATGTAGTGTGCAAAAGGGAGTCTTCTTTGACCCTTCATTTTAAGCTTTTTTCAGGAAAACATGTCCCAGACATTGTTTTGACATCTGCATCTACTGAAAACAAGACCTCCACCAAGGATGACATGATCACTGATTTAAGAGAAGCCTGCAAAAAACTAGATGGCATGATCAGAGTTAGCTCATCAAGGAATCTAACTTTTGAAAAGATGGTCAAAGAGCTGTAGAAGGACAACAACTTTGTGGTAGAGTGAGTTCTGAAGGAGGAGATTCTAGTGAGAAAGGAAGTTCTGGCTCAGCAAAGTCTACTGGTCCTGAAGCCAGTTAGACTAGTTGATGTTTATTTATCTGACCTCTTTGTTTCTTTTTGGCACTTTCATGTGCTTGACATTTGGATTCTATGGTCTGTACCTGCATGACTGATATTATCTTGAATGCATCCTTTTATTTGGCATATTATAACTAAAAAAGGGGAGAGAAAGTGACTGACTGACCATTGACCACTGACTGACCACTGATTGAGCAGGAGCTTAATACTTGAGGGGGAGCCTCATGTCTCAGAAGATGTTCTGACATCTTCCTATGCTAACAGCTAACTGCTAACTGAGTTTTTGTTTTTCTTGCTTTGCTTATGTTGCTGCTCTAATAATGTTCTGATAATATGCTCTGATAATATTTTAGCCAAAATTTTCCCAAAGTTGAGTTTGTAAGTGTTTGTTGGCAGCAATTTTGGTAAAACAATGACTTGATAATGTTTTGCTAAATGTCATAATATTTGAAGTAAACTGGTTTGAATGATGTCAAAGCAGATGTCTTGGCATCTTCCTCCTGAACTGAACTCATCTCAATATCATTTCATGTTTTCTGTTTCCTATTTTCATGCGCGCCATAATTCAGGATTTGTGACTCATAGGCTGCAAAAAATATGGAGGGATATTTTTCTATTTGAATTAGCTTTATGGATTATATCTTTGCCTGTTTTCACGGAAATATTCAAAAGATTTGAATATTTGTTTTTCATCCCAAGCCCACTGCTGCGCATATATATGGACCTGCTTCCTTATTCAATAAACGATAACTTTTGAAGAAGAATACTTTCTTTATGTTTTAGAAGTCCAAGTCTTTTAATTGTCAAACACTCTAGTATTGATTTAATACTTGCGTTGTTATTTGGGTTGTTAATTGTGTATCCTTCATAAGCTTTTAAGCATTGAATGATTGAAGGGATTTGAGGAGGGCCTCATACCTAGGAGTGTCTTAGGTAGAAGTATATCATGGGTAGTGATTAAGTGATTAGATCGTAAACTGGTTGTTTACTGAGGGTCTATGAATTGATACTATTTAGTGGACTTGTCCCTTACTTGGTAGACCCCGAGTAGGTATTGTTGTACACTGAACTGGGTTAACAATCCCTTGTGTTTTTACTTCTTTTATTATAACTGCACTTTACTTTATCCTCAGATATTTGTGTTGTGACATCTCCTTTAACATCACATATCTGATACTAGAATTTCAAAATTATATTCCATATAAGCTCAACCAATGCCTATTTTGACAGGGCTTCCGATCACACCAATCATATGAACTTAAATGTATCAATAATGAGTGCAAATGATAGCTTAAACTATGAGTTCAAAGTTAAGAAATTTTACCAAACAGAGTGAGTCCGTAGCCCCTTTAAATGATGTTCCAGCAGCAAATGAATGATCCTACTAGCTTCCTTGAACCTCCCTGGAGCTAATAATATGCTTACTTTACTGAACCAAACTCAATATCTCTAACCAACTTAATGTGAAAACTCAAAAAGTGAGAAATGGGGGTATTGATTGGGTGGTTACAGAAGCAAACTCAAGGTTATAGTAACTTTTATATGATGTACATAAGGTGTTTGAATGGTTTGTTTTCAAAGAACTTACAAGGGTTAAGAGTTTGGTATATATGGAATGAAAACTTGCAACAATGGAGTTTTTGTGCAAATTTTGGTGTGAATGTCTGTGTTGAGACCTAAGGGTTGGAACTCTATTTATAGTAGATGTAATGAGCTTATGGAGAAGCTTTGGACCAGTAAAAACAATGGAGAGCTTGATTTAGTTCAAATTCAAACAAAAGTGTCAAAAAATGCATTGTAACTTATGTGTAAAGGAACAAAAAAGGTATGACCCTCTTGGATGCTCTTTGATGGAGTGTTTGAGATGATTTAGGTGGAGTATGAGCTAATACAAATTCAATTTTCAAGGCTCAAGGAAAAAATTAATATTTTGAAGGTTTTTGGAAAATTTCACTTTATGCTTTTAATCTTCTTATGGTGTGGGATTTGGACAATGCATGGACTCCTTGAATAATGTAGCGTTAAAGTGTTCAACACATTAGAAACTTTGAGGTTTATAGGTCTTAATGCAAGATTTGGTGGATCATGAAGTTGGGCACAAAATTGTGCATGAATTTGAGCATAAAATTGAGCTTCCAAATCTCTCTACTATGGCTACTTTGTGGCTTCAAAAATTATAGCTCAAGCATCATATTTTTATACTCTTGGACATTTTGGAAATATTGAAACATCATCTACAACATCCATGTTGAACACTTTCCTCGAATCAATTGAGATCATAGAGAAACTGCCCATAAAGTCAGTTACTTCATAATGACAGGATGCTGGAAAATTTTCTCTAAGTGTGGGCTAATGAAGTCATAACTTTATGAGCTCATATATTCTTATCCATGCATTTTTTGGAGATCATCCCCTATGACAAAGTTGTAGTATGAAATTTTATCTTCAATTTGATCTTTGGAGCAAGAAAAATGGTGGCTTAATGAAGAAGTTACAAGCTTGCAAAGTAGCACATTTAAACATGAGAATTTAGGGATTTAATGAAATTTTCACTACCCCAATTTTGAATCTTTGATTATTTTTTCTTGATTTCTTGATTTAAACTTTACCAAACAACTTCATCAATCATATCTTCATGATCCTTGTGGTTGACCAAAAATTACGAAAGTCAAAGTTTGAATTTCTAGTTGACTTTTCACGAGATGAATTCAGATCCTTTACAACCAATTTCAAAGAAATCTTGTGATCATGATGCAATCCTTAGCATGCCAAGATATCCTTGAAGTACATGATATAATGAAGCCTTGAGTGATACACAAATGAAAACCTATTGCTCCAACACACCTATCTTGTACAAAAAACAAACACAACAAGACAAAACCTTTGCATTTTTATGAGGTTAGTGATGCATAGATGAATGATATGATTTATAAATGATGCAAAAGGAGGTGGGATATTAGGTCAAATATTAGGGTACAACAACTAGGGTATAATCAGGATTATCAAGAAGACATTGACAATTAGTCTTTGTGGTTGTAATCAAATCATTGATTAGTGGATTAAGTCCTTATTGAAAAGGAAAAATCACATTGGTGGGTGGACTAGAGGTAGCTTTGTTAACATCAAAGCGGGATAAAATTCTTTTGCCTTTTATCATTGTTGTATCTTTACTATTTGTGGTCTTGGGTTGTGAAAAAGTTTCAATCTAGAAACCCAATTCAAACCCCCATTTCTTGGGTTTCTTTGCACCTTCGATTTGCATCTGAGCTTTCATTCTGGTATTGATTTTTATATCAAACACTTAACTCTGTCAGATAAAGATCCAGTTCTTGAAACAAAATGACAATTGTAACTCCACTTGCAAACAACGATAAAGATTGCTACTCTGCTAAACCTCTTGTTTTTGATGGTGACAAGTTTGATTATTAGAAGGATAAAATCAAAAGTTTCTTCCTTGATTTTGATGTAGATTTATGGAATATGGTCACACATGGTTACACACATCCGTTGAATGAGAATGGGGATAAAATGGAAAGAAGTGCTATGAGTGAGAAACAAAAAAGTACAAAAAAATCATCATAGGTCAAGAACTATCATGTTGAATGCTTTTTCATATACTGAGTATGAAAAGATAACAAATAGAGACTCTACAAAGTATATATTTGATTATCTTAGAATGAATCATGAAGGAAACATATAAGTTAAAGAGACCAAGGCTCTGACCATGATTCAGAAGTATGAAGCCTTACAAATTTAATAAGAATAAACTATTGAGGATGTGTTCTCAATGTTTCAAACTCTTGTTGTTTGCTTGAAAGTCTTGAACAAAGGATACACTACTGGAGATCACGTGAAGAAGATCATTAGAAGCTTACCAAAGAGATGGAGGCCAATGGTCAGTGCATTTAAAGTGTCAAAAAATTTGAATAGTATAACTCTGGAAGAGCTTGTTAGATATCTAAGGAGTCATGAGATTGAGCTAGAATAAGATGAACCTCAAAAGGGAGGAAAATCTATAACTTTGAAGTTTAAAGGAATGTTTGAAAAGACTAGAGATCTTCAAGCTGGAGAAGAAGAATATGACTTATTTTATGATGAAGAGGACGAAATGTGTATGCCGTCCAAAAGAGTTAAACAACTCTGGAAGCAAAGACAGAAAAAGTTCAAAGGCTACTGAAGATCTGGTAGATGTTCTAAGTCAACCCTTGAGAAGAGAAGTCTGATGCTGACAAAGATGTCATTTGTTTCGAATATAACAAGCTAGACCACTACAAGATTGAATGTCCCAGGTTAATGAAAGAAAAGCCTAACAAAAATTTCTTCAAAGATAAGAAGAAGGTTATGATGGCTACATGGGATGACTCTGAGTCTTCAGGAGATGACTCTGAAGAGGAGAAACCCAACGTGGCACTGATGGCAAGCACATAAGCATCTAATTCTGAATTAGAATCAAAATCAAAATCAAACTCTGATGAGGTATTCTCTAACTTAAATCTTTCTGAAATAGAATAATGTTTGACTGAAATTCTCGAAAAGAATCAAAGGATTTAGAAAAAGTACAAGAATCTGAAACATATTCATGTAGCTGACTCTGAAGTCCAGAGTGAGCAACTGAAAGAAATATCTAATCTGAAAGAAAATATTTGTATTCTTGAAAAAGAAAACACTGTCTTAAAAGAAAGAGTATGACACTTGAAGAATAAGTTCTTTCACCAGCTCCTTTAAATTCTAAATCTATCAATTAGAAATATGCAATATATTTTTAAAAATTTCTTGCACAAAACATAGACAAAAGAAAAATGGCTTCTATGATCTATGTGATGTTTAGTAATCAGAAATAAGTATTATTTGTATCATATAAACATGGACTAATAAGTTATCACATCCGTTCAATAGTTAATAGGTTTTAAGTATAAAATCAAATGTTGTTTTGATAGTAAAAGTAATGAATTATAAGATGATATTTGATAATTTGTTTTTCACAAATAAGAGAACTTACTGGATTGGGTTCCATCTACCTAAATTTCTTTAAATAATTGTCTAACTCTTCCAGGATCTTTATCTTTTTGTAGAAGGGTTGTTTGAATAATTGCACTACAACTTGCATCCAAGTGAATGGTCTCTTCATCTGTATACCTTCTTTTATTTGTGAGGATCTCCTTCATGAATTTGGTATATGTGAGCATTTATGGAAGCGTTTCAGCGAACAAAATGTTTATCCACAACTGCTAAAGATATCCAAGAGTCTTGCATATTTCCTTTCTTTGTCCTTCTTGGTAAGAGCATCAGGATACAATAGGTGTTGAACTGACATATTTATCATCTTTTCTTTCTCTTCTCTAGTTTTATGATTTTTACGCTCACTAATCACTTTTCTCTCATTTTCTTCTTTTCTCTTCTTTTCATTTTCAACTAATTCTTCCTCAATTTTTTTTCTTCTACTTCCTTTTCCTTTTCTTTTTATTCTCTTTCTTGTTTTTCTCTTGCTTCAACTGCAACTCTCTCTTTTTCTACATTCTCTCTAACTCGTGTTTCAATTACTCTACCACTCCTTATCATTATTGACTTACAACGTTCTTTGGGATTTTTCTGAGTGTTGAAGTTCCCCCTTGTTGTTCAGCCAACTGTTTTGCAATCTTTCCTACTCGCGTTTCAAGATTTTTAATTGAAGCATCAATATTTTTATGATTTGCAATGAATAATTTCATAAATTGGTTCAGTGTATCTTCTAACTTTGAAGTTATGTCTGGTTGAGGAGGATTCTGATTGAAGCTTTGATATGGATTTTTCCTATTTGATGGTCCTACATATTTCCTCCAACCTTGGCCATAATTCACGTTGTTATTGGATGGATAGCCTTAGTTACCTTGATAAGGTGCTTGCCTTTGCTATTGATTTCCAATATAGTTTACTTCCTCATTAATTGGAGGACAAAAACTAGTTAGATGATCACCTGTGCAAAGTTCACAAAAAGCAACTTGTCGAGGTTTAACAAGTACCTCATGGATCTCATTAAGCTGTTGTGGAATTTTAGATAACTGCTTGGTAAGTTCCTCCACGGTCTGAATAAGTAACTTGTTTTGAGACAATATTGCATCATTTTCCCCAATTCAAGGATTCAGATTTCCTTTATGTAGAACCTCTTTTATATTTAACTTGGTGATCATTGAGTTCCATTCTCTCAGTGATAAATATTACTTCTTTTTCACTCTGGGACATCAAGGAACCACGTACAGTTGCTTCTAACAAAAGTTTGGGATGCAACTGTCCATTGCAGAAGATGTAAATTTGTGTAAGATCATCAATTCCATGATTAGGGCATTTACTTAACATTGACTTATATTGTTCGCACGCTTCACAAAGCGTCTCTATTTATCCTTTAGCAAATACGGTGATTGCAGTTTTAGCATCCATGAATCTGTTGTGTGGGAAAATCCGACTAATAAACTTTTCTTCAAGAATGTTTCAGTTGGTCATAGTTTGAATCAGTTGATCCAAATACCAATCCTTTTCTTTCTCGATCAAAAAATAAGGAAATAGTCTCATAAATAAAACCTACTCTTCTGTTTCAGATGCTCCAAGCATACCGACTAACTCATACAATTTGGTGAGGTGAGTGTAAGGATCTTCATGATCAATACCGGCAAAAGGATTCACATAAATAATCTGAAGCAATCTCGTCTTCATATTTGTTTGTCAAGCATTTGTTAGATTTCTCGCCATATGAGCCAATCTCTACGGGATATGATGACAAGGAATTCTACCAGCTTCTGGATCAACTTGGTTGTTGTTGTTGTTATTGTAATTGTTGTTGTTGAGATGATTATTTTTGTTCTCTTCATGGTCAACCATGATCTCTGGTTTTGGATATTTTGAAGAAACCGAAGTAGAAGTTCCTTCTTTTTGGCTTCTTTACTTGGATAATAACTTCCTCTTTCTGGTTTTGCTATTATTTCTTATTGTTGTCCTTTTGATATCTAGATTAAAAAGTAATTGTTCTTTGGATGTTCTACCTCTCATAAACAAATTTCAAAAACTTAGCCAACACAAGTGAGAAACATGAAGAGTAAATAATATATGTGATGTCACAACCTTTCAACAGTTAATACATTTGTAAAAGTAACAAAATATAAGATGGTATTTGATAAAAAGAGTTTTACAGATAAGAGAACTTGCTCAGATTGGGTTCTATAATACGGTGGGATAACTGACTTTTTTGGTTTGATCCAAATGTGCGGATAGCAAGAGTCTCCGCCTACTTTTATTTTATCCAATATTTAGGGAAGGTGAAAAGAATAGGAAAGACATTTGATAGATTTTGAGTTCGGGGGGTAAGTTATAAAAAGGGAAAGTGTTAGAACCCTTTTCATCCATAGTTACCTACGGGCTCTTAATTGCTTAGCTCACTTTTAAAAAACTTTCTTTGTGTGTGTGTGTGTGATTTGTTTCAAAATGTTTTTAAAAGCCAATGTAAGGCTAGCTTTGTAATGCTTCTTGTATCAGTCCCCAAGAATGCGTACAAAGTATTTTTTTTGAAAATATTTGTTCGAAAGTGTAATGTGAGAAATGTTTTATTTGTGAGAAATGTTGTGAGCAAGCAATTAGGAGTTTCTTACCCACTAAAGTATTTATTATTCTTTTCCTTCTCCTTTAGAGATAGTGCTCTCCATACCATTAGTTGGTAGGTAGCCCTATCCATTGAATGTGAAGGGACATGCGTAGGGTCATCGTATGGTCATCGAAGGCAACATGTAAGGATACTTTAACAATTGTATCGAAGGGACTATCATCATTTTACTGGTAGGGTCATCAAAGGGACTAGAACATTTTGTAGGAAGCTCGAAGGGTCATCGAGGGATTATGTCTTTATTCGAAAGGGACTATGGTGATTTGTTCGAGGGTCTTTTTGCTAATGTATCCCCACTTTCGAGGGACGTGACTAATATCATAAGGTAACAAGAGAGGTTACCCTAAAGGTGCAAGTTTGTGAAGTGTGTTAATTTAGTTATTTATCTTGAGAATTAGGGTTTTCTATATTTTTATAGTCTTTTCATACAAACCCTAGTTACTAGCAATTAAATATGTGTAGAAAAAATAAAGTGCGGAACGTAAAGCGCATAAATTTAAACCTAAGCTATTATATGACTTTGGGAGAGATACATAAGTATAAAAATTGCGAGAAAGTAAACCTACGCTATTACATGCTTGAAGTAGATACATAATTAGAAAAATGCGAGAAGAGAAATCTATGCTATTACAATCGGTATTGCGACCTATACATTTTGTCGAAGAAAATTAAATAGTAAAAGATAAATAGGAAAAATGTTAGAAAAATGTTTTTGTGCTTTTTGTAGAAAATAATTTAAATGATAATGGTAATTAAAAACCTAATTTTGATTAATTTTAATATTAAGAAAAAAGTTAATTAATTAATAAAATAATTAGTAAAAAAAATATAAGAAAAATTTTAATTACTAATTCAAAAGACCTAACCCTAATTTGTTATAGTTTTGAAAAAAGATTAGGTTAGTTAATGATTAATTAAAAAGAAATTAATTAAGAAAATAGAAAATTAAATAGTAAAGAAATAAGAAAAAGAATGTTAAAATATTAAAATCTTTTTGTGTAGAAAATAATTTAAGTGATAATAATTAATTAAAACCTAATTGTTTCTAATTAATTTTCAATATAAAGAAAAAGGTTAATTAATTAATTAATTAATAAAAATACATCAATAATTTAATTACTAATTAAAAACCCTAATCCTAATTTGTTAAAGTGTTAAAAAAGGTTAGGTTAATTAATTGTTAATTATAAAATAAATTAGGAAAATATTGTGAAAATAAATTAGGGTTACTAAAAAAAAGGAGAAAAAAACAATTGCCTGGAGTGGGTGTTAGTTTGGCCTGAAAACACTTGTATCGTGAGATTCGATGAAAAAAACTCAAACTTCCCTAGCAATGGAAGATCCTTATTCTTGCATCAAAGCTTACAAACAATGATTCTAAATAAGTCTAAACATCATTATAAACAGGTATATATGCATATAATTAATCAACATCGCATGAATTATGAGTTTGAATTTCAAGAATATTACCCAACCGGCGTGACTTGACGTAGTTGTTGCAGACGCGGATTTGCTTCAAGGATGGTTGGGATGGGCTCCTGGGATGTTCAAGAATACAATGGAATGCTAGAATGGATTGAAAGAGGCTGGAGACAAGATTTTCATGTTTCCATAGTTTTGAAAAAAATTAGATTCTTGAGAGGATGTTCTTGAGGCAATTTTCGTGTTCCTCTTGGTCTGAAGATGTCATGTATTTATAGTGGAAGATTTAGGTCAACAAAAGTGAATCAAATCTTTTGTATTTCATGATCAAATATTTCATCATTTGAATTTCATGATCAAATATTCCATGATCAAATATTTGATTGAAGTTTTGCATAAAATCTTTCTTTTTTAGGCCAATCTCATACCAATCACATTTTTGCTGGCTGGCCATGAGCTTTTTAGACTTATGACTTGATTCAATAATAGATTATCATGCCTTATATCATTTATTTGGTATTTTATTTGATTTATTTTGCTTTTAATTGAATAAAATCAAAATAAAAAGAAATAAAAACCACAAAAATAAATGAATGGCTCTAGGAGTCTATTATGAGGTCAGGAACACGTTTGGACCTTAAAAGATAGGCCTATTAGCCCAAAAATTCAAATTTGCTCAATTTGGACTTCATGCATTTTCTCAAAATTATCCAACTTGCACCAATCATAACTCACTCAGTTTTTATCATATGTAGGTGATCTTGGAATTTTTGGAAACCTAAAGATGTCCCCTACAACTTTCATATTGGTAATTTTTTCATTTTAAGTTTTTCAACCAGATGTAAATTGCTTTTATAAAATGTGTCTTTTTGTTGACTTTTAAAATGACCTGTAATGTTTTGGCCCATATCTCTCAAATGAAGCATTTTTTGCCTTGAGCTTAGAGAGACAAAGTTGCAGATAATAGAATTTCCTTCAAAATAGGCTTTGGTTGAGGAATTTCTAATGAAATATGTGAAAGTTATACTTGGTCAAAGTTTAGTTGACTTCTCCTTAAGAAAACCCTAAATTAGTAACTTTTGACGAATCTTGAGTTTTCTTGATGAATCATGATCAACCCTTGATCAAATTATGAATGTGAATTCAAAATCTTGATTTTAACTAAAAATCTTGAAGTTTGACTGTAAATTGGTCAAAGATGACTTTTTGTCCAATACAGTTGATTTTTAATCATTTGAGTAGTTGACTGAGCAAACTTGCTGCAAGGCTTGAAACTAGGCATGAGGATTCTTTGAAGCATATGAGAAACCATGAAATTAACTTGAGGCATTAGAAGTCCAATTTCCCTTGGGAAAAATAAAACCCTAGTTGTAGGTCAATGCTTAGGAGGAGGGTTTGTCTGATCAATCTTTGAGTAGTTTTGAGCAATTGAGACCTTCATGAGCATGAGGAGGTATCTTGAATAAATTTGTATTGAATAATGGGAGGGAAAATTTTTAGGTACAACAGCTTCCTCTGTTCAATCTTCTTAAACCTGAAGAGTTAGATTGGCATGCCCGCCATTTGTGATTTGAAGGCGGAAGAGGATTGAACACTTATAAGTGCCCAAAAATTTGCACTCACATGTACACAAAGTAACACTGTTGGTTGATTATATTGCTTGAATGTGCTTAAAGATTCCATTCAGAGAGGTGATAGAGTGTCGTCGGAGATGGGTTTAAAGATTCCATCTGAAGTAACTGTTGATAGAAGTACCAAAATGAGTCTATGCTCGACTTGATCTGAAGGAAATGCTTTTCAGAATGAAGGTCTAAAGGAAATGCTTTTCAGAATGAAGATCTGAAGGAAATGCTTTTCATAATGAAGATCTGAAGGAAATTCTTTTCAGAATGAAGATCTGAAGGAAATTCTTTTCAGAATGAAGATCTGAAGGAAATGCTTTTCAAAATGAAGATCTGAAGGAAATGCTTTTCAGAATGAAGATATGAAGGAAATGCTTTTCAGAATGAAGATCTGAAGGAAATGCTTTTCAGAATGAAGATCTGAAGGAAATTCTTTTCAGAATGAAGATATGAAGGAAATGCTTTTCAAAATGAATATCTGAAGGAAATGCTTTTCAGAATGAAGATCTGAAGGAATCATCTGGTCGTGTAGATAATTACCCCGTCTTGTTTCAGGAATTGATCTGCGACTTGTCTATAAATTGTTGATAATATTCGTCTATTTGCGAACTTAACCTGAAAACAAAGTTAACTTCATGTAATGTCATGATGCATGAAATGCATTTTTTAATGATGCTCAAAAAATAATGAGAATAGTATATGCGTTTCATATGCATATGTTATGATATTTTGTAAATGATGTATGGATGCAACATGTCATTGGAACATATCGATAGCTTTATATAACATCAATGGCTGGGAAAAATAAATCCCTGATTATTGTTAGGGATGCATATAATAATTTTTCAGCTTTGTTTAAAATGCCTTTACTAGGGGTTTCTGCTTTCTGTTTGAGGACCTTCTGCTGGGGATCTTCGACTTCTGCTTGGGGATGAAAGAGTTCAAGGAGAGTCGGTCGTTCATCCTTTTTTGAAGGATTTGGTTCTCATATACCCTGACTAGGGATAAAAGAGATGGGTAATTCTTTGCTATGCTATTTGACTAGGATTCAGATATGGATGCCGGCTCTTTTGGCGAGGACAACATTGAGAGACATCTGACCGGAGAAGAAAATTTTGTCGAGGATTTTGCAGTATTGGAGAAATAAACTCCATTGGGGAATTAAATCCTGTAAACTGCGTTGAGGAAGTAATCTCTGACAGGGATTGGAAATTCATAGGCTACGCCAAGGAAGTTTACATTATATGATAAAACTTCCTTATCTGCTAGGGGACCTATTGGGGAAGATGAACTGCCAGAAGATGCACCAATTTCTATCTGAGGGAATATTAGATTTGTCGGGGAATATATCTCTCTTAGGGATGAACTTGTGAAGATAACTCCATAGAGATAGTTCCATGGAGATTGCTCTGTGGGAATTTATGTATAACTTTGAACATTATCCCAACTCCTAAAGTCTTTAGAAAATGCTGATCAGAGTGATAAATCTTCTACTGATAAACGGGACATAGTCGTACGCTTTAATCCCTAACTTTTTCCTGGACCGCCTTTTCAGGTTTCCAGTCCACCGGGATACCCTTTCTTGCCCAAGCCGCCTTTTCAGGTTTTTGACTTTCCGAGTTTACAATTTTATTTATATATCCTTAATTTTTTCCCGAACCTTTTTTAGTTTTTCGGGATGCCCTTGTTTTTTCCTAGGCCAATCAACCTAGCAGGTCTATTTTTCATGTGTAGTATTTTTTGACTATGTCCGCGTTCACAGGGTGCAGAGAATTTTCACTGTTCATGGTAGTAAGTGTTGTAGCACTGCCATAAAATGGTTTCTTGATCATATATGGCCTTTCGTATGCGAGAACTCATTTTCCCCTTGGATTAGTCTAATGCACCCGATGTTTGAAGTTATTGATCAATTGTTGATTGCCAACTTTCTGATAGTCTTGACCTTCCTCTGTATTTTTCTAAGAACTATCATGGAAGAATGACACCATCTGATACTACTGACATAGACAAGAAATTTGGTGATATCGAAGATAATGGATTTTTCTGAAACTCATGATCAATGTAACATGCCCCAAGTGATTCAGATGGAGATCTGCCCCTGGCTATTCAGCACTTTTGAGAGATTCTTTGAAGCTTGACTTGACAGCCACATATGAGTTGGAAAATAACATGTCATGCCCCTTGATTTATAACCAATTAGGTACACGAAATAGCTGTTACTGGAGGTGTCTTTCTCTTTGACACATCATCTGAAGTAATTCTGTCCGTTGAGAGGGTTTTCATTAATTGATTATTCGTCATGCGAATTTCTCTGTTGTCAAACACTTAGTCATATGTAAACATTGGTATTAAAATGCAAAGCTTATGTTTGTCTTGAAATTTAAAAATGCATTTTTTAGTAAAATTTTTTTTGTAAGAATGTGATATCAACTCAGGATTTATAGTAAGCCTTACAGGAGTCAAAATACCTTTTTGTAACAATATGCTTTCGAACTAACCCATGCTTCAGTTAGGACTTTTAAAGGTTGTAACATGGCCTGGTTCACGGTTTAAGAAACAAAGGATAAAGGCCAAAGTTTATTTGTACTCGACCCGTTCTCCATGATGTTCTTCAGTCCTATACTCAGTTAATTATGCATTTAGGTTCCAATAGAGTTTGGAATTATAAAGTTGATACTTTGGTGATGGTTCCAAAACTGGAAGTTTATAAGGCAATCATTTTCTTATAACATCTTTCTTTCATTGAGGATTTGTAGCGATCTATTTTTGACTTTATTATCCCTAACTTTTTCCTGAACTGTTTCGTTTGAGATTATAGGTAGAGGGATGCCCCAGTTTTTTCTTAAGTCTCCTTCAAAGGTTTTGACTTAGCGAGCCTTTCTTTTGAAAGATAATAACTTCCTGACTCAATGTTTACGGTGAACCATCATTAGTTTTCAATTTAGAAGAGTATCTTCGACACTAGTCATCGTGTATGAAGGTAAAGCTTGTGAATGCATAATTGATTTGATAGAGAAACTACCTTTCCACAGGTTATGTTCAAGGGTTTTAATTTGCATGGAAAAGAAAACTCCTACTTCTTAGGCTCAAAGGGGTTGACTAGGGATTAACTTCCTTATATATCCACTATTTAGGAATTAAAGAAATGCATGTACATCATCAACAAGGTCTATTCAAAAGCATACTGTATGAGATTATGGTATTGTTTTCGTCATCCTCCCTCTAAAGGCTTATAGCCTTAATGAGAGTTGAATACCATAAAAAATGAAGTAAGAAGCATAGTTTAAATATAGTGAAACAAATGGATTCATTAAAGACAAACATATGCAATGAATTAATGGGAAAAACCAAAGTTTGACATGCCAATAATTGTTTGAATCAACCAAAGAAATTACAAATAAAAATTCAAATGATCTTAACGCTTCTCCGCCTGAACTTGTCACTTCAGATGGTGTTCTTTGTAGTTTCTATATTTAAGGGATGATAGAAAAACTCAATCTTACCATATTGTGTGAACTCAAAAACTCCTTCGTCAATCAGGTCTTGAATCTCACGTTTCAAAGCCCAACAACTGTTAGTGTCATGTCCAGGACTGTTGGAGTGATACGCACACCTTGAATTAGGATTGTAGCTAGGAGAGGAATTAATTAGCTCCATATTCAAAATGTGTTTCAATGCTTGAGACAAAGACATGTTTATTTCTGCAAATTGTCTTTTAGGCGTATTCTGCTTACACTGATTACCCTGTTGTTGTTGGCGAGGTCGTTGTTGAGCTTTCAATGTAATATCAATTTGGAAAATCCTTTTTCCATTAACGGAAGGATTAGCAATGTTAGCTTGTCTCTTTCCATCTTTTATTCTCCTCCTACTTTCAAATAAGTCAATTTCCTGTCTTATCGGAGGCTGGTTAATGATTGGATCCCCAATTCTAGCAATTCGTCTCATATGGTTGTATCCGACCTGATGAAGCTTGCTGATGAGGATTTTCAATTCTTCTTGCCCCCGAGCTAAATTTTTTATAAGAGCCATCTAACCAATCATCTGGATTCTCATCTTAGCTTGAAGTTGTTCCAACTGGTCATCCTGGTTGTCTTCAGGATTCTTCTTGGTTATGTTCGCAACGAGGAGTGCTTTCAATCCTTCTTTCCCCTTGGCTAAGCTTAGTAACATATCTTGGAACTGAGCATTCTGTGCCTTGAGATCTTTGATTGTCTGTTTGAGAACCATTTTTGCTAAAATAATAGTAAGAAGATGAGAAACCCGTCTTAGAAACCTGTTATATAATGATAAGTATGGTATGTAGATGTGTGATATGGTGGGAGAACTGACTTGAAGGTTTTGCATTTGATCGCAAATGTTGTGGTTAGCAAGAATCACCACCGACTTTTCTTTTATCCAAAAGGAAAGGTGAAAAAGCATTGGAAAGACCTTTGAGATTATTTCTTGAGTTCGGGGGGTGGATTATGAAAAGGGAAGGTATTAGCACCCTTTTCATCCATGGTTTTCCATGGGCTCTTAGTTACTTGCTAGATCACTTGCTTTTGTTTGAAATTGTGCTTTGTGTGGTTTTTGAAAGTATTTTGTAAAGAGGCCATTGTTTAGGCAAACTTTGTAACGATTCTCGTTTGTAAGAATGTATACAAAGATTTTGATCTTTTGAAAATGTTTTCAAGTTTGTAAGATGTTTTGAAAGTGTAGGTGTTTGTTTTGAAAATAGCAAGGATGTTTTTTTTGAAATGGAGCAAGTAATTAGGAGCATTCTACCTACTCAAAAGTTTTTCATGTTCATTTCCTCTTTCCTTTGACATTGTTATCTTACCATCGATTTGGTAAGTAACCCTATCTTTAGATGTAAACGGGACGGGCGTGGGTCATCGTATAACCATGATTAGCAATGTTGCAAGGTATCTTAGCATTATCTTTAGGGACTAAGATCATTTTTAAAGGCAACTTAGATAGCGTCATCGAGGGACCATGATCTTGTATTTTGCTTATTTTTGCTAAGATACCTCACATGCGTAATATGGCCATTTTGCAAGGCAACCAAGTGGATTTTACCCTAGGGGTGCTTGTGTGCAAGTGTATTGTTTTTCATGCTTGGTTTTGTCTTTCATTAGGGTTTTCTAATTGATTGGTTTTAGTCTTCCCATACAAACCCTAATTACTAGCATTTGTATATAAAGCGATAAATTGCGGAATTTAAAATTACTACGCTATTACAATACTTGTGGGAGGGGGGTGTACAAATTATAAATGGGGATTGCAAGAAAATAAAGCCTAATTATCTATTACAACCATATTGAATTTGTACAAGAATTGAATAAAAAATGTACGAAATGAATAAATATGCAAGAATGTAAATGTAAAGAAAATGGAAGTTTTGTTTGGATTTTTTTAGGGAAAAGGGGTTTTGTCTTAACCTAATTAACTAAAAGAAAAATAATTAATTAAATTAATAAAAAGTAAAACCTAAATTTACTAGGAAAAGAGTTTAAATAAAACCCTAATCTATTAATTGATTAAAAAAGAAATTAAGTTTATAAGAAGAATATTTTTGGTATTTTTGTCTTAAAAATAATTTATAGTATTATAAAATATTTTTGGTCTTTTTATATTAAAACGATATATTTTAATTGTGTGAAAGAAAATAACTAAAAAAAAACTAGTTTCTAAATTAAATTAACAAACCTATTAGTAAAATAAATAAAGTAATGATTAAATAAAAATAATTTTTTGTGTAAAAAATAAATAAACTATGTCAAAATATAAATCTAATGTTTTTATATTTTTTTAATGATTTTTTAATATTACATAAAATATTTAATAAAAAAAATAAATAAAAAATGGGAAAAAGAAAATAAAAATGTGCCAGGGTGTGAATAGCCAGCAGGGGGGTTAGAAGTGAAAAAAAAACATAAGGCCCAAGGATGAGGTCCAGCGCTGCCAAAAAAAAGTCATAATATGAAAAAATATGAAAAAAATCCAAAAGGGTACCACCGGGGCTCGAACCCAGGTCCCTATAGTCACAGGCGCGCGCTTCTACCACTGGGGTGGCTATACACCCGTTTATATAAATCAAACCATAAATATATGATAGTAAACAAGTCCATAGCCTGAACTTCATCTTCAACCTCACGCCCAACCAGAGTACCTGCATCTTGTTCATCTCTCATCCATTTGCAAAAATGTAAACATGAATCTTGTAGCAAATTTCCTCAGGATTTCAAAAATGCAAAGCATTAAAATTATATATCAAATAAAAGCATGAATTTTAATGGCCCTAATCTGAACCCTAAAAATTTCAAAAACTCCAATCTTAAAATTCTCTAAGCTCAAGCAAAATAAATGAAAACTATGGTCATGGTTAGCTTTAGGGCATTGATATCTACATTTTTTATTCACAAATAAACCATTAATGATGCATGTATGAAGAGTTCGAAAGTCAGAAAACTTACCTTGCAATAGGGTATCGTGTTTGGAGTTTGAGTAGCTTTTAGTGAGTTCCAATGATTAGATTAGCTTCCTCAAGTTCCCAGGAAGTTAATGTGATACTTAGCTTGAGCTGAAAGTGCCTGAGGAGTTCTGGAGAAGTCAATATGCAAGGTGCTGTTTTTGAAAATGGTGGATGATGATGGAGGTGTTACAGTGGTGTTGCAGGTGTTGGAATTGTTTGTGTATGTTATTTAGAAGCTTTTGAAAGTAAAAGGCCAAGAAACACACAAGAAAATTTGGAGATTAGATTCAAAACTCAGAAATGACAAGTTTTTGAGGTGTTTTTGGTGATTCTGTGTTCTTGGTGTTTTCAGGGGTCAAGCATGCGTGTGATTTGTGGCAAATAACTTGTGTATGTATAAGAAAAAGGTCTTGAGTGCTTTGGACAGTCAGAAGTACAAGTTGCAAGCTAATTGCTATGTTACTTGATTTTCAAGAAAAATGGGAAAACAAGTTTCAAGAGGAAGTACAAGCATGAGATGAGTGATTGTAAGTGTCTAAACAAGTTTCTTTGAGTTATGGGACTTGTATGATCAGAAGAAAGCAATTTCAAGGCTCAAGAACAAGTTTTGTGCAAAAAGCTACTTTATCAAAATGGCATTGTGCACTTTCTTCCCAAAATGGATATAAAGCATGGCCTTGCATTTAATGCTTGAATTGAGACCTCTAACAGTTGTGCAAGCAATTAATTATGGAGTTCCTAACAAGTTTGAGGCCTGCAAAGTAGAGGTTATGCAGAATAAGTTTGAATTTTGAATCTTGTTCATCACAAAATGACGTGTAATTCAAGTGTGAAAACCCTAACTTCATCTCTTTGATTCTACCTACTCAAAAATGATCTCAAGGAGTTCTTGGACATTTTGGAAAGATTTTAATGTTCTCTACAACCCCTCTTTGAATCAATTTTTAAAATTACCCTTATAACTATATGAAAAAGTGCCATGAAGTTAGGTCAAAATCCTGACCAAATTAGGGCAAAATTTCACTAAGTGTTTTGTTTCATGACCATGTGTTCTCAAAATTATAACTTGAGATCCAAGCACTTTTGGAAAAAGTTGTGTAAAGAAATGTTTTAGATTTCATGGAGATCTACAACTTTTATGTTAAAAGTTTCTTTTGAATCATCTTGCATCATGGTGAAAATTTTGCTCAAAGTTGTGAAAAAATAAGAAATTTCCAACACTTAGAAAAATTTCTAAGTTTTGAAATTTTAACTTTTCAAAATGAAATCTTGAATTTTTGATTTCTTGATGAATAATTTTAATATTTTTACATGCTTTGATGAATTGTGATCTTTGACATTTGATTTTGACCAAAAAGTCAAAGTTTGACTTTTCAAGATACAGTTAACTTTTGATCAGTTGACTGAAAATTCATCTGTCAATCCATTAGACTTGAGCAATGTCTTGAGCCCTGTCAATAGGTCAAAATGATGCAATTGGAATCTTTAGATCATGCCTTAAACCAATTGATCATTTGTTAGGTCAAAAATCAGAAATTGCCCTTTCCCTGTCAAAACCCTAATTTTGACCATTTTGCCCTTTTGAAAATTTGATCAAATTTCTTGAGGAATTGTGATCCAAACTTGATCAAATGATACATATGAGTTTAAAATGTTGATGTGGATAAAAAATTATGAAGTTTGACTGTAAATTAGCCACAATTGACTTTTTCCCCAATACAACTGATTTTTAGGTCAACTGCTCAATTGACTGAGCAAAAGTGTGATCCAAAGCTTGAAACTTGACATGAGTAATCTTGAGGGTCCGTAATGATCCATGAAAGTAATATGGGGCATTGGAAGTTCAAATATCCTTGTGCAATCTCAAACCCTAATTTTGGTCATCAGTGCTTAAGGAGGTGTCTTAAGCTGATCAACCCTAATGCAGTCTTGAGCCAAAGGAGACCTTGTGAGCAAATTCTTGATAAGTGAGAGGGAAAATTTTGGGGTACAACAGCTGCCCCTGTTCAATCTTCTTAAGCCTAAAGAGTTAGATTGACGAGTTTTGCCATTCGTGACTCGAGGGTGGAAGATGATTGGAGACTAGAGTGCCCAGAAATTTGCACTCAGTGATATGATGATTGATGGTATAGGGAATGGGCTTAAAGATGCCATTTGGAGGGATGATAGAAAGTTATTGGAGATGGGCTTGTAGATGCCATCCAGAAATGATTGCTGAACCGTATCTGTAAGCTGAAACCGAATGGATATCAGAATGGCGTCCGTGTCTGGAGCGTATCTGAAAGTTAAATCTGAATGAGTATCAGGATAACATCCGTGTATGGAGCATATCTGAACTGTATCTGAGAGTTGAATCTGAATGAGTATTAGGATGGCATCCGTATCTGGAGCGTATCTGAACTGTATCTGAAAGTTGAATATGAATAAGTATCAAGATGGCATCCATGTATGGAGCGTATCTGAACTGTATCTGAAAGTTGAATCTGAATGAGTATTAGGATGGAATCTGTGTCTAGAGCGTATCTAAACTGTATCTGAAAGTTGAATCTGAATGAGTATCAGGATGACATCCGTGTCTGGAGCGTATCTGAACTATATCTGAAAGTTGAATCTGAATGAGTATCAGGATGGCATCCGTGTATGGAGCGTATCTGAACTGTATCTGAAGATTGAGTCTGAATGAGTATCAGGATGGAATCCGTGTCTGGAGCGTATCTGAACTGTATCTGAAAAATCTTTGAACATTGTTAATGGTAGCTGTTGATTAACCTTATCCTGAAAAGGGTAAAATGTTAGCTGATATGCAATGTCATGTTGTATGAAATGCATGGTATAATGAAATTGTGATACATGTATTCGTGTTATCGATGTTTATGATATATGGATGCGATGTATGTGTATGTGAGCTATTCTGCTGCACTGCTTGTTGGATTTGGGGAAAATAAATCCCCGATTGCTGCTGAGGATACGGAGTGCTAGTCTTCATGATTTGAAGTGTTGATGAATTTCCACTTAGAGAAATAAACCTTGTTGTAAGGGAAATGCCGTGTACTGCTTGTAAAATCTTGTTGGGGAATCCTTAGAAATTTGGTGACTTCTAACGGGGAGTGATAACTGGAAGTTTTGTTCCGCCGGGGATTAAACTTCATACTACGGGGAATTTTATGGAAATAGCTTAGAGAGAGTTCCCTATTTCTTAAAGCCATTAGTGATTGTCTTTCTATTTTGTTCATTTGTGAACGGTAGTTACGCTCAAATGCATATGTTCAAAAATAAATCAATGGACGTTTTTGTAAACAAAACACAAGAGTTAAGAAAAATAGATAGTTTGGCACTTTCAAAGGGATATTTTTGTATTGAGTTTGAGTAAGTATTTTTGTACAATGAGACAAACATTCTAGTAAGAGAATGTCGTCGTAAAAATTAAAATTTGATACACAGAAAAGATAGCTATGTGAAATAATCTTGTGGGGTTCCCATTCTGCTATAGCCTTCGTGTATCTGAGCATCTTATTTATTTGTTGCCTTGTCCGAAGCTGATTGAATTGATCAGAACCGCTGAGTTTGTCAGTTGAAGCCAAAGGTTGTCCGTAAGGTGATCCAACGGGGACATAGTCATACGCTTTTATTCCCTAACTTTTTCCTGGACCGCCCTTTCTGGTTTTCAGTCCACCGGGATACCCTTTTTTGCCCAAGTCGCCCTTACGGGTTTTCAGCTTGCCGGGTGTACAATTTTTTTTTTGTTTTATCCCTATTTTTTGCCTGAACCTTTTGGTTTGTCGGGATGCCCTTGTTTCTCCTAGGTGTGTCTACCTAGCGGGTCTCTTATGCGTAGTATTTTTTGACTATGTCAGTGTTCACAGGGTGCGGCAGGTCGTCGCCATCTATGATGGTTAAGATCATTGCTCCACCAGAGAATATGCTTTTGATTACAAATGGTCCTTCGTATGTAGGAGTTTATTTTCCCCTGGGATCACCCTGCGGTAGTATGATACGTTTGATCACCAGATCCCCGACTTGATACACTTAGCGTCTGACCTTTTTGTTAAAAGCCTTGATCATCTGTTTCTGATATATTTGACCATGACAGATAGCAGTAAGCCTTTTCTCATCAATTAAATTTAGCTTATCAAGTCGAGTTTGGATCCAATCGTCTTTTTTCAGACCTACATCCTTCATGATTCTCAGAGAGGGGATCTGGACCTCAATAGGCAAGACAACCTCCATGCCATATACTAGAGAGTAGGGTGTTTCCCCGGTTGATGTGCGTGCTGTTGTATGATACCCGTGGAGAGCGAATGGTAGCATCTCATGCCAGTCTTTGTATGCGACTGTCATTTTCTGTATGATCTTTTTGATGTTCTTATTTGCGGCTTCAACAACACCATTCATCTTTGGACGGTAAGGGGAAGAATTGTGATGCTGGATCTTGAATTTCTCACACAGGGCGGTGATCATAGTATTGTTTAGATTCATACCATTGTTTGTGATGATCCTCTCTGGGATACTATACCGACAAATGAGATTCTGTTTAATGAACCGGGCTACAACATTCTTGGTAACGAAAGCGAAAGAGGCTGCCTCAACCTACTTTGTGAAATTGTCAATGGCCACCAAGATGAAGCGGTGTCCATTAGAGGCTGTTGGCTTGATTTACCTAATAATATCGATGCCCCACATAGCAAAGGGCCAAGGAGCCGTCAAGACATTCATAGGAACTAGAGGTACATGCACCTTGTCAGCATAAATCTGACACTTGTGGCAGGTTCGAGAGTGTTGATAGAAATCTGCTTCCATGGGAGACCAGTAATAGCCTGCCCGTAGGATCTTCTTTGCCATCGTATGCCCACTGGAATGGGTGCCAAAAGTGCCTTCATGTAACTCAACCATGATCTTTTCTGCCTCAACCTTGTCTATGCAATGGAGTAAAACAGAGTCATGGTTGCGTTTGTAGAGAATGCCATTACTAAAGAAGAATTTAGCAAAGAATCTCCTTAAGAACTTCTTATCATTGACTGAAGCTCCTTCCGGATATTCTTGAACCTCGAGATACCTCTTGACTTCATGAAACCAAGGCTGGTCCACTACTTCTTCAGTATTAATCTCGTGACAGTGAGCTGGTTCATCCATTTGTTCAATGGGGATCTGGGGAGCCTCGTTATCCCATTTAAGTTTAAACATGGATGACATTGTGGCTAGTGCGTCTGCTAGCTGATTTTCTTCTCGCGAGAAATGCTCGAAGGTAATCTTCTCAAAGTGTGGGATCAATGTCAACACATGTTCTTTGTAAGGCATAAAGTTAGGGTGTTTGGTGTTCCATTCCCCTTTGATCTGGCTGATGACCAAAGCTAAATCTCCGAATACATTTAAGGATTTGATCCCCAAATCTATGGCAGCTTTGAGACCAAAAATGCATGCTTCATATTCTGCCATGTTATTTGTACAATTGAAGAAGAGTCTTGTAGTAAAGGGAGTATGGCATCCTTCAGGATATATGAGTACAACACCAATACCATTGCCGAGTGCATTGGACACCCCATCAAAAACCAGGGTCCACTGGGATCCTTATTCAGGTCCGTCATACAGTCTGAATTCTTCACAGTTGTTTACCATCATGATGTCTTCATCTGGGAATTCGAACATCATGGACTGGTAGTCCTCCACAGCTTGGTGAGCCAGGTGATCAGCTAGTACACGACCCTTTATTTCTTTCTGGGTAGTATAATGTATGTCATATTCTGTCAGGATCATCTGCCATCTCACTATTCTCCCAGAGAGGGAAGGTTTCTCGAAGATGTATTTTATTGGATCCATTTTAGATATCAATAAGGTAGTATGGGTCAACATATACTATCTTAGCCGGCGAGCAGCCCATGCCAGACCGTAACAAGTTTTCTCGAGCAGTGAATATCTTGTTTCACAGTCGGTAAACTTTTTGCTCAGGTAATAAATATCATGCTCTTTTCGGCCAGACTCGTTATGCTGCCCCAACACACACCCCATTGAATTTTCCAAAACAGTTAGATACATGATCAATGGTCTTCCCTCGACTGGTGGCATTAAAACAGGAGGCTCTTGCAAGTACTCTTTAATCTTGTCGAAGGTAGTTTAACACTCATCATTCCATTTGACTACTTGATCTTTCTTCAGTAATTTGAAGATTGGTTCACAAGTAGCTGTCAGGTGAGAAATGAATCTGGAAATGTAGTTTAACCGTCCCAAGAATCCTCAGACTTCCTTCTCAGTATGAGGAGAAATCATCTCTTGTATCGCTTTCACCTTAGCGGGATCCACTTTGATACCTTTATTGCTGACAACAAAGCCTAGGAGTTTACCAGACCTCACCCCAAATGTGCATTTATTCGGGTTCAACCTCAGCTTGTATTTCTTTAGTCTCTCAAAGGGTTTCTGTAAATGGTCAAGATGCTCTTCTTCTGTTTGAGATCTGGATATAATGTCATCCACATAGACCTCTATTTCGTGATGTATCATGTCGTGAAATAGGGCTACCATGGCACGCTGATAGGTTTCCCCAACATTCTTCAACTCGAATGGCATAACCTTGTAGTAGAATGTGCCCCATTGTGTGACAAAGGTTGTTTTCTCCATGTCCTCATGCGCCATTTTGATTTGGTTGTAGCCTGAGAAACCATCCATGAAGGAAAACACCTTATGTTGTGCCGTATTATCAACTAGAATATCAATGTGGGGAAGTGGGAAATCATCCTTAGGGTTTGTCCTATTCAAATATCTGTAGTCCATGCACATTCGTACTTTTATGTCCTTTTTAGGAACGGGAACAACATTGGCGACCCATTGCGGATAGGAGGTAACGGCCAAGAATCCGGTGTTGAATTGTTTCATGACTTCCGCTTAGATCTTCTCTGACATGTCTGGTCGCATGCGATAGACCTTTTGTTTTACTGGTGGGCAGTCTTCTTTTGTTGGTAGACTATGTACCATGGTGTCTGCATCAAGTCCTGGCATGTCTTCATACGACCAGGAAAAGACCTCAACATAATCATGTAGCAACTGAATCAGACGCTCTTTGATACTGGATTCCAAATTGGCACCCACCTTGACTTCTCTCTTGTCTTCTTCGGTACCTAGGTTAATTGTGTCCACTGGTTCCTCGTGGGGCTGTATGGTCCTCTCTTATTGTTGTAGTAACCTGGAGAGTTCCCCTGGTACTTCACAATCTTCCTCACCTTCGTCTTCGGCTTGGTAGATTAGATTTTCAGAGTCACAAAAGGCCATAGCAGAATTGTTACCCAAGGGATTACGAATGGATGTAGATCTGCAATTTGAATGTGAGTGTGTGTAAGAGTATAGCTATCTTTGAAAGAAATGAGAATGTAAAAAAGAAAACAATGAGCACAAAGTTTGTATGCAAAAACGTCCATGATTCATTGATGTCATATGGAAATGAGATAACAACCCTTACAAATGGACCATTGTGCCTCGGGTAAAACACAAGGTTTTAAGAGTCTGAAATGTTTAATATTACATGTCTGACAAAATTTAAAGACAAATTATTGTTGGATAAAAGTGATCGGGACAAAATCTCTAGCTTCCCAGTTGCCGAGCCCTCCATTGACAATTGGGAAAATCCAATCTTCCAAGTTATAGCTGTCTTCATCATCCTCCACTGCGTTGACTTCGCAGTTGCTGATCTTCAAGGGTGGTCCTCCGGCATGAGCACGACGTACAACTTTCTGGACTCCTGAAGTGAAACCCAAACCAAATTTGTTAGATTTGTATGGGATATCCGGGATTTGGCCCCAAATAGTGCACCACCTTCTTCTCTTACTGCCTTGGCATCTTTCAAAGACGACATCTTGAGCGGAGGCCTTGTAATCTTTGGGACTTGGGAAACAGCCTTGGCTACTGCCACAGTTTGCGGGACTTCTTCAAAGTGCTGGAATGGAGTTTCAATAAATTCCCCATCTAATTCCACATATCTGAAGGAATTTAGATGACTGACCATATACTCTTCTTCTCCATGAATGATGATGATTTTCCCCTGAATTGGATATTTCGGCATTTGATGTAACGTAGAAGTAATGGCACCAGCATTGTGAATCCACGGTCAGCCTAATAAGCAGGAATATGAAGGGTGAATATCTATCACATAAAAAGTTGAATCAAATGTTTGGGTTCCAACTTTTATGGGGATGTCCACTTCCCCGTGCACCATCCATTTTGAGCCGTCGAAGGCCCTCACTACTATGTTGCTAGGTTTCAAGGTCAATCCTTCACAATCAAGCATATCAAGAGCCTTTTTAGGCAACACATTCAGAGACGAACCAGTGTCAACCGAGACATGAGCCAAAGTCGTTCCCCTGCATTTGACTGAGACATGCAATGCCTCGTTATGCTTCCTCCCCCTTGGCGTTAAATCAGCATCTGAAAAACCTAAACCATTATCTGCGGTCAAGCTGGCTATGCAGTCTTGGAACTGATCGACAAATGTTTCTTGGGGTACATGGGCCGTTTTAAGGAATTTTACCAAGGCCTTTGCATGAGCCTTGGAACATAACAATAAAGCCAACATGGAAATTTTTGATGGAGTTTGCCCCAGTTGTTCGACTACATTATAGTCGCTTATTTTTATAATCTTTAGAATTTCCTCCATCTCTTTTCGGGAAGTCTCAGGGATAGCTACAGATTGTGCCTTCGTCCGGACAGGCTCAACCAAAATACCTTTTCCTCGAGTCTCGGTTGACTCGGCAGTGGGAATGTCAGTAGGGGTGATAACAGGGACTGTAACAGTTTTGTCAACATGAGTATTAGAAGAGATGATTGTAGGACTGGGAATAGCCTTTGGAGGAGCAACAATAACAGGAATGATTACAGGTCTAGAAATAGCTTTTGGAGGAGCAATTTCTGGAGAGAATACCCTTCCACTTCGGGTTATCTTACTAGTCCCTGCGATGTTACTGATATAGGAGTCAACTTTCTTAGAATTTGAATCTTCAACAGCTGGCTAATCTTGCTTTATACCGTGATAGTAGATATCACCTCCATAATTCCATGGGACGGTTTTGTCTGACGAATACGGGATTGGTCCAGGCATTTTAATTATCAACGAAGCTACTTTAGGAACTGATGTAATTCTAACGGGTCTTTTGGTGGAGACCCTGGAAGAATTGTCGGAAATGGTCACTATGGAAACATGATTATAAGAAATAGTTGGAGTAGAAGTCTTCTCGAACAAAATCTCCTTGTCATCTATTAGGCATTGAACGCCTGCTTTTAACAAATGACATCTGGTTGGTGAGGATAAACATAAATGACAGCTTTCATCACAGCCTGGGAAAACACCGAAATTCAACAAGTTCTTTTTGATAGTCAGGAGTGAGGTCACAAGTTCATAAACCAAAGTAACAAACATATTTTCCTCAACGGCGTTGACATAACGTCCGTGCTTGGGCATAAGGGCAGTGATAACATTGGGAATTTCTGGCGCGTCAAATTCAATCTCTTTGGCTTCAAGAAGGTCTTGTACTTTGTTTTTCAGAGCCCAACAATTGTTAGTGTCATGGCCAGGACTCTCAGAATGGTATGCACAACGGGCATTAGGATGATAATGAGGAGAGGTTGTGTTCGGATTCTTTGGAGCTTCTTTCAAATCACTAGATTGGATCTTAACAAATGCAGCAATACTTGAGATAATGTCATATTAATTTGGGTGAACTGTCTGACTGGTCTTTCCGTTCTTGGCTGGTTGCTTCTTTGCTGAGTAGGTGCGGGTTTAGGAATCATGACAACCCCCACCATTGGGCGATGTTCAGTCCTATCTTGATTTATTTGAGGATATACAACAACTTCTTTTTTTCCAATGAATGGTTTTCTTACAACAACAGATGATTCATCTTTTTGAATCTTCCCATTCTTTATCCCGACTTCTACTCTTTCTCCGGTCAATATCAATTTGGTAAAACCTGCCAAGGAACTCCTAATTAAGTGATTAAAGAAAGGACTGGACAGGGTGCCCAAAAACATGTATGCTAACTCTCTTTCAGATAGGAGAGTCTAGACTCTTCCTGCTAAGTCCCTCCATTTTTGCGCGTAGTCTTTGAAGCCTTCACTTGAAACCATGACCATACTTTGGAGTTGAGTACGGGTGAGAGCAAGGTTTGCATTGTATTGGTATTGTTTGTAAAAGGCGGCGGCCAGATCTTCCCAATTATGAACATTGGCTCTTTCTAGCTTATAAAACCAATCAAGTTGAGTTCCGGACAAACTGTCTTGAAAGAAGTGTACCCATAAATCCTTGTCAGCAGTATGAGGCTTTATTTTCCTCACATAGGACCGGAGATGTATTTTGGGACATGAAACTCCGTCGTACTTGGCGAACATCGGTGCCCTGAATTTTGGAGGAATGACAATCCCAGATACTAACCCCAACTCTTCAAAGTCCAATCCAGGAACTTTTTGAATTTCCATTGCACTTAACCGTTCTTCCAGATGCTTATACTTGTCATCGGCCGGAGGATATTGTTCTTTAGAATAATCTTATTCTTCCTCTTCCTCTTCTGAATCTGGCTGGACAACTGCTTCCTTGCCTTTCCCATCTTGATTGTCTTTCTCACCAGATGAAGTTGCAAAGTCTAGAGTCCTTTTTGCTTGTCCTTGGAATCTTCTTCCCATATTTAGAACTCTGGTTATTTTCTTTGTTTTCTTCTTTTTATCTTCAACCAACAAGGTCTTCAACTCTTCTTGTCCTTTGGCTAGAGTTAAGAACATCTGTTGAAATTGAGCATTTTGTGCTTGGAGGTCTTTCACCGCTTGCTCGAGATCCATCTTACTGAAATAAACAGTAGAAAGATGAGGATACTTGTTGCAAGAAACCTTATTATGTTATGATGAATGGTAAATGCATATGCAATGATTTCTAGGATTTTAAAGATTCAAATTTGTTTTAGACAAAAAGGAAACACACGTTATATTAATAAATTTAAAGCTTGAGTACATCAATGCTTCTTTGGGAAAAACAATACAAAAACTCTAAGATAAAAAGGTTGTACGCATCCTCTTTCGTGCGATGAAGGCATTCAGGTTCCGCTCCTCATGAAGTTTCTTAGTGAGTTCCAAAACCTTCTTCTTGCTAGCGTATAATTGGGCTTCAAAAGTGTCTCTCTCTCCCTTGAGTTGTATCCAATCTCTTTGTAAGTCTTCAAGAGAGGTGGGCATGTCAGGATGCAGGATAGTGTATAGAACATCTCCTTCCATAACAGGCTCAATGATTACCGGGAGAATGGAGGGATAAGGCATCATAAGACTCTGAGCACGAGCTCGTACCCATTTGAGGTAAGGCTCAAGAGGGATGGAATTCTTGTGCCCCAATGTCTTTCTATCTACCTTGTTCAACATCCTCCAAGCTCGGATAAATCTCTGGTGATGACCTTGATCGTCGTTCTCGTAGCTCAATACCAAACCTTAAATGAGCATCTCATGTGGGCCATCCCTTTGGGCGTAACCAAACTGTCTTAAGGCTAAGCAAGGGTTGTAGGTGATACCTCCCCTAATTCCAAGTAAAGGGGCATTAGGGAATTCTCCACAATGGTCGACAATAGTAACATTCTCTAAGGATCGGGAACACCAATGAATGTCTAAATGTTTAAGCGTCATCAACCTTTGTGACCACCTTTAACCTTGCTCATTCTTCAATACAGATTGGGGAAGATGCAAAATAAACCATCTTGCCAAAATAGGAGTACAACACGTAAGGATACCTCTTTTCCTCATAGTGCGAGTATGAAAGGAATGTAGGATGTCCCCTAGAAAAGTAGGCACCGGGTTACGAGATATGAAGATTTTCATGGTGTTCACATCTATGAGTTGGTCAGGATTTGGAAACAAAACCATCCCATAGATGAGGAGAGCCACAATTTCCTCAAAAGCTTGCAGATCTAAAGAGTTCCAACATCTTTGGGCTTTCTCAAACAAGAACTTTTCTAGGAAACCCTTGACACCACTCCTTGTTTCCCAATTGGTTGTGACATCAGATGGTTGCAAGTGTAAAGCTTGAGCAATCTTTTCTGGCTTTGGATCTCTTTCCGTACCGTTGAAAGGTAGTTGATTGAGAATGGGAATCCTCAAAAGTTGGGAGAATTCTTCCAAAGTTTGCACAAGTTGATAACTGGGAAATGTGAAGCAATGGTGCAAAGGATCAAAGAACTGAAAGAGCACCTTCATCACGTCTTCATCAGCGTTGGAGGTAACCAAGTTTAGTAGGCTACCATGTCTTTCGATGAATGGAGAATTTTCAGGAATCCTTGAATCTAGCTCTTTAAGTTGAGGAGGGATCCTTACAAGATTGACTTGAATGGTTTTCCTACGGATAGAATCCATGTCCTATAAAACAGAACAAAGATAAATCCCAAGATCCTTGAAATGGTTAGTGAACATGAGTATGATGTTATGATTTTCATGATGTTATGTACAAGTAAATATACACAAACAAAGCAAACAAGTCCTTAGGTTTAGGCTTGCATGGAGTTTTATAGGTAAGTACCCTCTTGAAGTTTAGTTGGATTAAAACCTGTCCTAGCAATAGTAACCGGGTTCTAAGGAGCTCAATATCACTAGTTTGTTTCCTTGGTCATTGTTTCAGCACAAGCCTCTTTAATGGCATTCGGAATATCCCAAAAAACCAAACCTCAATGAGTGTAGTATCGAGTATCTACCAACTTCGGACTGCACCAAAGTCGGTCATCTCACTACGTCCTAATGGCCAAGTTGGTCAAGTAAAGGCTCTAAAAGTTCATTAGTGTTTTATGGCATCACTCAGCGGCCCCGTATTCTCCTTGATTAACTCAAGAGCTACCGGTACCCATAAATATGTCACACTAACGTAGCTATTGCTTAGACCATATCAATATACCCCACACAATTTCCACAACGTATTGCTACTTACCTATAAGGTATCCCAAATCCGGGTAGAGGATTCAAACCCAAACAGAGAACCATAATGTAAAGCATACAAGTCAAACAATGAAAGAAATTAAATATGATCTAACCCTAAGATAACCCCACTCTTAGAATTTTCCCCAGCAGAGTCGCCAGTTCTGTGATACGGTGGGAGAATTGACTTGAAGGTTTTTCATTTGATCGCAAATGTTGTGGTTAGCAAGAATCGCCACCGACTTTTCTTTTATCCAAAAGGAAAGGTGAAAAAGTACATGAAAGACCTTTGAGATTATTTCTTGAGTTCGGGGGGTAGATTATGAAAAGGGAAGGTATTAGCACCCTTTTCATCCATGGTTTTCCATGGGCTCTTAGTTACTTTCTAGATCACATGCTTTTGTTTGAAATTGTGCTTTGTGTTGTTTTTGAAAGTATTTTGTAAAGAGGCCATTGTTTAGGCAAACATCGTAATGATTCTCGTTCATAAGAATGTATACAAATATGTTGATCTTTTGAAAATGTTTTCAAGTTTGTAAGATGTTTTGAAAGTGTAGGTGTTTGTTTTGAAAATAGAAAGGATGTTTTGTTTTGAAATGGAGCAAGTTATTAGGATCATTCTACCTACTCAAAAGTTTTTCATGTTCATTTCCTCTTTCCTTTGACATTGTTATCTTACCATCGATTTGGTAAGTAACCCTATCTTTGGATGTAAACGGGACGGGCGTGAGTCATCGTATAACCATGATTAGCAATGTTGCAAGGTATCTTAGAATTCTATTTAGGGACTAATACCATTTTGAAAGTCAACTTAGATAGCGTCATCGAGGGACCATGATCTTGTATTTTGCTTGTTTTTGCTAAGATACCTCACATGCGTAATGTGACCATTTTGTAAGGCAACCAAGTGGATTTTACCCTAGGGGTGCTTGTGTTCAAGTGTATTGTTTTTAATTCTTGGTTTTGTCTTTGATTAGGGTTTTCTAATTGATTGGTTTTAGTCTTCCCATACAAACCCTAATTACTAGCATTTGTATATAAAGCGATAAATTGCGGAATTTAAAATTACTACGCTATTACAATACTTGTGGGAGGGGGTGTACAAATTATAAATGGGGATTACAAGAAAATAAAGCCTAATTATCTATTACAACCATATTGAATTTGTACAAGAATTGAATAAATAATGTATGAAATGAATAAATATGCAAGAGTGTAAGTGTAAAGAAAATGGAAGTTTTGTTTGGATTTTTTTAGGGAAAAGGGGTTTTGTCTTAACCTAATTAACTAAAAGAAAAATAATTAATTAAATTAGTAAAAAGTAAAACCTAAATTTACTAGGAAAAGATTTAAATAAAACCCTAATCTATTAATTGATTAAAAAAGAAATTAAGTTTATAAGAAGAATATTTTTCGTATTTTTGTCTTAAAAATAATTTATAGTATTATAAAATATGTTTGGTCTTTTTATATTAAAATGATATATTTTAATTGTGTGAAAGAAAATACCTAAAAAAAATAGTTTCTAAATTAAATTTACAAACCTATTAGTAAAATAAATAAAGTAATGATTAAATAAAAATAATTTTTTGTGTAAAAAATAAATAAACTATGTCAAAATATAAATCTAATGTTTTTATATTTTTTTTTCTTCTGATTTTTTAATATTAGATAAAATATTTAAGAAAACAAATAAATAAAAAATGAGAAAAAGAAAATAAAAATGGGCTAGGGTGTGAATAGCCAGCAGGGGGGTTAGAAGTGAAAAAAAACATAAGGCCCAAGGGTGAGGCCCAGCGCTGCAAAAAAAAAGTCAGAATGTGAAAAAATATGAAAAAAATCCAAAAGGGTACCACTGGGGCTCGAATCCAGGTCCCTATAGTCACAAATGCGCGCTTCTACCACTGGGGTGGCTATACACCCGTTTATATAAATTAAACCATAAATATATGATAGTAAGCAAGTACATGGCCTGAACTTCATCTTTAACCTCACGCCCATCCAGAGTACCTGCATCTTGTTCATCTCTCATCCATTTGCAAAAATGTAAACATGAATCTTGTAGCAAATTTCCTCACGATTTCAGAAATGCAAAGCAATAAAATTATAGATCAAAGACAAGCATGAATTTAGTGGCCCTAATCTGAACCCTAAAAATTTCAAAAAATTCAATCTTAAAATTCTCTAAGCTCAAGCAAAATAAATGAAAACTATGAACATGGTTAGCTTTAGGGCATTGATATCTACATTTTTCATTCACAAATAAACCATTGATGATGCCTATATGAAGAGTTCAATAGTCATAAAACTTACCTTGTAAGAGGGTATCGTGTTTAGAGTTTGAGTAGCTTTTAGTGAGTTCCAATGATTGGATTAACTTCCTCAATTTCCCAGGAAGCTAATGTGATACTTAGCTTGAGCTGAAAGTGCCCGAGGAGTTATGGAGAAGTCAAGGTGTAAGGTGCTGTTTTTGAAAATGATGGATGATGATGGAGGTGTTACAGTGGTGTTGCGGGTGTTGGAATTGTTTATGTATGTTATTTAGAAGCTTTTGAAAGTAAAAGGCTAAGAAACGCACGAGCAAATTTGGAGTTTGGATTCAAACTTAGAAATGACAAGTTTTTGAGGTGTTTTTGGTGATTCTGTGTTCTCGATGTTTTCAGGGGTCAAGCATGCGTGTGATTTGTGGAAAATGACTTGTGTATGTATAAGCAAAAGGTCTTGAGTGCTTTGGATAGTCATAAGTACAAGTTGCAAGCTAATTGCTATGTTACTTGACTTTTAAGAAAAGTGGGAAAACAAGTTTCAAGGGGAAGTACAAGCATGGGTTGAGTGGTTGTAAGTGTCTAAACAAGTTTCTCTTGAGTTATGGGACTTGTATGATCAGAAGAAATCAATTGCAAGGCTCAAGAACAAGTTTTATGCAAAAAGCTACTTTATCAAAATGGCATTGTGCACTTTCTTCCCAAAATGGATATAAAGCATGGCCTTGCATTAAATGCTTAGATTGAGACCTCTAACAGATGTGAAAGCAATTAATTATGGAGTGCATAACAAGTTTGAGGCCTGAAAAGTAGAGGTTATGCAACATAAGTTTGAATTTTGAATCTTGTTCATCACAAAATGACTTGTAATTCAAGTGTGAAAACCCTAACTTCATCTCTTCGATTCTCCCTATTCAAAAATGATCTCAAGGAGTTATTGGACATTTTGGAAAGCTTGTAATGTGTTCTACAACCCCTCTTTGAATAACTTTTGAAAATTATCCTTGGAACTATATGAAAAAGTGCAATGAAGTTAGGTCAAAATCCTGACCAAATTAGGGCAAAATTTCACTAAGTGTTTTGTTTCATGACCACGTGTTCTTAAAATTATAACTTGAGATACAAGCACTTTTGGAAGGAGTTTTGTAAAGAAATGTTTTAGATTTCATGGTGATCTACAACTTTTATGTTGAAAGTTTCTTTTGAATCATCTTGCATCATGGTGAAAATTTTGCTCAAAGTTGTGAAAAAATAAGAAATTTCCAACACTTAGAAAAATTTCTAAGTTTAGAAATTTTAACTTTTCAAAATCAAATCTTGAATTTTTGATTTCTTGATGAATAAGTTTCATATTTTGACACGATTTGATGAATTGTGATCTTTGACATTTGATTTTGACCAAAAAGTCAAAGTTTGACTTTTCAGTATACAGTTGACTTTTGATCAGTTGACTGAAAATTCATCTGTCAATCCATTGGACTTGAGCAATGTCTTGAGCCCTGTAAATAGGTCAAAATGATGCAATTGGAATCTTGAGATCATGCCTTAAACCAATTTATCATTTGCTAGGTCAAAAATTAGAAATTCCGCTTTCCCAGTCAAAACCTTACTTTTGACCATTTTGCCCTTTTGAAGATTTGATCAAATTTCTTGAGGAATTGTGATCCAAACTTGATAAAATGATACATATGAGTTTAAAATGTTGACATGGATAAAAAATTATGAAGTTTGACTGTAAATTGGCCATAGTTAACTTTTTCCCCAATACAGCTGATTTTTAGGTTAACTGCTCAATTGACTGAGCAAAAGTGTGATCTAAAGCTTGAAACTTGACATGAGTAATCTTGAGGGTCCATAATGATCCATGAAAGTCATATGGGGCATTGGAAGTTCAAATATCCTTGTGCAATCTCAAACCCTAATTTTGGTCATCAGTGCTTAAGGAGGTGTCTTGAGCTGATCAACCCTAATGCAGTCTTGAGCCAAAGGAGATCTTGTGAGAAAATTCTTGATAAGTGAGAGGGCAAATTTTGGGGTACAACAAGATGCATATGCAATTTTTTCAAGTATCTCGTGGGATTTAAATTTCAAATATTAGAAATTGAATCTGGTTTTAGCTTTGTCTGAAGAACTTTGAGGCTTCATCTTTGAATGTCCTTCTATAAGAATCAAGCTCACCATATCAAGTGGGTCATAGCCTCTAACTCGAGAGAATGTAATTAGATTCTTGACTATATCTGGCTAGAGGAAAATAAATCCTCTTGCCCCTTGCTAGAAATATGGCTTATGATAATCCTGCACCATAAATCCATAAGATCCTTGAAATGGTTACCAAAAATGTTATGTTTATTGTGATATCATGTTATGATGTTATGTTAATGTTAGATAGATAGAAAACACAAAAAATTCACACAACCTTAGGTTTAAAGGCTTGCATGAAGTCCATAGGTAAGTACCCTTCCCATTGAAGTTAAGTTGGCTCAATCTGTCCTAAAATAGTAACCAGGTGTAATACGGTGGAAGATCTGACTTGGTTGTTTTGCGTTTGATTGCAATTTTTGTGGATAGCAAGAGTCGCCACCGACTTTTCTTTTATCCAATAAGGAAATGGTGAAAAGAACATGAAAGACCTTTTGATATATTTTCTTGAGTTCGAGGGGTAGGTTATGAAAAGGGAAGGTGTTAGCACCCTTTTCATCCATAGTTATCTACGGGCTCTTAGTTGCTAGCTCACTTTGAAATGCTTTGTTTGAAATGTGTTTGTGATGGGTTTTGAAATTATTTTTGAAAAGTGCCTTCGTTTAGGCGAACTTTGTAATGATTCTCATCTCTATAAGAATGCATACAAAGTGTTGACTTTTGAAAAATATTTTCTTTGGAAATGTGTTGGTGTGTTTGAAAAGATGTTTGTTTTGAAGATGATTGTGAGCAAGCAACTATGAAAGCTCTACCTACTCAAAAAGTCTTAGTTCTTTTCCTCCTCCTTTAGATATTGCTACCTTACCACTGATTGATAAGAAGCCCTATCATTGGATGTGAAGGGACATGCGTGGTCATCGTATAGTCATAGAATGCAATGTTGTGAGATACCTTAGAAATTTTGTAAGGGTCTAAGATCATTTATAAGGCAACATTTGAAGGGTTATCGAGGAACTATGATCTTTTATTTTGAATGTATTTTGCTAAAGTATCCCACATGCATAACATGACTACTTATTTCTCAAGGCAACAAATGAGGTTAACCTTAGAGGTGCAAGTGTGCAAAGTGTTTGTTTTTCATGTTTTTTTTTGTCTTGAGATCAGGGTTCTCTAAGATTGATTTTATCTTGACATACACACCCTAATTACTCATAATTATATTAAAAGCGATAAATTGTGGAAATTAAAGTCCTACGCTATTACATCACTTAGGGGATGGGGATACAAATTATAAATGGGGATGAAAGCAATTAAAACCTCATTACTATTACAACCAAATTGAATAAAAAGTCTCGAAATCAAGATTTTTGGTGCTTAGGATGACACGGGCAGTGTCCTGTGACACTGACACCAGTGTCAGAACCCTGTAATGATCCATGCATGTCTTTTTTGTCCCAGCTGACCTGACACGGGTCGTGTCCTGTGACACGGGCACCCGTGTCAGAACCCTGTCCTGCCACTTTGCCAAGTTTTAATTCCAATAAGAGGGACACGGGCACCCGTGTCAGAACCTTGCCTTGCTATTTTGTCAAGTTTTAATCCCAGTAAGATTGACACGGGTCGTGTCCTGTGACACAGGCACCCGTGTCAGAACCATGTCTTGCCATTTTGTCCTATTTTCTTCTTGACACGGCCTGTGTCAGGTGACATGGCCGACCGTGTCAGACTTCCAGAAGCATTTTTCTGTAGTTTTGAGTGTTTACAACTCTTCTACTTTGATTTGTCCTGTTTTATTTTTTTGAAATCGAAAGTAAAATGATGTTTGAACAAGGATATCACAGTTTGAGAAAACTTACCTCTTGAAGTGAAAACACGAAATGTGTATGGATGTTTCCAGGTGGAATGTGATGATTGATTAAGCTTCCTTAGACCTCCTTGAAATTGTTCAAACCTTTACTTTATGCTGAAAGTGTTTGAATCTCTCCAACCAAGTCAACTTGCAAGACAATGTTTTTTAGTTTAGAAGGTGGTAATAATAATGTTACTGAAGTTGTTCTTATGTTTGAATAAATTCCATATGGTGTATGTGAAGTATTTGGATGGTTTGTTTGAGGAAAACTTGCAAGGTATGAGAGATTCAAAGATTTGGACTTCAAAGCTCAAGAGTGGAAGTTTTGTGGACAATTATGGTTTTTTGAGAGTATGAGGGGTTTTGAGAAACTTGTCTACACAAAAGAACTTTTGGCCTTTAGCTTGAAAATGGCCTCTCTATTTATAGAGGAGGTTTGAGAGAATGAGAGAGTTTGTTTTACAAGCTGTCAAAATTCTGGTTTGGTTGAGACGAAACAACCAAGTTATGTGAAATTTGATGTCCCCACACATGGTACAAAAGGGATATGAAGTGGCTAGGAGTTTTTAGGCATGTTTCTTCTTGCTTTGTCATTGTGTGTGCAGAAAAAACAGTTGAGAGGCTCAAGGAGAGCTGATTTTGTATAAAGCATGCTTTATGTGAATGGCAATGGTGCCTTTGTGCCATAAATGGAATGATGCAACGAACAATACTTGAATCACTTGGATAATGGTTCAATAAATTGGGTAAACATATTATTATGGATATATTTTCAAGTCAAAAGGCATGCAAAGTAAGATTATGCAGAATGGCATAAGGATTTTGTTATATGTTCTTCAACAAAATGACTTATAATTCAAGAATGGATGCCCAACTTCAGGCCCTTGAATCTCCTAGCTCAAATCTGATAAATTCATGCTCTTGGATGTTTTTGAAAGATTGAAACATCATCTACAACTTTAATGTTGGCCATTTTGACAAAATCATCTTGGAACTATGTGAAAAAATACCAAGAAGTTGGGATAAAATCCTGACCAAAATCTGTTGAAAATTTCTCTAAGTGTTAGATGAAAATGTCATGACTTCATTGGCTTATATCTTCAAATATAAGTGTTTTTTGGATATCAACCCTATAATATAAAGTTGTAGAATTCATCAAGATATACAACATTCATTTTGAAAGTTTTCTTTGAATCATCTTGCATCTTGGTGAAAAAAAATGTCATGAAGTTATGAAATTATCATGTTTAAAACACTTAGAAAAATTTCTAAGTATAGAAAATGTTGACTTTTCCAAAGAATTTTTGACTTCTTGATAATCAAGATTGTTATTCTTGAATGTCTTGATGAATTTTGATCTTTGAAACTTATTTTTGACCAAAATATCAAAGTTTGACTTTTTAGTGTACAATTGACTTTTTCATCAACTGACCAAATTACATCTATGAATCCAATGATCTTGAGAAATGTTTTGAGTCGTGAAATTAGGTCAACACGTTGTATTTGAATCCTTGAGATTGTACTTTAGGCCATTAGATCATGTATTAGGTTAAACAATCCTTGATCAGTCAAATACAGTCAAAACCCTAATTTTGACCATTTTGCCCTTTTGGTGATTTGAACAATTTTCCTGGGGAACTTTGATAAAAACATGATCAATTGATACATATTACTTCAAAATGTTGATATTGGTTCAAAATATTGAAGTTTGACTGTAGGTTGACCATAATTGACTTTTTACCCAATACAATTGATTTTAGGTCATTTGGTCAATTGACTTAGCAATTTTGTGATCCAAGACTTGAAACTTGACATGAGAAATCTTGAGGGTACATAATGATCCATGAAAGTCATATGAGGCGTTAAAAGTCCAATTGTCCTTGTGAAAACTCAAACCCTAATTTGAGGCATCAGTGTTGTGGAGATGTCTTGACCTAGTCAATCCTTGTGTAAGCTTGAGCTATTGAAGATCTTGTGGGAAATGTCTTGAGAAATGAGATGGAAAATTTTGGGGTACAAAACCGGGTTCAAGGAATCTCATATCACCGACCTTTCTCGCAGGCTTTATTTTAGCACGACAACCGGTTTGCCACCAAAACATCCCGAGTGTCGAATCTCAATGAACGTAGTTTCGAGTATCAACCAAATTTAGAATGCACCAAAGCCGGATACCTCACTACTTTCTAATGGCCAAGATGGGTCAATTAGGGTTCTAAAAGTAAGTTAGTGTTAACGACACCATGCAGAAGCCTAATGTTATCCTTAACTGACTTAAGGAACATTAGTATAAACCAAAGTGTCACACTAACTGTATCCATCATGTTAACCATATTGGTCTACATCGTACAATCTTTATGATCTATTGCTACTTACCTAAGGAATTCCTAGATCTGAGTGTAGGATCTTACGAGTAATAATACCCAAACAAACCCTTAAAGTAAAGAAAACAATTCAGTCAAATAAAGCAAGTAAAAGTGATCTAAACTCTAAGGTAACCCCTCCTTTTTTAAGTCAAACATCCTCAGCAGAGTCGCCAGTTCTGTAATACGGTGGGAGAGCTGACTTTTTTGGTTTTATCCAAATGTGTGGATTGTAACACCCCATTTCTACCCAACGATTTATATAAAATCAGAGCTACAAAATTTCGACAAACAAATGGAATGCTACACTTTCAACTTGGAAACAACGACATCCAATCACCTATAGTTCAGATACATAACACATAAAATCCGGATGAACCGATAACAACCTATTTAATCTTTAAAAATAAAACAACTTTTATAATTAAGTAGCGGAATTACCATTTTCAAATCAAATGACATAAAATCTTTGTCCAACTGAAACCAACTTCAAATCAACAAGTACTTAATGGAAACAACTTAAAATTCAACAACGGAAGTAAAATCAACAATAAAACAATAAGCGTTCATCCCCCCGAATGTTACGTATCAGAGTGACGACACCGACTCGAACCACTGAAGGTAAACATCCTTCACTCTGGATTACCTGCACGTTACCAATATGGGATAACATTTAATCAGAAGGGGTGAGATATCATACAATATAATAGGATGCATGATAAATAATATATTAGAATCAGGTCATACAAAATCACCACTTCGCAACTCTTTAACAACATTTAACATAATAAAATCATTCACACAACAACTCAGGATGCAACATGAAACGCATCTTGGTTGTATGCACATGCATGTTGTACCAACAGAGCAAAACTCCCAACTTAATAACCTGCCAATTAATAGAGGCATCGACAAGTCATAAGCCTTCAACTTTATATTTTCCAATCCAGGCCAACTTAACGAGCATGAGCTCCCAAATTGAAATGCTATGTATGCGACAATAATATGATTGTAGTAACAAAAAAAACAATAATTCAACAACAACTCAACACAATTCAACATTGTTCATAAGCCTACAACTTAATATCTACCAATAATTAGAGGCATCTCAACAAAATTCATCATCACCTGCCAAATTCTCAAATTATAACAAAGTATTCAATGCACCATATTAACCAAAATATAGTACGACGTCCT
This sequence comes from Vicia faba, assembly GCA_948472305.1. Taxonomy (NCBI): domain Eukaryota; kingdom Viridiplantae; phylum Streptophyta; class Magnoliopsida; order Fabales; family Fabaceae; genus Vicia; species Vicia faba. The sequence goes on from OX451737.1 coordinate 933,341,636, forward strand.
GTGTAATTATTCGGGTAATTTGACTATATATTGATAGTTACTTATTAATTATATTATCTCTCCTGCTACTAACTTATTTTTACTAGAATTCATTAATCATATGGGGACAGAATACCTTAAGATTCCTAATTATCATGATGATATTATTAAACTATGTTAATTAACTAATTTCCCTGCACAGAAGCGAGTTAATAACGACATGTGCCCCTTGACATAGTGGCTATACCGCTCGACACCTTCCCCTCATGCCTCTGTACCGAACGACACACACCATACAATATTGTCATATTACGCAACATTGTACCACTCGACACATTTGCCTGTTCTCCTTGGTGCACATTGAAGCCTTGTGCCACCTAACACCTAAAACCTATGCTCCTCGGCACGATGCATCTTCACATTCTTGCACAGACTTCATCCAGTCTGTGATGAACGTTAACCCAGCCTTACAATATTCTCTTTGACAATTAATTTATGACCAACCGCACAAAATAACATATCAACAGGGAAACTACATATCCTATTAAAAGATACATTAATTGTACAAGACGGTCGTGAAAAAAATTCCTAGACAATTACAACTTGAAAATGGGCAACTTTCAAGAATATTCCCGAAAAATCAATGCACAACAATTATACCCACGACCAAACCCCTACACAATATTCATCATAAGCCCCATTATAAGGTCAGAACCCCACCCTTACCTTAGATTGAAGGTCTCTCGACAACTCTCCGACCGGAACCTTGCTTTTCTCTTCTCCTTATTCCTTTTCTCTACACTTCTCACGACCAATTTTTCCAACAACTTCTCAATTAACCCTATTCTTTATTTAAATAGAACCTCAATATTATTCTTAATGGGCTTAACAACACACCCCCTATATTTCCACTTCCAACCATTAAAATTAGGCCCAACATAATTATTATAGTATTCCATCATTCTAGCATTATTACTATTATTAATCAACTAATTAATTAACTAGTAATAATTTAGCAACTTATGCCAACAATTCACAACATCTCACAACTTCAACAAATAATTTTGAAAATGATTAACTAAATAATTAATTAAATAACGGGCGTTACAACTCTCCCCCACTTAGAATATTTTTGTCCTCGAAAATTTACCTTGTTCAGACAACTCAGGATAGGATTCCTGCATCTTACTTTCCAACTCCCACGTCATGCTTTCTCCGGCAGCTCCTAACCAGACTACTTTCACTAAAGCAATCTCCTTGCCTCTTAGAGTCTTCATTCCATGATCTGTGATTCGAACATGCATCATATCTATAGTAATATTATCCCGTACTTGCACATCATCCATATGAATCACATGAGTTGGATCTGAAATATACTTCAGGAGTTGTGACACATGAAACACATCATGCAAATTCGAAAGATTAGGTGCTAAAGCCACTCTATAAGCAACATTCCCAACCCTGTTTGAAATCTGATATGGACCAATAAAATGAGGAGTGAGCTTCTTAGAATTCAATGCTCGCCCAACACCGGTCACAGGTGTAACTCTCAGAAACACATGATCACCTGCTTGAAATTCTAAATCTTTCCTTTGCTTGTCATGATAACTTTTCTGTCTACTCTGGGAAGTTTTTATCTCTTCTCGAATCAACTTCACCTTCTCAGTTGTCTCTCGAACAATTTCAGGTCCAAGCACTACACTTTCTCCAGACCCATGCCAACATAAAGGAGTTCTACATCTCCGACCATACAACGCTTCAAAAGGTGCCATTCCAATACTAGAATGGTAACTATTATTAGAAGTGAACTCTATTAATGGTAGATAAGTATCCCACGAACCTCCATGCTCAAGAGCACACGCTCTCAATAAATCTTCTAACGACTAAATAGTCCTCTCCAACTGACCATCCATCTGAGGGTGATACTCCAAACTCAACCTCAACTTAGAACCCAACGCCTCTTGCAAACTCTTCCAAAAATATGAAGTAAACCACGGATCTCTATCGAAACAATACACAAAGGAACACCATGCAACTTTACAATTACACTAGTATAAATCTCTGCCAACTTTGACACTGGAAAACTGATGTTAATAGGAATAAAATGAGCCGACTTCGTAAGCCTATCAACAATCACCCAAATCGAATAATGTCCTCTTGAAGTATTTAGATAAACCTGTTACAAAGTCCATTGAAATGGTATCCCATTTCCATTCCGGAACTTCTAACGGTTGCATCAACCCTACAAGCTTCTGATGTTCAACTTTCAACTTCTGACAAGTTAAACATGAATACACAAACCGAGCCACATCACTCTTCATTCCAGGCTACCAAAAAAAATTCTTCAAATCTTGATACATTTTTGTAGCTCCTGGATGAAAGCTCAACTTGCTTCTAGGACTTTCCTTAATAATCACTTTCTTCATCTCTGCATCATCATGAATACAAATTCGATTACGAAATCTCAACACGCCTTGTGCATCTAACTTGAAATCACTATTCTCAGACTGATCAATTCCAACCATCGAGTCTACCAATTTCACATCTAACTTCTGAGCATCTCAGACACTCTCCATAAATTCATTGTTAATTTTAAACATTCCCAACATAACACTCTATGGTGTCACTTTGCAAACTAAGCTCATATCTCTGAACTGTTCAATTAATTCCAACTCTTTAACCATCATTATCGACATATGTAAAGTCTTTCGACTTAATGCATCGGTCACCACATTCGCTTTTCCTGGATGATAGTTCAAACTGAAATCATAATACTTTAACAACTCCAACCATCTTCGTTGTCTCATATTCAATTCCTTTTGATCAAATAAACACCTTAAACACTTATGGTCGCTAAATACTTCAAATCTAGAACCATAAATATAATGCCTCCAAATCTTCAACACAAAAACAACCGCAGCAAGCTCTAAATCATGCGTAGGATAGGTCTTTTCATGAGTCCTCAACTGCCTTGACGCATAAGAAACTACCTTTTCATTCTGCATAATCACACCTCCTAAACCCATCTTGGAAGCATCACAATATACCACAAAAGGTTGTCCTTGATTAGGTAATGTCAAAATCGGACCCGACGTCAATCTTTTCTTCAATTCTGTAAAACTTTCTTCACACTAAACATCCCACACAAAAGCTTTACCTTTACAAGTCAACTTAGTCAATGGAAGTGCCAACTTAGAAAAAGCTTTGATAAACCTTCTATAATAACCAACTAATCCCAAAAAGCTCCTAATCTCGGTATCCGACTTTGGAGTTTCCCATTGCAACACAACATCTACTTTAGATGGATCTACAACAATGCCACTACCTGAGATAACATGACCAAGAAAACTAATCTCCTTTAACCAAAATTCACACTTAGATAGCTTTGCATACAACTTTTTCTCTTTCAAAAATTGAAATACTATTCTTAAGTGTTCTGCATGCTCTTCTTCCGATTTAGAGTAAATCAAAATGTCATCAATGAACACCACTACAAACTGGTCCAAATAATTATGAAAGATACGGTTCATGTACACCATGAATACTATTGGCGCATTAGTAACACCAAAATCCATCACCGAATACTCATAATGTCCACAACGCATTCTGAAATCCGTCTTCTAGATATCTTCATCCTTCACTTTAATCTGATGATAACCCGACCTCAAATCAATCTTACTAAACACTCGAGCACCCACCAATTGATCCATCAAGTCGTCTATTCTCAAAAGTGGATACTTGTTCTTAATTGTCACTTTATTCAATTGTCTATAATTAAAACAGAGTCTCATACTTCCATCTTTCTTCTTTACTAGCAACACTGGAGCTCCCCACGATGATATACTTGGTCTTACAAATTTCTTTTCAAGTAACTGTTCTAATTGCTTCTTTAATTATGACAATTCAGATGCAGACATCTTGTATGGTGCCACAGAAATAGGTCTGGTACCAGGTACAAGATTGTTGTACCCCAAAATTTACCCTCCCATATTCTTCAGGGTTTGTCAAGAATCACCTTCAAATGGTTCAAGACCACTCAAGGGTTGCACAGTCCAAATGCCTCATAAGCCAGTCAAAATTAGGGTTTTGGTTCCTTCAAGGAATTTGAGGATTTCAATGGCTCAATCAAGTCCCATAGGCCTATATACATTGTCAAGCATTACATGCCTAGCTTCAAGGTTCACAGCATCAAAGTGCACAGTCAAAAGCCCTATTTGGTTCACAATCAACTGCAGGGGCAAAATGGTCATTTTACGGTCAAAAGTCAGAATTTTTGGTCAACATCTTATTTTGAGGCCACAATCATCATTTGATCAAGTCTTGATCATGATTCCACAAGAATGGCTCAAAAATCATCAAAGATGCAAAAGTTTCTATTTTTGGACAGTTGAAAAGTCAACTGTAACTTGACCAAGGCAAAACTTTTTCATGGTTCATCAGAAAAATCCCATCCAATGCTCATTTTGAAGGGGATGACATTTCCTACAACTCATCTTCACATTCCAAGTCCAAGAAATGCTCTCACAAAAAGTTACCAATTTCTACATTATAGGTCAATTTCAAAAGTCAACAAAAAGGCATTTAAAGTCAAAGACCATAACTTAATATTGGTAAATCAAAATGACATGCGACCAAAGGCATTGGTTAGAGGACTTCAAGACCTTTTCAAAATGTCCAAGAACATGTTCATATGATCAAAATTGAGCAAGATATGCATTGGAGAAGTTGGTAAATTTTTGGGAATTTACAAAAGTCAACTTTGCCTAAAACACCTTGTTTTTGTTAATGGGCCTCAAATTCCTTCTTGAAACTTTGTCCAAGGCCTATGCACGACCCAATGAGCTTAAATTGATTTATTTTCTTATTTTTAAATAATTAATTGAGTTTTTATTAATATTAATTCATTTAATTCATTTAATTGTAGGAAAATTCAAAACATAGGGTTTTCAAATCTTTTTGTGATGCAAATACACTCAGGGCAAGCTGGCAATTCGTGTACACATCAAGGACATCAAAATCTCCATGTTTGGCAAGTTTTGTCAATAAAAAATATGCAAAAAGATTTGATTGAAATCAAATATTGAAAACATGAATTCAAAGGATTTCTTGTGCAAGATTTACCCTAATTCCATTATACTATATATGCTGAAGCCAAACCTAATTCCATTCACGAAAAAGCTGCTGTCAAAAGCCATAAGCAAATTCCAAAAATATCAAAGAAAACTTGAAAACTGAACTCAAGCTTCCAGGCCAATTCAAACCCTTTTCTTGATTCCAATACTTTGCTAGGCCTCCCAGGAACACATTGCAATAAAAAACAAACCTTAAGGCTCAAGAAACGCGCAAGAACAAGTCACACAGTTTGTTTTTTTTTTCATAATCGTAAATCAATATTCATGCATTATTAATGAAGTTTTTGTGTGCTTTGCATTGCTCTAACTTTTCTGAAGCTAATGATATAGGTTAATTGTGTTATGGTGCCCTGAAACAGAAAACGCCATGGATGAATTCTAGGTTTTCAAAGCTTCCAATTTGGGGGTTTAAAGCATAAGCAAAATCAGACCTTGAGATGCATATGGTTAGATTCTTCAAGGCCAGACGAATCAAACCCAACCCTCTTGCCCTATTTATATAATGCACAGGCCTAATCGCTATTTTTGGCATTTGCACTTTGTGGGGGTTAAAAACCCCCACTAATTGTTTTTTGTTTTACAGAAAAAGGATGAAGACGAAGGACGTGGAAGCAGTTGGTTGGGTAGTTCAAATGGAACGCGCGTTTTTTATCTTTCCAGCATAGTTATCATGTTTTAAATATTATATTTATTGCATATCACATGAACAAAAGCGTGCAGTTGGCTTAGTGGAAAGGGACGTGTCTGGCAATCGTTGGGACCTGGGTTCGATTCCCAGGTCCACTCAATAATTGTTTCATATTTTTCCTAACGTGCTCCTGTGCAGGATTCTCAAAACATTCCATCGTGTGACCTCACCAATCAGTGTTCCATGTGTCCTTGTGCATCCATCCAATGATCAAAAGGTGGAGGACCACCATGCTCCTGGTCAACCCACGCTCCAGGCAATTCCAAAAGTCAGAAGGGCTTTGTGCTATTGGGCCTGAAATTTCCAGACAAACCTCCATCTGGGCCAACATACCCCCCCTGGTTTCTAGTTCTTTTTTTTTTCTTACTTTTTTTTATTTATTTTCTTTTAACTAATTATTATTATTATTATTATTTAATTACCTCATAAATTAATATTTTTATAATAAATTCAGAATTAAAAAAATGCAAATATTTTTATTATTAGTATTATTTATTAATCTCACTTTTTAATTATTTTTGTAAATAAACTCAAATTAATTAATTAGTTAATTAGGTTAATTTTGACATTTTTTACAATAAATAAAACAAACTTAGACTTAGGGTTTTCTTAATTTTTAATTTCTTTTCTTTTTATTTTTTATTAAAAACTTAAAAAACACAAAAAAACATTTTTTCTTTTTAATTAAATAATTAATTAGTACTAGGTTTAATATTTTAATTAAATTGCAAAAAAAGGACAAACTACTTTCTTTATTTCTCAAAAAAGGGTCAAAACCCTAAGGACGTTCCCGATTAAATTTCTATTCGCGCATTATTATCTATTTTTGATTATTTATGTATCTACTCAAAGGATGTAATAGTTAATTAGGTTTTACCGCTTTCTTTTATTTTCTCGCACTTATTTACCAAAACGGGTTTTTGTTTTCGGCGATGTATAGACCCGCGCCTTGTAATAGCTAGATTTACCTTTCCGCACTTTATTCCCTGCAAATCATTTAACTGTTAATATGCCTGCAAGACTGTATGCCAAATAAAATTAATCCGTAGCTCACAAATGCATGATCAAAGATAAACCTTAACTGAAAAACAACACACATGCACATGCCACTCCTAGGGTACGCCTCACTCGTTGACTCGAACGTGGTCGTCAAGTATAGGGTGTCTTAGAGGTCGCCCTCCTGTCTAAAGATCCTGTTGCCTCGAAACGGTTGCCTCGAATAAAAGGATCTAGGACATTATGGTTACTTCTAAGGTGTCCTACTATTGCTTCGGTGACCACATTGTCCCTATAATCGAATTGACCCGAATACCTCCAACGACGGTGTTACCTACTTCTCAATAGTGGGATAGCACTATTCAAAGGACTCTTACACAGCCTAATTCCTTAGAGTAGGTAGATCTCATGGGTACTTGCTCTCTCAAAACAAACAAAAACATCTTTTCACACTGACACTTTCAAAAAGCTTTCAAACAAATTTTTCATACACTCTTGAGGACAGATACAAGAGTTACTTAGAAATTTTTCAAACGAAACTTTTTCAAAACCCACACACACATTTGAAAAGCAAACAAATTTTTGAAAACATAAGAGCAAGTACCTAAGAGCCCGTGGATAACCACGGATAGAAAGGGTGCTAACACCTTCCCTTTCTATAAATCTACCTCCCGAACCGAGAACCATTCTCAAAGAAGGAATTTTGCTGTGCTTTTGTCCTTTCCATGTTGGAGAACATAAAAGACGGTGGCGACTCTTGCTTACCGCGACATTTCGCGCACCAGCATTTCAAAACAGTCAGTTCTATTTCCACCGATCACAGAACTGGAGACTCTGCTGGGGATTTATTAAGTGAGGTGTACCTTAGGATTAGATCATACTTATGTTTTCAATTTCCTGTTTTGATTGCTTTAATATTGTGGGCCTGTTTTGGGAGTTTCATAGATCCTAACCCGAATCTGGGGGATACCTTTTAGGTAGCAACAAACTGTGAGGGAACTGTGCGGGGTATACAGACACGGTTGAAGCAGTTGCTACGTTGATGTGACACTTTGGTGAGTACCGGTAACCCTTGAGTCAAGTCAAGGAGGGTACGGGGCCGCCGCGTGGTGTCGTGAAGCATCAACTGACCTTAGGAACCTTACTTGACCATCCTGGCCTCTTTAGGGTAGTGAGATTACCGACTTTGGTGCAGTCCGAAGTTGGTAGATACTCGATACTACACTCATTGAGGGTTGTTTTCTTGGAATATTTTGATCGCCAGTTCAGTGGCTAAATCAAAACAATGAACACAGAAAACAACCCAATGATATTGAGCTCCTTAGAACCCGGTTACTTTTGATAGGACAGGTTTGAGCCCACCAACTTCAAGAGGGTAGTACCCAAACCTCATGCTGGCCTTAACTCTAAGGGCAGTCTTGTGTGACTTGTGTGCCTTCAAACTTGACTACTTGCATGCTTGTTATCTGACACTTGAGTTTCTTGCAGGTTTTGTTTACAGTCTTTAATCTGGACTCATTACAGGGCCTACTTACATCACTCCACGCATAGCATAGCATACCATCATACCATTGCATACATCCTGCATAAGGACTAACCCATTTCAAGAATCTCAAGGTTCTGTGATGCAGGTCATGATGAATCAAATGTCTAGCAAGGGGCAAAGGGGATTTATTTTCCTCTAGCCAAGGTTAATGACTTGAGTCAGGGGCTATGACCCACTCGATATGGTGAGCCTTGACTCTTGAAGAAGGACTCTCAACAATATGCAGTGCCTTCCATCAAGCTACAAAATGCAAATTCTAACAATTTTCTTGTTTACCCCGCGAGATCCTTGAAAACATTGCATGCATACATACATACCATTGCATAACAGGTACCCTGGTTACATGTCACTTACCTTCTTCGCTGTTTATTTCAGCAATCAGCATGAATCCTGCACCATCCACTGAACAAGCTATCCAGGCCCTCCAGGCCCAGAATGCCCAGTTCCAAGAGTTGGTAATGAGCCTAGCCCAGGGTCAACAGGAGTTGCAGACTCTGATACAGAAGAAGAAGAAGAAGAGGACTGTGCTGTTCAACCCTAGACGCAGATCTGGGAATGGATTACCAAATGAGGCTGATATGGCTACTTCCTCTGTAGGGAAAGACAGTCCCCAAGGGGGAAGGGTTCCTAGTCTCGTGGTCTCCGACAACGAGATAGATTACAATGATGAACAGTACCCTCCAGCTGAGAACAGGTACAAACAGCTAGAAGACCGGCTAAGTGCTATGGAGATACAAAAGGTATCCGGTCTGGATTTCGAAGATCTAGGTTTATCCTCTGGGGTGGTGATCCCTCACAAGTTCAAAGCACTTGCTTTTGCAAAATACGATGGGGCATCCTGTCCTAAGCTGCATCTTAGATCATATGTGAGGAAGATCCAACCGTATACTGCAGACAAGAACTTATGGATCCATTTCTTCCAGGAAAGTCTTTCAGGGACTCAACTCAAATGGTTCTATCAGCTGGATGGAGCCAATATTCGCAACTGGGAGGACTTGGCTACTGCATTCTACAAGCAGTATCAGTACAACTCCGACCTCGCTCCTACGCGTACCTAACTCCAGGGTATGTCACTAGGAATGGGTGAAGGATTCAAGGAATATGCACAAAAGTGGAGAGACCTTGCTGGAAGGGTGCAACCACCTCTGACTGACCGAGAGCTCGTTGATATGTTCCTGGGGACCCTGTCTGGTCCTTTCTTCCACCATCTGATTGGGAATTCTTCTGCTGGGTTTACAGATTTGATCTTGACCGGGGAGAGGATTGAAGCTGGTATCAAGGCTGGAAAGATTCAAGAAGCTGCACCTTCTGATGCTCATAAAAAGCATTACCATGGGAAGAAGGAGTCCAATGCTGTGCATGGTAAAAAGAGCCGTCATGATCAACATGTAGGGGCAACCCAGATCTCTAATCCTATGCCTGCTTAGCAAAGACAGGGGCAGCAACGTAAGGAGGTCGCACCCAAGAGACAGTTCACTAAGATCAACATGTCACTGGATCAAGCGCTGCAGCAAATGTTGAAGGCAGGGCTAATTACCTTAAGGGCTCCTCCCCAGAATCCAAACACTTCTGCTCCAAACTATCATCCCAATGATAGGTGCACGTACCACTCTGATAGCCCGGGGCATACTACGGACAACTGTTGGGCTCTGAAGAACAAGGTCCAAGACATGATCGATGCCAAGGAAGTCCAGTTTGAAGCTCCAGAGACTCCAAACATAATCACTGCCCCTTTGCCAAATCATTGAAGGCTTTTGTTTATTTGAATTTCCGAGTTGTATTTTTCTTTGCTTCTACAAACAATTAATGTCATAGCAAACTTGTTTATTCCATTAAATGCATCACATATGTCTGTTTGAATTAACCTATTCGTATTCATTATATTCAAAATTGCTTTCATTTTTCTGTGATGATCAACTCTCAATTAATAATTCTAAGCCTCTTGAGGGAGGATGACGAAAACGATACCACGATCTACAGTATGCTTTTGAACTGACCCCGCTGATGAGGTACAGGCATTGTTTCAATTCCTAAACACTAGAGTTATAAGGAAGATGATCCCTCGTCAACCCCTTTGAGACAAAGAAGTTGGAGTTTTTCTTTTCGAAAATTAAAACCCTTAATCATAACCTGGGGCAGGGTAGTTCTCTCAGTTGATCCAAGTGCACAGTGAATAGCATCAAAGGACGATGATGGTTCTGAATAATCATAAGGACGGGCAGTCATTATTTCAAAAGCCCAACAAGTCAAAACCCATGAAGGAGACTTACAAAACTAGGGCATCCCGCTGACTGTAATTCCAAAAGAGGAAACAGTTCAGGCAAAAAACAGGGATAACGAAATCAAAAAGAAAGAGGTCATACAAGCCCTCAACAAAAAAGGAATGACTGCCTATTCAAAATAAATTGTCAATATCCGAACCATCACCGGAATATCAGAGCAAAGACTCAAACAAGGTCTAACGCACGATCAACTGAGTTTAGGTTTGAAGAACATCACGAAGAATGGGTGGGTACAAATAAATTTGAGCCTTTATCCTTTGTTTCTTAAACCGTGAACCAGGCCACGTTATAACCCTTAAAAGTCCTAGCTGAAGCACGGGTTAGTTCGAAAGCATACTGTTACGAAAGGTATCCTGACTCCTTAAGGCTCGAGGTAAAATCTTGAGTTGACATTACATTTTACAAAAAATCACTTGTTATTAAAAAAATGCATTTTCAAAAACTTCAAGACAGACATAAGCTTTGCATTCCTGATATAACATTGTTTGCATATGACTATTTGTTCGAACAGCAGAGAAATTCGCACGACGAATATCTAAATGAACGAAAGTACTTCCAACCAAGGGGCAGACATGATCATGGTCCGTCATCTGGGGCAGTCCAGTCAAGATTCAGAGAATCTCTCAAAATGCCAAACAGCCAGGGGCAACTCTCCGTCTGAGTCACTTGGGGCATTGGACATGAATTCCAGCGACGAATCTTGTCTGCTCAAACATCTTCTGGTCACATGGCAACACAACAACAAGGGCACCTCCCTACATCCTGAGAGTGTGGACATAGTCGAAAAAATACTACGCACAATCAAAGACCCGCTAGGTCGACTGGCCTAGGAAAAAATAAGGGCTTCTCGGCGAACCAAAACGGTTCGGGCAAAAATAAGGGATGAAAATGAAAAAATATGTACACCCGGCAAGTCGAAAACCTGAAAAGGTGGCTTGGGCAAAAATGGGTATCCCGGTGGACTAAAAACCCGAAAGGGCGGTCCAGGCAAAGTTAGGGATCAAAAGCGTACGACTATGTCCCGTTATCTCGTCACTTGCCTACCAGAAGAAGATTTGTCAAATCGGCAGTCATCAAGAACCTCCACAGGTATCTTCTCCCACAGAAACAGGGGCAATAAGAGTTGTCTGAACGATCCAGCTGCTCTGTCCACCAAGGTACCAAGTTAAATTCGGCTGAAGAACGCAACCAGGATACCTTCACTCCCCGTCGAGTAAGACAGATCTCAACAATACTCTCCCCGAGCAGAGTTGGTCTCCCATCAGCCCTGAAAAGGCACAGTATCTCCAGCAAGTCAGCAACACTCTCCCCAAGCAGAGTTAATCTACTGTCAACCTTAAGGAAAATGGGTATCCCCAGAAGATCTCAACATTCCCCAGCGGAGTATACAAATATTCCTCAACAAGTATCCCCGGCAGTCTTAATATAAGATTGTTCCCCGGCAGAATACCAGACACCCCAGTGGAGCCACTTCCCCAGTACAGTTCAAAAGTTTCCCCAGGAGAGTTGAATCATCCTCCCCAGTAGATTCTGGAAGCTTATCCCCAGTAGATTCTGGAAGCTTATCACCTGCAGAGTACGTACGTCTCTCCCCGACCATATTCAAAGGTTATTCCCCACCAGGGTATAACTGGGTTATCCTCAGCTAATTACAACGGAAAGATCATCCTCGGCTAAGTTCTTCCTATCCCCCGCGGAGTTCATCAAAATCCGCCAACAAAGCTTATCAACGGTATCCCCAGCGGAGTTATCATCAAAATCTCAGCGAAGTATCTCTTCCCACAGAGTAATTCCCCGCAGAGTAATCTCTCCAACAAGTTTATTCCCCAACGGAGTCATCTTCTCCTACCGGTTTATTCTTGCAATCATCATTCCCAGCGGAAACGAGGAAGTCTATTCTTCAAACATCAAGCCCAGGATTTAACTCCCGGCATTCGTCAAGGATTTATTTTCCAAGACGAAAAATACATTCACGAACATCACATTGTCATACATCATGACACATGCATATACGCATCATACAATCTCATTTATGGTGAGAACATCATTGCTTGATTCATATCATGCATTGCATATGACTGACCTTTATCTTTCAGGAAAGATGCAGTCAAATTCTCAAATCCAGTCAAAAAAAGACAATCCAGTTAAAGAAGACAAATCCAGTCGAAGAAGACAAATCCATTCAAATCAAAGATCTTTCTAATGCAAACCCATCATTATAGACACTCGTCATTGTAGACACTCGTTGTTATAGACACCCGTCAATATAGACACCCATCGTTATAGACACCCGTCGTCATAGACACCCGTTGTTATAGACACCCGTCATTATACACACCCATCATCATAGACACCCGTCGTCATAGACACCCGTCGTCATAGGCACCCGTCGTTATAGACACCCATCATTGAAGACAACCTGTCAATAAAGACAACCTGTCAATAAAGACAACCTGTCAATGAAGACAACCCGTTAAAAGAGACAACTCGTCAAAAAAGATAAAACCTCCTGGTTCAATTAAATCGGTTCCTAGAGATTTTTCTGAGATAATCTGTCAGTAGAGACAACCCATCAACCTTTTGAAGTTCCAGATTCGATACCTGTATCTAGCCAGGGCATATCTATGAGCAATTGATTGTAGATTCGATACCTGTATCTAGACAGGGCATGTCTGCATGAAGAGTTTAGAGATTCGATACCTGTATCCAGCCAGGGCATATCTGTAGACGACTAGTTCCAGATTCGATTCCTGTATCTAGCCAGGGCACATCTGTGAGCAATTGATTGTAGATTCGATACCTGTATCTAGCCAGGGCATATCTACATGAAGAGATTGAAGATCAACACCTGTAACAGGCCAGGAAATTATCTTTCTTTCTCAAGTACGCAAGTTCTCACTAAGGAATCTCTTACGTGATCGACACCTCCAGATGGTATCTATAAGCCCATCCACCTACCAACAGTTTCCAAATGGCATCTATAAGCCCATTCCCGACAAGGTTCTGTCACACTTCTAGATGGCATCTATAAGCCCATCCTCCTATCCACCATCTTTCCAAATGGAATCTGTAAGCCCATTCCCGCCATCACACTGCTGATATTCTACTATGCGAGTGCAAATTTCTGGGCACTTTAATGTTCAATCATCTTCCACCTTCGGATCACGAAAGGCACGCTAGCCAATCTACATCCTCAGGTCTAAGAAGATTGAACAGGGGCAACTGTTGTACCCTAAAATTTTCCCTCCCATATTCTTCAGGGTTTGTCAAGAATCACCTTCAAATGGTTCAAGACCACTCAAGGGTTGCACAGTCCAAATGCCTCCTAAGCCAGTCAAAATTAGGGTTTTGGTTCCTTCAAGGAATTTGAGGTTTTCAATGGATCAATAAAGTCCCATAGGCCTATATACATTTTCAAGCATCTACATGCCTAGCTTCAAGGTTCACAGCATCAAAGTGCACAGTCAAAAGCCCTATTTGGTTCACAATCAACTGCAGCGGCAAAATGGTCATTTTACAGTCAAAAGTCAGAAATTTTGGTCAACATCTTATTTTGAGGCCACAATCATCATTTGATCAAGTCTTGATCATGATTCCACAAGAATGGCTCAAAAATCATCAAAGATGCAAAAGTTTCTATTTTTGGACAGCTGAAAAGTCAACTGTAACTTGACCAAGGCATAACTTTTTCATGGTTCATCAAAAAAATCCCATTCAATGCTCATTTTGAAGGGGATGACATTTCCTACAACTCATCTTCACATTCCAAGTCCAAGAAATGCTCTCACAAAAAGTTACCAATTTCTACATTATAGGTCAATTTCAAAAGTCAACAAAAAGGCATTTTAATTCAAAGACAATAACTTGATATTGGTAAATAAAAATGACATGAGACCAAAGGCATTGGTTAGAGGACTTCAAGACCTTTCCAAAATGTCCAAGAACATGTTCATATGATCCAAATTGAGCAAGATATGCATTGGAGAAGTTGAGAAAGTTTTGGGAATTTACAAAAGTCAACTTTGCCTAAAACACCTTGTTTTTGTTAATGGGCCTCAAATTCCTTCTTGAAACTTTGTCCAAGGCCTATGCACGACCCAATGAGCTTAAATTGATTTATTTTATTATTTTTAATTAATTAATTGAGTTTTTATTAATATTAATTCATTTAATTCATTTAATTGTAGGAAAATTCAAAAGATAGGGTTTTCAAATCTTTTTGTGATGCAAATACACTCAGGGCAAGCTGGCAATTCGTGTACACATCAAGGACATCAAAATCTCCATGTTTGGCAAGTTTTGTCAATCAAAAATATGCAAAAAGATTTGATTGAAATCAAATATTGAAAACATGAATTCAAAGGATTTCTTGTGCAAGATTTACCCTAATTCCATTATACTATATATGCTGAAGCCAAACCTAATTCCATTCACGAAAAAGCTGCTGTCAAAAGCCATAAGCAAATTCCAAAAATATCAAAGAAAACTTGAAAACTGAACTCAAGCTTCCAGGCCAATTCAAACCCTTTTCTTGATTCCAATACATTGCTAGGCCTCCCAGGAACACATTGCAATAAAAAACAAACCTTAAGGCTCAAGAAACGCGCAAGAACAAGTCACACGGTTTGGTTTTTTTTCATAATCGTAAATCAATATTCATGCATTATTAATGAAGTTTTTTGTGTGCTTTGCATTGCTCTAACTTTTCTGAAGCTAATGATATAGGTTAATTGTGTTATGGTGCCCTGAAACAGAAAACGCCATGGATGAATTCTAGGTTTTCAAAGCTTCCAATTTGGGGGTTTACAGCATAAGAAAAATTAGACCTTGAGACGCATATGGTTAGATTCGTCAAGGCCAGATGAATCAAACCCAACCCTCGCGCCCTATTTATATAATGCACAGGCCTAATCGCTATTTTTGGCATTTGCACTTTGTGGGGGTTAAAAACCCCCGCTAATTGTTTTTTGTTTTACAGAAAAAGGATGAAGACGAAGGACGTGGAAGCAGTTGGTTGGGTAGTTCAAATGGAACGCGCGTTTTTTATCTTTCCAGCATAGTTATCATGTTTTAAATATTATATTTATTGCATATCACATGAACAAAAGCGTGCAGTTGGCTCAGTGGAAAGGGACGTGTCTGGCAATCGTTGGGACGTGGGTTCGATTCCCAGGTCCACTCAATAATTGTTTCATATTTTTCCTAACGTGCTCCTGTGCAAGATTCTCAAAACATTCCATCGTGTGACCTCACCAATCAGTGTGCCATGTGTCCTTGTGCATCCATCCAATGATCAAAAGGTGGAGGACCACCATGCTCCTGGTCAACCCACGCTCCAGGAAATTCCAAAAGTCAGAAGGGCTTTGTGCTATTGGGCCTGAAATTTCCAGACAAACCTCCATCTGGGCCAACATACCCCCTTGGTTTCTAGTTCTTTTTATTTTCTTTCTTTTTTTTTTATTTTCTTTTAACTAATTATTATTATTATTATTATTTAATTACCTCATAAATTAATATTTTTATAATAAATTCAGAATTAAAAAAATGCAAATATTTTTATTATTAGTATTATTTATTAATCTCACTTTTTAATTATTTTTGTAAATAAAATCAAATTAATTAATTAGTTAATTAGGTTAATTTTGACATTTTTTACAATAAATAAAACAAACTTAGACTTAGGATTTTCTTAATTTTTAATTTCTTTTCTTTTTATTTTTTATTAAAAACTTAAAAAACACAAAAAAAACATTTTTTCTTTTTAATTAAATAATTAATTAGTACTAGGTTTAATATTTTAATTAAATTGCAAAAAAAGGACAAACTACTTTCTTTATTTCTCAAAAAAGGGTCAAAACCCTAAGGACGTTCCCGATTAAATTTCTATTTGCGCATTTTTATCTATTTTTGATTATTTATGTATCTGCTCAAAGGATGTAATAGTTAATTAGGTTTTACCGCTTTCTTTTATTTTCTCGCACTTATTTACCAAAACGGGTTTTTGTTTTTGGCGATGTATAGACCCGCGCCTTGTAATAGCTAGATTTACCTTTCCGCACTTTATTCCCTGCAAATCATTTAACTGTTAATATGCCTGCAAGACTGTATGCCAAATAAAATTAATCCGTAGCTCACAAATGCATGATCAAAGATAAACCTTAACTGAAAAACAACACACATGCACATGCCACTCCTAGGGTACGCCTCACTCGTTGCCTCGAACGTGGTCGTCAAGTATAGGGTGTCTTAGAGGTCGTCCTCCTGTCTAAAGATCCTGTTGCCTCAAAATGGTTGCCTCGGATAAAAGGATCTAGGACATTAGGGTTACTTCTAAGGTGTCCTACTATTGCTTCGGTGACCACATTGTCCCTATAATCGAATTGACCCGAATACCTCCAACGACGGTGCTACCTACTTCTCAATAGTGGGATAGCACTGTTCAAAGGACTCTTACACAGCCTAATTCCTTAGAGTAGGTAGATCTCATGGGTACTTTCTCTCTCAAAACAAACAAAAACATCTTTTCACACTGACACTTTCAAAAAGCTTTCAAACAAATTTTTCATACACTCTTGAGGACAGATACAAGAGTTACTTAGAAATTTTTCAAACGAAACTTTTTCAAAACCCACACACACATTTGAAAAGCAAACAAATTTTTGAAAACATAAGAGCAAGTACCTAAGAGCCCGTGGATAACCACGGATAGAAAGGGTGCTAACACCTTCCCTTTCTATAAATCTACCTCCCGAACCGAGAACCATTCTCAAAGAAGGAATTTTGCTGTGCTTTTGTCCTTTCCATGTTGGAGAACATAAAAGACGGTGGCGACTCTTGCTTACCGCGACATTTCGCGCACCAGCATTTCAAAACAGTCAGTTCTATTTCCACCGATCACAAAGATCAATAGCAAATTCGACTTCTCTCTGGTGGTACATCAAGAATTTCATCAGGGAAAACTTCAGGAAATTCACGCACCACATGTAATTCCTTAATTATAGCTTGATTCTCGACAAATAGTGACGCCATCAACGAGAACATCAGAGCCTCTCCTTGCATCAACTTCCTCAACTGTCTAACATATGAGTACCATACCGAACCTTCTGTGCTGGAGTGAATTCCATCACAAAGAAGATTCTCTCAAACTCTTTCAACCAATCTAACACTCCGCCAGGATCACACTTACCCTTGAAGGTAGGTGAATTCTCCCTCTAGAAGGTCGCCAAGCTACGAGATCCAGCATTCCTGTCAGTGTTCAGATGATTCTCCAAAGCATGCGCCATAGCTTCCATAGCAGCAACAAGTGCAACATAATTCCTTCCATCCATCTCAACTTATCACTACAACATAAACAACAGTTAGAACTCAAGTTAAAAATACTCGATTGTTAGACAAAACTACGACTCGACAATTTGGTCAGACGGACCGACTCGCTCTGATACCACTCATGTAACACCCTATTTCTATCCAACAATTTATATAAAAATCAGAGTTACAAAATTTCGACAAACAAATGGAATGCTACACTTTCAACTTGGAAACAACGACATTCAATCACCTATAGTTCAAATACATAACACATAAAATTCGGATGAACCAATAACAACCTGTTTAATCTTTAAAAATAAAACAACTTTTATAATTAAGTAGTGGAATTACCATTTTGAAATCAAATGACATAACATCTTTGTCCAATGGAAACCAACTTCAAATCAACAAGTACTTAAGAAAACAACTTAATATTCAGCAACGAAAGTAAAATCAATAATAAAAAATTAATCCTTCATTCCCCCGAGTGTTACGTATTAGAGAAACGACACCGACTCAAACCACTGAAGGTAAACAACCTTCACTCTGGATTACCTGCATGTTACCAACATGGGGTAACATTCAAATAGAAGGGATGAGATATCAGACAATATAATAGGATGCATGATAAATAATATATTAGAATCAGGTCATACAAAATCACCACTTCACAACTCTTTAACAACATTTAACATAATCAATTCATCCATACAACAACTCAGGATGCAACATAAAATGCAACTTGTTTTTATGCACATGCATGTGGTACCAACGAAGCAAAACTCCCAACTTTACAATCTGCCAATTAATAGAGGCATCAACAAGGCATAAGCCTTCAACTTTATATTTTCCAATCCAGGCCAACTTACTGAGCATGAGCTCCCAACTTGATATGCTATGCATGCGACAACAATATGAATATTGTAACAACAATAACAATAATTCAATAACAACTCAACATTGGCCATAAGCCTACAACTTAATATCTGCCAATAATTAGAGGCATCTCAACAAAATTCATCATCACCTGCCAAACTCTCAAATTATAACAAAGTATACAATGCACCATATTAACCAAAATATAGTATGACGTCCTGTGTAATTATTCGGGTAATTCGACTATATATTGCTAGTTACTTATTAATTATATTATCTCTCCTGCTACTAACTTATTTTTACAAGAATTCATTAATCATATGGGAAAAAATACCTTAAGATTCCTAATTATTATGCTGAGATTATTAAAATAAGTTAATTAACTAATTGCCCTACACAAAAGCGAGTTAATAACGACATGTGCCCCTTGACACAGTGGCCATGCTGCTTGACACCTTTCTCTCATGCCTCTGTACTGACCGACACACACCATACACTCTCGGCATATTACGCAGCCTTGAGCCACTCGATACATGTGCCTGTTCTCCTCGGTGTACCTTGAGCCTTGTGCAGCCCGACACCTAGCACTTGTGCTCCCCGACACGACGCGTCTTCACATTCTTGCACAAACTTCATCCAGTTTATGATGAACGTTAAGCCAGCCTTACAGTATTCTCTTTGACCATTAATTTCTGACCAACCACACGGAATAACATAGCAATGTGGCAACTACATCTCCTATTAATAGATTCATTAATTGTACAAGACAGTCATGCAGAAAATTCCTAGACGACCACAACATGAAAACGGGCAACTTTCAAGAACATGCCCGAAAAATCAACGCACAACAATTATACCCACGACCAAACCCCTACATAATATTCATCATAAGCCCCACTATAAGGTCATAACCCCACCCTTACCTTGGATTGAAGGTAGCTCAACAACTCTCCGACCAGAACCTTGCTTTGCTCTTCTCCTTATTCTTTTTCTCTGCACTTCTCACGACCAATTTTTCCAACAACTTCTCAATTAACATTATTCCTTATTTAAATAGAACCTCACAATATTATTCTTAATGGGCTTAACAACACACCCCTTATATTTCTACTTCCAACCATTAAAATTAGGCCCATAATTATTCTAGTATTCCACTCATTCTAGCATTATTACTATAATTAATCAACTAATTAATTAACTAGTAATAATTTAGCAACTTATACCAATAATTCACAACATCTCACAACTTCAACGAATAATTTCGAAAATAATTAACTAAATAATTAATTAAATAACGGGCGTTAAACGGATAGCAAGAGTCGCCACCGACTTTTCTTTTATCCAATATTTAGGAAATGTGAAAAGAACATGAAAGACCTTTGATAGATTTTGAGTTCGGGGGATAAGTTATGAAAATGGAAGGTGTTAACACCCTTTTCATCCATACTTATCTACGGGCTCTTAATTGCTTAGCTCACTTTTAAAAAACTTGCTTTGTGTGTGTGTGTTATTTGTTTCAAAATATTTTGAAAAGCCAATGTAAGGCTAACTTTGTAATGATTCTTGTATCAGTCCTCAAGAATGCATCCAAAATATTTTTTTTGAAAACATTTGTTCGAAAGTGTAGTGTGAGAAATGTTTTGTTTGTGAGAAAAGTTGTGAGGAAGCAATTAGGAGTTTCTTACCCACTAAAGTCTTTCTTATTCTTTTCCTTCTCCTTTAGAGATAATGCTATTCATACCATTAGTTGGTAGGTAGCCCTATCCATTGGATGTGAAGGGACAGACGTAGGGTCATCGTATGGTCATTGAAGACAACTTGTAAGGATACTTTAGCAATTATATCGAAGGGACTATCATCATTTTTCTCGTAGGGTCATTGAAGGGACTAGATAATTTTGTAGGCATCTCGAAGGGTCATCGAGGGATTATGATCTTTATTCGAAAGGGACTATGATGATTTGATCGAGGGTCTTTTTGCTAAAGTATCCCCACTTTTGAGGGACATGACCAATATCGTAAGGCAACAAGAGAGGTTAACCTAAAGGTGCAAGTGTGTGAAGTGTGTTAATTCAGTTATTTATCTTGAGAATTAGGGTTTTCTATGTTTGTTTTTAGTCTTTCCATACAAATCCTAGTTACTAGCAATTAAATATGTGCAGAAAAAATAAAGTGCGGAACGTAAAGTGCAGAAATTGAAACCTAAGCTATTACATGGCTTTGGGAGAGATACATAAGTGTAAAATTTGCGAGAAAGTAAACCTACGCTATTACATCCTCAGAGCAGATACATAATTAGAAAAATGCGAGAAGAGAAATCTACACTATTATAATCGGTATTGCGACCTATACATTTTGTCTAAGAAATTTAAATAGTAAAAGATAAATGGGAAAAGTGTTAGAAAAATGTTTTTGTTTTTGTGCTTTTTGTAGAAAATAATTTAAATGATAATAGTAATGAAAAACCTAATTCTAATTAATTTTAATATTAAGAAAAAAAAGTTAATTAATTAATAAGATAATTAGTAAAAAAATATTAGAAAAATATTAATTTCTAATTAAAAAGACCTAACCCTAATTTGTTATAGTTTTGAAAAAAGATTAGGTTAGTTAATGATTAATTAAAAAGAAATTAATTAAGAAAATAGAAAATTAAATAGTAAAGAAATAAGAAAAAATGTTAAAATATTAAAATGTTTTTGTGTAGAAAATAATTTAAGTTATAATAATGAATTAAAACCTAATTGCTTCTAATTAATTTTTAATATTAAGAAAAAGGTTAATTAATTAATTAATTAATAAAAATACATCAATAATTTAAATACTAATTAAAAACCCTAATCCTAATTTGTTAAAGTGTTAAAAAATATTAGGTTAATTAATTGTAAATTATAAAGGAAATTAATAAAAAATGGTGAAAATAAATTAGGGTTAGTGAAAAAAAGGAAAAAAAACCCAATTGCCTGGGGTGAGTGTTAGTTTGGCCTGAAAACACTTGTATCATGAGATTCGATGAAAATAACTCAAACTACCCTAGCAATGGAAAATCCTTATTCATGCGTCAAAGCTTGCAAACAATGATTCTAAATAAGTCTAAACATAATTATAAACATGTATATATGCATAGAATTAATCAACAACACATGAATTATGAGTTTGAATTTCAAGAATATTACCCAACTGGCGTGACTTGATGTGGCTATTGTGGACATGGATTTTCTTCAAGGATGATTGGGATGGACTCATGGGATCTTCAAGAACACAATTAAATGCTTAGAATGGATTGCAAGAGGCTGGAGACAAGATTTCCAAGTTGCCCTAGTTTTGACAAAATTTAAGAATTTTGAGAGGATGTTCTTGAGGCAATTTTCATGTCCCTCTTGGTATGAAGATGTCATGTATTCATAGTGGAAGATTTAGGTCAACAAAAGTGAATCAAATATTTTGTATTTCATGATCAAATATTTCATCATTTGAATTTCATGATCAAATATTTCATGATCAAATATTTGATTGAAGTTTTGCATCAAATCTTTCTTTTTTAAGCCAATCTCATACCAATCACGTTTTTGCTAGTTGGCAATGAGCTTTTTAGACTTATGATTTGATTCAAAAATAGATTCTCACGCCTTATATAATTTATTTGGTATTTTATTTGATTTATTTTGCTTTTAGTTGAATAAAATGAAAATAAAAAGAAATAAAAACCAAAAAAAATAAATGAATGAGTTTAGGAGTCTATTATGAGGTCATGAACACGTTTGGACCTTAAAAGATAGGTCCATTAGCCTAAAAATTCAAATTTGCTCAATTTAGACTTCATGCATTTTCTCAAAATTGCCCAACTTGCACCAATCATAACTCACTCAATTTTTATCATATGAAGGTGATCTTGGATTTTTTGGAAACCTCAAGATGTTCGCTGCTCCTTTCATGTTGGTCATTTTTTCATTTGAAGTTTTTAACCTGATGTAAATTGCTTTGACAAAAAGTGTCTTTTTGTTGACTTTTAAAATTACCTGTAATGTTTGGGCCCATATCTCTCAAATGAAGCATTTTTGGTCTTGAGCTTAAAGAGAAAAAGTTGTAGAGAATTGGATTTCCTTCAAAATAGGCTTTGGTTGAGGAATTTATGATGAAGTGTGTGAAAGTTATGCTTGGTCAAAGTTTAGTTGACTTCTCCTTAAGAAAACCCTAATTTAGTAACTTTTGACTTTTGATGAATCTTGAGTTTTCTTGACGAATCATGATCAAACCTTGATCAAATGATGAATGTGAGTTAAAAATCTTGATGTTGACCAAAAATCTTGAAGTTTGGCTGTAAATTGGTCAAAGATGACTTTTTGTCCAATATAGTTAATTTTTAATCATCTGAGTAGTTGACTGAGCAAACTTGTGCTGCAAGACTAGAAACTTAGCATGAGGATTATTTGAAGCATATGAGAAACCATGAAATCCACTTGAGGAATTAGAAGTCCAATTTCCCTTGGGAAAAACAAAACCCTAGTTGTAGGTCAATGCTTAGGAGGAGGGTTTGTCTGATCAATCTTTGAGTAGTCTTGAGCAATTGAGACCTTCATGAGCATGAGGAGGCATCTTGAATCAATTTGTATTGAATAATGGGAGGGAAAATTTTGGGGTTCAACAGGTTCCATCCACTGAATGCGTATGTATTTATTGATCCTTTTTATATAACCTGGATATTCATTATTATCCTCACGTATCACTCACAACAAAGTTTATGTCTAAACTCATGCCGAGATTTCTAACAGATTGTTTAATCGATGATTACTTAATCTATTAAACATGTAGAATTAAGGATTGATATTTTTTTGAATATTGAACTCTAAATGTTTGTCTAGTAATTAGAGTTTAATAAAATGTTATCCTAGATCAAGATTCAAATGTATTTTTCAATAACAATTCTAATTCATGAATTTAATTGGTAAAACAAAGATAACATTAATAATCATAAATAACTAAATTATATAATACTATGATCAATTAATATACATACGATTCGACGAATTAGATCCAATCCCAATAAGATAGGAGAATTATCTATCCATCATCATGGTAGCTTGATACAAAATGGAGAAATTGAGATGAATGGGCATCAACAATGATTTACCGACAATTAATGCATATCCATACCATATCCTTCAATATCTATCTCTTAATTTCTATTCTATTCTATTACACTGCTTAAAAAACAAGATATATCTCTTCTTCATGTTTCTGCTTCTATTTATAGTGTTTGGATTCTACTATATTCGCTTAGCAAACTGATGCCTTGCTTAGCGAAATGAATTTACTTATCCATGAAGAATTCTCAAACTTCCATTTGCTGAATCGCCTAATTTCACTTAGATAAATATGGATCACTAAGCGAGCCTTCTCGCTAACTGAATCTGGATACTTTTGATTATAGAAACATTATGTTTCTTTTCACTAGAACTTCGCTAAGGCTCACCTAGCGAAGTGTTGGTTTTTTCTTCTGCCAACATTGTTTTTCTCTTTGCTGGCTGTTTACTAATGCTTGTTTAGCGAAAATTCTATGGTGAGTGTGAGTGCAACTTTCCTCTAGATATGTTTTGCATGATGTCAAAACGACAAGAACATAATTTTTTTTTATATAGTGATTATTATATGATAATGATTATATGATGATGATTATATGATGGTGATTACATGAGAATGATTACATGATGATGATTATATGATGATGATTATATGATAATTATATGATGATGATTATGTGATAGTTAACATGTGATGTGTTAAATGAATTTGATGTTAAGCCTGTATTGATGTGCATACATGCTATGTGAAGGGTGATATTATGGTGAATTACATGAATGGTGATGTTATTTGACTAGCCGTGGTTGTTTGATATTTTATTGTTGTGCATCACGCATTCATGGCATATTTTGGACAACTTTGGTCTGTCCATGTTAATTTAAGACGTTGTTCCAATGTTGGCCTCAATTCCATTGTGTGGATTGAGTGAGTTTGATGTTGTGCTCTGGTTCTAAGAGGGAATCAATCCTATGGTGGGGATCTTTGAAGGGTGATGAGTTAAGTACTCATAATTAATTTGTACCACATGCATGAGTCAATGATGTTGCATTGTATTCTTTGTGACATTGCATGATGATTGATTAAGTTATGTTTTGATGACGTGTGAATTAGTGATGTCTTGGTTATGATTGTTAATTTGATGACATGATGATGCTGGGAATGAATTAATGATGTGAAAATATGAGTATATATGTGAAGTATGATGATATGTGGAATCTTTGATAATTGTTGTGTAACTACTATATTTATTCCTTATATCTTTTATAATGATTTGTGATTCCTCACCTTTCTTCTTGGAAATGTTGCCTCTATACATGGGTAAGTTGCATGTAATCAAGAATAGCTCGTAGAAGTTTGAGGATAGCTTCGGAGTGTGTCGTTTATTCCCGTTAGTTTTAGAGGGTATTACTATGATATGTGACATCGGGGTTGGGAATGTTTGGATTGAGTTTTATATTCCTTTTTGTTGATTATGCATTATAAAGTGTTTCAAGTTGTTTTTGAAACCGTGACTCATGAATAGTTGAAGGTGAATGGCATACTGATGGATATTATGAGTGTAGTGTGATGAGACTTTAAATTCCTCTGCGTAGTATTTGATTTATGTGTTGAAATTCTGAAAAGGAAAATGATTATGTAGTATGAGAATGAAAGCCCGTGTTACGGAGAAAGATGTTATTTTATGATGTTTGTTTTATGAAGCATGGTACACCCTTTTGGTGCATTACTCTGATTTAATTATTGAATTATTCATGAATATTCATGGGGTTTTAGAAGGGTGTTACACAATCTACATCTTCTAATAAAGATAAATCCCAAGGAAGAAATTCAATGCCTTCATGCTATAATTATAGAATATATGGCTATTATCGACCAAAATGTCCTCTCTGTGATAAAGATAAGAAGATGAGTCAATGTAAAAATCATATCAAACCTAGGAAGTCCTATGTGGCTTGGGGAAGATATATTTAATCCTCAAGTGATGAGTACTCTAGTGATTATTAAGACTCGACTATAGGTCACATTTTCTATAGATCTAACAAAGTTTAACAAATCTTTGAATCCACCTTATAAAAAATACAACTTTATTAAAAGAAATTGAATATAAAAAGTGACATCTCTCGAAACATAACTTATTACTACTGTTGTATGAAAGGTCATATAATTGTGTTACTCACCCCCAAGGACCTAACAAAGATTTGGTATCTAGTTTTCCTTGTTGATATTGCAGGAGAAATGTCTTGATCCTATGAAGAAGTTACGGGGCTTCATTTATAGCAATATCAAGACATTTATTCGGTAACATGTTTAAATCTAATTGACTTGGTGATAAGAAGAATGAATGTGTTCCCTAGAAGCATCAACAAGAAACTACATTGGTAAAAGATATTGAGAAATCTTAGAGAAGTGAAAATGAAGAAATATTTGTTGATTTTATTGCTGGAACAGTTGGAATTTTTTAAAGCTCTTGTTGTAGAGTTCCTCGTGAAATGCTCGTGCATACTCCGTATCTACGTTAAGGTTGTAATGTTTCATTTTTTCTCTCTGAAAGAGTAAGTCATTTCTTTTATATAATTATATAAAAAGGTATCTAAAATACATGTTGAATATTATTTGTTTTTGTGTTCACTTCCAAAAATTTCAATTGAATATGTGATTATTTCAATTTACATTCTTTTAGTGACCTAGATCAAATTATGCAAATAAGCGTGTCTTGCCTTGTTATAATATGTATGCATGTGGTGAACCAAAATAACCTTGCCATGCCATTTCCTCCAAAACAAATCCAATGGTGAGGTTTGAACTTCTCAAGCTTCATTGACTAGGGCATGGAAATAAACTCATGAACCCATGGAGCAACTTGTTGAATCTTATTGCCTTTACCTACATGAGTAACAAGCAAGACAAACCAACAAAAAATATTCATGATCACAAAAGAACACAAGTCAAGGTGCTTGGTGATTCCTCAAAGAGAAAATCTAAATATAGGGAGGGGAACCAAGAATCCTAATGTGATCTTGTTGTGATGGAATCAACATGGTATGATGAAGTGATCTTAGGGGCAAAAATTGGGATACAACAATTATAGTGGTCCCAACTTTTCTTTATTGACACCAAAAAAACAAAAGGACAAAGTAATAATAATAATAATAGTAATAATAATAACTAAAAGTGTTAGTAATAATAATAAATAAAAAAATAGAAAATAAAAGAGACATTAAATTAACTATTTATGATTTTTTTTCTTGAATTAAAATAAACGAAAATATAAGTGTAAATTAAAAGATAAAAAATAAAATACATATAAGAAATTAAAAGAACTTATATAACTTTTTCTAGACTTTTTTTGAAATAAATTATATCAATATATAAATTTAAATAAATAAAAGAACATATTTTTGATAATTTTTTTAGTAAAGAGGTAAAAATAGTAAATAAAAAATAACATGATGTTAAGTACATTTTTTTGTGATTTTTTAAATGGAAAAGAAATCATGAATAAAACACAATAAAAATCAAATTCCACTAAATTCATAAACAAATTCTAACGTTTCTATTATTTGTGGCTTTTCAAAGCATAATCAGCTCTTGACTTTTAAAGAGAAATTGTAGATGATGTCAAGAAGAATCTTATGCAAAAAGAACCGCCAAAAAATGTCAAAATTTGAAGAAGTTATAAATTTTTGAAATCTAACTCAACAATTGGCAAAAAATAGGTCAAACCACTCGTGAACACTTGGTATGAAATGATGCAAATGGAGGGTGAGATCTTAGGTCAAAAATTGGGGTATGAAAGCTGCCCCTATTTAAGTTTCTTCTATTCGAAGATATGAAGATTAAAATCTACGTTTCGACGAGATTGAAGATACTTAAATATAGAATACACAATTTTTGGTCCTAAGATACCACAATGATGTTTATGATATGATATGGACGCAATGCTCTTAATTTTATAGGTAATGACGCCACATGAGACAAACTACTACTGGAGAAACCAAGCACATGATAAAGTAATCTCACAGGGGAAGAGATTATAACTCCATTGGGGAACAAAGCCATATATTCGATTGAGAGACTCTTATTGGGGATCAACTTCGAGAGAAGAAAAAATTACTGACTCTATCAGGGTAGACGCCTTGCATAGGTTGTGAAAAGATAAATGGCTACTGACTCAAGGTGATGGTAAATTTTCAACTCGGTGTCAAAGGTAGGAAAATCAAAAAGGATACCGACTCACAGATGACGATAAACTACCAACTCAATAGTTAAAGGTAGAAGATCAATAAGATACCGACTCACATATGACGTTAAACTACCAACTCAGTAGTTGAAGGTAGAAGATCGATAAGATACTGACTCATAGATGACGGTAAACTACCAACTCAATAGTTGAAGGTAAAAGATCAAACAAGATACTGACCCATAGATGACGGTAAACTACCAACTTAATAGATGAAGATAGAAAAGTAAGATACCAACTCACAGATGACGATAAACTACCAACTCAATAGTTGAAGGTAGAAGATAGATAAGATACCGACTCATAGATGACGGTAAACTACCAACTCAATAGATGAAGGTAGAAAAGTAAGAGATACCGACTCACAGATGACGGTAAACTACCAGCTCAATAGACGAAGGTAGAAAAGTAAGAGATATCGACTCACAGATGACGGTAAACTACCAACTCAATTGATGAAGGTAAAAAAGTAAGAGATACGGACTCACTGATGACGGTAAACTACCAACTCAATAGACAAAGGTAGAAAAGATAATAATCTTTACTATGACGAATGGGTTCCAGTTTCTTCTTTATCAAGTCTTCCACTTGAAAAGGATAATATACAAACTTCTCTACGGAACTTTTCAGGAGAGATACCATTTTTTGTTGATGAGAAAATTCTCAAAAGAGATACCATTTGTTGTTGATGAGAAAACTTCTCAAAAGAGATACCATTTATTGTTGATGAGTAAACTTCTCAAAAGAGATACCATTTTTTGTCGATGAGAAAAATTCTCAAAATAGATACCATTTATTGTTGATGAGCAAACTTCTTAAAAGAGACACCATTTGCTGTTGAAATATCATATTGTTGGAGATACACAAGCTGCTCAAATAAAGAGGCCGCCACTTGCTATCTTCCAAAGATATCAATAATGCACAAGTTGCTCATGAAGAGGCCGCCATTTGCTATCTTCCAAAGATATCAATAATACAAAAGTTGCTCATGAAGAGGACACCACTTGCTATCTTACAAAGATATCACTAATACACAAGCTTCTCATGAAGAGTCCGCCACTTGCTATATTCCAAAGATATCAATAATACACAATTTGCTCATGAAGAGTCTGCCCCTTACTATCTTCCAAAGATATCAATAATATACAAGCTGCTCATGAAGAGTCTGCCACTTGCTATATTTCAAAGTTATCAATAATACACAAGCTGCTCATGAAGAGTCCACCACTTGCTACTTTCCAAACATATCAATAATACACAAGTTGCTCATGAAGAGTCCGCCACTTGCTATCTTCCAAAGATACCAATAATACACAAGCTGCTCATGAAGAGTCTTCCACTTGTTGTCTTCCAAAGATATCAATAATACACAAGCTACTCATGAAGAGGCCGCCACTTGAAATCTTCCAAAGATATCAATAATACACAAGATGCTCATGAAGAGTCCGCCACTCGCTATATTCCAAAGATATCAATAATACACAAGTTTCTCATGAAGAGTCCGCCACTTGTTATATTTCGAAGATATCAATAATACACAAGCTGCTCATGAAGAGTCTGCCACTTGCTAATTTCCAAAGATATCAATAATACACAAGTTGCTCATGAAGAGTCCACCACTTGCTATCTTCCAAAGATATCAATATTACACAAGCCGCTCATGAAGAGTCTGCCACTTGTTGTCTTCCAAAGATATGAATAATACACAAGTTGCTCATGAAGGGTCTGCCACTTGCTATCTTCCAAAGATATCAATAATACACAAGCTTCTCATGAAGAGTCCGCTAGTTGCTCCTATGTTGAGATTCCAAAAGAGTGTTGCAACAACACTACTAGGAAACAAAGTTCATCTTCAATGGGAAACCATGAATATATTCTTCCTGAGGAGATAAAGTATTTAAATGTGTAAAACAAATGCAGTCTCCCTCTAGGTTTCACAGCCTAGAGAGATCCACGAGGTAGCGTTCGCAGGAGACAAAGCTCAATCCAAGAACAAAAATAGAGAGAAAAAGTCAAACAAGACTCTACCAGATGAGGGATAAACTCAACTGGGGTGTATCCTATCCAGAGATGAAAGGAATGCTAAAACAAAAACCCTTCAACGAGGAATGAACTCAGTGGGGAATTAACAAGGATGTACACTTTCTGCTTAAGTTGTCACTCCATTTGGAAAGAGGAAATAAGTTACTTGGGGATAAACACAACCAACAGAGATGTATCCAAAAACCTAGAGAAATATGAATGTGCATGGATGATGTAATTGTGAATGAATAAATGAATGTCACATATATGCTAACAAAATAGACAAAATAGATAAACTGGAGATGAAAATACATCACACTACAAACAAATACTCGACTAATCTCGACAACATGGGAACATTACTAGAGATAGAACAAAATCCATCAATGGGGCATATTTCTGCTATAAGGCTCTAATCTCTCTGGGGGAGATATTTTTCGGGAGAAAACCCAAAGTCTAATCTTCTAACATCAATAATCCATTGAAAGGATAACAACACAAACTCCGGTTCAGCTGGAGAAAAATATTTCTTAGCTGGAGATACTAGGGAACTCCACCATCTGATAATGTGTGCAAAGCAGATCACATATTTTGACAAATATGGATTTCCCCTGGAACTAATTTTGGATGCCGCAAGTTTACTGTTGATAAGCTGCGTGACGCACGACAATTCTTGTGAATAACTTCACTTCTAAAATTCCCTAAGTTATATGGTTGATGAGAAGAAATTGTCTCAAGAGAATTTTACAAAAGACATGGCATCCAAAATGCTATAGTGTCTTCAAACTCTTAAAGAGATTTGTTGAATCTTGACGTGACTGCCCCATATTGACTATATTTGGCACAACAGAGTTTTCAAATTTTCCTTATGAGGGTAAATGAACTATGAAGGCAGCAACATCCTGTTCATGATGAAGGTCTTCATGCGACACGCCCCTGGATATGATCATTATTGAAAATGATTCGCCAATTACTTAACAAGGTTTCAGACCTTAAAAGATTAAACTCATCATTGGTGCTTATATGTAAGCTTCCTTTATATCCAACAAATGTTTTACAAGCAGAAAAAATTTATTCTGAGAATGAAAATACTAATGCAACAGTTATGTAAGTCTTGAAGATTTTGAAAAGATATCTCACAAACTTTGCGAGTTAGAGCAGCATTTATTTTTGTATAGCAAAAGAATATGATACCAACACAAATATTTAAGAAAATTTATAAGATTCAGTAACAGAATCTTGTCAAAGTATGCTTTTGAAATAACCTTGCTTCAATTAGGACTTTTGAAGGTTGTAACATGGCATGGTTCACGTTTTTTCAGAAAAAAAATATTTTAAGGCTCAAAGTTTATTTGGTGCCCACCCCTTTCATGATGTTCTTCAGTCCTATATTCAGTTAATTTGATACGAGCACTCATCTCTCAAGAGGAATTAGTTGATGGTTGGTGAACCACTAACATTCTTTGGACACGACAATCACTCACTTTTATCACACGACTTTGTTCTTTATTGAGTACTTTTATTTGTAATCCTTTATTTGAAATTTTGTTTTCCCTATCTTTTTCCTGAGGTAATTATTTTGAATTGATAGTCCAGCGGGATACCCTAATTTGTGCCTAAGTCGCTTGTTTTCTAGTTTTCGACTTAGCGAGCTTTTTTCTTTTTTTCTTGATTTTTGAATAAAACCTGTGACTTTAGCTTGTATTTACTTGTTTAGAGGATTGTGACTACCTTGTTTATTGACGGTTGAGGGATAACCATTGTGGTATCATTATCTTGTTGATCTCCTGATGTGCGAGAGATACCCATTGGGATATCGTCTTGTTTTGAATCACACTACTGATAGGCGAAGATTGACCATTGCGATTTTGAATTTTCTCATCCTTTTGAAGGATAACCATTGTTGTATCTTTAGACATGCACTCTTGATGAGATTTGAATACTCAATCATATTAATTGAACACTGCCCTGCCCCGGGTTAAAAATGAGGGTTTTTTCTGAACAAAAAAAACAAACTCCTACTTCAAGGCTCAAAGGGGTTAACGAGGGTTTCACTCCCTTATATCTCCGGTGTTTGGGAATTTGAAACAATGCATGTACATCTTCAACAGGGTTTTATCCAAAACCATACAACCATAAATTTTGCATCTTAATATCATCATCCTCCCTCCAATCTCTTCCTAAGCAAGACAATGGGTAATAAGTTGATATCATAATGCAAAAAGAAATTTAAAATTGAAAACAAATACGAGTGAAACGAATGGTTTTCTTCAAGACAAACATATTCATTGTATTAAGATAATCATTCAAATGCAAACAAGTTCTTACATGCAAATAATGTATTGATAAACAAGAAAAATTACAAATGAAAAAGAAGTAAAAATGATAATTAAACTGAGAAGACTCTCTTCTTTAAACTCCAAGGTATCCTTCAATATTCAGCAAAGGCTTGACTTGAACCTCAAGACCAATATCCTTAAATGACAAGATACCACTTCTGACCAATTTCTGAACTTCAAATTTCAATGAATAACAATGTTCAATACTATGCCCAGGGCTCCTTGATGAAAGTCACAAGTCAAATCAGCTTTGTAGTACCACAAAATCTTCTCAGGAATCTTCAATGGAGATCGGGTCTGATCCAAATTCCTCTGCATCAGGATAGGGAATAACTTTGTATAGGTAGTAAGAATTGGATCAAATTGAGTTTTCCTCTGATTAGGAACTTGCTGATTCTATTGATGAACTGGAGATGCAGAAGGAAAATTGAACATGGGGATGATAGGAGAAACATGATGATTCTGGCGATGGTTATTTCTTCCTCTGGCTCTCTTCTTGGAAACGTTATTATCAAACTTCTTCACACCATTAGCTGAGCCACCATCTTCATATAAACATCCCTTTCAGACATCTTCTTCTAGACGCACTCCCATATTCACCTTGTCAAGAAAGTCACTAGGTGCATTAATTATCATCTTCTCATGAAAGAATGATTTCAGAGTTTCAGTGAAGACCTTTGCCATCGCTTCTTCCTTCATAGAAGGATTGACTTGGGTAGAAACCAAAATTTCAACCAAACCAGTTAAGTGCTCCCTACTAGCTTTCAAATTATTCATCTCTCTGCGGAGTTCAGAAACCTCTTGCTTGATATTATCCATTGTTCTCTTAGCGCGAGTGTTGTACTGGTGAGACCAAAGGAAAAATAAGGCTTGGAAATGACTTTTGAAAGTGAAACAAAAAATGTAGAATGATGAATGATATGTAAATGTAAAAGAGAGTTTTTATTTGACTTTTCAAGGAACTCAAGATATTAAGTTGTAAACATCAAAGTATGAAGATAGAAAAATGAATTCTAAATTGGATCCAAACGTTGATCAAGTTATCATCAAGATCAATCATCCATTTTGGTGGATTAGGGTTTTCACCCGATCAGTACCCAAGATCCATTGAGTTTGACGAAACTTATGATGTTTACAAACAACGACTCCCAAATTCCTTGAAAATCAAGTGAAAAAGAGTTTCATGGATGCATGAAGGCTTGGTTATGCAACAATCACAAGCAAGGTCACAAATAAAGTTGAAAGGTTTAACGTCACGAGCATGGAGCCGAGGGTAAGAACCACCCACAAGGTATGGACTAAGTTTTTCAAATCACCTGTATATCAAGGTTCTAAGGGATCCCAAAGTCTACATTATTCTTTCAGATATTACCAACTTCTCGATTACAAGGTAATTAGTAATATTCTCATGAAAAACCCATCTGAGTGCAGCATCACATGACAACTACTTCAAGATTACTCTGTCATAGTCTCCGCACTACATCTAAAAGGCCAAGATGGGTTAAGGGTTCTACGGCTCTTAGCTTCTCTGGCTCCCAGGTCGAAAGAACCAATGTCTTCCTGATTACTCGGTAAACAAATACTACAGTCAAAGGGGCTTCCACTGAGTGGGGGATTTCATGTCTCCTTCTTCGGGATTACTCCCTCAAAGTTAACATGACTATACCGCCCGTCCTATTTGTCATACCCCAAATTTGTCCTACCCCAGCGATCCTTCTTTTAGAATTATTTAATTAAAGATGGTACAACAATATCTGATGGACTATCTTTATTCAAGATCAAGGGGGTGTATTTTAAATCAAGAAGATTTAGTTGTTATTTAAAGGAGGGGTGAAAATTAAATCCAGGAGTATGCAAAAGAAAGGGGAAGAATTAACGCTAGGCCCAATTAAATTAAAGGAGAAGTTCTAACTGTAAAGGAATAAGTGCTAGGGTGAATGGATTAAGCGCTGACCCAACAGAACTTCTGAAACAAATCCCATAAGTTCTTCTTTAAAGAAACAAACGCAAAAAGCTGTGCATATCAGAGCCAGAATAACGCACAAGCTAGTGCTGGTACAGAACTGGAATATCAGATCTTCTAGCAGAGGCAAATTGTAAGCAAGGGCAGAATCAGATTGTCTTCCACAACCCAAGCTCAGAGTTTCAGAGGCTAAGAAACCCAAGCCCAAATCTATTGGACGTGCATTGTATCAATTTCAATCAAATCTTCCACAGAGAATCAATTCCAATCAAATCTTTTTAATTCTATCCTCAATCTTTGCTCTAGCCATAGTCCAAGCCCAAAAATTGAACATTACAAATAGAGGAGCAAATTATCAAACAAAAAGAAAAGATGAGAAAAGAATACAGAGAGAGAGAGAGAGAGAAAGGAATTTGCAGAAAAGTTTGCAAAGCAAGAAAAACGTAGTAGGAGTAAGAACATGAAGAACACAAGAGTTTTCAGAAAACCTAGAAAAAGAACACGCAAAAGAGCAACTGAGGTTCCAATATTTGGCACCCTAGTTTCAATCGCCATCGCTCCACCTTTTGTCGCTGCTGTCACCAGAATCTGCAGAAGAAGAAGGAAAGGACAACAAAACACCCACCAGAATCAGAAGTAAAAGCGCCAAAGGGATAACAATTTTTAGTTTGTTTCTTTACTGTTTTTATGTTGGGATTGTGGTGAATAGGGGTAGAACATTGATCTTATTGTAGCACAACAGAAACTGAATTAGTAAGGGTAAAATTCATATTTAATGTTCTGATGCAAGTGCACATTCGCGCATTGTTTTGTTATGTTCTGATAAGCCTTCCCATTTGTTAGAACTTCCCTTTCAGAATATCCCTTTTCTATAATTTGCGCTAGGGCTTAGCCTAGAATTTGACACCCCTATTGTTTTGATTTTTACTTACCAGTTAGCAGCGCCCCTTTCCAGAAGTTCTGCGACTGGGCCAAAATTCAATCTGTGAATTAGGGTTTTCTGTTAAATTCCATTCCCTAGGATAAAAACTAATAGTGGCGGCTCTGATTAAAAATCTAGTCGAAATAGTTGCCGACTCTGCTGGGGAATAACTCTAGGTTTTAGGTTTATTTTGGGTTTTATTTTATTTATTGCTTTATTCATTGCTTTCATTTATTCATTACATTTATTTAGTTATTTTATATTATTTATCATCATATATACTGTGTGGCGGGTTTTTTTATTTCTCAAAATATTTTCTATATAACCCTTAGAAAGAAGGTTTGTCTATTAGCTTAGGCGGTACATCATCCCTGTGAGTTTATGTGACGACTTCGCCTAGAGTCGGTGAACTTCCGAAAAAGGAATACTTATCGAGAGATATCCTCTTGACGAGTAGGACTTTGAAAGATCACCCATGACTCTTTGTAACAGCCTTAACCTAAAAATTCATGCTGAGACCTTTCACGACTTTGAGACAAAAGTCTCGGTCCATAAAGAGGTTCCACCTAAGGGAGGCCCTTGTGCCTTTTCCCTCTGGTGTTATTCATGACACTCTTAAGGAAGCCACCTTTTGGGAGGGTAAACGAACCGTATGTCAAAATTAAGGAACCTACCTTCTAAGGGTACTTATCACAAAACCCTGCCACTAAACCATACATCTATACATTCATGCATTGATATTTGTCATATATTCATCAGTTGCGTCTTTTATCTGTCTTATTCACAGGGTACCAAAACGAAAGATAATAAAATAAAGTTTTTGGGGACTGTCTAAAAAAATGGATATCAAAGGGAAACAACTTGTCTGCGTCAATGCCTTCCAGCCTGACCTTTCTGAAATCAAAATTTTAAAGGCGAAATTATCTGAGAGAGCTCTGAAGAAGTATGCTCACCTCTATGGGGATACCTTGACTTGACCAGAGTAGAGGTTCAAATAGATGTTGTATCTTCCCTCATTCAGTTCTACGACTCTCCGCAGAGATGTTTTACTTTCCAAGACTTCCAGCTAGCACCGACTCTAGAAGAATTTGACAGAATTATGAACTTTTCCAAAGAGAATACCTATGTAGGTATCAGAAAAGCTGTTGAATTCAAAGTTTTGGCAAAAGGCTTAGGGATCCCTTACCCTGAGTTAGTGCAAAATTACCGATGGGAAGGTCCGATACAAGGAATCAAAAGGATATACTTGGTAGCTAAGGAACTTGAATTTGCTAACTATAAAGAATGGGAGTCTTGTGTTGATTGTTTAGGGATACTGGTATTTGGTGTAATTTTATTTCCTTGGACCATAGACTATATTGACCCTGCAGCCATTAGCATATTTTGGGGCGCGAAAGTCTTCAATATTGATCCAACTCCTGCTCTACTTGCTGACGTTTATTACACTTTGCATATGATGTATGAAAAGAGAAAGGGCACTTTGAATTGTTGCATTCCACTCCTATATACTTGGTTCATGACCCATTTTTACAAAGAAGACTATATGATTCTGAAGCTGACCAAATGCGAATGGCCCCATAAATTAAAGTCTCTCACTGCAAACACGGTAATATGGTATGCAAGGAAGCTAGATATTGGTGACATCACTATTAGCTGTGGAGACTTTCCTAATGTCTCATTGATTGGGTCAAGAGGTTGTATTAACTATAAACCTACTCTGGCCCTGCGACAGCTAGGGTATCCTTTGGAAGAAAGACCTACGGACGAACAACTCCAACCACTGATCATCCACGACATGGGTACAAAAGACCAAGAGTTGCTCAACAAGGTTATCCGGGCTTGGAATAAAGTCAATAAGAGGAGAGCTGAAAGAAAGAATGCCATAGAAAGAGAACCTTACACCATATAGGTCAAAGATAGGGTACAGATTATCAAGCTACCATTTGAGATAGATCCAGGGTACGAGACAGAGGTCCCAGAAGTCACGCCTATATCCTTGGAAGAAGTTGACAATTTGAAAAATGCCCTAAAACAAGCTCAAAGGGAAAAGAAAGAGTTAGAGCTCGACCTTCATAATCTGACCAAAGAGAAGAAGCAGATGCAGCTCATACTTGAGTTCAAGGACCTACAAATTGAGAGAGATCAAAAGGTATTGGAAAAAGAGAATCTCAAGCGAAAGCGCACAACTAAAGGGCTGCTAAGTGCAACCTTTAATCTGGACTCCCACAACCAAAGGTTAGAAGATGCTGCTGCTGAAATTGGAAAGTTAACCATATGGTATGAAAAGGCTACACATGACAAGAAGGTACTAGAGGAGGACCTAAGAGCCCAGATCCAAGGTTTAATACAAGATTCCTTAGACCAAGAAGAGCAAATAAAGTACCTCACCGCTGGATTGCGAGACAGCCAAGAAGCAGAGAATAAGGAATGCCTCGAGAGGATGGAGGCACAAGAACTCTTGGTTCAAAAATATGAAAAATATGAGCAAGTATGCCTAGAATTGCAGGGTCTCGAAAAATACTTCCTTATCCAGCAAAGACTGTATACGGAAATGAGGGGTGAAAAGATGTATTGGGAAGAGCATTATGTCAAGATCGCCCAAGTAGGAAGAGACAACCATAAGATAATCCCACATCTTTATCAATAGTATCGGTATTACAAATAAAGACATTAAAAGCTTGTTTTCTTAGCCAACAATCTTATTGAGGATATCCTTAGAAGTTTGAGAGACGCAGAAAGTGTGATGGTTCCTCTCCCAAAGGATTTTGAAGACTCTCTCCATCTTTGTCGAGAAATGGTTGATGGTTTTAGAGCGCACATCTGCAGGCGCATCTAGAAGATTTATTTCCCTTCATTTATGTTTATGTAAACAAGTTTTGATTCAAAGTTGTAATATTTTTCAATATCTGGATTATGTTACTTTCAATAAAGGAATTTTGTTTTTGTATCTCGTTTGTGTATCCATTTCAAAGACAATCACCAATTAAAATAATAATAAACAAAAGATAATTGTGTACCCAAATGAATAAGACATTTCATGTTCATAAACATTCATCTGCATGCATGCATTCATAAAACACCTACATATCATATCAAAACTTATCTCTCATAAAATCTCTCCAGTAAACCATTGGTAGAAGAAGATCTCCACCTCTTTGGCCTCCATATCAAATAAGGGCCTACCAGCAAAAAGCAATGGAACAAATTGAGGAGACTCAGGCTGCATTCATAGAAGATATCAACCAAGTAAATGGTTATGTAAGTTCAATGAATGGAGATATGAAGCAAGTTCTTCTAGCTCTTAAGAATATCATTGACAGGCAGGACCAAATTCCTAGGGTAGCTTTCGAAGAAGTAGCCCAAACCATCGGAGCATCAAGCGATCACCAACTAAGGAAAGAACCAGAGGAAGGACTCCAAAAGTCCTTCATGGCCCAACAAGAAGCTGACACTGAAGGGTTTGTCCCACCACCATCAAAAGCAGGGACCCTACAAATACAAAGACCACGACCCAGAGGATGCCAACCAGGCACCCTTAAAGATGACTGGTACTCATGTTGTTGACAATCCACCAGTGGCAGATAAGTACAAAGCTCTGGAGGAAAGATTAAAAGTTGTGGAAGGTTTCAAAGCCTTCGAGGTAGACCCTCTTGAAATGGCCTAGTTCCTGATGCGGTAATTCCACCAAAGTTTAAAGTACCTTACTTTGGAAAGTACAAGGGGCTCACCTGTCCAAGAAATCATCTACGCATGTATTGTAGGAAGATGCATGCCCATGCCCATAATCAGAAGTTAATGATTCACTATTTTCAGGATAGCCTGAGTGGGGCATCTTTAGACTGGTATATGCAATTGGAGCAAACACACATTCAAACTTGGGCAGATCTTGCTAATGCCTTCTTAAAGCCTTACAAATATAAGCTGGACATGGCGCCTACCCACATGCAACTCCAAAATTTTTCCCAGAAGAAAGAGGAGTCCTTCAAAGAATATGCTCAAAGGTGGAGGGAGATGGCATCTCGTGTGAACCCACCGCTATTAGAGAAGGAATTAGTAGACATGTTCATGGGAACTTTGCAAGGGCTGTATTACGAGAAAATGGTTGGGAGTATCTCTTCAGGATTCTTAGATCTAGTGACTATCGGAGAAAGAATCGAGATTGGAATAAAAAGTGGAAAGATATCAAGGGGATCATCAAATGCCCCCCATAATCCAAAAAGACCTGCTTCAAACTACCCGAAAAGAAAAGAGGGAGAAATTAACATTGTAGCCTCACAACAAAGGGCATCACAACCACTAATGATCTCGTAAGGGCAGCAGCAAGATAGATTTACGAGGCCACCAAGAAACTTTAATCCATTCCCCATGCCATCTAGCCAGTTATTACAACACTTGGTTAAAGCATCCTTGGTGGAAATCAAGCCTCTAGCTCCTCTAATCGGGCCACTCCCACGAAGATACAATGTCGACGCCAGATGTGAATGCCATGCTAATTCTCCAGGGCACACCATAGAGCAATGATCAACATTCAAACACAAAATGCAGGACTTGTTAGAGTCTCAAGATATCACCTTTGAGAAACCTAACATCAAGACAAATCCCATGCCTCCGCATGGTGGGCCGACAATAAATACAATTGAAGTAGCCACTAACTTTGGGGCAATCAGACAAGCAGAAACCCCAATCGACTTGTTAAAATAATATGTGTCTGAATGTGGGTTCTTGTTGGAACATAATAAAGCCTTCGAAAGAACTTTGCCAAAGCTAATGGACCAGGGGATAATCCAATTTGGACCATACCCTGAAGAAAAATATGTAGTCGCGGTTGAAGGAAAGAAATTGTTGGTAATCCCTTGCCAAAATCTCAACATGAAAACTCTAGTGATCCCGTGGGAAGAATCAACGGAGACCACAAAGATGGCGCCCAAGAAGACTCTCCTAATACAAATTATTCCAAAGGCCACAGTGGTGATTAAGGGACTCTCACCTATCCCTTATAAGAGTAACAAAGCAGTGCCATGGAGTTATGACTCGGCCGTATACATTAATGTAGTGAAACAAGAAAGTGAGCCCTCACCAAGTCAGGGACCTGTAATTTCTAATATAGCAAGGACATGGGATATGACCCTGTGATATGGTGGGAGAACTGACTTGAGGTTTTGTGTTTGTATTCACAAATGTTTCGGTTTAGCAAGAGTCGCCACCGACTTTTTATTTTATCCTAAGGAAAGGTTAAAAAGCACAGGAAAAACCTTTTGAGATGTTTTCTTGGGTTCGGGGAGTAGATTATAGAAAGGGAAGGTATTAGCACCCTTTCTATCCATGGTTATCCATGGGCTCTTAGTTATTTGCTTAGATCACTTGCCTTTGCTTTTCAATTGTTTGAAATGGTGCTTTGTGTGTGGTTTTTGAAAATGTTTTGAAAAAGATGCCTTGTCTAGGCAACCATTGTAACAATTCTTGTTTGAATGTTTTACAAGGGTGTTTGTCTTTTTGAAAAGATGTTTCAATGTTTTTGAAAGTTTGTTTTGAAGTTGTGTTGTGATGTGTGTTTTGAAAAATGGCAAGGATTGTTTTGCAAGTTTGGTCAAGTAACCAAGAGCTATCTACCCTAAATTTCTCAAAGATCTTTCTTGTGTTTTAACCCTTTTAACAGTGTTGTTTCACCATTGTATTTGATGAACAACCTTGTGTTAGGATGTTAACGGGACGGGCGCGGGTCATCGTTTAGACCATGAATGCAATAGTGTCAAGTATTTTGGCAATTTTCTTGAGGGACTATGATCATTTTGTTTAGGCAACAAGATAGCGTCATCGAGGGACTATGATCATTTTGTTTGTTTTTGTTTTGTTTTGTTTTGCCAAAGTACTTGACATGCAAACATGGCCCATTTTTGAAGGCAACAAGTGGAGTAACCCTAAGGGTGCGAGTGTGCGTTGTGTTTGTTTTTCATGCATGTTTATCTTGGATTAGGTCAAACTATTTGTTGATTGATTTTGCATACAAACCCTAGGTCTATCATGGCATAATTTGGAAACCTTTAAATGTGCGAGAATTTAAAGTCCTAAATTATTACAACATGATTATGGGGAGGGGAATACAAGTTTGAATTTGGGGGATATTTGACAAGAAATTAAATTCTAAGCTATTACATCCATATTGAATATACAAGACAAATATCTAATATTTAAATAAGTACAAATAAATAAATATCAAATAAAAATGCATTATGCTAAAAAAGGGATTTTTCATGTATGTAAAAGTATTTTTCAATGTGAAATATAAACAAAAATAAAATGGGTCAAATTTGAATATTTTTGTCATTTAGGGCAAAACCCTAGTTTTTTAAATAAATAGTAATATTTATTAATTATGTATAATATATATTAAAAAATAAAAAGTATATTGTAAAAAAAAGTATTTTTAGTGTCATATATTACTAAAAATAAAAATGTATTATTTCTATATTTTTATCCTAAGTATTCTAATAAATATAATATACAAGTATTTATATATATATTTACTAAACCTATTAAATATAAAAGATAAAATTAATTATTTATGTATATTTAAGAAAATATTTTCAAGATATAAATAAAAATAACAACTAAAAAAATAAACATATTTTTTATACTATTTTTTAGGGTTTTAAAATGAAAAGTAAAT
This sequence comes from Vicia faba, assembly GCA_948472305.1. Lineage (NCBI taxonomy): Eukaryota > Viridiplantae > Streptophyta > Magnoliopsida > Fabales > Fabaceae > Vicia > Vicia faba. The sequence continues at coordinate 933,383,677 of OX451737.1, forward strand.
ATATTTATTTACATACATATATTCTAATAAAGCAAATAAATGTGGAAAAAATATTTTTGGAGTTTTTTATGCTTGAGCAAAAAATATAAAATCAGAATCAAAAAGAAAAATGCAAAAATGACAAGTATTTCACATAATGGGCCAGGGGGGTGCAAAATGGAAAAAAAAGGGTGTAAACAGCAAGGATGGCTCAGGCCCAGCCCAAGCCATCATCTTCAACCTCCAGCTCCTTGTTCAAACAGAAAATGCGCGCCTCTCCTTGTCTAACACAAACTCCTGATTCTTTGATTATTGCAAAACTCATAACATAAACATTGTAGAGCATCAAATCACGAGTTCAAACATGTAAAAAACTTGGATTAACACTCAAAGGCCAGAGAGAATTTCTCTGGCCCTAAATTTTAACCTAATTTTTTCATCATGTTCATGGCTAAAATTCTCACGGCATGCTTAACATAAATGAAAAGTGATCATATGTATGGCTTCAGGGCTATGAGTAGGACATGTTTCATTCACAAACCTAAGCATAAATCTTCCTAGATTGAGAGATAGAAGTTCATAGATTACCTGTTTCAGCTTGAATCGTGTACAACAATGTGGCCAACTTCAATGGAGTTTGAGCTTCTGTATAGCTTGCCTGAAGTCCAAGGAAGCTTCTCCAACACCTAGCTTGCTTTGAATCACTCTGTATCGTGCTATGGAAGTTCACCTGCAAAACTGAAAAATGAAAATGGCAACTGAGGTTAGGGGAGTTACAGCTTGTGTTTAGGGCTTGGAATAGTTTGTGTGGATGGTGTGGAATGTGTTGGAACTTGTTTGGGCAAAAACGCACGAGTGGGTAATGCTAGGCAAGTCAATCTGCAGAGAATGCCCTGTTTTGCAGCAAAACAGGGATTCTGAGTATTAAGAAGTGTGAGGGATGGTTCAATCGTGTTTTAGGCTTGGCTTGATGTATGGAAAAGGTTCACAAGGTTTGTGTTTGGCTGTGTTGACAGGAAAATGGAAGTTGGAGTGTTTTTGCAAAGTTGCTTCAAGTGTAAGTAAGAAAGTGTAAGTTCTGATACAAGCCAGTACAATGCCCTAATGTATGTTGCAAGTTAGGCTCTTGATAACTGGGATTTGTGGATTTGATTTGGCTCTAAGATCTGGCCCCATGCCTCAAGGATTTGGTATTTGACATAAAGCATAACTTTATCAAAATGGCATTATACCTTTTTCCATTTAAGGGTTAATTTTGTGTGCAATGTCCAAATGAACAAAATAATGCATTATCTCAGTGGATTTGCATTCAATTAAGGAGTGTAAAAGGGTTTAGAGGCCTGCAAGCAAGTACAAGGCATGCTGGTTTGAAAATGAAACTTGTATGAACATGTATTTGGTCATGAACAAAAGTGAGTTTTGGCTAACTTTGTGAATTCGATTCTCTCTAACCACAAGGGTGTTTGAGGAGTTCTTGGGCAATTTGGAAAGATTGGAACATGTACTACAATCCATCTTTGTAATGCATCTTGAAACTCCAAGTGGAACCATGTGAAAAATGGCCAAGAAGTTGAACAAAAATCCTGCCTAGAATAGGTCAAATTTCTTCTAAGTTAAAAGTGTTTTGCACCCTTGTTCCAAAAATCCTAACTTGAGATAAAAGCTTCCTTTGAAGAAACTTTGTGAATCAAAGTTGTAGATTTTGCAATAGACTACAACTTTCATGTTTCAAGTTTTGTTTGAATTCATTTGCATCTTGGTGAAAAAATGGGACAAAGTTAGGAAAAATAAGAAAATTTTATAACTTCGAAAATTTCTAAGTTATGAAATTTTTTCATTTTAAACCCTAATTTGCAATTTTGGGTTTCTTGATGAACAAGTTTCATAATTTGACATGTCTTGATGAAAAATGAATCTTGGCACTTGATTTTGACCAAAAAGTCAAAGTTTGACTTTTTAGTATACAGTCAAATTTTGATCAGTTGACTGAAAAATTCATCTGTCAATCTTATGCATTTTAGATCTTTTGAACTTGTTGAATGGGTCAAGACAATGCCATTGAGTCCTTGAGTCCATATATGATCTTGGTTTGCCATTGGTTAGGTCAAACAGTCAAAATTTGCCTTTGTAAAGTCAAAACCCTAAAAATGACCATTTTGCCCTTTTGGTGATCTGATCAAATTTCTTGTGGAGTTGTGATCCAAAATTGATCAAATGATTCATATGAGTTCATAATGTTGATGTGCGTAAAAAATCATGAGGTTTGACTGTCAATTGGCCACAGTTGACTTTTTCCCCAATACAGATGATTTCTAGGTCAATTGTCCAATTGTCCAATTGACTGGGCAAAGATTGGAATCAAGGCTTGAAACTTGGTATGGATAAACTTGTAAGTCCAACATGAAACATGAAAGTCACTTTGGGCTTTTTAGGTCAAAACATCCTTGTGCAAACTCAAACCCTAATTTGGGTCAACAGTGCAAGGAGGGATCTTGAGCAGAGCAAACCCTAACTTGATCTTGAGTTCCAAGAGTCTTGTGATGAGAAAATATTGATGAAAAGGAAGGGAAAATTTTAGGGTACAACAGTTGCCCCTGTTCAATCTTCTTGAACCTGAAGAGTTAGATTGGCAGGTTTGCCTTTCGCGACTCGAAGGTAAAAGGAGATTGGACACTAGAGTGCCCAAAAAATTTGCACTCGTCAAAGCGTAGTTTGAGGGAATGGGCTTAAAGATGCCATTTGGATATGGGCTTAAAGATGCCATCTGGAGATGTGAGAGAATCTTGTCGGGGGATGGTCTTAGAGATGCCATCCAAGAATGTTCGTTGAACTCTATGTCGTTGGTGAGTGGGTGAGTATCAGAAAGGTGTCCATGTTTGGAACGTCTCTGAGCTGGGGGTCTGAATAAGCAATAGATTGGCATCCGTGTTTGGAAGCATCCGTAAACTGTTTTCAGAAGTCTTGGATATGAACAAGCGATAGGTTAACATCCGTATCTGGAGAACCCGTAAACTGTTTTCAGAAGTCGAAGCTTATTAATCTTATCCTGAAAAAGGGTAAAATATTAGCTGAAACACAAAATTATGTTTCATGTATGATGCAATATATATGTTATATCAATGTTTATGATATGTGAATGTAATGAATGCGCATGTAAACTGAGTAGCTGTCTTGCTGAGGATAGATGAATCCTGGATAATGAAATCTTTGACTACTGCCGGGGAAAGTAAATCCTTGACTGCTGCAGGGGATCGAAAATACTTTGATCATTAGAAATGAGAAGTCCTGGGACCGCTGTTGGGGAATCAGGAGTTTGGGTTGTATGCCAATCTACTGGGGATTCCTGCCTTGAGGAGATCTTCACTGGAGAATATCTGAATACTCTGTGAGGAACTGAGAATGAGAGTCTTCATTCTGCTTGGGGAATAAGAATTCTGTGGGGAATAGCCATACTGTTGAAAAGTAGATATCCTGTTGAAGAGTAAAACTCAGGATTTTGGAAAAAGCTTATTCCTGTCTAGAAGAAGTTCAGGTTTAGGTTGTATGTCACTTTAAGAATGAGAATCTTCATTCTGTCGGGAATATCAGGAACTCGGGTTATACGCCACTTTGAGAATGAGAGTCTTCATTTTGTCGGGAATATCAAGGGGTTGGGTGTATGCCAATCTACTGGGGAAGCCAGAATGAGAATCTTCCTTCAGGTCTTGGGTCATAAGATTGGGTGTATGTCAATCTCTTGGGGTTTTAAGGATGAGAGTCTTCATTCTGTTAAGGGTCAGAAATTCGGAGTATACCAATCTTCTGAGGTTTTAAGGATGAGAGTCTTCATTCTGTTAAGGGTCAGAAATTGGGAGTATACCAATCTTCCGAGGTTTTAAGGATGAGAGTCTTCATTCTGTTAAGGGTCAGAAATTGGGAGTATACCAATCTTCTGAGGTTTTAAGGATGAGAGTCTTCATTCTGTTAAGGGTCAGAAATTGGGAGTATACCAATCTTCTGAGGTTTTAAGGATGAGAGTCTTCATTCTGTTAAGGGTCAGAAATTGGGAATATACCAATCTTCTGAGGTTTTAAGGATGAGAGTCTTCATTCTGTTAAGGGTCAGAAATTGGGAGTATACCAATCTTCTGAGGTTTTAAGGATGAGAGTCTTCATTCTGTTAAGGGTCAGAAATTGGGAGTATACCAATCTTCTGAGGTTTTAAGGATGAGAGTCTTCATTCTGTTAAGGGTCAGAAATTGGGAGTATACCAATCTTCTGAGGTTTTTGAGGATGAGAGTCTTCATTCTGTTAAGGGTCAGAAATTGGGAGTATACCAATCTTCTGAGGTTTTAAGGATGAGAGTCTTCATTCTTGAGAGAAACAGATTTTTAGGAGCTTCAATTGTCCGTTATTCTGTCGGTGGTTGTAACTTCAAGCAGGTGATGAAGGAAATTTTGAACGACCTTGAATTCCAGCAAGTGATGAAGGAATTTTTGATGATGATCGTAACTTCCAGCAGGTGATGAAGGAAATTTTGAACGACCTTGAATTCCAGCAGGTGATGAAGGAATTTTTGATGATGATCGTAACTTCCAGCAGGTGATGAAGGAAATTTTGAACGACCTTGAATTCCAGCAGGTGATGAAGGAATTTTTGATGATGATCGTAACTTCCAGCAGGTGATGAAGGAAATTTTGAACGACCTTTCAACTTGAAATGTAATTTTGCTTTGGAGAATAAATCCTTGACAAATGTTGGGGAAATAAACCCATAACGGAAGCTGGGGATTGAAAATCCTTGGTGACTTGTGGGGAATGAGAATTTTGATGATCTCTACTGGGGAGTTCAGAACCTGGGAGACTTATGCTGAAAAGTGAGACTGAGAATCTTCAATCTGATGGGAAGTATCTATGTGGGAGAATGTTCACTAATCTGGTTCCGCTGGGGATTAACAGTTTTGGCTCCACTGGGGATCTTGAAACTTGACTCTGAGGGGAATTAGATTCTGGAAGGCTCTCTGGCTGGGGGAATCAGCTTTGAGAAAGCTTTTGTTCTGCTGAGGATCCTGAAGTTTAACTCTGTTTGGGGAATTAAGTTCTGGATTTTGTTGAGGAATTTGGAGTTTAATTACGCTGGGGATTTCTTCTAAAAGGGTATCAAGATATCTACCTACACCTTCAATCTATCAGCAATCCTCTTTTATTGATTTGTAAGCAAATGATTATGTTCAAATGCATATGCCTATTTAACAAAACATTGGACGTTTCTCAAATAAAACATAAGTGTGAAAAAGAAAAAGAAGGCAAAGCAAATTTCTGTATTTGGAAAAGTATTTGTATTAACTTTTTATGAGTATCTTTGTACAAAGGAGACAGACATCCTAGTAAGAGTATGTTGTCGTAAACATTGAAAAATTTATACAAAAGGAAAGATGGCTATGTGTAACAATTCCATGGGATTCCCATTCTGTTATAGCCTTCACAACTCTGAATATCTTGTCCATTCACTGCTTCGTCAGCCGATGATTGGACTGATCAGAAGCTCGGAGTTTGTTGATGAAGAGATTGTTCTTTAAAGTGATCCGACGAGACATAGTCATACGCTTCAATTCCCTAACTTTTTCCTGAATCGCCCTTTCGGATTTTCGATCCACCGGGAAACCCTTTTTTGCCCAAGCCGCCCTTTCGGGTTTTCAACTTGTCGGGTGTACAATTTTTTTTTGTTTTATCCCTAATTTTTGCCTGAACCGCCCTTTCGGGTTTTCGGTTCACCGGGATGCCCATTTTTTCCCAAGTCGCCCTTTCGGGTTTTCGACTTGTCGGGTTGTTTCATGCATAGTATCTTTTGACTATGTCTGTGTTCGCAGGCTGTGGCAAATCGTCACCGTCCAGGGTGGTCAGAATCATTGCACCACCAGAAAAGATGGTCTTGATTACAAATGGTCCTTCGTAAGTAGGAGTCCATTTGCCCCTGGGATCACTTTGCGGCAAGATGATCCGCTTGATTACAAGATCTCCGAGTTGATATACTTGACGTTTGACTTTCTTGTTGAAAGCCTTGATCATCCGTTTTTGGTACGTCTGACCATGGCAAACAACAGTGAGTCGCTTCTCATCGATCAAATTGAGTTGATCAAGTCGGGTCTGAATCCAATCGTCTTCACTCAAACCAGCATCCTTCATAATCCTTAGAGAAGGAATCTGAACTTCCATGGGTAGGACAGCTTCCATGCCATATACCAAAGAAAATGGGGTTGCCCCTGTTGAAGTACGTGTCGTGGTACGATATCCATGCAGAGCAAACGGTAACATCTCATGCCAGTCCTTGTAGGTAACTGTCATTTTCTGAATGATCTTCTTGATGTTTTTGTTCGCAGCTTCAACAACACCGTTCATCTTCGGCCGATAGGGAGATGAATTGTGATGATAAATCTTGAACTGTTCGCATAGAGCAGTGATCATAGTATTGTTCAGATTTGTACCGTTGTCTGTGATGATCCTGTCGGGGACACCATACCGGCATATGAGGTTCTGCTTGATGATGCAGGCAATCACATTCTTTGTAACAGAGGCAAAGGAAGCTGCTTTGACCCAATAGTCAATAGCGACCAAGATGAAGCGATGTCCGTTGGATGCCGTGGGCTTGATCTCTCCAATCATGTCAATGCCCCATATTGCGAATGGCCAAGGAGCTGTCAGAACATTGAGAGGGACAGGAGGAATATGTATTTTGTCGGCATAGACTTGGCATTTGTGGCAAGTACGGGAATGTTGATGGCAATCAGCTTCAATGGTAGACCAGTAATAGCCTGCCCTTAGAATCTTCTTAGCCATCGTATGCCCGCTCAAGTGGGTGCCAAATGTGCCACTGTGTATCTCAGTCATGATTAACTCTGCTTCAGCTTTGTCTACACATCGGAGTAAAACACAATCATGGCTGCGCTTATAAAGGATGTCGTTGCTCAGGAAGAACTTGGCTGCAAATCTCCTTAAAAACTTTTTGTCATTGATGAAAGCTTCTTCGGGATATTCTCTAGTCTGGAGATACCTTTTGATTTCATGAAACCAGGGTTGTTCCACTACTTCTTCGGTATTAATCTCATGACAATGCGCAGGTTCGTCCATTTGCTCGATGGTGATTTGGGGAGCCTCATTATCCCAATTGAGTTTAAACATGGAAGACATTGTAGCCAAAGCATCTGCCAGCTGATCCTCTTCTCGCGGGAAATGCTCGAAGGTGATTTGCTCGAAATGAGGCAGCAATGTCAGGACATGTTCTTTGTATGGGATACGATTAGGATGTTTGGTGTCCCATTCTACTTTGACTTGACTGATAACCAAAGCCGAGTCCCCAAATACAACCAAAGATTTGATTCCCAAGTCTATAGCAGACTTGAGACCAAAGATGCAAGCTTCATATTCGGCCATGTTGTTGGTACAGCTGAAACAAAGTCGGGCAGTGAAAGGTGTATGGCAACCTTCAGGGGAAATGAGTATCGCACCGATACCATTTCCGAGTGCATTTGAAGCACCATCAAAGTACAGGGTCCATCGGGATCCATTTTCAGGTCCGTCATATGGTCTGTTACCTTCAATGTTGTCCAATGTCATGATGTCCTTGTCTGGGAAGTCGAATCTCATGGATTGATAATCTTCGATAGCTTGATGAGCTAGATGGTCAGCTAGTACACTCCCTTTTATAGCTTTTTGGGTAGTATACTGGATGTCATACTCAGTCAGGATCATTTGCCATCTAGCGATTCTTCCAGATAAAGCAGGCTTCTCGAAGATATACTTGATCGGGTCCATTTTGGAAATCAGCAAAGTGGTATGAGTCAACTTATACTGCCTTAGTCGGCGAGCAGCCCATACCAAAGCGCAACAAGTTTTCTCGAGCAGTGAGTAGCGAGTCTCACAGTCGGTAAACTTTTTGCTAAGGTAATAAATGGCATGCTCTTTTCGACCAGACTCGTCATGTTGGCCCAGTACACACCCCATTGAGTTGTCCAAAACAATCAGATACATGATCAGCGGCCTTCCTTCGACGGGTGGCATCATAATAGGAGGTTCTAGCAAATACTCCTTGATCTTATCAAAAGCAGTTTGACAATCATCGTTCCATTCGACTACCTGATCTTTCTTTAATAGTTTGAAAATTGGCTCACAGGTAGACGTCAGGTGAGAGATGAACCTGGCGATATAGTTCAAGCGTCCCAAGAATCCTCTAACCTCCTTTTCAGTACGGGGGGCAGGCATTTCTTGTATAGCCTTTACTTTCGCTGGATCGACCTCAATGCCTTTGTTGCTGACAATAAATCCCAGAAGTTTACAAGACCTAACTCCAAAAGTGCACTTACTTGGATTCAACCTGAGTTTGTATTCCTTCAACCTGGCAAACAGCTTCTGCAAATGTTCAAGGTGTTCTTCTTCCGTTTGTGATCGAGCTATCATGTCGTCTACGTAAACTTCAATCTCATGATGTATCATATCATGAAACAAAGCTACCATGGCGCGTTGATAAGTTGCCCCTGTATTCTTCAGTCCGAACGACATCACCTTGTAGCAGAAGGTACCCCATTGTGTAACAAAGGTTGTTTTCTCCATGTCCTCGGGGGCCATTTTGATCTGGTTGTAGCCCGAGAATCCGTCCATGAAAGAAAATACTTTGTGCTGAGCCGTGTTGTCAATCAAAATGTCGATATGTGGTAGCGGAAAATCATCTTTAGAGCTGGCCCTGTTCAAATCCCGGTAGTCCACACACATTCTGAACTTGCCGTCTTTTTTGGGAACGGGCACAATGTTAGCAACCCATTACGGATAGGATGTAACAGCCAGAAAGCCAGTGTTGAATTGCTTCATTACTTCAGCTTTAATCTTCTCAGACGTGTCGGGCCTCATTCGGCGGACTTTTTGCTTGATCGGTGGACAGTCATCTCTTGTAGGGAGACGGTGAACCACGATGTCTGTGTCTAACTCTGGGATGTCTTCATAAGACCAGGCGAAAATTTCAACGTATTCATTTAACAGCTGTATTAAGCGCTCCTTGACACTTGGTTCCAGATTGGCACCCACTTGTACTTCTTTCCTATCTTCCTCTGTCCCTAAGTTGATGGTTTCCAACAACTCTTCATGAGGTAAGATGGCCCTCTCTTCTTGTTGTAGAAGTCTGGCTAGTTCTCTCAGTACTTCACAATCTTCGTCATCTTCGTACTCAGCCTGATTGACCAAATCTTCAGAGTTATTGAAGGATACAACAGAATAGTCACCCATGGAATCCGGAGTGGATGGGTATCTGCATTTGTGAGTGTGGGTGTGTGTAAGGGATAGCCATCTTTAAACAAACAAAAATGCAAAAGGAGCGAAAATGAACACAGCAGTTTATAAATGAAAAACGTCCAATGATTCATTAAACATGGCATATGAATATGAAGAGAATCAAGCCCTTACAAATGGACCTACATGCCCCGGGCAAGGCATGAGGTGAAAAAGTAGTGTGCGAATTGTTTAAGAGTAATTATTACAGACCAACAAGAAATGTTCGAAAGATAAATTACTGATTGATGAAAGTAATGGGAACGAAGTCTTTCGCCTCCCAGTTGTGCAGTCCCCCTTCAATGGTTGGAAAGATCCAGTCTTCTAAAGCATTGATTCCATGAGGAGAAATCTTGATGGGTGCCTTTTCAATTTTTGAGCGACACATAGCCTTTTGCCCCGCAGCCGTAAACCCTAACCCAAACTTGTCTGTCTTGTGGGGAAAGTCAGGCAACTGACCCCACATTGTGCTCTTCCCCTCCTTCATTGCAGCCTTTGCGTCTTTCAGAGATGCCATCCTGGCCACCTGCTTGGGTACCTCAGCTACTGCCTTTGCTACTGCAACCTCGGGGGAAACTTCCTCAAAGTGTTGAAAGGGTGTTTCGATGAATTCGCCATCCACTTCCACATACCGAAAGGAATTCAGATGACTGATCATGTACTCCTCCTCACCGTGTACAGTTATGATTTTACCCTTAACAGGGTACTTCAGCATCTGATGTAGAGAGGAAGTGACTGCCCCAGCATTATGAATCCACGGTCTTCCTAGCAAGCAAGAGTATGATGGACGGATGTCCATCACGTAGAAGGTCGAGTGGAACACTTCAGTGCCTACTTTGATGGGAATGTCGACCTCCCCATGCACCATTCTTTTAGACCCGTCAAAGGCTCTGACAATGATATTACTTGGTTTCAGCTCCAAGCCTTCACAATCCAACCGGTCCAGAGCCTTCTTAGGTAGCACATTTAGAGAAGAACCAGTATCGACCAAGACATGGGCGAGAGTGGTTCCTCGGCATTCAACTGACACATGCAATGCGTCATTGTGCTTTCTTCCCTTCAGAGTCAGGTCAGCATCAGAGAAACCCAGGTCGTTGTCGACGGTAAGGCTGGCTACACAATCCTGGAATTGATCGGCTGAGGTTTCTTGGGGCACATGGGATGTCTTCAAAAACCTTATCAAGGCCTTGGCATGAGCCTCCGAACAAAGCAGCAAAGCTAACATGGAGATCTTCGAGGGGGTTTGCCCCAGTTGCTCCACCACATCATAATCACTCTTCTTGATTATTTTCAGAATCTCCTCCATTTCTTTTTTAGAGGTCTCAGGGATGACCAATGGCTGAGCCCTCGTCCTGACGAGCTCTTCTTGGATCCCTTTCCCTTTATCATTAGCAGCAGCAGAAGGGGAAACCACAGGAGTTATAATTTCTTCAATCATTGGAGTTCTTGCATATAGTTTTAACGGTGCAGGGGTAACCTTGGGAATAGCTAAGGGTCCAAAGATTGCCTTTGGAGGGGCAATCTCTGGAGAGAAAATTCTTCCACTTCGGGTAATTTTGCTCGTACCGGCAATGTTTCCAATGTTGGCAGTTTCTTTGTCAGAGCTCTCTTCAGTTATCTCAATTTGTTTAACAACGTGGTAGTAGATTTCTCCACCATAATTCCACGGTATTGATTTGTCAGATTTGTATGGGACGGGCCCAGGCATGGTTATCTTCAACGGTACAGTCTTCAGAGTGGATGTAATCTTAACAGGCCTTTTGGGGACCTTGGAAAGATTGGCGGAAATGGTTATTATTGAAACTTCGTTGATAAGAGTTGGAGTAACATGAGTCTTTTTGAAAAGAATTTCTTGGTTGTCCATTAGGCGTTGGATGCCTAACTTCAGTAATGGACAGTCGGTTGGTAAGGAGGAGCAAAGATAGCAGTCTTCTTTACAACCTGGGAAAATCCCAGCCTTCAACAGATTCAATTTGATTGTCAGTAGTGGGGTTATCAGATCATCAACAGCATAAACAAACAGATCCTCTTCAACAACATGGACATTGTGGCCATGTTTTGGCATTGGAGCAGAGATTACATTCGGCTTCTCAGGGGCGTCGAACTCAACCTCTTTAGCATCTATCAAATCATGAATGTTATTCTTTAACGCCCAGCAATTGTTGGTGTCATGTCCGGTGCTGTCAGAATGATAGGCACATTTAGCATTGGCATGATAGTATGGAGATGTGGTGTTAGGGTTTTTCGGCGCCTCCTTTAAACCAGTCAGATTCAACTTCAACAAATAGGGAAGAACTTGTGCAGGCGTCATGTTGATGCGGGTGAACTGCCGATGTGGCCGCTCTACCCGTTGCTGATTAGGTCTAGACTGATTTCTACGAGGCTGATCATTTGACGAATTTTGAATCATCACAGCCCCTACAGTCGGTCGGCGCTCAGTTCTTCCCAATCCTTTCTGAGAGTATATAACGGCTTCTTCCTTCTTGGCTGGGAATGGTTTTTTAACAGTTGTGGAGGCAGAGGCATCCCTTTGAATCTTCCCACTCTTAATACCAGCTTCCACCCTTTCGCAAGTCAGAATCAGTTCAGTAAACCCTGCGGAAGAGCTCCCGATCAAATGGTTGAAGAAAGGGCCAGATAGGGTCCCCAAGAACATATCAACTAGCTCCCTATCTGAAAGCGGTGGTTGTACTCTTCCGACCAAGTCACGCCATTTCTGGGCGTATTCTTTGAATCCCTTATTTGAGGCCATCCCCATACTTTGTAGTTGAGTATGGGTCGGCGCCAAGTCAGCATTATATTGATACTGGCGATAAAAGGCAGCTGCCAAATCCTCCCAACTATGCACTTCTGACCTCTCAAGCTGGTAAAACCAATCTAGTTGTGTACCAGACAGGCTGTCCTGGAAGAAGTGTGCCCAAAGATTTCTATCGGATGAATGAGGTTGAATTTTTCTGACATACGACCTCAGGTGCATCTTCGGGCAAGACAGACCGTCGTATTTTGCAAAAGTTGGCACCTTAAACTTTGGAGGGATCACAATCCCAGCAATCAATCCCAATTCTTCAAAATCTAACCCGGGAACCCTTTGCAGCTCCATAGCTGCCAGTCTATCCTCCAGGTTTTTGTATTTGTCGTCCGCTGGCGGGTACTGCTGCTCTGAATAATCTTCATCTTCTTCAACCTCTTCCTCTTCAGCCTCGAACTCAGAAGGTAATGCAGCCCCTTTTCCCTTACCGGTCCCCTCATCAGATGTGGAGGGGAATTCAAGAACTCTCCTAGCTTCATTCTCAAATCTTCTTCCCAGTGTAGCTATCCCAACCCTTTTCTTTTTCTTTTTTCCTTTTTCTTGCTCTTTATTTCCTAACAGTGCTTTAAGATCCTCCCAACCCTTTGCCAAGGTTATAAGGAGTTGTTGAAACTGCGAGTTTTGTGACTGCAGATCTCTGACCGTCTGCTCAATATCCATCTTACTGAAATAAACAGCAGAAAGATAAGGAAACCTGGTGTGAAGACCTGTTTATGCATATGATAAATGATATGTTTATTCATGTAATGCATTCAAGGATTTAGAAATTCAAAGTTGTTGCAGACAAAAAGAACACACGTCATATTAATAAGAAGAAATTTTGTCAGTACATAAATGCCCCATGGGCCAAATATTACAAAAGCTTCTTAAGGTAAAAAGACGTTGCGCATCCTCTTTGGTGCGATGTAAGTGTTGAGGGTCTCCTCCTCGTGAAGTCGGCGGGTAAGCTCCAAAAACTTCTTCTCATTGGCGTAGAAGCTGGCTTCAAAAGTATCCCTTTCTTCCTTGAGTTGGATCCAACTCTTCTGCATTTCCTCCCATGATGTTGGCATGTCAGGATGTAGGATGGTGTATGGAACCTCTCCTTCCTTAACAGGCTCTTTGATCAAATGGAGAATGTGAGGGTAAGGCATCATAAGACTCTGGGCGCGGGTTTGTACCCACTTGAGGAAAGGCTCAAGAGGGATGGAGTTCTTGTGCCCCAATGTCTTGCTATCTACCTTGTTAGGCATCCTCCAAGCTCTGATGAATCTTTGGCGAAGTCCTTGCGCATCGTTGTTGAAGTCAAAAACTAGGTCAGGGATCAGCATGTCATGAGGGCCATCCCTCCGAGCGTATCCAAATTGTCTTAAAGCTAGACAAGGGTTGTAGGTAATGCCTCCCCTAATGCCAAGTAATGGAACATTAGGGAACTCACCACAACGATCAATGATGATGACATTTTCTCTGGACCGAGAACACCAATGTACATCAGAATGCATGAGGGTCATCAACCGTTGTGACCATCTTGAACCTTGTTCATTCTTCAAAACTGATTGTGGAAGGTGAGAAATAAACCACCTTGCAAGGAGAGGAGTACAACACATGAGAACACCTCTCTTCCTCATTGTTCGTGTGTAAAATGAGTGGAGGATGTCCCCAAGCAATGTAGGTATGGGATTCCTGGACATGAAAATCTTGACAGCATTTACATCTATAAGTTGGTCAGGATTTGGGAACAAGACCAACCCATAAATGAGGAGTGTCACAATCTCTTCAAAGGCTTGGAGATCCAAAGAATTCCAACACTCTTGTGCCTTCTCAAACAAGAACTTTGCCAAGAATCCCTTGACACCACTTATGGTTTCCCAATGCCCCTTGATGTCATATGATTGCAAGTGTAGTGCTTGAGCAACATCTTCAGGTTTTGGTTCTTTTTCCGTACCGTTGTAGGGTAGTTGATCAAGAATAGGAATTCTCAGGAGTTGAGAAAATTCCTCCAAAGTAGGCACTAATTGGTAGTCGGGGAATGTAAAACAGTGGTGAAGGGGGTCAAAGAACTGGAACATCACTTTCACCATGTCTTCTTCAATGCTGGTGTTGACTAGGCTGAGCAGTCTACCATGTCTTTCACTGAAGAGAGAACTTTCTAGAATTCTGGATGTAAGCTCCTTGAGTTGAGGAGGGATTCTCACAAGGTTTACTTGGATACTTTTCCTGCGAAGAATTTCCATGACCTACAAAACAGGAACAAAGATGAAGATCCAAACCCTTGAAATGGTTAGTGGATGCGTATGATGCTTTATGATGTTCATGATGTATGCACAAACACATGTACAAGCAAATCACACAAAACCCCTAGTTTCAGGCTTGCATGAGGTTTCATAGGTAAGTACCCTCTTGAGTTTAGTTGGCTTAAAAACCTATCCTATAAATAGTAACCGGGTTCTAAGGAGCTCAATATCATTGGATTGTTTTCTATGTTCATTGTTTTGGTTTAGCCACTTAACTAGCGACCAAAATATTCCAAGAAAACAACCCTCAATGAGTGTAGTATCGAGTATCTACCAACTTCGGACTGCACCAAAGTCGGTCATCTCACTACCCCTAATAAAAGGCCAAGATGGTCAAGTAATGTTCTAGGTCATTAGTGCTTGGTGACATCACTCAGCGGCCCCGTACTCTCCTTGATTGAACTTAAGGGTTACCGGTACTTACAAATATGTCGCACTAATATAGCTATTGCTTCAACCGTGTCGGTATACCCCGCACAGTTTCCACAATGTATTGCTACCTATGAATGTTTCCCCAAATCCGGGTGGAGGATTTCAAGCCCAAACAAGAGAACCAAAATGTAATGCAATCAAAGGAAACAATTAGTCATGCAAAAGGGTGATCTAGGCCCTAAGGTTACTCCACTTAAAAAGCTTTCCCCAGCAGAGTCGCCAGTTCTGTGATACGGTGGGAGAACTGACTTGAGGTTTTGCGTTTGTATTCGCAAATGTTTCGGTTTAGCAAGAGTCGCCACCGACTTTTTATTTTATCCTAAGGAAAGGTTAAAAAGCACAAGAAAAACCTTTTGAGATGTTTTCTTGGGTTCGGGGAGTAGATTATAGAAAGGGAAGGTATTAGCACCCTTTCTATCCATGGTTATCCATGGGCTCTTAGTTATTTGCTTAGATCACTTGCCTTTGCTTTTCAATTGTTTGAAATGGTGCTTTGTGTGTGGTTTTTGAAAATGTTTTGAAAAAGATGCCTTGTCTAGGCAACCATTGTAACAATTCTTGTTTGAATGTTTTACAAGGGTGTTTGTCTTTTTGAAAAGATGTTTCAATGTTTTTGAAAGTTTGTTTTGAAGTTGTGTTGTGATGTGTGTTTTGAAAAATGGCAAGGATTGTTTTGCAAGTTTGGTCAAGTAACCAAGAGCTATCTACCCTAAATTTCTCAAAGATCTTTCTTGTGTTTTAACCCTTTTAACAGTGTTGTTTCACCATTGTATTTGGTGAACAACCTTGTGTTAGGATGTTAACGGGACGGGCGCGGGTCATCGTTTAGACCATGAATGCAATAGTGTCAAGTATTTTGGCAATTTTCTTGAGGGACTATGATCATTTTGTTTAGGCAACAAGATAGCGTCATCGAGGGACTATGATCATTTTGTTTGTTTTTGTTTTGTTTTGTTTTGCCAAAGTACTTGACATGCAAACATGGCCCATTTTTGAAGGCAACAAGTGGAGTAACCCTAAGGGTGCGAGTGTGCATTGTGTTTGTTTTTCATGCATGTTTATCTTGGATTAGGTCAAACTATTTGTTGATTGATTTTGCATACAAACCCTAGGTCTATCATGGCATAATTTGGAAACTTTTAAATGTGCGAGAATTTAAAGTCCTAAATTATTACAACATGATTATGGGGAGGGGAATACAAGTTTGAATTTGGGGGATATTTGACAAGAAATTAAATTCTAAGCTATTACATCCATATTGAATATACAAGACAAATATCTAATATTTAAATAAGTACAAATAAATAAATATCAAATAAAAATGCATTATGCTAAAAAAGGGATTTTTCATGTATGTAAAAGTATTTTTCAATGTGAAATATAAACAAAAATAAAATGGGTCAAATTTGAATATTTTTGTCATTTAGGGCAAAACCCTAGTTTTTTAAATAAATAGTAATATTTATTAATTATGTATAATATATATTAAAAAATAAAAAGTATATTGTAAAAAAAAGTATTTTTAGTGTCATATATTACTAAAAATAAAAATGTATTATTTCTATATTTTTATCCTAAGTATTCTAATAAATATAATATACAAGTATTTATATATATATTTACTAAACCTATTAAATATAAAAGATAAAATTAATTATTTATGTATATTTAAGAAAATATTTTCAAGATATAAATAAAAATAACAACTAAAAAAATAAACATATTTTTTATACTATTTTTTAGGGTTTTAAAATGAAAAGTAAATATATTTATTTACATACATATATTCTAATAAAGCAAATAAATGTGGAAAAAATATTTTTGGAGTTTTTTATGCTTGAGCAAAAAATATAAAATCAGAATCAAAAAGAAAAATGCAAAAATGACAAGTATTTCACATAATGGGCCAGGGGGGTGCAAAATGGAAAAAAAAGGGTGTAAACAGCAAGGATGGCTCAGGCCCAGCCCAAGCCATCATCTTCAACCTCTAGCTCCTTGTTCAAACAGAAAACGCGCGCCTCTCCTTGTCTAACACAAACTCCTGATTCTTTGATTATTGCAAAACTCATAACATAAACATTGTAGAGCATCAAATCACGAGTTCAAACATGTAAAAAACTTGGATTAACACTCAAAGGCCAGAGAGAATTTCTCTGGCCCTAAATTTTAACCTAATTTTTTCATCATGTTCATGGCTAAAATTCTCACAGCATGCTTAACATAAATGAAAAGTGATCATATGTATGGCTTCAGGGCTATGAGTAGGACATGTTTCATTCACAAACCTAAGCATAACTCTTCCTAGATTGAGAGATAGAAGTTCATAGATTACCTGTTTCAGCTTGAATCGTGTACAACAATGTGGCCAACTTCAATGGAGTTTGAGCTTCTGTATAGCTTGCCTGAAGTCCAAGAAAGCTTCTCCAACACCTAGCTTGCTTTGAATCACTCTGTATCGTGCTATGGAAGTTCACCTGCAAAACTGAAAAATGAAAATGGCAACTGAGGTTAGGGGAGTTACAGCTTGTGTTTAGGGCTTGGAATAGTTTGTGTGGATGGTGTGGAATGTGTTGGAACTTGTTTGGGCAAAAACGCACGAGTGGGTAATGCTAGGCAAGTCAATCTGCAGAGAATGCCCTGTTTTGCAGCAAAACAGGGATTCTGAGTATTAAGAAGTGTGAGGGATGGTTCAATCGTGTTTTAGGCTTGGCTTGATGTATGGAAAAGGTTCACAAGGTTTGTGTTTGGCTGTGTTGACAGGAAAATGGAAGTTGGAGTGTTTTTGCAAAGTTGCTTCAAGTGTAAGTAAGAAAGTGTAAGTTCTGATACAAGCCAGTACAATGCCCTAATGTATGTTGCAAGTTAGGCTCTTGATAACTGGGATTTGTGGATTTGATTTGGCTCTAAGATCTGGCCCCATGCCTCAAGGATTTGGTATTTGACATAAAGCATAACTTTATCAAAATGGCATTATACCTTTTTCCATTTAAGGGTTAATTTTGTGTGCAATGTCCAAATGAACAAAATAATGCATTATCTCAGTGGATTTGCATTCAATTAAGGAGTGTAAA
Organism: Vicia faba; assembly: GCA_948472305.1. Taxonomy (NCBI): domain Eukaryota; kingdom Viridiplantae; phylum Streptophyta; class Magnoliopsida; order Fabales; family Fabaceae; genus Vicia; species Vicia faba. The sequence goes on from OX451737.1 coordinate 933,401,533, forward strand.
AGGGTTTAGAGGCCTGCAAGCAAGTACAAGGCATGCTGGTGTTGGCTCCTAAATTCGACACCTTTGTTTTGATTGATGGCAGCCATTAAAAGCTGAAAGATGCTTTCGACTGGCTAAGCCTGTCGAAGTGCCCGTCGAAAGATGGCCAAATACTTAGAAGATTTCTTCCAAGGAAGAAGGCTGATTGCCTTCGACATCGAAGGAGTTTTCGTCGAAGACGTCTCTTGACGAACGTGTTCGATGGTCCAGAGTGGAGCAGTTTGAAATTCAAAGCTTTGGAGGGAAAACGGTTTCCAGCAGTTACTACGTGCGAACGTGCAAGGATCTGGAGCGTCGAACATGGAGAACGTGACAAGTGGCTTGATCTCGAAGCAGTGTAACTGCCCGACGGTTACTTGGAATGTTTTTGTATAAATAGGAGTAGACGTGTAGTTTCTCGGGGGTGTTCACAATAGATACATAGTCACTCATTTAGATTCAAGTACCCAGTGTGAGCGAACGAATTGTTGAGAAATGTATGTGTGAAACACCAATTTAATCAATTCAAGTCATTTACTTTTCCAGTATTTTACATGCTTTCTCCCTTTAAGATTCCTGTCGAACCTTTACATTCAAGCCTTGTTTATTTTACCAAGCCTTTTCCTTTATGCAATTTACTTTAAACAATTTACTTAAAGCCTTATCCACATTAATTAAACTTCAAAATCAACCTATGTCCATAGGATCAATCTGATCGATCCTGCGAGTAACCAAATAAGTAACCATTTGGAGGATCAGCGGTTGTTTACCAAATCCCAAGGTAAACAAATTGGCACACCTGGTGGGACTGTGTGTTGATTGTTGAAAAATCTCATCTTTTCGAGTTGTATGTTATTGAGGAATGGTAGAATATACACCAACGATAGCAATACTGCCAGAAGAAGGGAAGAGATGGCGAATCCGCCAAACAATAATGAAATTCCACCACCAAGTGTAGGAGCAACGGTTAATATGACCGTGAGTGAAGCGACGAATGTTGGTTCGATGCCAGCAGTGTCAGTCACAACCACGGGGCCAGTAACTTCGTTAACAGGCCCCAGAATGCCTTTGGGAACCCCCCCACCAAGGGGAAATACTGGCCCAAGGCCAGTGGTTCCCCCAGGATTTATTCCATTCTATGGTATGCCAACTTCTGAATTGGCAAGCCTGACGAATGTTGCGTCCACTTATTCAGACCCTTTCGTGAGTGCCACTTCGCCACTCCAAGGCTCTGGAGTAGGCATGGCGAATAGAAATAGGACCCAACTCTTAGGAGGAACGTCCCAAGTAGCCCATGGCCTTACAAATGCCTCGACAGCAGTCTTGAGGCAACAGATGGACGAAAGCAACCATGATATGGTGCAAATGTTGGCACAAACTTTGAGTACAGTGCTAAATCCTCTAATACAAAATACTACTCAGTCGAATCAGCAAGTTACAGCGCAAATGACGCGTTTGGCTGACTTCTTTGGAGTACCCCCACCTATTCGACAGCCCCAAAGGGCGCAAATAAGAGGAAATCAGGGGATATTTGTAGAGGAAGAAACCACCATTAATCAGGCTCAACAGCCTGTAGAACAACCTGTCGAAGAACCTAGGGTAATAGCCCCAGAGGTTAGGTTAGTTAACAGAAACCAAAATGCTGACGAAGTGGTTCAGCATGTCCAATACCAAAACATGGGGTTGGAAAACAATCTGGCAACCATGATCGAAAGGATCATGACTCAGAATGGGATGAACATGGGCTTTCGAAGGCCCAACTTTACTTCTCCTTTGTCAGAATATGTGTTACAAACTGACTTACCCCCTAGAACCAAAGTACCCAAATTTACTAAGTTCTCTGGGGACACGACAGAATCGACTGTCGAACATGTGGCTAGGTATTTGATCGAAGCAGGAGACATTTCAAATAATGAAAACCTAATAATCAAATACTTCCCAAGTTCCTTAACCAAGAACGCTTTTACTTGGTTCACAACTCTACCCCCCAATTCGATCCACCATTGGACCCAGTTGGAAAGATTGTTCCATGAACAATTCTATATGGGGCAAACCAAGATAAGCCTGAAAGAACTGGCGAGTGTGAAGAGACGTTTCACTGAACCTATAGACGAATATCTGAATAGGTTTAGGTTGCTTAAGGCGAGATGTTTTACACAAGTGCCAGAACATGAGCTGGTCGAAATGGCAGCGGGCGGTTTAGACTATTCCATTAGGAAGAAGCTAGATACCCAGTACCTAAGAGACATGGCCCAACTGGCCGATAGAGTTCGACAAGTCGAACGCCTCAAGGCTGAAAAAGCTAAGGCAACAAAAACTCACAAGAGAGAGAGAATAGCTTACGTTGAGATGGATGACGAAGAGCTAGAATCCTTCGACGATACTTTAGCTGTCGAAGAAGGAGAAGTCGATTTAGCAGAACTAAAACAAGGGCCCCCATACTCTTGTAAACAGTTAGTCCCCTCAAATGGGAAAAATCCCATTGGTCCAGACAAGACCAACGATAGGTTCCCAAAAAAGACTTATAGTTTTGACATCACAAAATGTGATGAAATATTCGACCTGCTAGTTAAAGATGGCCAAATGATAGTACCCCCTGGGGTAAAAGTGCCTCCTCTTGATCAAAGAAAGAAGAGAGGTTTTTGCAAATATCATAATTTTCTGGGCCATAAAACTTCTCAATGTTTTCTTTTCAGGAATCTTGTGCAAGACGCTATTGAGGAAGGGAGATTAAAGTTTGCTGATAAATCCCCCATGGCTGTCGACTCCAATCCGATGAAGGCTGAAGCCCACTATGCAGAACCCTCTGAGGTGAACATGATAGAGGCTACCAAAATCCAGTCGAAGAAGCCAGGCATTAACATGGTCGAAGTCTCTAAGGACCACATCAACATGCCAATCTTTGGCAGTTTTTCTGGAAACTTATCCAGGAAGACAATTGAGGCTGTCCAGAAAGCGGTCGAAGACCCAAAGTCGAAGACTGCTGATGTACAAAAAACTGGACCAAAGCCCAGTTCCCAATTGGCCACTGTACAAGGCCAGACGGAGAATCTGGAGACACAAATGAAACAACTAACTCTTGCTAATAAGGATACCATGAATATCAACATGGTTGAACTTTCTGACCCTAAAGCTTCAGAAGAAACCATAAGGCAAGAGCAAGCAAATAAAACGGCTTTCCCTAAGGAAAACGAAAACTTGGCAGATTTTTTTACAAAGATGCCAGAAGAAAAAATCAGAGGTTATGCTGTGTCCAAGATGCAGTTCTATCTTTGATAAAAAAGCTGCTGAGCACATACAAGGAGTGAGAGCAGCGAACAAGAGAAGGGAGAATTCTGACCTTCGACATGATCCCAGAAGGGGTTCTAATCAAGACAAGAGGCCTTTGACTTTTAGGCCTCCAACAAATGTACCAGTAGACACTTGGTACAAAACATCTGGCCGGAAAAGGCCAAGTGAAGAGAAATGGCATTCTTTCGAAGTGCCAAGAGGTTCCTCTTTAATCCAGAAGAAAGATCCTCAAGTTGCTGCACCCAAGGTTGCTCAAGTGTCCAGCAACTACAAGGGAAAAAATCCTATGTCGAGATCCCAATGGAGGAGGTATCAAAGAAGGCGAAAAGCTGAAAGAGAGGCTGCCAATGAACCTAAGGCTGAGACTAGTTCGAATGTGCCTCAAAGGAAACAAAGAAAGCCTCTTGAGAGAGAACCAGTTACCAACAGGCTAGTTTGGCCTAACCAGAGCGAAGTCGAAGACGAAGATGATGCTGAGTCCGACGATACTATGGATATAATGGTGAACGTTGTTTCAATGCTGCCTAGGGAATTCAATCGACAAGTAGAAGTCGAAACCAGTGACTGGGAGATGGAACAAGAAATGGCCAGACACAGGCCAGTGTGCTATTTTGTCATGGACAATGGCACTACAGAGGAACAAAATGGCTTCTTCGAGCCACCCACAGAGGCGATGAAGAATCACCTCAAACCTTTGTTCATAAGGGCCAAGCTCGAAGAGACCACTGTGAACAAGATATTGGTCGACTGTGGGGCCACTATCAATATTATCCCTCATTCTGTGCTAATAAAGATTGGCAAAAGGGATGAAGAAATTAAACCTCACAATATGGTCCTTTCCAACTATGAGGGAGGCATTGGGACCACCATGGGAGTGATCCAGCTCGACATAAAAGTTGGGTCGATCCTTCGACCAACAATGTTCATGGTCATTTCAGCCAAACCTAACTACAACCTTTTGTTAGGTCGTGAGTGGATACATGGTGTAGGTGCTGTGCCTTCATCGATGCATCAAAGACTGCTTCTATGGCGCCCAGATGGGTTGGTCGAAAACATAGAGGCTGATCAGAGTTACTACCTTGGCGAAGTAAACCACTTGGGTGTAACAGATTTCGACAAAAACTTGGCTCACATAGGGCCATGTCCAGCTCCTGATTTCGACATGGCGCCAGCGCCAAACACCTTTTGTTCCCTATACCTGCATCCTGAGCATGGTTTCCAATGGGACAGAGAGGACGTGTCCCACATAGAATTCAGTGGGCTAACTGGTATCCAACCAACTGGTTGGGGAAGTGAATTCAGTGATAATGACTGAGTCACAATCTCTGAAGCGAATTTCGGCCTATGTGGCTGAAACCAAGATGATAACGGCTCTCGAAGCCGAAGTAAAGTACATGGCCACAAAGGCCAATGATCAACAATTATCTGCTGTTGGCCCAGGAAAGGATTTCGATCCAAGACCTCCTGATATCGTGCCAGTCGAAATGCAGGAACAGAGGCTCGACGCGATCTATGACGATGAGCCTTTGGGCTTCGAAAAGGATCCCTTGGCGAACAACATTAAGATGTTAGCACAAGACCCTTTAGAAGAAATCAACTTAGGCGAAGGATCAGAGAATAGGCCAACTTACATCAGCGCCAAAATTGATCCAGAACTTAGGTTGGAAGTAATCCAATTGCTGAAAGAGTTTAAAGACTGTTTTGCATGGGATTATGACGAAATGCCTGGTCTCGACAGAGGATTGGTAGAACTTCAGTTGCCAATCAAACCTGGAAAGAAGCCAATCAAGCAAAATCCAAGACGCTTCGCTCCAGAAATTTTGTCGAAGATCAAAACGGAGGTCGAAAGACTTCTGAAATGCAAATTCATCCGTGTCACAAGGTATGTCGAATGGATTGCAAATATTGTGCCAGTAATTAAGAAAAATGGCACATTAAGGGTGTGCATAGATTTCAGAGATCTGAATGCTGCCACCCCCAAAGATGAATATCCTATGCCTGTGGCGGAAATGCTAGTCGATTCTGCCGCTGGCTACGAATACCTGAGTATGCTCGATGGTTATTCAGGATATAATCAAATATTCATTGCTGAAGAGGATGTGTCGAAAACAGCCTTTCGATGCCCTGGGGCCTTAGGCACTTACGAATGGGTAGTGATGCCTTTTGGCCTAAAGAACGCTGGGGCAACGTACCAGCGAGCAATGAATACTATCTTCCATGATTTTATTAACACGTTTATGCAAGTTTATATTGATGATATTGTTATAAAATCTGTTTCCAGGAAGAGTCACATTGACCACCTTCGACAATCATTCGAAAGAATGAGAGAACATGGTCTGAAGATGAACCCTTTGAAGTGTGCGTTCTGTGTAAAAGCTGGAGATTTCTTGGGTTTCGTTGTCCACAAGAAAGGAATCGAAATTAATCAGAACAAGACGAAGGCCATTTTGGAAGCGAAAGCGCCATCGAATAAGAAGGAATTGCAATCCCTCTTAGGCAAGATAAATTTCTTGAGAAGGTTTATATCTAACCTAAGTGGGAAAGCTCAGGCCTTTTCACCCTTACTTCGACTGAATAAGGAGGGGTTCGAATGGGGGCAAGAGCAACAAGAAGCCTTCGACAAAATCAAAGGGTACCTCACTAAGCCACCTATTTTGGTGCCTCCTTGTAGCAATAGGAGTATGAGATTGTACATAGCTGCATCTGACAAAACTCTGGGAAGTATGTTAGCCCAAGAGGATGAGAATGGAGTCGAAAGACCCATTTATTATCTCAGTCGAGTCTTGAATGATGCAGAAACTAGATAGAGCGAAGTTGAAAAATTGTGTCTATGTCTGTATTTTTCTTGTACAAAGCTCAAACAATATATAAAACCAGTTGATGTTTATGTTTCGTCTCATTTTGATGTTTTCAAATATATGTTGTCGAAACCCATCTTGCATAGTCGAATTGGCAAGTGGGCATTGGCATTGACTGAATACTCCTTGACCTTTATGCCTCTTAAGGCAGTAAAAGGACAAGTGGTTGCAGACTTCATAGTCGACCACTCTATTCAAGTCGAGGATATTAATTATGTGGAGATAAAACCTTGGAAATTCTACTTCGATGGTTCCAGCCATAAAAATGGAACAGGAGTAGGAGTCTTACTTATTTCTCCAGATAAAATTCCAACAACATTCAAGTACCAAATCGAAGGTTCTTGTTCGAACAATGAGGCTGAGTATGAAGCTCTAATTACTGGCCTGGAAATATTGTTGGAATTGGGGGCAACTCGAGTCGAAATAATGGGAGACTCAGAGTTAGTCATCAAGCAAGTCACAAAGGAGTATAAATGCATAAGAGAGAATCTCATTATGTACTTTGTGATTGCAAATCGTTTATTGAAACAATTTGAAAGTGTCAATATTCGACACATACCCAGAGTCGAAAATCAAATAGCCAATGACTTGGCACAGATTGCATCTGGGTATAAAATTTCAAAAACGAGATTACAAAGAGCAATCGAAGTTAGAGAGAAGATAAGAGCAACTTGTCTATCACCAACAGATTTGGAATCGACAAGGCTAGGTTATGCTGATCACTCAAACTTCGAAATTTCGTTCATTGATAATTTGTCAGACCAGGATTGGAGGAAACCCATCGTGGACTATCTTCAAAATCCAGGAGCTCCGACAGAACGAAAAACAAAATACAGGGCGTTGAGTTTTGTACTCATGGGTAATGAGTTATTCAAGAAGACGCCTGAAGGGGTGTTGCTGAAATGTTTAAGTGAAACTGAAGCATACATAGCCCTTTCGACTACGCATGCTGGGGCATGTGGGGCTCACCAAGCAGGCCATAAGATGAAATGGTTGTTGTTTCGACAAGGACTATATTGGCCCACTATGCTGAAAGATTGTGTTGAGTTCGCCAAAGGTTGCCAAGAGTGTCAAGTTCATACAGGCATCCAGCATGTACCAGCAAGCGAACTTCACTCGATAGTGAAGCCTTGGCCCTTTCGAGGATGGGCGTTGGATCTTATTGGAGAGATTCGACCAGCATCATCAAAGAGTCAGAAATACATATTGGTAGGCATTGATTATTTTACTAAGTGGATCGAAGCTGTCCCTTTAGTCAATGTAGACCAAGAAAATGTCATTGAATTTATTCAAAAGAACATTATATTTAGGTATGGAATCCCTGAGACAATAACAACTGACCAAGGTTCAGTTTTCACTGGTCGAAAGATGCAGGAATTTGCTCAGGAAACGGGTTTCAAACTCCTAACATCCACGCCTTACTATGCACAGGCGAATGGTCAAGTCGAAGCAGCTAACAAAGTGGTAATTGGCTTGATAAAGAAACATGTTGGGAAGAAACCAAAGAATTGGCATAAGACGTTAGACCAGATTTTATGGGCTTGTCGAACGTCCCCAAAAGAAGCCACTGGTACAACACCATATAGGCTAACTTTTGGCCATGATGCAGTATTGCCAGCAGAAATTTGTCTTCAATCTGCAAGAGTTCAGAGGCATTATGATATTCCTTCTGAGGTTTATTGGAACATGATGTTAGATGAATTGGTGGATTTAGACGAAGAGAGATTACATGCTCTCGACTTACTCAGGCTTCAGAAGAAAAGAGTCGAAGACTCTTATAATAGAAAGGTAAAACCTAAGGTATTTTTGCCTGAAGACTTAGTTTGGAAGGTAATTCTTCCCATGGATCGACGGGATCGAAGCATGGGGAAATGGTCACCCAAATGGGAAGGACCTTTCAGAGTTATCCAAACTTTTTCTGGTGGAGCCTATGAAGTCGAAGAGATAAGTGGTGATAAAAGGCTCTTGAGAGTAAATGGTAAATATTTGAAAAAATATAAGCCTATACTTCAAGAGATAAAAAATAAAATAATAAACTAAATTAACCATAAAAGTGCCAAAATGGAAATTTTTATTAATTTCTGCCAAAATGGCAATTGTTGTCGAAAGCGATTACAGAAGATGGTTACAAAAGAGAATCAAAAAGAAAGAGAATTCTTGAGTCGAAGATACTTAGCATGCTGCAAATCCAACCTCTTCTTGCACCAAGATTTTTCTTGCTCCAGTTTGGCAATTTGAGCGTCGAGGCTTTGGGCCCTCTCAGCGAACTCCAGGCCTTGCTTGATCTCAGTCTGGCTCTCAGCGTCTGGGATGGTCGAAAGAATTTCCTCCTGGAGCACAGTGTTGGCGTTTATCTTCGCCTCTATCTCTGCAATTTGTGCTCGGAAGGAGACATTCTCTCGCTCAATAGCATCGAACCTTTCCTGTGCAGACGCTTTCTGTTTCGACAACTCGGCAATTCGAGAAGTTGAACTTGAGACAGCAGTCCAAGCAGATAAGCTCTTGCCATGCAGCGTTTCGAGCTGACTGTTGAAAGTTCGTTGGCGCCGGTAATCCGCTGAGACTTGGTCAATCATAGAATGTAATTCCATGATTAAGTCTGAGATTTCTGGAGCTACAGCATCGAAATCAACAGCATTCAGAACCTCTTTCAAGCAAGATGGAGCAGTGGGGTCCCCCTCTAAAGCCTTCATTAAATCTCTCTTGAAGAACTGGGCCTTGACCTTCGCCAATGCATCATCAAGAGGAGAAGTCTCAGTAGATTTCCCCGACAGAGTAGGAATTTCCTGACTGGTGTCGGAAGAACTCTTACTCTCAACGATTGCATTAAGGTAGCTGACAGGGTCAGTTTGTTTCAAGATTTCCAAGTCCTCTTTCGACCTGTGCTTTGAGGAAGTGACCTTTGCCACAGTATGATCTTGGTCTTGAGGCTGTTGATTGCTGAGTGCCTCGTTTGGTTGCTCTTCGACTTGAACTGAGGCGGTACTAGCGTCGACTCGTGGTTCTTCGTTAACTTCACCTTGGGGTCTTTCGCCAGCGTCATTCTGTGGTTCTTCGCTGGCGTCATCCTGGTGTTCTTCGCCAGTACCACCTTCATGCTCTTCGTCAATAGCATCTTGATTCTCTTCGCCATTGCCTTGGTCTCTTCCTTCAGGATTCTCTTCTGACGACAAGACCACCACATGAACCGTTTCTGGCTGTGTTTCCTCCGCCATAGGTTCTTCAGTTGTCTTCTCCACTGTTTCAGCATTGGCCTCATGCTCAGTGTGGGCTTCGTCATTGCCCAAATCTTGCACCTGAGGCCTGCTAAGGTCAGCAGATTCCAGAGTTTCTGAAGTCCTTGGTGGGGAACTTCCAGTAGTTTCCTGAAAAAGAGGAAGAAGACAAATCTTCAGATGTCGAAAGAGATATAATCAAATACTGGTATTTATGCCTAAGTTATAAGAAGGGTCCAATAGATTACCTGTGGATTGGCTTCAGCCCCAGGGCTGGAATTATCACTTTCGACAGGCTTGTTAACTAGAGCGTTCAGTTCCTCCTCAGTTGGTTCTTCGATGACCACTGCAGGTGGCCTAGGCTTTCTTGCACCAACCTTTATTCTGACGGTTCGACCTTCAGGAGCTGGAGTAGGAACAGAAGCGTCCTTCGTTAACTTTCTCCTCTTTAAGGGAGTAGGAGGGGTATCGCTGTCGTCGTCACTCCCCGATTCGATCACCAAGGCTGCCCTTTTCTTGGGCGAAGGGGCCTGGAAAACCAATAGGAATTCGATTGAATAATTACGTCGAAAATAAATAATCGAAAGCCAGAATGAAAGTGAAGAAAATCTGGTTACCGATGCAGGAGGCCTCCTCGAAGAGCCTTCCCCCTGTTGGTTGCCCGTTGTCTTCGCCGGCGCTATAGTCTTCGCCGGCGGTGGAGGTTTGGTCGAAGGGACTCCTCCTTGTGGGCCTCCTGTAGCCTTCTTGACCAAGGGTTTTCGAACAACTGGAAGCGAAAAGGAAAGTTAACAAGCTAACAGTCGAAGAAAAAGATAAAAAGCAATGTGAGAGTGTGAACTTACATTTCTTTACTTTGTCAAATACAAGGACAAAAGACTTCTGCAACTCTGCTATGAAGTCCTTCTCGTCGAAGAAGTACTCAGCGTAATAGCTTCTCCACCATTCTTCAAAAGATGGCGAACAAAGGAAGTTAAGCTGGTAGTTGAACAGCGAGAGGATGGTTCGACCAGCATATCTTCCGATATGCCTGGTGGCAGCTTCTTCTGTATAATCGTTGCAGAAGTACAACATTGACTTCTCTCTTGGGAAAATGGGAGAAGGCAGGGTTTGGATGATACCAAACTGGCGAGATACCAGGTTTGGTTGATAGGCAAGCAGACTCAGATGAGTCTTAGAACTCTTAAATCGAAGAGGCATAATCCTTGGGGTAAGGAATGCCTCCCAAAGTACAGAGTGCTCATCGACGTTGGGACCACTCGACTCCTTGGGATGCGGCCTTGTAAACCATGCTGGCCCCACCTTTCGTTGTGCAAATGGAGCCATAGTCGAAACAAATTCCTTCCTTCGAGCGAACATCAGCACGAAGTTAGTGAAGGTTTGTTGGAACTCTAGCCCATCTTCTACAGGTGTCAGTAGAGCCAGCCTAATTCCTTCGATATGTCTATTAGCTATCGCTGGGGCTTGTTCATTTATCTGAGTCTTCTTGGGTAAGAAAGACTCGAAAGTGGCGTTAAGCCACAGTTGAAGTAGCCAGAAAGGCCCAGCGAGTAACAAACTGTTCCTATCTTCGATATGCTTCAAAAGAGTAACCCCATTGCTGATGGAGTCATAAAGACTGGCCAGAATTAGTTCTGCCAAACAAATGTTCTGGCGGTGATGCAGTTGGGTGGCCAGAGTGACCATCTTTTTGGTCACTTGCAGAGACTTCGAACAGAACACGAAGCGAGTCAGCCATAAGGCTAGAAACGCTATGTGCTCAACGTCTGACACTGCGTCTGTCGACTGGTCATGAAAATGGTTGATAAAGGTGGTAAATGTGGGCTTCGTTTCAGAAAAGCCAATTTGGTCCTCCGACATCTCTTCCGGGTCGAAGTAATCTCCGGTTGGTCGAAGGCCAGTGATGGCTGCTACGTCGAAGAGTGTGGGGGTTAACATCCCACATGGAAGGTGAAAGGTGAAGTGAGAGTTATCCCAGAAAAGCATCGAAGCTATAAGCATCTCTGGGGAGTAGTTTAAACCTGTCTTCGACAGCATTATTAGGTCAAAGATTCCCATTTCCTTCCAGACTGGAGTTTGATGTTTTTCCAGCTTTGTTAGCCAAGCAACATAGTCCTGGGTGAGATTAGGGCAGGACCTAAAGACTCTAACACTTCTGTTGAAGAAGCGAAGGTCGATCTTCTCGTGTGTGGGGTCTTCGTTGTCTTCTGGGTCCTTTTTAGCACAGGCTACTGGCTTAAGTTTCTCGACAATGGGGAAGTAGCTCTTGATCTTCAGAGCTTCAGAGATGCTGGGGTTCATGGGTCCAGCCATTGCAAAGATTTGGTTGGAGTATCCAACCGGAATCATCAAGTGACGCGAGTAAGCATCACGAACGGAGATGTCAGATGGTTCAGGGACCCTTCGTTTCCCTGTAGCGTTCACTATCGGAGCAGTTACAAAGACCTTGGGTTTAGCAAGTTGTTCAGTTGGTGCGTTAGTCTTGGGGGCAGTTGAAGCAGAAGCCATTGTTGAGGATGAAGATGAAGTTGGAAAAGGAAAAGTTTTCTGCAAAGAGAACAAGTTTGCAAGAAAGCAAGGAAGTTTGAGAGATGGTTTGCGTGAAAAGTCCCACAATGGGATATTCACTACTATTTATAGTAGTGGGAGAAATTCCCAATAACGAGGGCATTAAATGTCATTTAATGCTGCAGGAAGTAGTGGGACGCGTGGCAGCATCCTGTTGTTTTGGCCGTTTCTGCAGAAACAGAGAGACGCAGCGTGCGTCCTCGTTTTTTGAATTTGTCATAATGACAAATTATGAAGTGATGTTTTGGTTCTGCACGCCGTACTGACAGTGACGTCCTAGGATCAAATCAATGATGGTTTCTTGGGATTGCCAATAGTTGGTAAAAAGCAACAAAAAGTGCACAAGTTAACTTGTGACTAAGCGTGGAAAAACAGGTGTCGAATGGCGTTTTCAAAGAATGCCTTTTTCTTTCAGAGTCGAAATAAGGCATTCTTGGGGGGCAATTTGTTGGCTCCTAAATTCGACACCTTTGTTTTGATTGATGGCAGCCATTAAAAGCTGAAAGATGCTTTCGACTGGCTAAGCCTGTCGAAGTGCCCGTCGAAAGATGGCCAAATACTTAGAAGATTTCTTCCAAGGAAGAAGGCTGATTGCCTTCGACATCGAAGGAGTTTTCGTCGAAGACGTCTCTTGACGAACGTGTTCGATGGTCCAGAGTGGAGCAGTTTGAAATTCAAAGCTTTGGAGGGAAAACGGTTTCCAGCAGTTACTACGTGCGAACGTGCAAGGATCTGGAGCGTCGAACATGGAGAACGTGACAAGTGGCTTGATCTCGAAGCAGTGTAACTGCCCGACGGTTACTTGGAATGTTTTTGTATAAATAGGAGTAGACGTGTAGTTTCTCGGGGGTGTTCACAATAGATACATAGTCACTCATTTAGATTCAAGTACCCAGTGTGAGCGAACGAATTGTTGAGAAATGTATGTGTGAAACACCAATTTAATCAATTCAAGTCATTTACTTTTCCAGTATTTTACATGCTTTCTCCCTTTAAGATTCCTGTCGAACCTTTACATTCAAGCCTTGTTTATTTTACCAAGCCTTTTCCTTTATGCAATTTACTTTAAACAATTTACTTAAAGCCTTATCCACATTAATTAAACTTCAAAATCAACCTATGTCCATAGGATCAATCTGATCGATCCTGCGAGTAACCAAATAAGTAACCATTTGGAGGATCAGCGGTTGTTTACCAAATCCCAAGGTAAACAGCTGGTTTGAAAATGAAACTTGTATGAACATGTATTTGGTCATGAACAAAAGTGAGTTTTGGCTAACTTTGTGAATTCGATTCTCTCTAACCACAAGGGTGTTTGAGGAGTTCTTGGGCAATTTGGAAAGCTTGGAACATGTACTACAATCCATCTTTGTAATGCATCTTGAAACTCCAAGTGGAACCATGTGAAAAATGGCCAAGAAGTTGAACAAAAATCCTGCCTAGAATAGGTCAAATTTCTTCTAAGTTAAAAGTGTTTTGCACCCTTGTTCCAAAAATCCTAACTTGAGATAAAAGCTTCCTTTGAAGAAACTTTGTGAATCAAAGTTGTAGATTTTGCAATAGACTACAACTTTCATGTTTCAAGTTTTGTTTGAATTCATTTGCATCTTGGTGAAAAAATGGGACAAAGTTAGGAAAAATAAGAAAATTTTATAACTTCGAAAATTTCTAAGTTATGAAATTTTTTCATTTTAAACCCTAATTTGCAATTTTGGGTTTCTTGATGAACAAGTTTCATAATTTGACATGTCTTGATGAAAAATGAATCTTGGCACTTGATTTTGACCAAAAAGTCAAAGTTTGACTTTTTAGTATACAGTCAAATTTTGATCAGTTGACTGAAAAATTCATCTGTCAATCTTATGCATTTTAGATCTTTTGAACTTGTTGAATGGGTCAAGACAATGCCATTGAGTCCTTGAGTCCATATATGATCTTGGTTTGCCATTGGTTAGGTCAAACAGTCAAAATTTGCCTTTGTAAAGTCAAAACCCTAAAAATGACCATTTTGCCCTTTTGGTGATCTGATCAAATTTCTTGTGGAGTTGTGATCCAAAATTGATCAAATGATTCATATGAGTTCATAATGTTGATGTGCGTAAAAAATCATGAGGTTTGACTGTCAATTGGCCACAGTTGACTTTTTCCCCAATACAGATGATTTCTAGGTCAATTGTCCAATTGACTGGGCAAAGATTGGAATCAAGGCTTGAAACTTGGTATGGATAAACTTGTAAGTCCAACATGAAACATGAAAGTCACTTTGGGCTTTTTAGGTCAAAACATCCTTGTGCAAACTCAAACCCTAATTTGGGTCAACAGTGCAAGGAGGGATCTTGAGCAGAGCAAACCCTAACTTGATCTTGAGTTCCAAGAGTCTTGTGATGAGAAAATATTGATGAAAAGGAAGGGAAAATTTTAGGGTACAACAGTTGCCCCTGTTCAATCTTCTTGAACCTGAAGAGTTAGATTGGCAGGTTTGCCTTTCGCGACTCGAAGGTAAAAGGAGATTGGACACTAGAGTGCCCAAAAAATTTGCACTCGTCAAAGCGTAGTTTGAGGGAATGGGCTTAAAGATGCCATTTGGATATGGGCTTAAAGATGCCATCTGGAGATGTGAGAGAATCTTGTCGGGGGATGGTCTTAGAGATGCCATCCAAGAATGTTCGTTGAACTCTATGTCGTTGGTGAGTGGGTGAGTATCAGAAAGGTGTCCATGTTTGGAACGTCTCTGAGCTGGGGGTCTGAATAAGCAATAGATTGGCATCCGTGTTTGGAAGCATCCGTAAACTGTTTTCAGAAGTCTTGGATATGAACAAGCGATAGGTTAACATCCGTATCTGGAGAACCCGTAAACTGTTTTCAGAAGTCGAAGCTTATTAATCTTATCCTGAAAAAGGGTAAAATATTAGCTGAAACACAAAATTATGTTTCATGTATGATGCAATATATATGTTATATCAATGTTTATGATATGTGAATGTAATGAATGCGCATGTAAACTGAGTAGCTGTCTTGCTGAGGATAGATGAATCCTGGATAATGAAATCTTTGACTACTGCCGGGGAAAGTAAATCCTTGACTGCTGCAGGGGATCGAAAATACTTTGATCATTAGAAATGAGAAGTCCTGGGACCGCTGTTGGGGAATCAGGAGTTTGGGTTGTATGCCAATCTACTGGGGATTCCTGCCTTGAGGAGATCTTCACTGGAGAATATCTGAATACTCTGTGAGGAACTGAGAATGAGAGTCTTCATTCTGCTTGGGGAATAAGAATTCTGTGGGGAATAGCCATACTGTTGAAAAGTAGATATCCTGTTGAAGAGTAAAACTCAGGATTTTGGAAAAAGCTTATTCCTGTCTAGAAGAAGTTCAGGTTTAGGTTGTATGTCACTTTAAGAATGAGAATCTTCATTCTGTCGGGAATATCAGGAACTCGGGTTATACGCCACTTTGAGAATGAGAGTCTTCATTTTGTCGGGAATATCAAGGGGTTGGGTGTATGCCAATCTACTGGGGAAGCCAGAATGAGAATCTTCCTTCAGGTCTTGGGTCATAAGATTGGGTGTATGTCAATCTCTTGGGGTTTTAAGGATGAGAGTCTTCATTCTGTTAAGGGTCAGAAATTCGGAGTATACCAATCTTCTGAGGTTTTAAGGATGAGAGTCTTCATTCTGTTAAGGGTCAGAAATTGGGAGTATACCAATCTTCCGAGGTTTTAAGGATGAGAGTCTTCATTCTGTTAAGGGTCAGAAATTGGGAGTATACCAATCTTCTGAGGTTTTAAGGATGAGAGTCTTCATTCTGTTAAGGGTCAGAAATTGGGAGTATACCAATCTTCTGAGGTTTTAAGGATGAGAGTCTTCATTCTGTTAAGGGTCAGAAATTGGGAATATACCAATCTTCTGAGGTTTTAAGGATGAGAGTCTTCATTCTGTTAAGGGTCAGAAATTGGGAGTATACCAATCTTCTGAGGTTTTAAGGATGAGAGTCTTCATTCTGTTAAGGGTCAGAAATTGGGAGTATACCAATCTTCTGAGGTTTTAAGGATGAGAGTCTTCATTCTGTTAAGGGTCAGAAATTGGGAGTATACCAATCTTCTGAGGTTTTTGAGGATGAGAGTCTTCATTCTGTTAAGGGTCAGAAATTGGGAGTATACCAATCTTCTGAGGTTTTAAGGATGAGAGTCTTCATTCTTGAGAGAAACAGATTTTTAGGAGCTTCAATTGTCCGTTATTCTGTCGGTGGTTGTAACTTCGAGCAGGTGATGAAGGAAATTTTGAACGACCTTGAATTCCAGCAAGTGATGAAGGAATTTTTGATGATGATCGTAACTTCCAGCAGGTGATGAAGGAAATTTTGAATGACCTTGAATTCCAGCAGGTGATGAAGGAATTTTTGATGATGATCGTAACTTCCAGCAGGTGATGAAGGAAATTTTGAACGACCTTGAATTCCAGCAGGTGATGAAGGAATTTTTGATGATGATCGTAACTTCCAGCAGGTGATGAAGGAAATTTTGAACGACCTTTCAACTTGAAATGTAATTTTGCTTTGGAGAATAAATCCTTGACAAATGTTGGGGAAATAAACCCATAACCGAAGCTGGGGATTAAAAATCCTTGGTGACTTGTGGGGAATGAGAATTTTGATGATCTCTACTGGGGAGTTCAGAACCTTGGAGACTTATGCTGAAAAGTGAGACTGAGAATCTTCAATCTGATGGGAAGTATCTATGTGGGAGAATGTTCACTAATCTGGTTCCGCTGGGGATTCATAGTTTTGGCTCCACTGGGGATCTTGAAACTTGACTCTGAGGGGAATTAGATTCTGGAAGGCTCTCTGGCTGGGGGAATCAGCTTTGAGAAAGCTTTTGTTCTGCTGAGGATCCTGAAGTTTAACTCTGTTTGGGGAATTAAGTTCTGGATTTTGTTGAGGAATTTGGAGTTTAATTCCGCTGGGGATTTCTTCTGAAAGGGTATCAAGATATCTACCTACACCTTCAATCTATCAGCAATCCTCTTTTCTTGATTTGTAAGCAAATGATTATGTTCAAATGCATATGCCTATTTAACAAAACATTGGACGTTTCTCAAATAAAACATAAGTGTGAAAAAGAAAAAGAAGGCAAAGCAAATTTCTGTATTTGGAAAAGTATTTGTATTAACTTTTTATGAGTATCTTTGTACAAAGGAGACAGACATCCTAGTAAGAGTATGTTGTCATAAACATTGAAAAATTTATACAAAAGGAAAGATGGCTATGTGTAACAATTCCATGGGATTCCCATTCTGTTATAGCCTTCACAACTCTGAATATCTTGTCCATTCACTGCTTCATCCTCCGATGATTGGACTGATCAGAAGCTCGGAGTTTGTTGATGAAGAGATTATTCTTTAAAGTGATCCGACGAGACATAGTCATACGCTTCAATTCCCTAAGTTTTGACTGAATCGCCCTTTCGGGTTTTCGATCCACCGGGAAACCCTTTTTTGCCCAAGCCGCCCTTTCGAGTTTTCAACTTGCCGGGTGTACAATTTTTTTTGTTTTATCCCTAATTTTTGCCTGAACCATCCTTTCGGGTTTTCGGTTCACCGGGATGCCCATTTTTGCCCAAGTCGCCCTTTCGGGTTTTCGACTTGTCGGGTTGTTTCATGCATAGTATCTTTTGACTATGTCTGCGTTCGCAGGCTGTGGCAAATCGTCGCTGTCCATGGTGGTCAGAATCATTGCACCACCAGAAAAGATGCTCTTGATTACAAATGGTCCTTCGTAAGTAGGAGTCCATTTTCCCCTGGGATCACTTTGCGGCAAGATGATCCGCTTGATTACAAGATCTCCGAGTTGATATACTTGACGTCTGACTTTCTTGTTGAAAGCCTTGATCATCCGTTTTTGGTACGTCTGACCATGGCAAACAACAGTGAGTCGTTTCTCATCGATCAAATTGAGTTGATCAAGTCGGGTCTGAATCCAATCGTCTTCACTCAAACCAGCATCCTTCATAATCTCTTAGAGAAGGAATCTGAACTTCCATGGGTAGGACAACTTCCATGCCATATACCAAAGAAAATGGGGTTGCCCCTGTTGAAGTACGTGTCGTGGTACGATATCCATGCAGAGCAAACGGTAACATCTCATGCTAGTCCTTGTAGGTAACTGTCATTTTCTGAATGATCTTCTTGATGTTTTTGTTCGCAGCTTCAACAGCACCGTTCATCTTCGGCCGATAGGGAGATGAATTGTGATGATAAATCTTGAACTGTTCGCATAGAGAGGTGATCATAGTATTGTTCAGATTTGTACCGTTGTCTGTGATGATCCTGTCGGGGACACCATACCAGCATATGAGGTTCTGCTTGATGATACGGGCAATCACATTCTTTGTAACAGAGGCAAAGGAAGCTGCTTTGACCCACTTGGTAAAATAGTCAATAGCGACCAAGATGAAGCGATGTCCGTTGGATGCCGTGGGCTTGATCTCTCCAATCATGTCAATGCCCCACATTGCGAATGGCCAAGGAGCTGTCAGAACGTTGAGAGGGACAGGAGGAATATGTATTTTGTCGGTATAGACTTGGCATTTGTGGCAAGTACGGGAATGTTGATGGCAATCAGCTTCAATGGTAGACCAGTAATAGCCTGCCCTTAGAATCTTCTTAGCCATCGTATGCCCGCTCAAGTGGGTGCCAAATGTGCCACTGTGTATCTCAGTCGTGATTAACTCTGCTTCATCTTTGTCTACACATCGGAGTAAAACACAATCATGGCTACGCTTATAAAGGATGCCGTTGCTCAGGAAGAACTTGGCAGCAAATCTCCTTAAGAACTTTTTGTCATTGACGGAAGCTTCTTCAGGATATTCTCTAGTCTGGAGATACCTTTTGATTTCATGAAACCAGGGTTGTTCCACTACTTCTTCGGTATTAATCTCATGACAATGCGCAGGTTCGTCCATTCGCTCGATGGTGATTTGGGGAGCCTCGTTATCCCAGTTGAGTTTAAACATGGGAGACATTGTAGCCAAAGCATCTGCCAGCTGATTCTCTTCTCGCGGGAAATGCTCGAAGGTGATTTGCTCGAAATGAGGCAGCAATGTCAGGACATGTTCTTTGTATGGGATAAGATTAGGATGTTTGGTGTCCCATTCTACTTTGACTTGACTGATAACCAAAGCCGAGTCCCCAAATACAACCAAAGATTTGATTCCCAAGTCTATAGCAGACTTGAGACCAAAGATGCAAGCTTCATATTCGGCCATGTTGTTGGTACAGCTGAAACAAAGTCGGGCAGTGAAAGGTGTATGGCAACCTTCAGGGGAAATGAGTATCGCACTGATACCATTTCCGAGTGCATTTGAAGCACCATCAAAGTACAGGGTCCATCGGGATCCATTTTCAGGTCCGTCATATGGTCTGTTACCTTCAATGTTGTCCAATGTCATGATGTCCTTGTCTGGGAAGTCGAATCTCATGGATTGATAATCTTCGATAGCTTGATGAGCTAGATGGTCAGCTAGTACACTCCCTTTTATAGCTTTTTGGGTAGTATACTGGATGTCATACTCAGTCAGGATCATTTGCCATCTAGCGATTCTTCCAGATAAAGCAGGCTTCTCGAAGATATACTTGATCGGGTCCATTTTGGAAATCAACAAAGTGGTATGAGTCAACATATACTGCCTTAGTCGGCGAGCAGCCCATACCAAAGCACAACAAGTTTTCTCGAGCAGTGAGTAGCGAGTCTCACAGTCGGTAAACTTTTTGCTAAGGTAAAAAATGGCATGCTCTTTTCGACCAGACTCGTCATGTTGGCCCAGTACACACCCCATTGAGTTATCCAAAACAATCAGATACATGATCAGCGGCCTTCCTTCGACGGGTGGCATCATAATAGGAGGTTCTAGCAAATACTCCTTGATCTTATCAAAAGCAGTTTGACAATCATCGTTCCATTCGACTACCTGATCTTTCTTTAATAGTTTGAAGATTGGCTCACAGGTAGACGTCAGGTGAGAGATGAACCTGGCGATATAGTTCAAGCGTCCCAAGAATCCTCTAACCTCCTTTTCAGTACGGGGGGCAGGCATTTCTTGTATAGCCTTTACTTTCGCTGGATCGACCTCAATGCCTTTGTTGCTGAAAATAAATCCCAGAAGTTTACAAGACCTAACTCCAAAAGTGCACTTACTTGGATTCAGCCTGAGTTTGTATTCCTTCAACCTGGCAAACAGCTTCTGCAAATGTTCAAGGTGTTCTTCTTCCGTTTGTGATCGAGCTATCATGTCGTCTACGTAAACTTCAATCTCGTGATCTATCATATCATGAAACAAAGCTACCATGGCGCGTTGATAAGTTGCCTCTGCGTTCTTCAGTCCGAACGATATCACCTTGTAGCAGAAGGTACCCCATTGTGTAACAAAGGTTGTTTTCTCCATGTCCTCGGGGGCCATTTTGATCTGGTTGTAGCCCGAGAATCTGTCCATGAAAGAAAATACTTTGTGCTGAGCCGTGTTGTCAATCAAAATGTCGATATGTGGTAGCGGAAAATCATCTTTAGGGCTGGCCCTGTTCAAATCCCGGTAGTCCACACACATTCTGAACTTGCCGTCTTTTTTGGGAACGGGCACAATGTTAGCAACCCATTGCGGATAGGATGTAACAGCCAGAAAGCCAGCGTTGAATTGCTTCATTACTTCAGCTTTAATCTTCTCAGACATGTTGGGCCTCATTCGGCGGACTTTTTGCTTGATCGGTGGACAGTCATCTCTTGTAGGGAGACGGTGAACCACGATGTCTGTGTCTAACCCTGGCATGTCTTCATAAGACCAGGCAAAAATTTCAACGTATTCATTTAACAGCTGTATTAAGCGCTCCTTGACACTTGGTTCCAGATTGGCACCCACTTGTACTTCTTTCCTGTCTTCCTCTGTCCCTAAGTTGATGGTTTCCAACAACTCTTCATGTGGTAAGATGGCCCTCTCTTCTTGTTGTAGAAGTCTGGCTAGTTCTCTCAGTACTTCACAATCTTCGTCATCTTCGTACTCAGCCTGATTGACCAAATCTTCAGAGTTATTGAAGGATACAACAGAATAGTCACCCATGGAATCTGAAGTGGATGGGTACCTGCATTTGTGAGTGTGGGTGTGTGTAAGGGATAGCCATCTTTAAACAAACAAAAATGCAAAAGGAACGAAAATGAACACAACAGTTTATAAATGAAAAACGTCCAATGATTCATTAAACATGGCATATGAATATGAAGAGAATCAAGCCCTTACAATTGGACCTACATGCCCCGGGCAAGGCATGAGGTGAAAAAGTATTGTGCGAATTGTTTAAGAGTAATTATTACAGACCAACAAGAAATGTTCGAAAGATAAATTACTGATTGATGAAAGTAATGGGAACGAAGTCTTTCGCCTACCAGTTGTGCAGTCCCCCTTTAATGGTTGGAAAGATCCAGTCTTCTAAAGCATTGATTCCATGAGGAGAAATCTTGATGGGTGCCTTTTCAATTTTTGAGCGACACATAGCCTTTTGCCCCGCAGCCGTAAACCCTAACCCAAACTTGTCTGTCTTGTGGGGAAAGTCAGGCAACTGACCCCACATTGTGCTCTTCCCCTCCTTCATTGCAGCCTTTGTGTCTTTCAGAGATGCCATCCTGGCCACCTGCTTGGGTACCTCAGCTACTGCCTTTGCTACTGCAACCTCGGGGGAAACTTCCTCAAAGTGTTGAAAGGGTGTTTCGATGAATTCGCCATCCACTTCCACATACCGAAAGGAATTCAGATGACTGATCATGTACTCCTCCTCACCATGTACAGTTATGATTTTACCCTTAACAGGGTACTTCAGCATCTGATGTAGAGAGGAAGTGACTGCCCCAGCATTATGAATCCACGGTCTTCCTAGCAAGCAAGAGTATGATGGACGGATGTCCATCACGTAGAAGGTCGAGTGGAACACTTCAGTGCCTACTTTGATGGGAATGTCGACCTCCCCATGCACCATTCTTTTAGACCCGTCAAAGGCTCTGACAATGATATTACTTGGTTTCAGCTCCAAGCCTTCACAATCCAACCAGTCCAGAGCCTTCTTAGGCAGCACATTTAGAGAAGAACCAGTATCGACCAAGACATGGGCGAGAGTGGTTCCTCAACATTCAACTGACACATGCAATGCGTCATTGTGCTTTCTTCCCTTCAGAGTCAGGTCAGTATCAGAGAAACCCAGGCCGTTGTCGGCGGTAAGGCTGGCTACGCAATCCTGGAATTGATCGGCTGAGGTTTCTTGGGGCACATGGGATGTCTTCAAAAACCTTATCAAGGCCTTGGCATGAGCCTCCGAACAAATCAGCAAAGCTAACATGGAGATCTTCGAGGGGGTTTGCCCCAGTTGCTCCACCACATCATAATCACTCTTCTTGATTATTTTCAGAATCTCCTCCATTTCTTTTTTAGAGGTCTCAGGGATGACCAATGGCTGAGCCCTCGTCCTGACGAGCTCTTCTTGGATCCCTTTCCCTTTATCATTAGCAGCAGCAGAAGGGTAAACCAAAGAAGTTATAATTTCTTCAATCATTGGAGTTCTTGCAGATAGTTTTAACGGTGCAGGGGTAACCTTGGGAATAGCTGAGGGTCCAAAGATTTCCTTTGGAGGGGCAATCTCTGGAGAGAAAATTCTTCCACTTCGGGTAATTTTGCTCGTACTGGCAATGTTTCCAATGTTGGCAGTTTCTTTGTCAGAGCTCTCTTCAGTTATCTCAATTTGTTTAACAACGTGGTAGTAGATTTCTCCACCATAATTCCACGGTATTGATTTGTCAGATTTGTATGGGACGGGCCCAGGCATGGTTATCTTCAACGGTACAGTCTTCGGAGCGGATGTAATCTTAACAGGCCTTTTGGGACCTTGGAAAGATTGGCGGAAATGGTTATTATTGAAACTTCGTTGATAGGAGTTGGAGTAACAGGAGTCTTTTTGAAAAGAATTTCTTGGTTGTCCATTAGGCGTTGGATGCCTAACTTCAGTAATGGACAGTCGGTTGGTAAGGAGGAGCAAAGATAGCAGTCTTCTTTACAACCTGGGAAAATCCCAGCCTTCAACAGATTCAATTTGATTGTCAGTAGTGGGGTTATCAGATAATCAACAGCATAAACAAACAGATCCTCTTCAACAACATGGACATTGTGGCCATGTTTTGGCATTGGAGCAGAGATTACATTCGGCTTCTCAGGGGCGTCGAACTCAACCTCTTTAGCATCTATCAAATCATGAATTTTATTCTTTAACACCCAGCAATTGTTGGTGTCATGTTCGGTGCTGTCAGAATGATAGGCACATTTAGCATTGGCATGATAGTATGGAGATGTGGTGTTAGGGTTTTTCGGCGCCTCCTTTAAACCAGTTAGATTCAACTTCAACAAATAGGGAAGAACTTGTGCAGGAGTCATGTTGATGCGGGTGAATTGCTGTTGTGGCCGCTCTACCCGTTGCTGATTAGGTCTAGACTGATTGCTACGAGGCTGATCATTTGACGAATTTTGAATCATCACAACCCCTACAGTCGGCCGGCGCTCAGTTCTTCCCAATCCTTTCTGAGAGTATATAACGGTTGCTTCCTTCTTGGCCGGGAATGGTTTTTTAACAGTTGTGGAGGCAGAGGCATCCCTTTGAATCTTCCCACTCTTAATACCAGCTTCCACCCTTTCGCCAGTCAGAATCAGTTCAGTAAACCCTGCGGAAGAGCTCCTGATCAAATGGTTGAAGAAAGGGCCAGATAGGGTCCCCAAGAACATATCAACTAGCTCCCTATCTGAAAGCGGTGGTTGTACTCTTCCGGCCAAGTCACGCCATTTCTGGGTGTATTCTTTGAATCCCTTATTTGAGGCCATCCCCATACTTTGTAGCTGAGTACGGGTCGGCGCCAAGTCAGCATTATATTGATACTGGCGATAAAAGGCAGCTGCCAAATCCTCCCAACTATGCACTTCTGACCTCTCAAGCTGGTAAAACCAATCTAGTTGTGTACCAGACAGGCTGTCCTGGAAGAAGTGTACCCAAAGATTTCTATCGGATGAATGAGGTTGAATTTTTCTGACATACGACCTCAGGTGCATCTTCGGGCAAGACAGACCGTCGTATTTTGCAAAAGTTGGCACCTTAAACTTTGGAGGGATCACAATCCCAGCAATCAATCCCAATTCTTCAAAATCTAACCCGGGAACCCTTTACAGCTCCATAGCTGCCAGTCTATCCTCCAGGTTTTTGTATTTGTCGTCCGCTGGCGGGTACTGCTGCTCTGAATAATCTTCATCTTCTTCAACCTCTTCCTCTTCAGCCTCGAACTCAGAAGGTAATGCAGCCCCTTTTCCCTTACCGGTCCCCTCATTAGATGTGGAGGGGAATTCAAGAACTCTCCTAGCTTCATTCTCAAATCTTCTTCCCAGTGTAGCTATCCCAACCCTTTTCTTTTTCTTTTTTCCTTTTTCTTGCTCTTTATTCCCTAACAGTGCTTTAAGATCCTCCTGACCCTTTGTCAAGTTCATAAGGAGCTGTTGAAACTGCGAGTTTTGTGACTGCAGATCTCTGACCGTCTGCTCAATATCCATCTTACTGAAATAAACAGTAGAAAGATAAGGAAACCTGGTGTGAAGACCTGTTTATGCATATGATAAATGATATGTTTATTCATGTAATGCATTCAAGGATTTAGAAATTCAAAGTTGTTGCAGACAAAAAGAACACACGTCATATTAATAAGAAGAAATTTTGTCAGTACATAAATGCCCCATGGGCCAAATATTACAAAAGCTTCTTAAGGTAAAAAGACGTTGCGCATCCTCTTTGGTGCGATGTAAGTGTTGAGGGTCTCCTCCTCGTGAAGTCGGCGGGTAAGCTCCAAAACCTTCTTCTCACTGGCGTAGAAGCTGGCTTCAAAAGTATCCCTTTCTTCCTTGAGTTGGATCCAACTCTTCTGCATTTCCTCCCATGATGTTGGCATGTCAGGATGTAGGATGGTGTATGGAACCTGTCCTTCCTTAACAGGCTCTTTGATCAAAGGGAGAATTTGAGGGTAAGGCATCATAAGACTCTGGGCGCGGGTTTGTACCCACTTGAGGTAAGGATCAAGAGGGATGGAGTTCTTGTGCCACAGTGTCTTGCTATCTACCTTGTTAGGCATCCTCCAAGCTCTGATGAATCTTTGGCGAAGTCCTTGCGCATCGTTGTCGAAGTCAAAAACTAGGTCAGGGATCAGCATGTCATGAGGGCCATCCCTCCGAGCGTATCCAAATTGTCTTAAAGCTAGACAAGGGTTGTAGGTAATGCCTCCCCTAATGCTAAGTAATGGAACATTAGGGAACTCACCACAACGATCAATGATGATGACATTTTCTCTGGACCGAGAACACCAATGTACATCAGAATGCGTGAGGGTCATCAACCGTTGTGACCACCTTGAACCTTGTTCATTCTTCAAAACTGATTGTGGAAGGTGAGAAATAAACCACCTTGCAAGGAGAGGAGTACAGCACATGAGAACACCTCTCTTCCTCATTGTTCGTGTGTAAAATGAGTGGAGGATTTCCCCTAGCAATGTAGGTATGGGATTCCTGGACATGAAAATCTTGACAGCATTTACATCTATAAGTTGGTCAGGACTTGGGAACAAGACCAACCCATAAATGAGGAGTGCCACAATCTCTTCAAAGGCTTGGAGATCCAAATAATTCCAACACTCTTGTGCCTTCTCAAACAAGAACTTTGCCAAGAATCCCTTGACACCACTTTTGGTTTCCCAATGCCCCTTGATGTCAGATGATTGCGAGTGTAGTGCTTGAGCAACATCTTCAGGTTTTGGTTCTTTTTCCGTACCGTTGTAGGGTAGTTGATCAAGAATAGGAATTCTCAGGAGTTGAGAAAATTCCTCCAAAGTAGGCACCAATTGGTAGTCGGGGAATGTGAAACAGTGGTGAAGGGGGTCAAAGAATTGGAACAGCACTTTCACCATGTCTTCTTCAATGCTGGTGTTGACTAGGCTGAGCAGTCTACCATGTCTTTCACTGAAGAGAGAACTTTCTAGAATTCTGGATGTAAGCTCCTTGAGTTGAGGAGGGATTCTCACAAGGTTGACTTGGATAGTTTTCCTGCGAAGAATTTCCATGACCTACAAAACAGGAACAAAGATGAAGATCCAAACCCTTGAAATGGTTAGTGGATGCGTATGATGCTTTATGATGTTCATGATGTATGCACAAACACATGTACAAGCAAATCACACAAAAACCCTAGTTTCAGGCTTGCACGAGGTTTCATAGGTAAGTACCCTCTTGAGTTTAGTTGGCTTAAAAACCTGTCCTATAAATAGTAACCGGGTTCTAAGGAGCTCAATATCATTGGATTGTTTTCTATGTTCATTGTTTTGGTTTATCCACTTAACTAGCGACCAAAATATTCCAAGAAAACAACCCTCAATGAGTGTAGTATCGAGTATCTACCAACTTCGGACTGCACCAAAGCCGGTCATCTCACTACCCCTAATAAAAGGCCAAGATGGTCAAGTAATGTTCTAGGTCATTAGTGCTTGGTGACATCACTCAGCGGCCCCGTACTCTCCTTGATTGAACTCAAGGGTTACCGGTACTTACAAATATGCCGCACTAATATAGCTATTGCTTCAACCGTGTCGGTATACCCCACACAATTTCCATAATGTATTGCTATCTATGAATGTTTCCCCAAATCCGGGTGGAGGATTTCAAGCCCAAACAAGAGAACCAAAATGTAAAGCAATCAAAGCAAACAATTAGTCATGCAAAAGGGTGATCTAGGCCCTAAGGTTACTCCACTTAAAAAGCTTTCCCCAGCAGAGTCGCCAGTTTTGTGATACGGTGGGAGAACTGACTTGAGGTTTTGCGTTTGTATTCGCAAATGTTTCAGTTTAGCAAGAGTCGCCATCGAATTTTTATTTTATCCTAAGGAAAGGTTAAAAAGCACAGGAAAAACCTTTTGAGATGTTTTCTTGGGTTCGGGGAGTAGATTATAGAAAGGGAAGGTATTAGCACCCTTTCTATCCATGGTTATCCATGGGCTCTTAGTTATTTGCTTAGATCACTTGCCTTTGCTTTTCAATTGTTTGAAATGGTGCTTTGTGTGTGGTTTTTGAAAATGTTTTGAAAAAGATGCCTTGTCTAGGCAACCATTGTAACAATTCTTGTTTGAATGTTTTACAAGGGTGTTTGTATTTTTGAAAAGTTGTTTCAATGTTTTTGAAAGTTTGTTTTAAAGTTGTGTTGTGATGTGTGTTTTGAAAAATGGCAAGGATTATTTTGCAAGTTTGGTCAAGTAACCAAGAGCTATCTACCCTAAATTTCTCAAAGATCTTTCTTGTGTTTTAACCCTTTTAACATTGTTGTTTCACCATTGTATTTGGTGAACAACCTTGTGTTAGGATGTTAACGGGACGGGCGCGGGTCATCGTTTAGACCATGAATGCAATAGTGTCAAGTATTTTGGCAATTTTCTTGAGGGACTATGATCATTTTGTTTAGGCAACAAGATAGCGTCATCGAGGGACTATGATCATTTTGTTTGTTTTTGTTTTGTTTTGTTTTTCCAAAGTACTTGACATGCAAACATGGCCCATTTTTGAAGGCAACAAGTGGAGTAACCCTAAGGGTGCGAGTGTGCGTTGTGTTTGTTTTTCATGCATGTTTATCTTCGATTAGGTCAAGCTATTTGTTGATTGATTTTGCATACTAACCCTAGGTCTATCATGGCATAATTTGGAAACTTTTAAATGTGCGAGAATTTAAAGTCCTAAATTATTACAACATGATTATGGGGATGGGGATACAAGTTTGAATTTGGGGGATATTTGACAAGAAATTAAATTCTAAGCTATTACATCCATATTGAATATACAAGACAAATATCTAATATTTAAATAAGTACAAATAAATAAATATCAAATAAAAATGCATTATGCTAAAAAAGGGATTTTTCATGTATGTAAAAGTATTTTTCAATGTGAAATATAAACAAAAATAAAATGGGTCAAATTTGAATATTTTTGTCATTTAGGGCAAAACCCTAGTTTTTTAAATAAATAGTAATATTTATTAATTATGTACAATATATATTAAAAAATAAAAAGTATATTGTAAAAAAAAGTATTTTTAGTGTCATATATTAATAAAAATAAAAATGTATTATTTCTATATTTTTATCCTAAGTATTCTAATAAATATAATATACAAGTATTTATATATATATTTACTAAACCTATTAAATATAAAAGATAAAATTAATTATTTATGTATATATAAAAAATGTATATTTAAGAAAATATTTTCAAGATATAAATAAAAATAACATCTAAAAAATAAACATATTTTTTATACTATTTTTTAGGGTTTTAAAATGAAAAGGAAATATATTTATTTACATACATATATTCTAATAAAGCAAATAAATGTGGAAAAAATGTGGAAAAAATATTTTTGGAGTTTTTTATGCTTGAGCAAATAATATAAAATCAGAATCAAAAAGAAAAATACAAAAATGACAAGTATTTCACATAATGGGCCAGGGGGGTGCAAAATGGAAAAAAAGGGTGTAAACAGCAAGGATGGCTCAGGCCCAGCCCAAGCCATCATCTTCAACCTCCAGCTCCTTGTTCAAACAGAAAACGCATGCCTCTCCTTGTCCAACACAAACTCCTGATTCTTTGATTATTGCAAAACTCATAACATAAACATTGTAGAGCATCAAATCACGAGTTCAAACATGTAAAAAACTTGGATTAACACTCAAAGGCCAGAGAGAATTTCTTTGGCCCTAAACTTTAACCTAATTTTTTCATCATGTTCATGGCTAAAATTCTCACAGCATGCTTAACATAAATGAAAAGTGATCATATGTATGGCTTCAGGGCTATGAGTAGGACATGTTTCATTCACAAACCTAAGCTTAACTCTTCCTAGATTGAGAGATAGAAGTTCATAGATTACCTGTTTCAGCTTGAATCGTGTACAACAATGTGGCCAACTTCAATGGAGTTTGAGCTTCTGTATAGCTTGCCTGAAGTCCAAGGAAGCTTCTCCAACACCTAGCTTGCTTTGAATCACTCTGTATCGTGCTATGGAAGTTCACCTGCAAAACTGAAAAATGAAAATGGAAACTGAGGTTAGGGGAGTTACAGCTTGTGTTTAGGGCTTGGAATAGTTTGTGTGGATGGTGTGGAATGTGTTGGAACTTGTTTGGGCAAAAACGCACGAGTGGATAATGCTAGGCAAGTCAATCTGCAGAGAATGCCCTATTTTGCAGCAAAACAGGGATTCTGAGTATTAAGAAGTGTGAGGGATGGTTCAATCGTGTTTTAGGCTTGGCTTGATGTATGGAAAAGGTTCACAAGGTTTTTGTTTGGCTGTGTTGACAGGAAAATGGAAGTTGGAGAATTTTTGCAAAGTTGCTTCAAGTGTAAGTAAGAAAGTGTAAGTTCTGATACAAGCCAGTACAATGCCCTAATGTATGCTGCAAGTTAGGTTCTTGATAACTGGGATTTGTGGATTTGATTTGGCTCTAAGATCTGGCCCCATGCCTCAAGGATTTGGTATTTGACATAAAGCATAACTTTATCAAAATGACATTCTACCTTTTTCCATTTAAGGGTTAATTTTGTGTGCAATGTCCAAATGAACAAAATAATGCATTAGCTCAGTGGATTTGCATTCAATTAAGGAGTGTAAAAGGGTTTAGAGGCCTGAAAGCAAGTACAAGGCCTGCTGGTTTGAAAATGAAACTTGTATGAACATGTATTTGGTCATGAACAAAAGTGAGTTTTGGCCAACTTTGTGAATTCGATTCTCTCTAACCACAAGGGTGTTTGAGGAGTTCTTGGGAAATTTGGAAATCTTGGAACATGTACTATAATCCATCTTTGTAATGCATCTTGAAACTCCAAGTGGAACCATGTGAAAAATGGCCAAGAAGTTGGACAAAAATCCTGCCTAGAATAGGTCAAATTTCTTCTAAGTTAAAAGTGTTTTGCACCCTTGTTCCAAAAATCCTAACTTGAGATACAAGCTTCCTTTGAGAAAACTTTGTGAATCAAAGTTGTAGATTTTGCAATAGACTACAACTTTCATGTTTCAAGTTTTGTTTGAATTCATTTGCATCTTGGTGAAAAAATGGGACAAAGTTAAGAAAAATAAGAAAATTTTATAACTTAGAAAATTTCTAAGTTATGAAGTTTTTTCATTTTAAACCCTAATTTGCAATTTTGGGTTTCTTGATGAAAAAGTTTCATAATTTGACATGTCTTGATGAAAAATGAATCTTGGCACTTGATTTTGACCAAAAAGTCAAAGTTTGACTTTTCAGTATACAGTCAAATTTTGATCAGTTGACTGAAAAATTCATCTGTCAATCTTATGCATTTGAGATATTTTGAACTTGTTGAATGGGTCAAGACAATGCCATTGAGTCCTTGAGTCCAAATATTAGCTTGGTTTGCCATTGGTTAGGTCAAACAGTCAAAAATTGCCTTTGTGCAGTCAAAACCCTAAATATGACCATTTTGCCCTTTTGGTGATCTGATCAAATTTCTTGTGGAGTTGTGATCCAAACTTGATCAAATGATTCATATGAGTTCATAATGTTGATGTGGGTCAAAAATCATGAGGTTTGACTGTCAATTGGCCACAGTTGACTTTTTCCCCAATACAGCTGATTTCTAGGTCAACTGTCCAATTGACTGGGCAAAGATTGGAATCAAGGCTTGAAACTTGGTATGGATAAACTTGTAAGTCCAACATGAAGCATGAAAGTAACTTTGGGATTATTAGGTCAAAACATCCTTGTGCAAACTCAAACCCTAATTTGGGTCAACAGTGCAAGGAGGGGTCTTGAGCAGAGCAAACCCTAACATGATCTTGAGTTCCAAGAGTCTTGTGATGAGAAAATGTTGATGAAAAGGAAGGGAAAATTTTGGGGTACAACAGACCCGAAGCGATCAAATTTTTGGAGTTGAACCATCAAAGAATAAAGATGAGACTCTAGCTAAGGACATTGCAAATGCAGTGGTTGATACAAGTCAAGAGACAAAACCTCCAAGCAAAGATTTTACTGATCAAGAGGTAGAAGAGTTTCTGAAAATAATCAAAAGAAGTGATTACATAGTGGTGGATTAGCTTCACCACACTCCAACAAAAATCTCCATACTCTCATTACTCATAAACTCTGAAGCGCATCAAGAATCCTTGATGAAGGTAATGAGTTCAACTCACGTCGTAGAAGAAATTTCGGTAAATCAATTTGACAATTTCGTAGCAAACCTAACATCCAGATCATACTTAGGTTTCAGCAACAATGAATTTCCGCCACATGGTCGAGCTCATAACAAGGCACTCCACAATACTATGCAAATAGGTAATACCCGTTTATCCAGGGTTCTCATTGATATCGATTCTTCCCTTAATGTGTTGCCAAAGTCCAGTCTGGTAAAGTTAACAATAGATAACATTGTGATGAGGCCAAGTTCTACAATAGTGAAATCATTTGACGGTTCTCGAAGCTCGGTGTTAGGAGAGGTGGATCTGCCAATTAAAATTGGGTCGCATATATTCAATATCACTTTCCAGGTCATGGATATAGAAGCAGCATACACTTGCTTACTGAGGAGACCTTTGATCCATGCAGCAGGGGCAGTAACCTCGACCCTGCAGCAGAAATTGAAGTTCCTAGTGGAAGGGAAATTGATCATAATCGACGGTGAGAAAGATATCTTCGTAAGCCACATTGAATCATATAGATATATCAGTGCCGACGAAGACTGTATAGCTACCCAGTTCCAAGCCTTGGAAATTGCTTCAATGGTGACTTTACCAATCGAGAAGGGTAATAAGCCTAAGGTGACATCGTAGAGAGATCTGCAAGAAACCATGGGTTGTGATTCCTCAAAAGGCTGGGGAAAGCTCCCAGAAATCTCAGAGAAGAAGAATCACTTTAGATTGGGCTATGAATCATCGAAAGCTACTCCAAAAGGAAAAGAACGCTCCCCTCCAATTCAAGAGACCTTTGTCAACAAGGGAACAGAGCATGGCGGACACGTGGCAATGATATCCAACAAAGCTCACACCAGAAAGTCAATGGACTTTATCAGGGAGTGCGCTCTAGGAGAAGAACTCAAAAGTTGGACTGCCGTGGAGATTCCCGAGATCTTTTTCTTTCCTAAGTAATTTTTGTTGTTTTTGAAAGAACCTATGTCAAGCCAGAGGCATAGGGGTTGCTTGTAAGGGTTCCCCATTTTGTTTCAGACAATATTTATAATCAATAAAAGTTATATTTTATTTTCAATCAAGATCCTTGTCTTTCTCTTGCATTTATTCCTTAAAAATTAAAAATGTCAATACTTTCTCTGCATATGCATTTTCAAAAAATCATATACTAAAATCTGCACCAAAACATGATATATGTGTAGATCCATGCCCTAAACCACCGATAATGTTACTGCTGTGACCCGATACAATTTTGAGGCTCCTATCAACCCAGCTGAAGAGGAAGATGAAGAAGATCTGGAGCTCTCTGAGGAAATGATGAGGGAAATAGAACGGAAGTCTGACATCATACAACCATACCAAGAGGCCGTGGAAACCATTAATCTAGTCATAGAGGAAGATCCCAAAGAAATCAAGTTAGGGGCAAGGTTAGAGTAGAGCGTCAAAGAAGGGTTGATCAAACTACTGCACGAGTACGTGGACATATTCGCTTAGTCCTACAGAGACATGCCAGAGTTAGATACTGACATCGTGGTGCACAGACTACCTCTCAAAGAAGGGTGTTCTCCAGTTAGGAAAAAACTCAAGAGAACTAATCCAGATATGTCCAAAAAAATTAGAGAAGAGGTTCTTAAACAATTTGACGTGGTGTTCTAAGCAGTGGTAGATTATCCACCCTGGATAGCTAACATTGTGCCAATACCCAAGAAAGACGGCAAGGTACACATGTGTGTGGATTATCGAGATCTGAACAAAGCAAGCCCCAAGGATGATTTCCTGTTACCCCACATAGATGTTCTGGTGGATAACACAGCTCAAGCCTCAGTATTCTCATTCATGGACGACTTCTCGGGCTATAATCAAATAAAAATGGCGTCCGAAGACATGGAAAAGCCTACCTTCATGACACCTTGGGGAACTTTCTGCTAAAAAGTAATGTCATTCGGTCTCAAGAATGCAGGAGCAACCTATCAGAGGGCAATGGTCACATTAATATGATCCACAAAGAGGTTGAAGTGCACGTAGATGATATGATCGCCAAATCCCAAACGGAGGAGGAACACATCATAAATTTACAAAAGCTATTCGAACGGATACGCAAGTTCAGACTGAGGTTAAATCCGAACAAGTGTACATTTGGCGTCAGATCAGGAAACTTGTTGGGTTTCATTGTAAGCCAGCGGGGTATCGAAGTGGACCCCGACAAAGTAAAAGCTATACAAGGGATGCCAGCACCAAGGACATAAAAAGAAGTGTGTGGTTTCTTAGAGCGATTGAATTATATCTCAAGGTTCATATCGCATCTAACAGCCACATGTGAGCCGATATTCAAGTTATTATGAAAAGATCATACGGTAGTATGGAATGATGATTGTCAAACAGCATTTGAGACGATAAAAAAGTGTCTGTAAGAGCCGCCAATCTTAATGCCGCCAGTCCCCGGAAGACCACTCATCATGTACCTGACAGTGCTCAAAGGATCAATGGGTTATGTTTTGGGGCAGTAGGATGAAACAGGCAGAAAGGAGCCTGCAATTTATTACCTCAGCAAGAAATTCACTGATTGCGAAACCAGGTACTCACTCCTCGAGAAAACTTGTTGCGCATTGGCTTGGGCTGCCAAGAGGTTGAGGCAATATATGTTAACCCACACTATGTGGTTAATAGAAAGAATGGATCCTCTAAAGTACGTGTTTGATAAACAATCTCTTACCAGGAGAAACGCACGATGGCAGATGTTACTATCAGAATACGACATCCAATATGTCACTCAGAAGTCCATCAAAGGTAGTATACTAGCTGATCATCTGACTCACCAACCGCTGCCAAAATACCAGCCTATGAAGTTCGACTTTCCAGACGAAGACGTCATGATTATAGCCAGCTATGAAATACCAGGACCCAACGAAGAACCCGAGCCAGGGGCACGTTGGACACTCACATTCGACGGGGCTTCAAATGCACTAGGGAACGACATAGGGGCAGTTTTGACTTCTCCAAAGAACTATCACAAGCCATATACCGCAAGATTGTGTTTCGACTGCACCAACAACATTCCCGAGTACGAAGCTTGCATACTAGGACCGGAAGTTGCCATTGATCTGAGAATAAAGCACCTCGAAGTATTTGGGGACTCTGCATTAGTCATATATCAGGTTAATGGAGAATGGGATACAAAACACCCAAAACTAATTCTATATCGTGATCATGTTTTGAAATTGGACGAGGAGTTCACCGAGATCACTTTCAGCCACATCCCGCGAGAATAAAATCAAATGGAAGACGCTCTAGCAACTTTATCAGCTATGTTCAAGGTAACATGGCTGAATCATGAACCACACATCACAATTAGACATTTTGAAGAGTCGGCACACTGTCTTGCTATTAAAGAATGACTGGAAAACAAACCTTGGTTCTACGACATCAAGAAGTACCTGGAAAAGCAGGAATATCCGGAAAATGCCTCTATCATTGACAAGCGAACCCTGTGAAGGTTAGCTTCAAAATTATTTTTGAGTAATGGGGTGCTATATAAAAGAAACTACGACATGGTACTACTCAGGTGTGTGGAGAAGCAAGAAGCGGATACGCTTATGAGAGAAATTCACGAGGGTACTTTCGGGACTCATACAAATGGGCATGCCATGGCTAGAAATATTCTGCGATCAGGGTATTTGTTGTACCCCAAAATTGCCCTCCCATATTCTTCAGAAATTGCCAAGTCATGCTTCAAAATTCCCCAAGGGTTGCACAGTGTAAGGGCCTCCTAAGCAGTCAAAATTAGGGTTTTGGTTCTGATCAAGAAAATGAATTTTCCAAGGGTCCAATCAAGTCCCACATGCCTACAAATATGGTCAAGCATCCTCATATCAAGTTTCAAGACTTTCAGCACAAAATTGCACAGTCAAAACCCTAATTGCACTACAGTCAACTGTAGGGGCAAAATGGTCATTTGACAGTCAAAAGTTCAAATTTTTGGTCAACATCTCATTTTGAAGCCACAAACATCATTTGATCAATGCTTGATCATGATTCTCAAAGCTTGGCTCAAAAATCATCAAGAGGCAAAAGTTTCTATTTTTGGACAGCTAAAAAGTCAACTGTAACTTGACCAAGGCATAACTTTTTCATGGTTCATCAGAAAAATTCCATCCAATTCTCATCTTGAAGGGGAAGACATTTCCTACAACTCCTCTTCACACTTCAAGTCCAAGAAATGCTCTCACAAAAAGTTATCAATTTCAACATTATAGGTCATTTTCAAAAGTCAACAAAAAGGGACTTTAAGTCAAAGGCCATAACTTTAGATTGGTAAATCAAAATGACATGGGACCAAGGACATTGTTTAGAGGACTTCAAGACCTTTCTAAAATGTCCAAGAACATGATCAAATCTTAAAAATTGAGCAAGATATGCATTGGAGAAGTTGGGAAATTTTTGTGAAATGGCCAAAATCATTTATCCTTGAAATTTCATTTTTGACAAAAGGGGCCCACTTTTTCCACTTGAATTAACTTGACCATGCTTCCCACGTGTCCCATCTTTTATTTCAAATTTTTTAATTCATTGTTTCATTTTTTGTTGATTTTATTAGATTTAATTAATCTTAAATCTTTTAAAATCAAAAGAAAATTAAAAAGGCCAATTAAGGAAGATATTTGACTTTGATGGATCTTGAATCACCTTTAAGCATATGCCAAATTCGTACAAGGGGCCAAATAGAGCAAGAATTCAAAAATGGTTCAAAAATGGAAATTTGGTTATGGAGGTTTATGGAGAATCTTGAAATTGAATGCTATGCATTATGGAGCCATAATTCCTCTTCATACATGTTGCATAAGACCTATACAAGTGATACAAACGAAAATTGGGAGCTAAGCTACGCAAGAACCTGAAAATCAAACTCACATTTTTGGCCATTTTTTTGAAAACTGAAAACTGCCTTGGAGCATTTGTTGAGCCTCCATTTTGATCAAAACATATTCCTGAGTTCCCAAGGAAGCTCCAGCGATCAAAACCACACTCAAACGTGCAAGGAATCAGTCCCACAAAGCTACACGGTTTGTATCTTTTTTTCAGAAATGCATAGCACGATCCATCCATTTTTATTGATTTTTGTTGATTGATTTGTACTAACAAGGGTGCTCTGAAGCTTTTGGTGATATTCAATTGGATTATAGGTGTCTAAATTCGATTCTGCCATTAACAAAAACTAGGGTTCCTGAAACTTAAAATTAGGGCTTTAGTTATGTGGAAAAATTGGACTTTAACACCAGCATGAACGAAATCGTGGCAACATGAGGATTCCATTTTTTTGTCGCGCTCAATTTATGTTTAGGCATGGCCTATTCGCTATTTTCAAATAGCTTGAGTTTTGGGGGGGTTTAAAACCCCCGCTATTTCATTTTCATTACAGGTACATTGGGGAAGACGACTGTGTGTCACGCTGTGAGTGGCTGGTTTGAATCCAGCGCGCTTTTTTTTATTTTATAACACTAACGACCATTTTATTTTATATTTTTTGTTTCTCATATGATATACAAGGCGCGTTGGATGGTTCAGTGGTAAGCATAGGCGTTGGCAACGTTCATGACCTGGGTTCGAGCCCCAGGTCCTCACCCCCTTTCATATTATTTTCTATTTAACATTCCTATGCAGTTCAAACCTTGGAGACCATCATGCACCCCTTGATCCAGATTGACACGCGCCCATGGAGATTGATCCAGTGGCTCTGATCAGAGGAGCACCATAAGCCTGAGTCAATGCATCCACACGTGTCCTGGAAAAGTCCACAAGGCCAAGAGTAATTGGGCCCAAATTACTAAAGACCAACCTCCAAATTAGGGGCTTCACCCCCTTAGGTTTGCAAATCCTTTTTATCTCTTTATTTTTTTATTATGTTTATTTCTTTTAATTATTGTTTTTTTGATTAATTTATTATTTTCATAAAAAACACCAAAAAACAAAAAAATCAGAAAAGATAAAAAAAGTAATGAATATTTTATTTTAGTATTTTTGTTAATAAATCCCATAATTAATTTAGTTTTAATTTTAGGTTGTTAAATTAATTCTTTTTCTCAATAACCAAAAATAATAAAATAGACCTTTAGTACTTTTTACCCTTTTTTTAATTAATTAAATATTTTTATTATAAGTATCGTTAACCATTAATTTTTGTAAATAAATTTTATAATTAATTTAGTTTTAATTCTAGGTTTTAACTTTAATGCATTTTCTTTAATAAACTAAAAACAATTAGAATTAGAATTAATTATTTGACTTTTAATTAATTTAATTTTCTTTAATGTTATAAATACAAAAACATGAAAAATAAGTTCTTTCTTTTTATTTAACTTAATTATTTTAATAATTTTATTTTAATTCCTTCAAAGGGTTCAACGCCCTCGCATTCGATTACATTTTTGTTTCGCGCGTTTTGTTTATTTCTTTTTGTGAATATCATGTACTTGCTCCAAAGCCCTGTAATAGTTATTTAGACATTTATTTTCTGCACTTTATTTTAAATCGGGTCTGGATTAATTTGGCGTTGTAGACCCGCGCCTTTGTAATAGCGTAGGACCTTTAAATTCCCGCACCTTTAACTGTTAAACAATAACATGAAAGAATGAATGCCCAAAAATAAAATCAAAGCGTAGATCACCAATACATGACAAGACAAACAATAAACTGAAAATGACACACAATTCACACACCACCCCTAGGGTACGCCTCACTGTTGCCTTGCCTCGAAAGGTGATCGTCGAGTAGAGGGTGTCTTAGTAAGTCCTCATGATCCGGGAACCTGGCATGAGGGTAGCTTCTAAGGTGTCTTCCCATTGCTCTGGTGATCACCATGTCCCGAACCTCGAATTGACCCGAACACCTCCAATGATGGTGCTACCTACCTCTCAATGGTGGGATGGCACTACTTTAAAGGACATTTACACAGACGAATTCCTTAGGGTAGGTAGATGACTCATGGATACTTGCTCTTTTCAAAAACAAATCAAAATACTTTTCACACCTTACACTTTTCAAAAAGCTTTCAAAACAACTTTTCAAACACTCTTGAGGACTGATACAAGAGTCGATCTGAAACTTTCAAAGATACTTTTTTCAAACCCACTCACCTTGAAAAGCAAACAAACATTTTGAAAACACAAATGAGCAAGTATCTAAGAACCCATGGATAACCATGGATAGAAAGGGTGCTAACACCTTCCCTTTCTATAATCTACCTCCCGAACCGAGAGCAATCTTTTTAAGGAATTTTTCTGTGCTTTTGTCCTTTCCATTTGGAGAAAATAAAAGACGGTGGCGACTCTTGCTTCCGCGACATTTCGCGAACCAGCGTTAAACAGTCAGTTCCAGATCCACCGATCACAGTATTATTCGTTAACAATGGAAGCCGACTGTTATCACTACATGAAGACGTGTCATAAATGTCAAATCTACGCAGATTAGATAAATGTGCCACCAACTCCTCTCAACGTCATGAGCTTCCCTTGGCCATTCTCAATGTGGGGAATTGATATGATTGGCACGATCGAGCCTAAAGCATCCAACGGACACCATTTTATACTGGTACCATCGACTACTTTACCAAATGGGTAGAAGTGGCATCCTACGCCAACGTGACAAGCCAAGTGGTTACACGCTTCATCAAGCAGAATATCATATGCAGATACGGTATCCCAAGCCGGATAATTACAGATAAGGAGTCCAATTTAAATAAAAAAATGATGAAGGAACTGTGCGATGACTTTAAAATCGAGCATCATAATTCCTCACCATACAGGCCAAAGATGAATGGGGTCATCGAAGCAGCCAACATAAATATCAAGAAAATCATCCAAAAGATGGTGAAGACGTACAAGGATTGGCACGAAATGCTTCCCTTCGCTCTACATGGCTATCACCCTTTTATACGCACATCAACAAGCGCAACTCCTTTCTCGCTGGTATATGGCATGGAGGCAGTACTTCTAGTTGAAATCGAGATACCATCACTTCGGGTTCTAATGGGAAAAAAAAAGCTGGAAGAAGCAGAATGGGTGCAGACACGGCTTGATCAGCTCAACCTTATTGAAGAAAAACGATTGATAGCTTTGTGCCACAGTCAGCTACATCAGAAGAGGATGAAGAGAGCCTTCGATAAGAAAGTCCACCCTCGAATATTCAAAGAAGGGGATCTAGTTATCAAGAAGATTCTTCTACCTTGCCTCGATTCACGTGGTAAATGGACACCCAACTACGAAGGTCCATACGTAGTCAAAACAGCATTCTCCAGAGGTGGTCTTATCCTCACAACAATGGATGGGGAAGAACTACCGCATCCGGAAAATTCAGACGCAGTAAAAAATACTATGTATAAGAAGCTTGCTGAGCTCGAACCCTAAACGGGCGACTTAGGCAAAAAGGAGCATCCCGGTGGATCGAAAACCCTAAAGGGCGATCTAGGTAAATATTAGGGGCATATAAACAAGAAAATTATCCCGGTGGATTGAAAACCCGAAAGGGCAATCCAGAAAAAATTAGGGATCATTCAAAAAGAAATAAAGAACAAAAAGACTGCGATCTAAGAACTACGACTACGAACCACAAAGGGAGAGATACATTAGAATCATACAACTCAGAAGCAAAGGAGATAAGGGCTATCAAAAAAATATTGGGAAACAACAGTAGCAATTATCATTTTTTTCCATTTACAGTTTTAAAACTTTCTGTAATTACCTCTTTCTAGGAATTACATCATGTACATTCGCCTATTCAGAGGCATAATCAATAAAATATTTGTTTTCTTTGCATATTTCAAATTGTATTTTTCTTTTCTCAAACTTGTCTGCAAAATACTACGATTATTATTTGTGAATATTGTCTTGAAATCATTTCGGGGATTAACAAATAAAAGCTTTTGATAAAACATCGAAAAAGCATTTTGGTTAGAAAAATATCAAAAGAAAACCCACATCTACATCCACGCCCATGTCTACGCTTACAGCATAAAAGTCTATACATATGCCAATACATGCGTCTATGTCTGCACTCGCGCTTACAATAAAAAAAATCAATGTTCAAAATCTTTCTAACACCTTTTCACCATATTCAAATCAACTTAAACAAAGCTACGACAACATAACATGCAATGCCAAGGGATTGGTAACTCTGAGCCAATGGTTTAAAAGAGAGAATGCTGGAAACAGTTTGCATGACATTTCAAGGCACACATACAAAACATAAACGCATTTTGCATCTGTTTTCATACATACATTTTGCATATATAAAGCATATATACACTATACATGCATCTAAACATTCAAATGTGCATGCATACGCCTGTATCGCACAACACATAAGCAATCTAACCCTCGATTCAATCATCTAAGGGTCAATCAACAAAACACTTCTCTTGCGATTTAACCTGTCACCTAAGTCTCCATGCAGTGATGAGTTCCTAACAAAGTAGTCTATTACCTAAGTCTCCATGCAGTAATGAACGAAACTCCGTACATTGCCTCTAAGCCTCAATGTACTCTCACAACTCACTACATTGCCTCTAAGCCTCAACATATCCGTAAAATTCTGTACATTTTCTCTAAGCCTCAATGTACTCTCACAGCTCACTATGTTGCCTCTAATCCTCAACTTATCCGTAAATCACTGTACATTGCCTCAAAGCCTCAATGTACTCTCACAACGCACTATGTTGCCTCTAAGCCTTAACATATTCACAAATCTCCGTACATTGCCTCTAGGCCTCAATGTAATCTCACCGCTCACTATGTTGCCTCTAAGCCTCAACATATTCGCAAATCTTCGTACATTTCCTCTAAGCCTCAATGTACTCTCTCAGCTCACTACGTTGCCTCTAAGCCTCAATGTATTCGCAAAAACTCGGTACATTGTTTCTGAACCTCAATGTACTTTCCTCATCCAACCCACTACTTCAAACCCTAGTGAGCGATATATCATCGGCTTCACTTATTTTCTCAAGGCTCTTAAGGGTGTGCCATATCAGCATAACCTTATGAGTGGATCTGACAAAATTTGGATATTCCAAGTATTCAATGAACTCCCAATCAAAATGCACTAGACCTGCGTTTTCTCGCACTATTCAATTGGAAGATAATTGAATAGGGGCAGCTGTCATACCCCAAATTTGTCATACCTCGGCAATCCTTATTTTAGAATTATTTAATTAAAGATGGTACAA
The DNA here is from genome assembly GCA_948472305.1 of Vicia faba. Taxonomy (NCBI): domain Eukaryota; kingdom Viridiplantae; phylum Streptophyta; class Magnoliopsida; order Fabales; family Fabaceae; genus Vicia; species Vicia faba. The sequence goes on from OX451737.1 coordinate 933,442,978, forward strand.
CAATATCTGATGGACTATCTTTAGTCAAGATCAAGGGGGGCGTATTTTAAATCAAGAAGATTTAGTTGTTATTTAAAGGAGGGGTGAAAATTAAATCTGGGAGTATGCAAAAGAAAGGGGAAGAATTAACGTTAGGCCCAATTCAATTAAAGCAGAAGTTCTGACTGTAAAGGAAGAAGTGCTAGGCTGAATGGATCAAGCGCTGACCCAACAGAACTTCTGAAACAAATCCCAGAAGTTCTTCTTTACAGAAACAAACGCAAAAAGTTGTGCATATCAGAGCCAGAATCACGCACAAGCTAGTGCTAGTAGAGAACTGGAATATCAGATCTTCTAGCAGAGGCAAATTATAAGCAAGGGAAGAATCAGATTTTCTTCCATAGCCCAAGCTTTAAGTTTCAGAGGCTATGCAACCCAAGCCCAAATCTATTGGACGTGCATTGTATCAATTTTAATCAAATCTTCCACATAGAATCAATTCCATTCAAATATTTTTAATTTTATCCGCAATCTTTGCTCTAGCCATAGTCCAAGCCCAAAAATTGAACATTATAAATAGAGGAGCAGATTAGAAAACAAAAAGAAAAGAGGAGAAAAGAATACGGATAAAGAGAGAGAGAGAGAGAGAGAGAGAGAGAGAGAGAGAGAGGAATTTGCAGAAAAGTTTGCAAAACAAGAAAAACGTAGTAGGAGCAAGAACAGGAAGAACACAAAAGTTTCTAGAAAACCAAGAAGAAGAACACACAGAAGAGTAACTGAGGTTCCAATATCTGGAACCCTAGTTTCAATCATCGTCGCTCCACCTTCCCTCGTTATTGTCACCAGAATCTGCAGAAGAAGAAGGAAAAGACAGTAAAACACGCACCAGAATCAGAAGCAAAAGCGCCAAAGGGGTAATAAATTTTAGTTTGTTTCTTTACTGTTTTTATGCTGGGATTGTGGTGAATAGGGGTAGAACATTGATCTTACTGTAGCACAAGAGGAACAAAATTAGTAAGGGTAAAATTCATATTTAATGTTCTGATGCAAGTGCACATGCGCGTGTTGTTTTGTTATGTTCTGATAATCCTCCCCCTTTGTTAGAACTTCCCTTTCAGAATATCCCTTTTCTAGAATTTGCGCTAGGGATTAGCCTAGAATTTGACACCCCTATTGTTTTGATTTTTACTAACCAGTTAGCAACGCCCCTTTCCAGAAGTTCTGCGACTGGGCCAAAACCCAGTCAACTTCCATGCGTCTCCTGCAGAACTTTTGTCCTCTTCAGAACTTCTACCCCTTTACCCAGGATTGTTAGCTTTTAGCACCCCCTATTTTTCACTTAACAACCAGAAGATGCAACTCCCCTTGTTTTACATAAAAAATTGCATATTATTTTCTTATATTATTTGCATTAAATATTTTTCATGTCATGCATTAATAAGAATTTTTGCAATTAATATCTATAAAAAACATATAACAAACATAAAACTAATTTCCGCAACAAATTAATCTAAACAAATATTTTTGCAAAAGGGTTTCAAGCAGATTTTGACTTACTGCACATTTAGCCAAAATCTCCGCAATCACTACTCCCGGTCAAAATGCGAGGTGATTCAAAGTACGTTTATGACCCCTAAAAAACACAAACCCATACGAACTACAAATTGGGACTCTGATTTCTGATAAGAGGATACGTAGGCTTACAATCAAAAATCGTAGCGAGGTAGATAAAAGGTTCCTAACACCTTCCTTTCGTCTAAATAAGTCCGGAACCTAGAATCTCTGTCTGCGAATTAGGGTTTTCTGTTAGATTCCCTTCCCTAGGATAAAAACTCATAGTGGCGACTCTGATTAAAAATCTAGTCGCAACACTATTCTTAAGTGTACTTAGCCCGGGTGCAGGACTTGTCCTTTGTAAGTATCATCAACACCCAAATAACCACAATATCACATAAAATCAAACAAACAAGTAATAATAAATAAATAAAACAGCTATGACAAATTAAGCTTAACCCACTTAGGGATGAATCAACAATAGGTAAATCTTCCCCCAGTAGAGTAACCAATTATGTGGCCGTGAAAATCGGAGATCAAAATATTTATTATCTTGACTCGTAAATAAGACGGAGTCGCCATCGCGCTTTATTATTTCCAAGGGAAAAGGGAAAAGTGAAAAATAAAATCCATAAACATGGAAACTGAGTGCAATACTAAAAGTAAAGAAAAATACATTGCTTTTTGAAAAGATCGAAGGTTCGGGGGTTGGTTATACAAATGGAAGGTACTAGCACCCTATGTATCTATAATATCCTATAGGAACCTTTTGAAATATCTGTATTTTTGTTTAAAAAGTTTTTTTGCAAAAATGATCGGGGAGATGAGAAATTTTGAAAATGCAAAGACCTAATGTCGAGGTTTTGGCTTAAAGGGGTGTAAATTTGAAAATAGGGGTTTTAAAGGTTTTAACTAATAGGAAACAAATTTGAGGGACAAAATATAAAGACTCACAATAACATAAAGTCAAAGAGACGACCCTTTCCCTTGGATTCAAACACAAAGGTAATAATCAGATAAAGATCGGACAAGAATCATGCATCAGATAAAAATGGATAGTAACCATAGTCCATGGATTACATAACCAATTTTAGGTTTTTCTTTATTAAGTGGCTTATAACAAGCAAAAGAAAATAAGAAACTCAAGCGAAAAAAGAGAAGATAAATGCTAAAGTGAGCAAAGAAAAAATGCATAAAGTAAAGAAAATAAAATGTTATCGATGATAAATGGCATAAAAGTAAAGAGAGGAAAAATATAAAGTGTGGAAATATAAATGATATTAAAGTAAAGTTAGTACAATATAAAGTTAATAATCTGATTTAGGATAAGTGTAACTTCATATAGAGCATAAAATGTATGTACCCATACATGTTAGAGAAATGAAACTTAGAAGTTCATTTTCTTATACATGTAGTACAATTAACAAACATGGGGGATCAAGACAAAGTCAAGGAAGATACATTGTGACAAACTTATCATCAATCCCAAGTACCTTGAATAATTAAAGGATCATTTAGAGGTAGATTGGAAATGATGAAAGTTCATCAAATATTTGACAAATTTAGATGAACTAAAAAAACTCAAATAATTTCCAAATTAATCCAAATAAAAATAAAAATAAAATAGATAACGAAGAATAAGATGAAGTTTATAATGAAAATAGCATAAATGTCATAATTTTCTCAATTTTTCATGAAATTAAATAAATGAATAATGAAAGTTTATCTACTCAATCTCACGACCAAGGATCCATGCTCAAAATAAGTAAATAAACAACAAAAAGTTACAGAAAAAAATGAAAATTAAACAACAATAAATCACTTTTGCTTTTGGAGGTTCAAGAACACTTTTCAACTCTTGATTTTGAATCAATGGAGTTTCCTTGCAAAATGGTGATAATTATGGTACTAAATAAATAAATAAATAAATAAATAAATAAAGAGTAAAAATGAAATAGAATTAAATAAATAACAAGTATAATAGCCTACCTATTCAATAAAAGGAAGAAATGACTTGAAAGAAAATGAAGAGAAAAAGAAGAAGAGAGTTTTGCTTAGTTTAGTGAATGATTTATGGTATTGTTCCTCCAAAGGAAAGAAAGAAAGGTCTTATTTATAGGTTGAATGAGGTGGGAGTGTTGATGTGGCAATCCATGTGATTTTGTGAGAACGGTTCTTGGTCATTGATAAGTTCAAGTTGGTAATCTATGTGAAGTGTGAGAATGATTCTTGGTCATTGATAAGTACAAGTTGGCAATCCATGTGAAGTGTTTGTACTACATTATTGTGGTCCCAACTTTTCTTTATTGACACAAAAAAAAAACAAAAGGACAAAGTAATAATAATAATAATAATAATAATAATAATAATAGTAATAATAATAATAAAACTAAAAGCGTTAGTAATAATAATAAATACAAAAACAGAAAATAAAAGAGACATTAAATTAACTATTTATGATTTTTTTTCTTGAATTAAAATAAATGAAAATATAAGTGCAAATTAAAAGATAAAAAATAAAATATATATATATATATAAGAAAGTAAAAGAACTTATAGAAATTTTTCTAGACTTTTTTGAAATAAATGATATCAATATATAAATTTAAATAAATAAAAGAACATATTTTTAATAATTTTTTTAGTAAAGAGGTAAAAATAGTAAATAAAAAAAACATGATGCTAAGTACTTTTTTTTTTAAATGGAAAAGAAATCATGAATAAAACACAATAAAAATCAAATTTCACTAAATTCATAAACGATTCTAACGTTTCTATTTTTTCGTGGCTTTTAAAAGCATAATCAGCTCTTGACCTGTAAAGAGAAATTGTATATGATGTCAAGGAGAATCATATGCAAAAAGAACCGCTCAAAAATGTCGAAATTTGAAGAAGTTATAAATTTTTGAAATCTAACTCAAGAATTGGCTAAAAAAATAGGTCAAACCACTCGTGAGCACTTTTTATACAATGATGGAAATGGAGGGTGAGATCTTAGGTCAAAATTTGGGGTATGAAAATGTCGGACCTTTGATCCTGTTCCGTTTGATTTTCAAGAAACAGCTCAACAGTGTCTAATGTTCTGGAAATCTTGATCATGTCATTATTGCATCATAGCATATTTATTTTCAAAAAATGATTATGTACAAAAAAAAAAGTTAACTCGCATATGCATGTCACTTTCCTGGGATATTCTAGGGTTTATCTTCATCAACAATGGCAAGCAGCGGTAATACTTTTAGAGAACCAACTAGGCACACTTTCTCCTACAGTCTGTTTCTTGAAGATTTGACACCACTAAGAAGGTTGAGCGCTCAAGTGGATAAACACATTTTGAAGGACTTCACCGAAAGTTATGGAAATGTCTCATCCCTTGTAGACACTACTATTTATTTGTGGGCTTTGTAGAATCTGCTACAATTCTACGATCCTCCACTATGCTGCTTCACTTTCCAAGACTATCAACTGGTTCCCACCCTTGAGGAATACGCTGACATCCTCAAAATCAAGATTCTGGATCAAGTACCCTTTGAACACCTCCCAGTTAATATTGATTGTGAAGCCATTATAAAGACTCTTTATTTGAGTTGGAAGGATCTCAAAGTGTATTGGAAGCCAAATGGGGATACTTATGGTTTCTACTCAAAGTTTCTGATCATAAAGGCTAAAGAATTTGTAGAAAAAGAAAACTGGTTGGCTTTTAACGTATTGGTGGCTGTCATGATATATGGGATGGTCCTTTTTCCCAAGATTCCCAACTTTGTGGATGTTACTTCCATCTACATTTTCATGATCAAGAACCCAATACTGACCTTGCTCGCTGATACTCACTATACTATCCATTCTAAGCATTGGATGAGAGGAAGCATCAACTGTTGTCTACCTTTGTTATACAAGTGGTTTTTATTTCATCTACCTACTAAGGGACCATTCATGGAAACTCAAGAAACTAGTAAGTCGGGACCAAGGATCATGGGACTTACTTCTCATGACATAAGGTGACACTTCCTCTGGATGGATAGTTCACGGGTCATCACAAGTTGTGGGTCATTCCCTAATGTTCCACTTATCGGAAGGAAGGGTTGCATCAACTACAATCTTATGCTCGCTCTTCGTCAGGTAAGGTATGCTTTGAATGATTAACCTTAAGATAAGGATGTGCAGAAATCTTTTTATTGTGAGAAAGAAATAAATCCTGAGATGGTGAGAACATTACAATTAGCTTGGGAAAATATTCACAAGAAAGATAGGATCACCTTTGGTGTGAAGAAGGCTATTGCCAGACCCCTCTTACATCATATGGGTTAAAGAAAGAGCAGAGACGCTTTTGCTACCTTTTCCAAGAGTAGCACCCTTGTATGAGCAGCCACCTTTGATTTTATTTGATACGGTGCCTACAGAGGAGTACACCAAGTTTAAAGTTGAGAATATTCAACTTCGGGAGGAATACCGTCAGTCAAAGATGAAGCTTTATGACACAAGGGTAGAAAAGTTGGATTGGATTCATAATCTCAAGCAGCCAATGAAGGAACTTCTGGAATCAAGAAGACCAAGAGAAGACCTGGCATAGATGAGGATGCTTATGTTTCTACACAAGATTATCAAAAAGCTCTTGAAGATGCATAAAAAAGACGCCTAGAGTGTGTGAAATTTCAAGTGTCCAACAACAAGTACAAAGAAAAGGTCAAAGAGTTGGAGAAGCAACTCAAGAACACCAAACTGGAAAAAGACAAAGGGGAAGCTCGGATGACCAAAGTGATGGAGGAAAATGCAAGACTCAAAGCTCAATTAGAGGAGATAGAAAGTGCACCTGTACCCATTTCATTTCCAGAATGCAAAAATGTGATAGATTCCTTAAACAGTGCCAATATCTGGAAACTCATCTTTACAAGAAGGATGTGGAAATTGACAGTTTTGCTCGAGGACGTGATCACGAGAATATGAAGAGGCTATTCAAGGAAACCAAAGATTAGATTGCAGATTATTCCAGACAGTGAAGACCTTCATATTACACAGAGATGAGGGACCCACCTCTTTGTTTTGTTGCTTTCTTTTTTGTTGTATGATCACCTCACCAGTATTGTTGGATGGGATCTTTATATTTTATGATGCACTATGGCTTTCTTTTGTATGAACTTTTTTGATCCAAAGTTGATTATAAATGAAAAGCAGTTTTTTTCATGTATTTCTTCTTATTATTTCCTATCTCTTCTTATTGTATTTGTTTGTCATTCTTGATGATTGACAAAGCTCTTGAAATCCTAGAGATGGCAAGCATAACATGCATATCATGCATTTCATGCATTACAGGTTTTTCAGGCCAATATTCTTATCTCTTGGTTCTGCTTTTCTTATCACAATTCAAGATGACTACTCACAAATACTCAACTAGAAGCAATTTACCATGCCAGATGGAACAGGTACATGCAGATCTAGTTGAGATGAGGGCCCAGATGGCCAATCAAATGACCTGGTTCATGGAGGTGATCACCAACGTGAACAGAAGGCAGGATAAGCTGAGAGATCTTGTTGAGAACCCTTAGAGGAATCAAAATGAAGATGGCAATCATAGTCTGTATACAGACATCTCCGTTGAACTTGGGGATAATCATGAATAATTTGTCCAGCGTCCCTATAATCCATTTCATCACAACCATGTTCATTTCCCACCACCCCTCATATCTCATCTTCATATGGGAGAAATGGGAGGAAATCAAAACAGAAGGAACCACCAGCTGTCGGAGTTTGAGTATGATAATGAAGACCAGTATTATATGCAGAAGTATGACCCAAGTTTCCCTATTGAGGACTAGAAGTATCGTATGCTTGAGGAGCGTTTAAAGGATGTGGAAGGTCAGGGTGCCCTGGGAATAGACGCCGATGATTTAGGACTGGTGCTTGGAGTAATGTTCCTCTAGAAGTTCAAGCCTCTGGTATTTGAAAAGTATAATGGGATCACTTGTCCAAAGACGCATGCGAAAGCTTATTATCACAAAATGTCTGTACACACGGAAGAGGAAGGGTTATTGATTCATTACTTTCAGGATAGCTTGTCTGGGGCATCTTTGGAGTGGTATACGAATTTTGAAAGGTCACGTATCCGAACCTGGAGAGACTTGGCAGACGCCTTTGTCAAGAATTATCAATCCAACATCGATATGGTTCCTAACCATACTAAGCTACAAAATTTGGCTCAGAGACCAAATGATCCTTCAAGGAATATGCCAGAAATGGTGCAGATTGGCTGCTAGAGTTTAACCTCCATTGATGGAGAGAGAATTTTTTGATATGTTTATGGGTACTTTGCAAGGGCTGTATTATGACCACGTGAAATGAAGCACTTCTGTGGATTTCTCTTAATTGGTGATGGCGGGTGAAATAATTGAGGTTGGTTTGAAAATAGGAAGAATCCATATTGGAAATTCCATTGGCTCCTTAGGTGGAGGTAATAAAAAACTATTTGTTGCATACCCCAGGAAGAAGGAGGGTGAAGCTAATGATGTTCATTCCCATAGAGGAAGAGGAAGGAACCATCAGCATTAAAAAGTTAATGATGTATCTATTCCAGTGAATGCTCCTCAACAACAGCATCCACAACAACAAAGGAAGCAAAACGCTCCTCGTTAGAACAACAATAATCAGCAACGAAGGAAGCCTGGAATATTTGATCCTCTGCCAATGAGCTATTCTGAGGCGCTTTAACATTTTCTTGAGTTAAAGTTGGTCACTTTAAGGAATATGCCAGCTAATCCAGAGAGGCACCCAACCAACTATGATGCCAATGCTAGATGTGAATTCCATTCTGGTGGTATAGACCATGATGTAGAGAACTGTTATGCATTGAAGTGCAAGATACACGATTTTTGGATGCCAAAGTTATTCAGTTCATGCCCAACAACAGTCCTAATGTTATCTAGCAACCTATGCTGCCTCATGGAGCCCCATCTATTAATGCTATTATTGATGAGGGTGAAGTATTGAACTTGGTCATGGATATGGATTTTTTTACTACCCTTTTGTCGTTTGTTAAAAGGTATTTGGTTGATAATGGAATTTTCCTAGGCTATGTTCCTGACTGTTGCAAGTGTAAAGATCAGCCAGAGGGTTGCGTTGACTTGAAAGCTCGTATTCAAGATTTGATTAATGATGGTTGTTTATAGTTTGACAGAATTCTGAGGTACATAAGGGTTACCGAGGAGGACATTGCAGTGATTTCCATTCTGTATACTCAAAGGAGCATTCCAGTTCCTTCCAAAACAATTCCTTTAATGATTACTTTACCTGGTCTGATACCTTGTACCAGTGAGAAAGATGTTCCTTGGCATTATGGTGCTGATTTCTACCATGGGGTAAGAAAGGTGGAAAGTCCTTCAGAAGAAGATCCTATCGAGGATGATAGTGTGAATGTTGATAACTACTCCAGTGTTGGCCGTATGATTAGAAGTAGGAGAGTGTCTGGTCCTCAGAATGTACAAGATACTGTCAATGCATTAGCAAGAACCAAAGGAAAACAAGTGATGATTGGTAATCATAAACTTGTGTAGATTAGTGCGCCTAAACTAATTGTTGTAGCTGGGACTTCTTCACATCCCGACGAAATTAAAGAATTAATGAGGATAATCAGACAGAGTGATTACAACATCATAGACCAGCTACATCAGACACCTTCTAAGATGTCTATCTTATCCTAATTTGTATATTCTTAGGCTCACATGAATGCCTTAATGAAATTGTTGAAAAATGATTTTGTGTTGCAAGAGATAACAGTTGGCTAGTTTGAAACAGTTTATGCCAGTATATCTATTGAGAATGGTTTGGGCTTTACTGATTTTGATCTCCCTCCTGAGGGGCGCAACCATAACAAAGCATTGCACATCTCCATGGAGTGCAAGGTGTTGTAACATGTTTTAAATTCAGAGTCGCCACCCTTAATTTTTATCTTAAGGAAATGGATATAAAGTTTAACCCTAAAAAGTCAGAGATTCTAGGTTTTTGACTCGGTTTTAGACAAAGGGATGGTGTTAGGCACCCATCATCTACCTTGTTCACAAGGATAATTAGTTTAGAATTAATCTTTAGAGAATAGGGTTTTAGTTTTTTATTTGGGGAACTCGCCACTGTTGTACCCCAAAATTTTCCCTCCCATTTTCTCAATAATTTCTCATCACAAAGCCCTTGGAGCTCAAGATCCAGTTAGGGTTTCATTTGTTCAAGACTTCTCCTTGCACTGTTGACCCAAATTAGGGTTTGTGTTTGCACAAAGATGTTTTGACCAAAAATGCCTAAGATGACTTTCATGCTTCATATTGGACTCCCAAGTTTATCCACACCAAGTTTCAAGTCTTGATTCCAAATTTTACCCAGTCAATTGGACAGTTGACCTAGAAATCAGCTGTATTGGGGAAAAAGTCAACTGTGGCCAATTAACAGTCAAGCCTCATGGAAATTGACCCACATCAACATTATTAACTCACATGGACCATTTGATCAAGTTAGGATCACAATTCCACAAGAAATTTGATCAGATCACCAAAAGGGCAAAATGGTCATTTTTAGGGTTTTGACTGCACAAAGGCAATTTTTGACTGTTTGACCTAGCCAATGGCAAACCAAGCTCACATATGGACTCAAGGACCCCATGGAATTGTCTTGACATACTCAACAAGTTCAAAAGATCCCAAATACACAAGATTGACAGTTGAATTTCCCAGTCAATTGATCAATTTTGACTGTATACTGAAAAGTCAAACTTTGACTTTTTGGTCAAAATCAAGTGTCAAGATTCATTTTTCATCAAAACATGCCAAATCATGAAACTTGTTCATCAAGAAATCAAGAATTGCAAATTAGGGTTTGAAATGAAGATTTTTCATAACTTAGAATTTTTCTAAGTTATGAAAAACCCTAATTTTTTCCTAACTTTGCCCCACTTTCTCACCAAGATTCATTTGGATTCAAGCAAAAGTCAAAACATGAAAGTTGTAGCCTATTGCAAAATCTACAACTTTTATTCACAAAGTTTTCCCAAAAGAAGCTTGTAACTCAAGTTACAATTTTTGGAACAAGGGTACCAAACCATTCTTAACTTAGAGAAAATTTGACCTATTTTAGGCAGGATTTTTGCCTAACTTCAAGACCATTTTTCACATACTCCCACTTGGCATTTCAATTTTCACTTCAAATATGGATTGTAGTAAACATTCCAAGCTTTCCAAAATGTCCAAGAACTCATCAAACAACCTCATGGTTAGAGAGAATCGAATTTAGCAATATGGGAAAAACTCACTTTGCTCTTGGCCAATTTACATGTTCATACACTTAGGCAATTTTCAGATCAGCATGCTTAAGATAGTTACAGGCCTCTAATCCCTTTTACACTCATAAATTTAATGCAAATTCTTTGTGCCAAGACCATATTCTATGTGTTCAAGCATTGCATAAAGGTTTAATCCCAAAGTAGAAAAAGCATAATGGCCATTTTTGCAAAAGTGGAACTTTATGTCAATTGGTAATCCAAGCAAGTACAGTGCATATCTTCTTGGCACAAGTTATTAGACTAATTACACTGATCAATACTAAGTGTGCAGCACATTAGGAGGGACCTGCCTTGGCCTAAGAACCAACTTGACAACTTTTGCTTAAGTAAGAAGAAAACTTGCATTTTGTACAACAACTCTCATCTCAGCAAAAAACCAACCTAAGCAAACTTTGTCCTCACATTTTCACACTCCCTAATTGACCTAAAGCACGACCAAACAACCCTTCATCCATCCATACACAGAAAATCACAGTTTTGTGGCAAAACAGGGCATATTCTGCAAGTTGAATCCCACAACTCATTTCCATCGTGCATCTTGGCCAAAACCAGTTCAAACACTTTCCTTACCATCAATCCAAACTATCCAAAGCATTAGAAGTGAACTGTAACTCCTCTAATCAGTTTGGCCATTTTCATTTCTTCCTCTTGCAGGTTGACTTCTACAGCTTGATACAGAAGGTTTCAAAGCATACCAAGTATTGAAATAGCATCCTCACACTTCAAGCAAGCTGTACAAATCATCACCTTGCCCTGAAAGCTCCTCCATTGCCAGACATGATTCCAACTGAACAGGTATATTCTTGAACTTCTATCTCTCAATGTAGGCATCATTAGCTCTAAGTTTGTGAATAAGAAGTGTTCAACTCATGCCCCTGAAACTGTACATACCTTTACTTTCCATTTATTTTGCATATGTTGTGAGAATTTAAGGTCTGAACATTGATAAAAAGTTAGGTTAAGATTTGGGAATGATGAAATTCTCTCTCATTTCTGAGAGTTAGGATGAGTTCTTTACATGTCCAGAATCGTGGCTTGATGATTAACATTTCTTATGTTGTAAGTTTGTGCTAAAAGTCCAAGAATCCAGGTGTTCAAATCATTGTGCAAAGCGCGCGTTTTTGACAAAGTTTCTGGCCAGAGGTTGAAGAAGGTCCTATTGGGCTGGGCTTGTTCTATTTTTCTTATTTACACCTTGCTTTTGCTTTTGAACCTCCCTGACCCATTTTGATTTTTACTTATCATTTTCCATTTTTTCCTTTTGATTTCATTTCTATATTTTTATTTAAGTATGAAAAAATATAAAAATCTTTTTTTTCTACATTTTTTTCATTTATTTTGATATTTATTGGTCTTATTTAGTTTTTGTGCATAAATAATATAAATACTATTATTTAGAATAACTAGAAAAAATAATGCAAACACATTTATTTTCTTATTTTTATTTTATTTTATCTTCTGAAAATATTTTATATAAAACATAATTTTTTTATAAATATTAAATATTATTATTTTTGTATATATAATATATATTTAGTAAATAATACAAATACATATATATTTATTAGAATATTTAGGACAAAAATACAAAAATACATACATTTTTTATTTTGTTAATATTTGACATTAAAAATACCTTTTTTACAAATATACTTCATTTTTATTTTTATTTTTGTATATGATAAATAAATATTGTACATATTAAATAATTAATACATTTTACTTAATAAAATTAGGGTTTTGCCCTAAACATAAAAACTCCAAAAAATAATACTTTTTATTTTGTTTATTTGACATATAAAAATACTTTTTTTCATTTACATAAAAAACATTTTTGGCATCTTGCATATTTATTTTATTTCCATTTAATTTGTGCAATTAAATATCTTGTAAATAATTCAAAATTGATGTAATAGTCTAGGTTTAAATTCCTTGTCTAAATACCCCCCCATTTGAACATTTGTACCCCCCTTCCCATATATTGTGTTGTAATAGTTTAGGAACTTTATTTTTCGCACTTTAATGCTTTCTAAATATACCATGTTAGAATTAGGGTTTGTATGCAAATAAAAAAAACAACAAAAATAGTTTTGACCTAATTTCAAGATAATCAAGCATGAAAATAGACAACACTAATCACACTTGCACCCCTAGGGTATTCCACTTGTTGCCTTCAATAATGGGCCATATTGCATGTTAGGGGTCTTTGGGCAAAACAAACACAAATCAAATGATCATAGTCCCTCGATGACGCTTTCGAAAAGTTGCCTAAAAATGATCAAGTCCCTTAAAGGAAAATTGCCCAAAGATACTTGGCACCATTGCAATTATGGTCTAAACGATGACCCGCGCCCGTCCCTTTCACATCCTAACACAAGATTGTCCACCAAATGCAATGGTGGAACAAAAGTGTTAAAAGGGTTAAAACATAGCAATAATCTTTGAGAACTTTAGGGTAGATAGCTCTTAAGTACTTGTCAACTTGCAAAAACACTTGCCTATTGTTTCAAACCACACTTCACTTTCAAAACAAACTTTCAAAAAACCTTGAAACATCTTTTCAAAAAGACAAACACCTTTTTGTAAAACATTCGAGTAAAGAATTGTTACAAGGGTAGCCTAGACAAGGCATCTTTTTCAAAACATTTTCAAAACCACACACAAAGCACCATTTCAAACAATTGAAAACCAAGGCAAGTTGATCTAAGCAAGTACCTAAGAGCCCATGGATAACCATGGATAGAAAGGGTGCTAATACCTTCCCTTTCTATAATCTACTCCCCGAACCCAAGAAAATATCTCAAAGGTTTTTGCTGTGCTTTTTAAACCTTTCCTTAGGATAAAATAAAAAGTCAGTGGCGACTCTTGCTCAACCGAAACATTTGCGAAAACAAACGCAAAACCATAGTCAGTTCTCCCATCGTAACACAGAACTGGCGACTCTGCTGGGGACAATTTTAAAAGTGGAGTAACCTTAGGGCTTAGATCACCCTCTTGCATGACTAATTGTTTGATTTGATTGCTTTATATTTTGGCTCTCTTGTTTGGGTTTGCAATCCTACACCCAGATTTTGGGAAACATTCATAGATAGAAATACGTTGTGGAAACTGTGCAGGGTATACCGACACGGTCGAAGCAATAGCTATATTAGTGCGACATATTTGTGAGTACCGGTAACCCTTGAGTTCAATCAAGGAGAGTACGGGGCCGCTGAGTGATGTCACTAAGCACTAATGACCTAGAACCTTACTTGACCATCTTGGCCTTACATTAGGGGTAGTGAGATGACCGGCTTTGGTGCAGTCCGAAGTTGGTAGATACTCGATGCTACACTCATTGAGGGTTGTTTTCTTGGAATATTTTGGTCGCTAGTTAAGTGGCTAAACCAAAACAATGAACATTGAAAACAATCCAATGATATTGAGCTCCTTAGAACCCGGTTACTATTTATAGGACGGGTTTTTAAGCCAACTACACTCAAGAGGGTACTTACCTATGAAACCCCATGCAAGCCTGAAACTAGGGTTTGGTGTGATTTGCTTGTACATATGTTTGTGCATACATCATAAACATCATAAAGCATCATCTGCATCCACTAACCATTTCAAGGGTTTGGATCTTCATCTTTGTTCTTGTTTTGTAGGTCATGGAAATTCCTCGCAGAAAAACCATCCAAGTTAACCTTGTGAGAATCTCTCCTCAAATCAAGGAGCTCACCTCAAGAATTCCGGAAAGCCCATCCTTCAGTGAAAGACATGGTAGACTGCTCAGCTTAGTCAACACCAACATTGAAGAAGACATGATGAAAGTGCTATTCCAGTTCTTTGACCCTCTTCACCACTGCTTCACTTTCCCTGATTACCAGCTGGTGCCCACTTTGGAGGAGTTTTCTCAACTCCTAAGAATCCCTATCCTTAATCAACTACCTTTCAACGGTACGGAAAAGGAACCAAAGCCTGAAGATGTTGCTCGAGCATTACATCTACAGCCTTCTGACATCAAGGGGCATTGGGAAACTAGAAGTGGCGTCAAAGGTTTCTTAGCAAAATTCTTGTTTGAGAAGGCACAAGAATGTTGGAATTCATTGGACCTACAAGCCTTTGAAGAAATTGTGGCACTCCTCATCTATGGGTTGGTCCTATTCCCAAATTCTGACCAATTGGTAGATATCAACGCTGTTAAAATCTTCTTATCCAGAAATCCAATACCAACATTGCTTGGGGACATCCTTCACTCATTTTACACACGAACAATGAGAAAGAGGGGTGTTCTCATGTGCTGTACTCCTCTCCTTGCAAGGTGGTTTATTTCGCACCTTCCATAATCTGTCTTGAAGAATGACCAAGGCTCAAGGTGGTCCCAACGGTTGATGACTCTTACTCACTCTGATGTACATTGGTGTTATCGGTCCAGAGAAAATGTCATCATCGTCGATCGTTGTGGAGAGTTCCCTAATGTTCCTTTACTTGGAATCAGAGGAGGTATCACCTACAACCCTTGCCTAGCTTTGAGGCAATTTGGATATGCACGGAGGGATGGCCCTCACGACATGTTGATTCCTGACCTAGTTTTTGACTTCGACAACGATGCGCAAGGACTTCGCCAAAGATTCATCAGAGCTTGGAGGATGCCCAACAAGGTTGATAGCAAGACACTGGGGCACAAGAACTCCATCCCTCTTGAGCATTATCTCAAGTGGGTACGAGCCCGAGCCCAGAGTCTAATGATGCCTTATCCTCATGTTCTCCCTGTGATTAAAGAGCCTGTTAAGGAAGGAGAGGTTCCCTACACCATCCTATATCCTGACATGCCTACATCGTGGGAGGAAATGCGGAAGAGCTGGATTCAGCTCAAGGAGGAACGGAACACTTTTGAAGCTAGCTTCTACGCCAGCGAGAAGAAGGTTATAGAGCTTACCCGCCGACTCCATGAGCAAGAGGCCCTCAACACCTACATTGCACCATAAAGGATGCGCAATGTCTTTTTACCTTGAGAAGTTGTTTTTGTAATATTTGGCCCATGGGGCATTTATGTACTAACAAATTTCTTCTTATTAATATGACGTGCGTTCTTTTTTGTCTGCAACAAGTTTGAATATTCTAAATCCTTGAATGCATTGCATACATAAGCATACCATTCATCATGTGCATAAGCAGGTCTCACGCCAGATTTCCTTATTTGTCTGCTGTTTATTTCAGTAGGATGGATCTCGAGCAAACAGTCAAAGACCTACAGGCTCAAAATGCACAGTTTCAGCAACTCCTGATGACCTTGGCTAAGGGTCAGGAGGATCTAAAGACCTTGGTGGGGAATAAAGACCCAGTGAAAAAGAAGAAAAAGAGACTCGGAGTGGCTACTTTAGGGAGAAGATTTGAAGGAGAGGCCAGGAGAGTGCTTGAATTTCCTCCTACTTCTGATGAAGGAACCAGTAAAGGAGGTGGGGCTGCGTTACCTTCCGAGTCCGATGTGGAAGAAGAGGAGGCCGAAGAGGATGAAGACTATTCTGATCAACAATACCCTCCGGCTGATGATAAATACAAAGGTTTAGAAGACAGGTTGGCCGCCATGGAGCTACAGAGAGTACCGGGTTTGGATTTCGAAGACTTGGGTTTAGTTGCCGGGATTGTGATTCCCCCAAAGTTTAAAGTGCCAGTTTTTGTGAGGTATGACGGGCTGTCCTGTCCAAAAATGCATCTCAGGTCCTACGTAAGGAAGATCCAGCCATATACGGCAGATAAGAACCTTTGGATCCATTTCTTTCAAGACAGCCTTTCTGGAGCTCAACTGGAGTGGTTTTATCAGCTAGAGGGAAACTGCGTTTGGAACTGGGAAGACTTGGCCACCGCTTTTTACAAACAATATCAGTACAATTCTGACCTTGCTCCTATGCGTACCCAGCTTCAGGGTATGTCATTGGGAACAGGCGAAGGATTCAAAGAATATGCACAGAAATGGAGGGATTTGGCTGGCAGGGTGCAGCCTCCTTTAACCGACCGTGAACTTGTTGACATGTTTCTAGGGACACTGTCTGGTCCATTTTTCAACCATCTAATTGGTAACTCTTCCGCGGGGTTTATCGATTTGATCTTAACAGACGAAAGAATAGAAGCTGGCATCAAGTCAGAAAAGATTCAGAAGGGTGTCGCTGCAAGTGTTGAGAAGAAGCCTTTCAAGAAGGAAACGGCTGTAGTATACTCCCAAAGAAGAGCAGGGAAGACTGAGCGCCGGCCAACTGTGGGGGCCGTAATGATCCAAAACCCTTCAAGTGAGCAGCCTCGCTATAACCAATCCAGACCAAATCAACAACGGGTGGAACGGCCACAACGGCAGTTCACCCGCATTAATATGACGCCAGCGCAAGTGCTTCCCCATCTTTTGAAGTTGAATCTCGCCACTATCAAAGAGGCACCAAAAATGTGAATACGTCCTCTCCGCATTATCATCCTAATGCTAAATGCGCCTACCATTCTGACAGTGTCGGGCACGACACCAATGATTGTTGGGCACTCAAGCATAAAATCCAAGACCTGATAGAGGCGAAGGAGGTGGAGTTTGACGCTCCGGAGAAGCCTAATGTGATATCTGCTCCCATGCCGAAGCACGGCCGAAATGTCAATGCCATTGAAGAAGATTTGTATGTTGCTGATGTCAGTGATCTGATAACTCCGTTGCTAACCATCAAGTTGAATCTGTTAAGAGCCGGGATCTTCCCGGGATGTAAAGAAGACTGCTATTGTTGTTACTCTCTGCCATTTGATTGTCCGTTACTGAAAAAAGGCATCCAAGGCCTAATGAACAGTCGAAAAATTTTGTTTGAAAAAGTTTCTGCTATTCCAACCCATACTGAAGATGTCTCAATTATAACCATTCACGCCAATCTTTCCAAGGCCGTCAGAAAGCCTGTTAAGATTACACCAGCTACGAAATCTGTTCCTTTGAAGATAACAATGCCAGGGCCTGTCCCCTATATTTCTGAGAAGTCAATACCATGGAACTATGGCGGTGACGTCTACTACCATGGTATTAAACAAATCGAAATAACTGAAGAAAGTTCGGATGATGAAGAAGCCAGCATTGGAAACATTGCAGGCACGAGCAAAATCACCCGGAGCGGGAGAATATTTTCTCCAGAGATTGCCCCTCCAAGAGCAATCTTTGGACCCTCATCTACTGTCAAGGTTATCCCTGCACCAATAAAACTCTCCGCTAGAACCCCATTGATCGAAGATGTTGTTGTTCCTAGTATTGTCCCTCCTACCGCTGCTGATAAAGGTAAGGGAATCCAAGATGAGCTCGTCAGGACGAGGGCTCAACCCTTGGTCATCCCGGAAACCTCCAAGAAAGAAATGGATGAGATCTTGAAGATATTCTAAAGGAGTGATTACGATATGGTAGAACAACTGGGGCAAACCCCCTCAAAGATCTCCATGCTGGCACTACTACTTTGCTCGGAAGCGCACGCTAAAGCTTTGATAAAATTCCTGAAGGCAGCCCATGTTCCCCAGGAAACCTCTGCAGATCAATTCCAAAATTGCGTGGCTAGCCTTACTGCGGACAATGGATTAGGTTTCTCTGATGCCGACCTAACTCCTAAAGGTAGAAACCACAATGATGCTTTGCACATTTCAGTCGAGTGCCGAGGAACTACTCTCGCACATGTCTTGGTCGACACTGGTTCGTCGCTGAATGTACTGCCTAAGAAGGCCTTGGACCGACTAGATTGTGAAGGGTTAGAGTTGAAGTCGAGTGATATTGTTGTCAGAGCTTTCGATGGTTTGAAGAGGATGGTCCATGGGGAGGTTGATATTCCCATCAAGGTGGGCACTGAGGTGTTTAAATCTACTTTCTATGTGATGGACATCCGTCCGTCATACTCGTGCTTATTGGGTAGGCCTTGGATACACAATACCGAGGCAGTCACCTCCTCCTTACATCAGATGTTGAAGTATCCTGTCAAGGGGAAGATCATTACCGTCCATGGTGAAGAGGAGTACATGATCAGCCACTTGAACTCCTTCCGGTATGTGGAGGTAGAGGGGGAGTTCATTGAGACACCTTTCCAGCATTTCGAAGAAGTCCTTCCTGAAATAACAGTAGCAAAGTTGGCAGCTGAGACACCGAAGCAGATGGCCAGGATGGCATCTCTGGAGGACACAAGGGCCACAATAAAAGAGGGGAAGAATTCAGCATGGGGGCAGTTGCCTGATATTCCGCATAAAACAGACAAATTTGGATTAGGGTTCACTACCGCGAGCCAGAAAGCTATGCGCCGTTCGAAGATTGAAAGAGCCCCAATCAAAATTTCTCCCTACGGAATCAACGCTTTGGAGGATGAAGACAAAGAGAGCAGCATCGAAGAGTGGATTTACCCAACTGTCAAAGGAGGACTATGCAACTGGGAGGCAAAAGACTTTGTCCCCATCACTTTTATTCATAAGTAATTTATCTGTCAAACATTTCCTATTTGGTCTGTAATATTTATTTTCGAACAATCCGTACACTATCTTTTTACCTCATGCCTTGCCCGGGGCATGTAGGTCCATTTGTAAGGGTTTTGATTATTTTTCATATCCATATGCCATGTTTAATGATTCATTGGACGTTTTTCATTTGATAAACTGCTTGTGTTCATTTTCTTTCCTTTTGCATTTTTTGTTTAAGGATGGCTATCCCTTACACACACCCACACTCACAAATGCAGGTACCCATCCACTCCGGATTCCATGGGTGACTATTCTGCTATATCCTTCAATAACTCTGAAGATCTGGTCAATCAAGCCGAGTATGAAGATGACGAAGGTTGTGAAGTACCAGGAGAACTAGCCAGACTTCTACAGAAAGAGGAAAGGGCCATCTTACCTCATGAAGAGTTGTTGGAGACTGTCAACTTGGGAACCGAGGAAGACCCGAAGGAGGTACAAGTGGGTGCCAATCTGGAACCAAGTGTCAAGGAGCACCTGGTACAGTTGTTAAATAAGTATGTTGAAATCTTTGCTTGGTCTTATGAAGACATGTCGGGTTTAGACACAGACATCGTGGTTCACCGTCTCCCCACAAGAGAGGATTGTCCACCGATCAAGCAAAAAGTCCGCCGAATGAGGCCTGGCCTGACATGTCTGAAAAGATCAAAGCAGAAGTGATGAAGCAATTCGACGCTGGCTTTCTGGCTGTTACGTCCTATCCTCAATGGGTCGCTAACATCGTACCAGTACCTAAAAAAGATGGCAAAGTCAGGATGTGTGTGGACTACCGCGATTTGAATAGGGCCAGCCCCAAAGATGATTTTCCACTTCCACACATTGACATTTTGATCGACAATACAGCTCAGCACAAAGTGTTTTCCTTCATGGATGGATTCTCGGGCTACAATCAAATCAAAATGGCCCCCGAGGATATGGAGAAAACAACTTTTGTCACGCAATGGGGCACTTTCTGTTACAAGGTGATGCCGTTCGGGCTGAAGAATGCTGGGGCAACTTATCAACGCGCCATGGTAGCTTTGTTTCATGATATGATACATCATGAGATTGAAGTTTACGTAGACGATATGATAGCTCGGTCACAAACAGAGGAGGAGCACCTTGAACATCTAGAAAAGCTGTTTGCCAGGTTGAAAGAATACAAACTCAGGCTGAATCCAAGTAAGTGCACTTTTGGAGTTAGGTCTGGTAAACTTCTAGGATTCATTGTAAGCAACAAAGGCATTGAAGTCGATCCATCAAAAGTGAAAGCAATACAAGAGATGCCTGCTCCCCGTACTGAAAAGGAGGTTAGAGGGTTCTTGGGGCGCTTGAACTATATTGCCAGATTCATCTCTCATCTGACTTCTACTTGTGAGCCGATTTTCAAACTCTTAAAGAAAGATCAGGTAGTCGAATGGAATGATGATTGCCAAGCTGCTTTTGATAAGATCAAGGAGTATTTGCTAGAACCTCCTATTCTGATGCCACCCGTCGAAGGAAGGCCATTGATCATGTGTCTGACCGTCTTGGATAACTCAATGGGGTGTGTTTTGGGCCAGCATGACGAGTCTGGTCGAAAAGAGCATGCTATTTATTACCTTAGCAAAAAGTTTACCGACTGTGAGACTCGCTACTCACTGCTCGAGAAAACTAGTTGCGCTTTGGTATGGGCTGCTCGCCGACTAAGGCAGTATATGTTGACTCATACTACTTTGTTGATTTCCAAAATGGATCCTATCAAGTATATCTTCGAAAAGCCCGCCTTATCCGGAAGGATAGCTAGATGGCAAATGATCCTAACTGAGTATGACATCCAGTACACCACCCAAAAAGCTATAAAAGGGAGTGTACTAGCTGACCATCTGACTCATCAAGCTATCGAAGATTACCAACCCATGAGATTTGACTTCCCAGGCGAGGACATCATGAACTTGGACAACATTGAAAGTAACGGACCGTATGACGGACCCGAAAAGGGATCCCGATGGACCCTGTACTTTGATGGTGCTTCAAATGCACTTGGAAACGGTATCGGTGCGGTACTCATTTCTCCGGAAGGTTGTCATACACCTTTCACGGCCCGACTTTGCTTCAGCTGCACAAACAACATGGCTGAGTATGAAGCTTGCATCTTTGGTCTCAAGGCTGCTATAGACTTAGGGATCAAATCTTTGATCGTATTTGGGGACTCGGCTTTGGTTATCAGTCAAATCAAAGGAGAGTGGGATACCAAGCATCCTAATCTTGTCCCATACAAAGAACTTGTCTTGACATTGTTGCCTCATTTCGAGCAAATTACCTTCGAGCATTTCCCGCGAGAAGAGAATCAGCTAGCAGATGCTCTAGCTACAATGTCCTCCATGTTTAAACTCAACTGGGATAACGAGGCTCCCCAAATCACCATCGAGCGAATGGATGAACCTGCACATTGTCACGAGATTAATACCGAAGAAGTAGTGGAACAACCCTGGTTCCATGAAATCAAAAGGTATCTCGAGACTAGAGATTATCCCGAAGGAGCTTCCGTAAATGACAAGAAGTTCTTAAGGAAATTTGCTGCCAAATTCTTCCTGAGCAACGACATCCTTTACAAACGAAGCCATGATTGTGTATTACTCTGATGCGTAGACAAAGCTGAAGCAGAGTTGATCATGACTGAGATACACAGCGGCACATTTGGCACTCACTTGAGCGGGCATACAATGGCTAAGAAGATCCTAAGGGAAGGCTATTACTGGTCTACCATGGAAGCTGATTGCCATCAACATTCCCGTGCTTGCCACAAATGTCAAGTCTACGCTGACAAAGTTCATATCCCTCCGGTTCCTCTCAACGTTCTGACTGCTCCTTGGCCATTTGCAATGTGGGGCATTGACATGATTAGAGAGATCAAGCCCACGGCTTCCAACGGACATCGTTTCATCCTGGTTGCCATTGACTATTTAACCAAATGGGTCGAAGCAGCTTCCTTCGCCTCTGTTACTAAAAATGTGGTTGCCCGCTTCATCAAACAAAATCTCATATGCCGGTATGGTGTTCCAGACAGGATCATCACAGACAATGGTACAAATCTGAATAACACGATGATCACCGCTTTGTGCGAACAGTTCAAGATTTATCATCACAATTCATCTCCCTATCGGCCAAAGATGAACGGTGTTGTTGAAGCTGCGAACAAAAACATTAAGAAGATCATTCAGAAAATGACGGTCACTTACAAAGACTGGCATGAGATGTTACCGTTTGCTCTGTATGGATACCGTACGATGGCACGTACTTCAACCGGGGCAACCCCATTTTCTTTGGTATATGGCATGGAAGCTGTCCTGCCTATGGAGGTTCAGATTCCTTCTCTAAGGATTATGAAGGACACAGGTTTGAACGAAGATGATTGGATTCAGACCCGACTTGATCAACTCAATCTGATCGACGAGAAGCGACTCACTGCTATATGCCATGGTCAGACGTATCAAAAACGGATGATCAAGGCCTTCAATAAGAAAGTCAGACGTCAAGTGTATCAAGTCGGAGATCTCATAATCAAGCGGATTATCTTGCCGCAAAGTGATCCCAGGGGCAAATGGACTCCTACATATGAAGGACCATTTGTGATCAAAAGTATATTTTCTGGTGGTGCAATGATTCTGACCACCATGGACGGCGACGATTTGCCGCACCCTGCGAACGCAGACATATTCAAAAGATACTACACATAAAATAACCCGACAAGTCGAAAACCCGAAAGGGCGGCTTGGGCAAAAATGGGCATCCCGGTGAACCGAAAACCCGAAGGGGCGGTTCAGGCAAAAATTAGGGATAAAAACAAAAAAAATCTGTACACCCGGCAAGTTGAAAACCCGAAAGGGCGGCTTGGGCAAAAAGGGGTTTCCTGGTGGATCGAAAACCCGAAAGGGAGATTCAGGAAAAAGTTAGGGAATTAAAGCGTATGACTATGTCTCGTCGGATCACTTCAAAGACAATCTCTTCATCAACCAGTTCCAGGCTCCTAATCAATCCAGTCATCGGCAGACGAAGCATTGAATGGAAAGATATTCAGAGTTGGGAAGGCTATAGCGGAATGGAATCCCATGGAATTATTTCACATAGCCATCTTTATTTTGTATAAATCTTTCAATATTTACGACGAAATCCTCTTACTAGGATGATTGTCTCCTTTGTACAAATATACTCATAGAAAGTTAATACAAATACTTTTCCCAGAAATTTGTGTCGTTTCCTTTTTCTTTTCTCTTACACTAGTTGTTTTATTTTGAGAAACGTCCAATGTTTTGTTAAATAGGCATATGCATTTGAACATAATCATTTCCTTATGAATCAAGAAAAAGGATTACTGATAGGTTGAAAATGCAGTTGGATATCTTGATACCCTTTCAAAGGAAATCCCCAGGAGATTTGGAATCCATATCCCCAACAAGTCTTGAAGCTTATCCCCAGTAGATTCTGGAAGCTTATCCCCTGCAGAGTACGGACGTCTCTCCCGAGCTTTATTCAAAGTTATTCCTCACAAGGGCTTATAACTGGGTTATCCTCAGCTAATTGCCACGGAAGATCGCACTCGGAAAAATTCTTTCCTATCCCCAGCGGAGTTCATCAAAATTCCCCAACATAACTTATCAATACAATCCCCAGAGGAGTTTATCTTTGTTATCCCCAGCCAGAGAATCCTCCAGAACTCGATTTCCCTCAGAATTAAGTTTCAGTATCCCCAGCGGAGCTAAAACTTCAGGCTATCAATCCCCGGCGGAGCCAGACTAGTGAACCTTCTCCCCACAGAGATGCTTCTCACTAGACTAGAGATTCTCAATCTTATCTCCTCAGCTTAAGTCTACCAGGTTCTAAAATCCCCAGTAAAAATCATCATAAATTCTCTTACCCTGCAAGTCACCAAGGAAATTCCAAGTCCCCGCAAGTGGTTCTAAGGCCCCTCGACGATTGAAGGTCTGGTATTCCCCAAGCAAATCTGAAGACTCTCAGTTCTCAGTTCCTCATTGTATATTCGAAAATTCTCCAGTGAAGATCTCCTCAAGACAGGAATTCCCCAGAAGATTGGTATACAACCCAAGCTCCTTATTCCCCAGCAACAGCCAAGGAATTATTCTTCCCGGCAGCAGTCAAGATGCTTTTATCTTCAGCCATCTAGGATTCATTTATCCTCCGCAAGACAGCTCTCCAGCTTACATGCACATTCATTTACATTCATATCATATAACATACATTGTATCATGCATCATGACATTGCATATAACTAACTCTTTACCTTTTCAGGTAAGATCAAGTCAACAGACAAAAAAATCATTATCTTCCGAGATTCTTTCCAGGAATAGTTCAGATGTGACCCAGACATGGCAACATTCTGATGCTTATTCCAGATTCATCCAGATGCAGTTTTACACGGACGCATCATCAGGAAACCCTACACCGGTTCCTATTCAACTTCAAGAATTCTGAAAACAGTTCACGGGTTCTCCAAGTAACAGATGTTAACCTATCACTTGTTCAGTTTCTTCTCAAGACTTCTGAAAACAGTTTATGGATTCTTCCCAACAACGGATGTTAATCTATCGCTTGTTCAGATGCAATTTTTGAAAACAGTTTACGGACGCTTCCCAACAACGGATGCTGCTCTATTGCTTATTCAACTCCAAGATTTCTGAAAACAGTTCACGGGTTCTCCAAGTAACGGATGTTAACCTATCACTTGTTCAGTTTCTTCTCAAGACTTCCGAAAACAGTTTATGGATTCTTCCCAACAACGGATGTTAATCTATCGCTTGTTCAGATGCAATTTTTGAAAACAGTTTACGGACGTTTCCCAACAACGGATGCTGCTCTATTGCTTATTCAACTTCAAGATTTCTGAAAACAGCTCACGGGTTCTCCAAGTAACGGATGTTAACCTATCGCTTGTTCAGATTCTTCTCAATACTTCTGAAAACAGTTTATGGATTCTTCCCCACAACGGATGTTAATCTATCGTTTTTTCAGACTCTTCTCAACTTCTGAAAACAGTTTATGGATTCTTCCCAACAACGGATGTTAATTTATCGCTTGTTCAGATGCAACTTTTGAAAACAGTTTACGGATGCCTCCAGATACGGATGTCAATCTATTGCTTATTCAGACCCCAGTTCGGAGATGGTCCAAAGCATGGACACCTCTCTGATACTCATTCCAGATGGCATCTTTAAGCCCATCCCCGACAAGTTTCTGTCACTCCTCCCGATGGCATCGTTAATCCCATCTCCAAATGGCATCTCTAAGCCCATTCCCGCATCCATTGCTTTGACGAGTGCAAATTTAAGGGCACTCTAGTGTCCAATCTCCTTTTACCCTCGAGTCACGAAAGGCAAACTTGCCAATCTAACTCTTCGGATTCAAGAAGATTGAACAGGGGCAACTGTTGTACCCCAAAATTTTCCCTCCCATTTTCTCAATAATTTCTCATCACAAAGCCCTTGGAGCTCAAGATCCAGTTAGGGTTTCATCTGTTCAAGACTTCTCCTTGCACTGTTGACCCAAATTAGGGTTTGTGTTTGCACAAATATGTTTTGACCAAAAATGCCTAAGATGACTTTCATGCTTCATATTGGACTCCCAAGTTTATCCACACCAAGTTTCAAGTCTTGATTCCAAATTTTACCCAGTCAATTGGACAGTTGACCTAGAAATCAGTTGTATTGGGGAAAAAGTCAACTGTGGCCAATTAACAGTCAAGCCTCATGGAAATTGACCCACATCAACATTATGAACTCACATGGACCATTTGATCAATTTTGGATCACAATTCCACAAGAAATTTGATCAGATAACCAAAAGGGCAAAATGGTCATTTTTAGGGTTTTGACTGCACAAAGGCAATTTTTGACTGTTTGACCTAACCAATGGCAAACCAAGCTCATATATGGACTCAAGGACCCCATGGAATTGTCTTGACATACTCAACAAGTTCAAAAGATCCCAAATACACAAGATTGACAGTTGAATTTCCCAGTCAATTGATCAATTTTGACTGTATACTGAAAAGTCAAACTTTGACTTTTTGGTCAAAATCAAGTGTCAAGATTCATTTTTCATCAAAACATGCCAAATCATGAAACTTGTTCATCAAGAAATCAAGAATTGCAAATTAGGGTTTGAAATGAAGATTTTTCATAACTTAGAATTTTTCTAAGTTATGAAAAACCCTAATTTTTCCTAACTGTGCTCCACTTTCTCACCAAGATTCATTTGGATTCAAGCAAAAGTCAAAACATGAAAGTTGTAGCCTATTGCAAAATCTACAACTTTTATTCACAAAGTTTTCCCAAAAGAAGCTTGTAACTCAAGTTACAATTTTTGGAACAAGGGTACCAAACCATTCTTAACTTAGAGAAAATTTGACCTATTTTAGGCAGGATTTTTGCCTAACTTCAAGACCATTTTTCACATACTCCCACTTGGCATTTCAATTTTCACTTCAAATATGGATTGTAGTACACATTCCAAGCTTTCCAAAATGTCCAAGAACTCATCAAACAACCTCATGGTTAGAGAGAATCGAATTTAGCAATATGGGAAAAACTCACTTTGCTCTTGGCCAATTTACATGTTCATACACTTAGGCAATTTTCAGATCAGCATGCTTAAGATAGTTACAGGCCTCTAATCCCTTTTACACTCATAAATTTAATGCAAATTCTTTGTGACAAGACCATATTCTATGTGTTCAAGCATTGCATAAAGGTTTAATCCCAAAGTAGAAAAAGCATAATGGCCATTTTTGCAAAAGTGGAACTTTATGTCAATTGGTAATCCAAGCAAGTACAGTGCATATCTTCTTGGCACAAGTTATTAGACTAATTACACTGATCAAGACTAAGTGTGCAGCACATTAGGAGGGACCTTCCTTGGCCTAAGAACCAACTTGACAACTTTTGCTTAAGTAAGAAGAAAACTTGCATTTTGTACAACAACTCTCATCTCAGCAAAAAACCAACCTAAGCAAACTTTGTCCTCACATTTTCACACTCCCTAACTGACCTAAAGCACGACCAAACAACCCTTCATCCATCCATACACATAAAATCACAGTTTTGTGGCAAAACAGGGCATATTCTGCAAGTTGAATCCCACAACTCATTTCCATCGTGCATCTTGGCCAAAACCAGTTCAAACACTTTCCTTACCATCAATCCAAACTATCCAAAGCATTAGAAGTGAACTGTAACTCCTCTAATCAGTTTGGCCATTTTCATTTCTTCCTCTTGCAGGTTGACTTCTACAGCTTGATACAGAAGGTTTCAAAGTATAACAAGTATTGAAATAGCATCCTCACACTTCAAGCAAGCTGTACAAATCATCATCTTGCCCTGAAAGCTCCTCCATTGCCAGACACGATTCCAGCTGAACAGGTATATTCTTGAACTTCTATCTCTCAATGTAGGCATCATTAGCTCTAAGTTTGTGAATAAGAAGTGTTCCACTAATGCCCCTGAAACTGTACATACCTTTACTTTCCATTTATTTTGCATATGTTGTGAGAATTTAAGGTCTGAACATTGATAAAAAGTTAGGTTAAGATTTGGGAATGATGAAATTCTCTCTCATTTCTGAGAGTTAGGATGAGTTCTTTACATGTCCAGAATCGTGGCTTGATGATTAACATTTCTTATGTTGTAAGTTTGTGCTAAAAGTCCAAGAATCCAGGTGTTCAAATCATTGTGCAAAGCGCGCGTTTTTGACAAAGTTTCTGGCCAGAGGTTGAAGAAGGTCCTATTGGGCTGGGCTTGTTCTATTTTTCTTATTTGCACCTTGCTTTTGCTTTTGAACCTCCCTGACCCATTTTGATTTTTACTTATCATTTTCCATTTTTTTCCTTTTGATTTCATTTCTATATTTTTATTTAAGTATGAAAAAATATAAAAATCTTTTTTTTCTACATTTTTTGCATTTATTTTGATATTTATTAGTCTTATTTAGTTTTTGTGCATAAATAATATAAATACTATTATTTAGAATAACTAGAAAAAATAATGCAAACACATTTATTTTCTTATTTTTATTTTATTTTATCTTCTGAAAATATTTTATATAAAACATACTTTTTTTATAAATATTAAATATTATTATTTTTGTATATATAATATATATTTAGTAAATAATACAAATACATATATATTTATTAGAATATTTAGGACAAAAATACAAAAATACATAAATTTTTTATTTTGTTAATATTTGACATTAAAAATACCTTTTTTACAAATATACTTCATTTTAATTTTTATTTTTGTATATGATAAATAAATATTGTACATATTAAATAATTAATACATTTTACTTAATAAAATTAGGGTTTTGCCCTAAACATAAAAACTCCAAAAAATAATACTTTTTATTTTGTTTATTTGACATATAAAAATACTTTTTTTCATATACATAAAAAACATTTTTGGCATCTTGCATATTTATTTTATTTCCATTTAATTTGTGCAATTAAATATCTTGTAAATAATTCAAAATTGATGTAATAGTCTAGGTTTAAATTCCTTGTCTAAATACCCCCATGTGATCGGTGGATCTGGAACTGACTGTTTAACGCTGGTTCGCGAAATGTCGCGGAAGCAAGAGTCGCCACCGTCTTTTATTTTCTCCAAATGGAAAGGACAAAAGCACAGAAAAATTCCTTGTAGAGATTGCTCTCGGTTCGGGAGGTAGGTTATAGAAAGGGAAGGTGTTAGCACCCTTTCTATCCATGGTTATCCATGGGCTCTTAGATACTTGCTCATTTGTGTTTTCAAAAATGGTTTGTTTGCTTTTCAATTGTGTTTTCTTTAAAAAAAGTTTCTTTGAAAATTTCAGTTCGACTCTTGTATCGGTCCTCAAGAGTGTTTGAAAAATTGCTTTCGAAAGCTTTTTGAAAAGGTGTCGGTGTGAGAAGTATTTTTGATTTGTTTTTGAAATTAGAGCAAGTATCTAGAGTCGTCTACCTACCCTAAGGAATTCGTCTGTGTAAATGTCCTTTAAAGTAGTGCCATCCCACCATTGAGAGGTAGGTAGCACCACCATTGGAGATGTTCGGGTCAATTCGAAGGTTCGGGACATGGTGATTACCAGAGCAATAGGAAGATACCTTAGAAGCTACCCTCATGCCAGGTTCCCGGATCATGAGGACTTACTAAAACATCCTCTACTCGACGATCGCCTTTCGAGGGGCAAGGCAACAGTGAGGCGTACCCTAGGGGTGGTGTGTGATTTGTGTGTCGTTTTCAGATATTTTGTCTTGTTCATGTCATGGGTGATCTACGCTTTTGTTTTTATTTTAACATTCATTCTTGCATGCAATTTATTAGCAGTTAAAAAGTTGCGAGAAATATAAAGTTCCTAAACTATTACAAAGGCGCGGGTCCACATCGCCAAATTAAATCCAGGACCCGATTTGACATAAAATAAAGTAAAGTGCGAGAAATATAAATATCGAATTTACATGGCTTTGGGAGAATTACATAAAAGGAGGAAATAAAATAAACGCGCGAATTGGAATTGCGATCGAATGTGAGGGCGTTGGACCCTTTTTAATGAAATTAAATTATGATTAACAAATTAATTAAATTAAAGTAAAAAGAAAAGATTTTTGAGTTTTTGTATTTATGTATTTTTAATAAGAGAATTAAATGAAAATAAGAAATTAATTAACCCTAATTCTAACTATTTTTATTTATTAAGAAAAAAAATATTAAAATTGAACCTAAAATTAAACTTAATTAATTAATGCAATTTTATTTACAAGAAAATAATTAATAATTAATAATGATAAAAGAAAAGAAAAAGATAAAAGTAATTAAAACCTAATTCTACAAATTTTAAATTTATTAAAATGTTAAAGTTAACCCTAGAATAAAAAAAAAACTAATTAATTAATAAGACCTTTTTTACAAAAAATAACATTAAATGAAATATATTTTAATTTGTATGCCTTTCTGATTTTTATTATTATTTTTATATTATGAAAATATTGACTTAAAAAAAATTAAATTAAAACTAATTAAAACAAATAAAATAGAAAAATATAAAAAGAATGAAGAAGCAAACCAATGGGGGGTTATGTCCCCAATCAGGAGGTGTTGTCCAGCAATTAAGCCCAAGGAGCCTGGCCCTTTTTTGACTTCTCAGTGTTCACGTGCATGGGCGTTGACTGGACCATTCCATAGGCTTTAGATCTGGACCATTGGATTGAGATTATGGGACAAGTGGCGTGCCTGGATTGTGAGTGTATGGTGGACGCTTGGAGAGAACACAACACGCAAGTATGATTAGAAAAATAATATGGAGGGAGGAGGGGACCTGGGAATCGAACCCAGGTCCCAGAGTTTACCAATGCAACTCCTGGCCAATGGAGCTGTTAACACGCTTTGTATATTATATGGACCATAATTATTATAAGAAAAGACAAACGTTAGTGGCCTGAGTCAGCAAAACACGCGCCAAGCTTTGAATAGACCAATGGCCTTGCTCCACGCATGCATCTTCTTCGTTGATTCGTTTTGCCCTGAAAAAAAACAATTAGATAGCGGGGGTTTTAAACCCCTACTAAGTGGTAAACAGGATAATAGCGATTAGCACATGGTGGCTCATAAATTGAGCGCGACATGTGTGTTCGATTCACATGAAGCTTTTGAATCAAATAGCCTTGGTCTCGTGGTCTAATTTTTCTGGACGAGGAACCCCCCAATTTTTCAGTTTCGTAACCCTAGTAAGCTTCCATGGTGATTTCGCGTATAGGCCAGCAAAACTCAATCAAAACACATGGTTAGCTTTAGAATGATCCAATTAACATAAATCAATAAAGAAAATGCTATGAGGATGCTTAAAAATTGAAACACGAATATGCATATTTTCATGAAAAGTGAGACATATTTCTACCAATTCTTTGTGTTAAAACTAGTGGCTTTGATCCAGGAATGTTCACTGATGCTTCAGGAATGTAATGGAGTCAATATTTTGCCTTGCAACTCCTTGAAATCGTGTTTTCAGTTTTCAATTTTTTGACAAAAACACAAACTTTGTTCTTGATGTGTGGCGCAGCATTCAGGTTCCTTGGCATTAAGTTTTGATCACACTTATATGAGGATGGATTAGGGTTGAGTTTTTGATCCAAAACATCCTTGCATTGATGGAATGAATATTTGATTTTCATGCATATATTTTCAAATCTTTTCCATGCATATTTGATACCAATCATGTCCAATCTTCCCCATTTGAGTTGTGCACGAATCTTGAGTGAATTATGAGTGATTATACTGCATAAAAAGGTTTGATCACATTGGTTTAGTATTTTTTCCACATTTTAATTAATTAAATGAATTAACTGTAATTAAAAATTCAAATAAATAATAAAAATGATGAAAAAAATCCCCTTTGGGCCAAATGGTCGTGCATATGCTTTGGATGATGAATCTTGGAAGAAAATGTGGCCCAGTAGCAATTTTAAGACATTTGAAGCAAAGTTGACTTTTCAAAATACCCAAAAATTTCCCAACTTCCACAAGGCATATCTTGCTCAATTTTTAAGCTTTGATCATGTTCTTGGACATTTTGGAAAGGTCTGGAAGTCCTCTAACCAATGCCTTTGGTCCCATGTCATTTTGATTTACTAATCTCAAGTTATGGTCTTTGACTTAAAGTCCCTTTTTGTTGACTTTTGAAAATGACCTATAATGTTGAAATTGATAACTTTTTGTGAGGGAATTTCTTGGACTTGAAGTGTGAAGAGGAGTTGTAGGAAATGTCTTTCATTTAAAAATGAGATTTGGATGGAATTTTTCTGATAATCCATGTGGAAGTTATGCCTTGGTCAAGTTACAGTTGACTTTTTCAACTGTCCAAATATGGAAACTTTTGCATCTTGAGACTTTTTGAGCCAAGCTTTGAGAATCATGATCAAGCATTGATCAAATGATGTTTATGGCTTCAAAATGAGATGTTGACCAAAAATTTGAACTTTTGACTGTCAAATGACCATTTTGCCCCTGCAGTTGACTGTTGAGCAATTAGGGTTTTGACTGTGCAATTTTGTGCTGAAAGTCTTGAAACTTGACATGAGGATACTTGACAATGTTTATAAGCATGTGGGACTTGATTGGACCCTTGGGAAATTCATTTTCTTCGTCAGAACCAAAACCCTAGTTTTTGACTGTTAGGAGGCCCTTGAACTGTGCAACCCTTGGGGAATTTTGAAGCATGCTCTTTGCAAATTTTGAAGAATATGGGAGGGAAAATTTTGGGGTACAACAGTTGCCCCTGTTCAATCTTCTTAGACCTGAGGATGCAGATTGGCTGACGTGCCTTTCGTAATCCGAAGGTGGAAGATGATTGAACACTAGAGTGCCCAGAAATTTGCACTCACATAGTAGTGTGATGATGGGAATGGGCTTATAGATGCCATTTGGAGATTGATGGATAGGATGATGGGATTATAGACGCCATGCTGAGAGATGATGGGAGGTGAATGGGCTTATAGATGCCATCTGGATGTCGATCGCGTAAGAGATTCCTTAGCGAGAACTTGCGTACCTGCAGAAGAAAATGATTACCTGACCTGTTACAGGAGTTGGTCTTCAAACTCTTTGTGTGGGTATGTCCTGACTAGTTACAGGAGCTGGATCTGGAGCTTCAAAAGGGTGATGAATGAACCAGGGATGGTTACTACCTCAACAGGAATGGTGAGAGAACCTTGGATGATTACTACCTCAACAGGAACGCTGAGAGAATCATGGGCGACTTCAACCTCAACAGTAACGCTGAGAGAATCTTGGGACGATTACTACCTCAACAGTAACGCTGAGAGAACCTTGGACGATTACTACCTCAACAGGAACGCTGAGAGAATCTTGGGCGACTTCTACCTCAACAATAACGCTGAGAGAATCTTGGATATCTTCTACTGAGTCTTTATCAGGAAAATCTGTTAGGGGTCGATTTAACTGGACTAGAGAAGGCCTTTGACTGGATAAGAAACAGGAAAATCTTAGGGTCGATTTAACTGAACCGGTCTAGGTCTTGAAATCTTCAAATGGATAAGAAACAGGCAGATCTTAGGGTCGATCTGACTGAACCAGAGAAGGCCTTTTACTGGATAAGAAACAGAAAAATCTTAGGGTCGATTTAACTGAACCGGTCTAGGTCTTGAAATCTTCAACTGGATAAGAAACAGGGAGATCTTAGGGTCGATCTGACTGAACCAGAGAAGGCCTTTGACTGGATAAGAAACAGAAAAATCTTAGGGTCGATTTAACTGAACCGGTCTAGGTCTTGAAATGTCTTCAACTGGATAAGAAACAGGGAGATCTTAGGGTCGATCTGACTGAACCAGAGAAGGCCTTTGACTGGATAAGAAATAGAAAAATCTTAGGGTCGATTTAACTGAACCAGTCTAGGTCTTGAAATGTAGTTTAAATGAATCTTTCCTGAAAGGTAAAGGTCAGTCATATGCAATGCATGATATGGATCAAGCAATGATGTTCTCAATATAAATGAGATTTGTGAGATATGATGCGTAGATGCATGCTATAATGTATGAAAATATGATGTTTATGAATGTATCTTTTCGTCTTAGGAAAGTAAATCCTTGACGGGTGCCGGGAAGTCACTCCTGGGCTGATGTTGAAGAATAGATTTTTGCCTCCGCTGGGGATGATAGTTGCAAGAATACCGGTAGGAGAAGATGACTCCGTTGGGGAATGAACTTGGCGAATGGATTACTCTGCGGGGAGAAAAGTACTCTAACTGTCTTGCTGGGAAGCAATACTCTGTGGGAGAGAGATACTTTGCTGAAATGTTGATGGTAACTTCGCTGGGGATACCATTGCTGTGTTGGAAGTGTTAATAGACT